>CM062245.1:7985900-8591826 GCA_031216285.1 Syzygium syzygioides | reverse complement strand
AGAAAATAAACTTCATTCAAATATTAATTGCGATCCGATAGCCCAAATTTAAAATCGAAAATGATCTACCTGTCTAAAATAAACCTCAAATATAAAAAGGGACAAAGGCCAAATTAATTAAATCAAACTATAGCGAGGGAGGTCTGCTAATCCAAATTCGCACCCGGTCAAAAACTCCCCTTTTTGCATTATTCCTGACAATCTCAACGCTGGCTACAATAATATTGATACCGTCCAATTTATTTTGTCCCGAAACTCCCGAAAATCGATTGCCAAGTTCGAGGTCTAAATAACAGCCAAATTTGATCGAGTGCAATTCCAGCGAAATCTCTAATTTAAAATGATAACCGGGAGTGATCAGTTCTCGGGCGAGATTTTACTATAAACACACTGACAAATTACGCGTTTTATAAATCCCAAAAGTGGGCCGAAATTCGGGATGTCACAGTATATATAAAAAGAGTCTGGTCCTCTCTCCACCCACAATAACGTACGAAAAGAACGTTGTATTTTTTATCCTCCATCGATAAGATACATTAAGCAAAAAGTGAGTTAAAGGGGAGAAATTAGATTTCTTTGTTTCTTCCAGTTTCTGCAACAATTATCTTGAAGGGAAATGCTATGGATAAAGGTATGTCTTCATCCCTCTTATTATGAAAATCACGAAGATCTAAGATCCTAAATTTCATAAATTTTCCGCATAAAAAGATTACGTTGTAACTTGCGTACTAAGTTTAAAACTCATTTTCAAGCTTATCCTATTCACTGTGTTTCATAGAATCAGGAAAGATTACCCAATCCTAAAATCTATTGTAACGGGTTTGGCTTTTTATAGTCGGGACATCTAATGTTGACACTCAATATGCATAAATAACGAATTTTTCCAAAGATTAACCACAACATATAATGACTAAGAACAAAACATACTAAATTTATATATTTTTAATTACGACATTATAAAGTGTTATAATATTTCATCGTAACCAAGTGCAAAATATAGTAAATTTGGATTTTCTTAAATTATACGGTTTACAAAAGGTTGCCACGGTTCCTCTAAAACAAAAGAAAACATTGTAAGTCCAGATATCTTTCAATTGCAAGTATTTATTAAGAATTACGATATTTCGTCATAATCAAGATTAAAAGACGTAAGCTTGAATTCTTTTCAATTGGGACGACTTCCAAAGGGTTACGATGGTTACCCGTAGACGAGGACAAAACTCTGTATTTTGTTTTAATTACTATGCTTCTTGAAGATTTAGGATGATGGATCATGACCTAGAATAATATGTTGTAAGTGTTGAAGTTTTTTAATCACGACGTACCACTGCAACCAAGAATTTAGCATTGTACAATTGCATTTGTTTAAAATGTGATATTTACAAAGATTTGAGACGGTCTATCGTAACCAGGAACATAAAGTTGTAAAATGTCATTAAATTCGACTTTTCTCATGTCGGATGCCATTTGCTAAAGTGTAAGGCAATGTAAATTTCACTTGTAGTTTGTCGAATGTTAGTTTTCTAGTCGATCGGATGTCCAATCTTGTGCAAAAATTGACGGCATGGTTGCAACTTGGCTCAAAATCAACTACTATAATCTTGTCATCCCAATCTGACGGCCACTATGCTGTGTCTTAAAAATCCGGTAGATGAACCCATTTTACTTGCGAAAAGATACAAATTTTCACTATTGTGTTTTTGCTTACGGTTAATATCACGAAAAATCTCAAATTAGCATATTCGTACCATATTTACCTCAAACTAATGTTAGTGTTACAAAAACTCTCAAATTGTTACATCTGTACCACATTTATTCTAAACCAGTGTGTTCGTGCCATATTTACTATAAAAAAAATCACGAATTTACCATAATTTGGAGTAAATGTGACACAGGTGTGCGTAACACAAAAATTAGTTTAAAGTAAATGTGACACGTGCCAATTTGAGAGTTTTTGAGATAGAAAAGTGATGTCATATAGTAATTTGGCTTTTTTTGTGATACTAGCCCTTTTGTTTATTGTGCTTTAGACTTCTGTAGGTTTCTTTTCCTTAATCTTTTTATAAATTAAAATTATTAAATTATGTCTCGAGCCCATATTAGCTTTTCTATTTGGATTAGAATTTCTCCAATTATCTAAGGAAGGGGCACCCGTAATTTGGGGTCTTCGGTTTTGTTTGGTCGGAGGACTTTTGTGAGTTTGCTTTTATTGTTGGAGATGTTTGTCCAAGTTTGACGGAGATAGTGACTCTTGCAAAAATGAAGGATTTCCTTTACAAAAAGAAAACGTGTGGGGGACAAGTACAGTCAGAAAGTGAAAGAAAAGTGTTCTTTTGACTTTCCACTTTCTTTTCAGGAAGCCGCACAGTGAAGGAAATAGAGGGTTTCCTTCGGTAAAGAAAAAGAAACGTTCTGGTTTCAGCTATACGTTCTTGAATTTTACATCTAATCGAATTTTTTATTTGTAGATGTTTTGAGTTTAGCTGTAATCTAAGTGTCGGGAATATTTGAGCGAGTGATTGTAACTCTAATTCTCTAATTATAATGAATTATTTATTATTGACTCTCCGTGGATATAAATACCGAAACTCAAATTGAGCTGTGTAAATTTTTAGCGTTCTTTATTATTTCTTGTTCATTTCTCTGGTTCTCTCGCGTTAATTTTAATTACAAGATCCTCTTAGCGTTTTCGTGTTAATATTACAACAGAAGCAATGAAATATATGAACACGAATGACTTGTTTGGCTTGATTCAGAAGTATCTGGCTCCACCATTGCCGACGAGTATTCGACTATTTCAGCAAGTTAAATTGGAGACTTTATTTTAAAACCCATAAAGGTTCATGGCCGGTTTGAAAAACAACAGAAAAAGTTGATAGGTCGGGTTTGGGAGGACATCTATGGATTCAAATCGTCCCGCTTCTATATTAAGATGGCTCCTCCCTTTTAAGAGTATTTTCTTCATGTTTTAATTTAAGGCTCCATTTATTTTTTGGAAAATAAATTATTTGAAAAAAAATTTCAAAAAATAATTATTTGTATCGTTTGAAATAATTAGCCAATACAAAATATTTTCATTATCAACATCAATTCACATCTAAATATTTTCGTGGACGATGAAAATATTTATCTTTCAATTATTATGTCAAGGGATATAAGCAGTCGTTTTTAGGAAATATTTTTCAAATCATTCATTTTTCAATAAATTAACGAGACCTAAATAATGACAACTAGAGATAGTGGCCAGCTACAAATAAGGAGAAATTACGTTGAAAATGTGTACATTTTCTATGACAAGAATAATGATGGTGACTGGTAGGGAATCAACGACTTGGGACAAAGCTTTCTGTTTACGTGTTATGTTTTGAATCTAGCAAAAGATCAATTTGAAAAGAGCATGCTAGTATTTGATCTAGCTAATGTAATGCTATGTCATACTAAAATTGACTTTTGCCACTTCCCAAACATTTAATGTAAGTACATTATTCATGTAAATTTTCTTTTAAGGTTATTTTAGTTTCTCTCTTTTCATGTTCATGTTCCCACTTTGTACATAGTATTGTATAATTAAGGGAAAAAGCCATAAAAACCTCAAATTATGTCCACTGTGATAAATTTGTCCTAAATTTTCTTCTTGTGACATCAAAAAACCTCAAATTTGTATCTATATGACATATTTATCCTCCGTCAAAGTTCCATTAGATGATATTTTAGCCAAAACAACGTCGTTTTTAAGTCACGTGGGAGTTATGTTAACTTTGTTTGCTTTTTGGCGTCCATATATGCAGATTTTTAACAGTTCTTATTAACAGAATTTTGAATGAGGTAAATACGTCACACAAGTACAAATTTAGAATTTTTTGTGTTAATGAAAAAAGTTTAAGGTAAATGTGTTATAATAAGCATGCTTCAAGGTTTTCGGTGGCTTTTGGCCTTTGAGGAATTAGTAATGATTTTTTTTTATTTTTAATTTCTTAATTCCACGCTTTATTACTTTTCACATAACTCAAATAACTATTTTTGGGAAATATTAAAAATGTTATAGAAAGTGGATTTAATTAGTGAATGGGTGATAAGGCATTTTGAGAATTTTTAAAAAACGTTATAAGTGTTTAAAACGAATTCAAACTTATAACGTTTTTAAATCCACTCACTATTTAAAATATTCACTTTATAACGTTTGCTATTTATTAAAATAAGATTTATATATTAGAGGAATTTGAATAGTGCAAAGGTTATCTTACTTCTTGATCAAGGATAGCATAAAGTCTCTATTACTTTTTCATATCACACGCTTTAATTGATGTGCTCCTTACTGTTTCTAGCCTAAAGTTTCTATTACATCGCCTATTTCGCCTTACCAAGGTTCAATCACTTGTGATGCTTCATCATGAACTTTATAATTTGTTCATTTTTTATGATCATATAGCTTATTCTATGATAAATGCTACTTAATTGACATTTATAATTTGGCTTTGTACATTGCAAATACAATGCAATAATATGATTAATTACGAGTTATTTTGGACTGTTGCACTATCTATATGAAGGGTTTTGTGAAACTTAAACAATGAAAGGTAGAATTTTTTTTTTATAATTTGATTTTCATATATGGGTAGATAGTTTTATTTTTAACTCGGTACACTAATATTATCAAAATAGGACGCTTGCAAGTACAAATTTTGTTTGATTGATTACACTTTCTTTTGATGAAAATGAAATGTGAAAAGTCATCAGATGAATTTGCCAATTCTTAGACAAATCATTCAATTTTTTTCAAAATTAAGATCATTGGACTTTCTTATAGCGTCTAATGCATGACTTGCATCGCACGGAGCAGTAGTCTAAATCTTTTATTTATTTTATGTCACATGTTTGAATGACTCGTGACTCATTAACATATGTAAGGTTATGTTAGCTGCCGACGGACATGTCAACCACCATACTCTTTTTTCTTTTTGGACAATGATGGAAGACATTGTGGCAACTTAAGTTTAGCGTTTGTCTCTCTGTCCTCGTAATATTTTACTCTATGCTCCAACCACGTTGTCATATACAAGGACTATAAATCGACGACTTTGTTATCTTAATTAATCCTAATGACATCTGTTTATTTGCTTGTTAAAAATAGGGATAATGACACAAACAGTCCCTGAACTTTAGCCTAATGTGTAATATAATCCTTGAACTTTTAATTTGTTTAATGTAATCCATGAACTTTAACTTAATGTTTAATATGATCCTTGAACTTTTGGTATATATTTAATATAATCTCTAAACTATATGAAAATATTTAATGTAGTCCCTAAACTTGAATTAATAGAATGACTATATTAAACATCTAAATTGTACATGTACCGAAAGTTTATAAATGATATTGAACAAATTAAAAGTTCGTGGATCACATTGCACATTGAGTTATAGTTTAGGGGCCGCATTGAACAAATTAAAAGTTCAAGGATCAAATTACATATTCCACTAAAGTTCGGGACTGTTTATATCATTTTCTCTTAAAAATATATCAGTCAACTTTCAGAAAATGCATGCTCCTTGCCTATTCTTTCATACGGTGTGACCATTTTGTGTGACCAATATGACAGAACCTTGTCAAGGTTTCAAAGTGTTCGACATTTCGCCGAATTTTCAGAAATCAAAATAGTTCGTACATTACATCGATTAATTAAAAACTAGCTGACCCCCCATGTTATCTTTGTAGAGACTCCATCTAGAAATTCCCATCATATTTTTAATAAACCTTTGCTTGGTAAATGAGGAAAGACCGAAGACTTAGTGTGCATAATATTCCAAATAGGACGAGAGTCGTCTATAAAGAAAAAGTATGGCTTGAAATATGATGTGCCATGCGCATTAGGCATGAATGATAAAATTTCTCTTCCTTGGCCTTATTTTCTAGATGAGTTTCTGAGTAAAAATTAGTATTTAATAACGACACAAAATTTCTATTCTCAGCAGCGAGGGGCGGTGGTGGATGGCTGGTGGACGAGCGGAGGGGATGATTGTTGGGCGGCGGTGGACGATAGGAGGTGGTGGAAGGCCAGTAGACAGCTGGGTGGTGGGCAGCGGCGAGCGGCCGGTGGGTGGGTTGTAACGAGCAGCGAGAGTGAATAATAAATTGAAGTTGTTATTTTTATTTATGTTTGAAAAACAAAAAAGTAGAAAATTTTAACTTATCATTTTTGTTCCAAATTTATTTTTTTGCTAAAAATTTATCCCGAAAATAGAAAAATGAAATTATTTTACTGAACGGATTTCTGTTTCAAACCTGTTATCGGGAACAAAAAAATAAAAAAACAAGGAAATATAACGCACCCTAACCTTTTTGTTTTTTCCGATAAGCCTTTGCTTGAATCTTGTCTACTTAATAGAGTCGTGTCCTATCGATCGAACTTAAAAAAAAATCGGAGTCTTCACATACAAGGAAGATCGTTAGTTTGTTCAGCAGCCCCTCCTTTATTAAATTCTTATGATAAGTCAATTTGAGACACCACATGCGAGATTCGTATTTTATACTGTATTAATGAAAAATGTTAAACACAATGGAAACATTTGACTAACCCAGGATGTTAATTTATCAAATCAGACAACTGTTACGGATAGAGTAGCCATGATCTTTGGCAATTATGTTTTCCAATCGCCATCGGTCTAAAATATAATTTTCCCATGTGAAAAGGCCACAAAAAAAAATCTAAATGTGTGTTCACTGTGACACATTTATCTTAAGTTTTTTTTTGTGACTTTAAAAACCTCAAATTATACCCAATGTGACATAATTACCATAAAAAAATTTTGACATAAAAAATCCAAAACTTGTATTTATGAGACACATTCATCCTTCTCTGTCAATGTTCCGTTCCATGATTTTTCACCCAAAACAACATCGTTTTTTCTTAAGCCATGTGGAGGCCATGTCATTACTGTTTACTTTCTGGCATCCATGTAAGCAGATTTTTAATGATTCTCATTAACAAAACTTTGACAGAGGGTGAATATGTTACACATGTACAATATTATGATTTTTTGTGTCACAGAAAATAGTTTAGGATAAATGTATCATATTGAGTATGATTTAGGGTTTTTAGTGGTTTTTTCCTATAAATAACTTTTTTAAAGGAACCGATGTTTAAATATGTCCATGATTTTGTATAAAGTCCTTTCAGTCGAACTTAATTTAATTACCTAAGTCTGTTATTATTCATAAAATTTCTAAAGATGATTTAATTTGGTTTTAAAAAAATCAAGTGAATTCCAACATGCAATATTTTTTGGTAATGGGAAGACATTCATGGTTAAAGATTTGAATTGACTCTGCTATGCACATCATACTACGTGGTAAAGAGAAAATACCATGAATAAAAGTACAAGAATCTATCCTAAGGGTTTGGGTCGGTCAGGTCGGGTATCTCGAACATAAAGAGATTATGCCCATTGTGATCTGATCTGAGGTCTGACCCAAATAGAACTTGAACCGAAAAGACGGTTCGGTTCAGATTTTTGGGTTCCTTTTATTTCCCCTTCTCCTTCTTCTCCATCATCACAGTGCAGTGGATGGTGTATCAAACCCCATTTATCCTTTAGGTTCGAGTCTCTCTGACTTTGCACTTTTCGGTTCAGGTTTTCGGGTTTCCTGTTTTTTTCCCCTTCTCCTTCTTCTCCATCATCACAGTGCAGTGGATGGTGTACCAAACCCCATTTATCCTTAGGCTTGAGACTCTGACTTTGCATTTGTGCGTGAAGTGTTGCCTCTCAGTTTAGATTGTTCTTGCTGGTGGGAGCTAAGATTCTTTTGGTAAGTGAGTTGTTTTGCTCTTGACTCAACACTCGTCATTTGTCCCTTTCCTTTCACCCATGCTCAGAAACTAAGGGCCGTTTGGCAAGTTATTAAATAGTAAAAATTTCTATTTTTTTATTTTCAGAATCAATTTGAGAACAAAAATTCGTTTGTTAAAATTTTTGTGCCCGGGCATAAATTTGCAAAAAATTATTTCCAAAATCATTTTTTGGAACAGAATCAAGAAGCAAAAAAAAGTAACTTCTTGATTATGGGAACAATTTTTCCATTTTTGATTCTTCTTAGTTTTCTTCTTCCTCTTGGTTTGTTGTTCTTCGCCTGCCACCGGCCATTGGTGACTGGCCATAGACCAGGGCCGATGAGGGCGGCTCGCAGCCACGACGACGAGGCCTCGTCTTGGCGACAAGGGCCGCAACGCCCTCGTCGGCCATGGCCAAGGAAGAAAAGGGAAAGAAAGAAAAAAAAAGGAAAAAAAAAAGAGAAAGAAATATTAAAAAATTCAAAATATTATTAATAAAAAAATTTTCATATAGTTGCCAAATACATTTCTGTTCTTTTTCTATTCTAAAAATAGAAATTTTAGACAGTTACCAAATGCCTTCAAATGCTTAGGAATTATTCCCGAGTACGGAATAAAAAAGAATCATTTTTTAGTAGAATTAGTTTCCGGGCACAAAATCATTGTCATGCGCACCCTAATTACACTTCTCCCTCTCATTCTTTTCATTATGTGCTGTGGAGTGCCATTTCCGGGAAATTTATGAACTTTGAGTTTCCCGGACAAATAGAAGTAAAGTTATGACCATGGTTCAAGAAATTTTTTGTTCCCTATTGTCTCTTTGCAATCTGAGTCGAGACAAAACCAAATCGATAGATGGTTGGGATTGTCAATACAGTGTTTAGTTGTGTTTCTGTGTTTCGGTATGATTCGGAACGGACCCGAATGTGATAAGATGAGCATGGCCAAGTAAACTAGTATTATACTAAAATAGACTTTTGAACAATTCAGGCATTTAATTTAATTAGATGAGCCTTTCTTTTCCAAATAAAAATTTAAAAGTTCCGTAAGCAATAAATTGAGACTTTAGCACATTTTAATATATTTAAATTTAACAAGAGGGGCCGTTCTTATACAAAGAGAAGTTTAAATTTTGGTAAATGAAAATAAAAGATCTAAGATATCTTTATCCAAGTCTCAATCTAATTGCAAGCATCTTCTTACATCATAAGTCATCTGCTTTATTTTTCTTAATTTCCATTATATTGCACAACAACTTCTCCATCTACACCGAAACAATACTTCACAATCCCTTTTGTTTTTGCAAGGAAAAATTACACGAATGGTCCCTAAACTCTAGGTCAATGTGCAATATCGTCCCCGAACTTTAAATTTGTTCAACATAGTCCCTTAAATTTGGCTTACGTGTAATGTCATGTCATCCCTAAATTTTTAATTTGTTCAATATAATTTATAAACTTTTATTACATGTTTAATTTTGTCCATATAATTGAAAATGTCATGCCATTTATAAATTATATGAAAATGTTCAATATTATCTCTAAATTTGAATTAGTGAAACGATGACATTAGATATTTTCATATAATTTAAAGACTAAATTGAATATTTATTGAAAGTTTAAGAATCACATTAAATAAATTAAAAAATTTAAGGATGATATTGCATATTGACCTAAAGTTCAAACACTTTTTATGTAATAATCCCATTTTGCAATCATTGCATATGGTCAAAAGAGGAAGTTGCATTAGATGGTTGTAACTCCTACTTCAAAAGGGTTAATTGTGCAATTATGAACTTGGAGATTGTGTTCCTTATCCTCCTCGAGCTTTGATTTTTCTTCGAGCTTGACTGGCGCCAAGTCGTCATGCACTCAGACAAAATAGCCAAAATACCTTTCCTCGCTTGACCACGTGGGATCCACCATGTCCATTTTAGAAAGGTGAATGGTCCATCCAATTTCCTTCTGACCAAAAAAAGAAAATCCAATTTCCTTTTCTTCCATCAATTTATTCATCATATGATGTTAGGATAAGTACATTTAAAGTCCTAAAATTTATCACGAAAATATAATTGGGTCTTAAAATTTTCATAATATGCAATTAAGTTCTAAAACTTGTTACGAAAGTTCAATTGAGTCCTAAAACTTTTATATTGTGCAACTAAGTTATAAAACTTGTTACAAAAGTGTATCTGAGTCTTAAAATTTTCAAAAGGTGCAAACAAGTCCTAAAACTTGTCAAATTGATTCAATCAAGTCCTTCAATTGATTGCACTTTTTGAAAGTTTTAGGACTCAACTGCACTTTCGTGACAAGTTTTAGGACTTGATTGCACTTTCATGACAAGTTTTGGGACTTCTAGTGTACTTATCCCTATGATGTTTGTCCTTTAACTTGGAGTTCAATGGCGATTTCATAATTCGAATGTAACAAATTCTATAGACGGTTATATCATATTATTCTTTGAGGTCATGGAAACTCTTAACATATTGTATTTCAACGGGGATAATTATCTAATATGTCCTAAACTTATTGTACAGCGGTCAATTCAGTCCTAAATATGTAAATTGATATCGACAAATCGTCAAAATTTTAGGACTGAATTGGTATAATTGAAAGATTTTGAATTAAATTAGCCATTGTACAATAAGCCTGGAACTTTTTGGATTATTTTTTGCACTTTGATGACGTGATTTTGATGTAAGAGGCAAGAATTTGCAAACAATGGTAACAATATTTTTTTTCTTGAGATTATCGGAAAACCGATCTTTGCAATAAGAAAGAGGGTTTCTTAACCGGTTAAAATCATTCGTGCTATTATGAGAAGCATCTTCAAGAAAGACTTTGTGATATATTTTCATGTATAAATTCTGTAGTGTTTGGTTTTGCCTATTGATTTATTGGTCGTGTTCATCTATCTCTTTTTACAATTAACACATCACCATTTAAGTCATTTACGAAAGAAAATTTCTTCATCGGCAGGTGTATTTAGCGATACACCTTACCAATAGCAACGCATTGATAAGAAGATTTAGTTTAACCGGGCCATCCGCACATCGAAATGGAGTAAGCACGGCGAGTCATAGCATCGTGAGGCATTAGGACGCACAACCTTCGCCGCTTTACATTTCCCCAAAAACGTGATAATGAACTTAGCGAGCATCCTCTATGGACCAAATCGATCGCAATGCACGTAGTTAATTTTCTTTAATCCTAATTACTGCATTCCAGAAAAATTAAGCATGGGGGTCATGATTAAAGTTATTAATTATGATCAAGATTAAGATAAATCACTAAAGCATACTATTTCTGGGCTTAGCCCAGTCCACCCAAAAAAAAAAAAACAGGATCATGTGGAAATAACGAAGAACACAGCCAAGAAACATCGGACCGCGCATCACCGGACCAAAATCACCGAGCTAATCGAAAGCTTCCTGCCCAATTGGCAATGAACTCCGCGAAAGCATTCGGGAATCGCTAAAACCAAAACCAGAAATTATAAGGGGGCGATTTTAAAAACTTTTTTTTTTATAAAAAAGAAAAAGAAGGGGTGGAAAAGAAAGTTGGAATTATGGAATTCGGTGGAATTATTAGAACGAGCGAAGGAGAGAAGGACTGTTGTTGCTGTTGTTGTTGTTTTGATCCTGATCTTTGCCTTCCTTTTTCCCTTTTGTTGGTGTGCATCGTCATCGAATCCAGAGAGGAAACTCCTCCTCAATATATACACGCTCGATTCCTTCGTTCGAGGAGGAGGGTGGTGGTGGTGATGGGGGCGGTGATGATGGGTCTCTTCCTTTGGCGTCGCGATTGCTGCGGATGATGTTGATTAGATAAGAGGGGATTTGGGTCTTGCTCGCTTTTGGGTGTTCTTGGGGAACCCTAGCGAAAGGCGCGGTTTTGGGGGGCTCGTTCGATCGGTTCGGTCGCTGGGGTTCGTGGGTGCTTCGGTTTTTGTGTGCTCCGGCGATGGAGGAGGGCGGATCGGATGGGGAGAATCAAGGGAGGAGTCCCGGGAAGGCGGGGAATTCTGGGGAGGGGCAGAGCAAGCCCAAGCGCCAGATGAAGACGCCGTTCCAGCTGGAGACCCTGGAGAAAGCTTATGCGAGTGCGTGTTTGATTTGCTTTGTTTCAGAGCTTTCGTGTTTTTCTCCGGGTCTTTGTTGTAAGGTTTTTTCTGTGTGATTTATGTGTTGAGTTTTGTTGAATTTTGTGTTTTTTTTGTATTTGGTTGGTGGTGGTGCAGTGGAGATGTATCCGTCGGAGGCGATTCGGGCCGAATTGTCAGTGAAATTGGGGCTTACAGATCGGCAGTTGCAGATGTGGTTCTGCCACAGGAGGCTAAAGGACAAGAACAACTTGTCGGAGAAGAAATCGCGGAAATCTGCAGCTGTTGTGGGGACGAAAGAAGGCATTGAAGATGGTCTGATGGCTGCAGCTGAGCCAGGAAGTGATTATGGGTCGGGTTCGGGCTCTGGTTCGAGCCCGTACGCGAGTAGGGAGTTGCAGGGGATGGTTCTGAGGAGAGACGGACATGATTCAGCTACTGGTAGGAGGTGTTATGAGTCGCCAAGGACCATAATGGAGCTTAGAGCGATAGCTTGTGTGGAGGCACAGTTAGGGGAGCCTCTGAGGGAGGATGGACCTATTCTTGGCATGGAGTTTGATCCCTTGCCTCCTGATGCATTTGGTGCTCCTCTAGGTAACAGTTCGGTGTGTGGTCATTAGAATTATATTTGTCATATTAAACTGGAGTTCATATGCAGTTTTAGATAGCAGCCCATATAAGCGTAGCTTGTTTGTAATATTGTGTTCGAATTGTGGACTAGTGAAATGCTCATATGCAAAGTTATACTATGGTTATTGCGGCAGATTGTTTGCACTGTGAAGCTGCAGAAGTGCTTTAAGCTAGTCTTGCAATAGTTTTGTTATGATAGGTATCTGTTATTTGTCTAGATTATGCCACATGAAATTTCCTTTCCTTTGACGCACTCTCCTAGTTGATGGAGGATAAGTTTGGCAACTACAAGTGATGATTGGGGATACATGTAGGCTGTGTCCTGGGAATTAGGCTCGCTACTAATCGTCCGTGCTGTTCTGACAGTGTGATTCCTTACTGATGTAGAGGGCTCCTCTTTTGCTATGGTACCCTAGTAGGATAGCGTGTATAATGTGAAGGTGCCGTATGTCGTGATTAATTTGTACTGCGTTAGTAAAGATCAGGTGTTTGATCTGGAGAATCTTGTCTTTTCATGTAAACACGCCACTCTTTCTGGTTTCCTCAGTGGTCATATGCCTTTTTTGCTTGGGTTAAATAGCAAGTGCTGAATGCATCAAGATCATTATAGTAAGTACCGGTACTTGCATGGATAGGACGCGATACGAGTGCAAATTTTGGAGTTTTTTATTTGGACAGCCACATCTATCTATCTGAGTGTTTCCCCTTCTCAGTTCTCTTTTTCATGTTTACTCCATTACTTAACCAACTTTAACATGTTATTTTGTAGTTGCAGATGACGAGCAGAAAAGACCTCTGAATCCTTATGATGGCAAAGTGTATGTTCGACGGGATGCCATGTCAAATAAGGTCAGTGCCTTCTTTACCCTTTTGAAATGTTATTGTTGTTGTTGTTTGAATAATAAACAAAATTTTATTGAGAGGGTGACGAGGGGGTTCTGCCCCTATACAAAATGGCTGTAAAAGGAATGCCATGCATATACAATTTTGTACGGAAAGAAGAACCCCTTGTAGTATGTTGGTTATTACTTATGATATGGAGATTGTGTGACGTTTAATTTGTTATTTGCTGCTATTTCCTGGATGTTGTCATCTTCCAAAGGTTTCAGTCTTTTTGAACAGTTGTGCTGACTGTGATAGGGCTATAATCCATTAAGTTCCAAGGTACTCATTATGATAAATGTTAGTTCCATGAAATGGATCTAGGCTGGCTGGGACAGGTGCATATTTTACTTAGAGGAAAGATGCTTCTTCATCTAAATTCTATAAAACAAGTCCTAGTGATCTTGGCTGGCTTTTGTCTTTTTTTTACGTGCTGCTCTGTCTGTGTGATGGTTTTTTTTTTCCTTGTTCTGTAGTTAACTATCACGAATTTTCTGTTGTGATTACACTTGCATGGGTTAATGGAAGTTTACAAGGATCATACTTGTTCATGCTTATGAATTAAGAATATGTTTGCGAAATGTTGTCACAAATATTTTTGTGATATTATGAGCATTCTGCCTGGCAAAAATATTGAATCGTTTCAACCTCTTTTCGTGCAGTTACCAAGAACTGTTTTTTTTTTTTTGGTAAGGAGTTACCAAGAACTGTTTGGTTCCAATACTTCGTAAAAAAATTGGAGGAGATCTGTCTCAATCCAAACTTACCTCTTCATGCAATTTTTTTTTGAGAGATTGATGTGGGCAGTTGCCCGTATACTTATACCCTATGTATCCTTTTTCCTAACTCAATCCATTATTGGAGTTTTGATACTCTAAAATTTTTAAACTTTTACAAGTTTATTCTTCTTGTCGTTCCATATGAAAACTGGATTTTTCTCTTTTGATTTTAAGGACTGTTACTGCTTGTAGAAGAATATAATATATTTCTGATGATGGTTTTGCTTGTTAACTTTCATTCTTTCTTTGAAGTCATATATGATTTGTCAATTTCTGTGTTATGTGTGATTATATTCCAGGCTGCTTCGAGACTTCTCCACCATGAGTATCAGTTTCTGCATGACCAGCCTATAAGATACCAGACACCTGGACGCGTTGCCCAAACTCACTATCATGATGTCCCGGTGGATGGCCCAACTACCAGAATGTCATCTATTCATGGAAGTGAGAAGCTGCCTAGTGTCGATGGTGTCCGAGGTCACCGACTGCGAGTATGCCGTGTCTCGCAAGAAGATAGAGAAGGAAACAGTGTTTTATGCCCTCCAGGAGATGATCATTCCCTTCAGCCGAGAGAATCTTTTGCTAACATTCGAATGGATGCTCAGCAAGGAAGCCACCCATTTATCGGTCTAGAAGATTCTTCTACGCTGCCTGATGGGACAATTTTGCATGATACTTCTGACCTGCATGTTGAGAGAAAACGCAAGGTAATTCTGAAGCTCCAGAGAGCAGATTATTGTCATCACTTTTAAATATAGCTTTAGGGTGACCAGAAATGTCTCTTTGTTGCAGAATGAAGAAGCCCGGATCGCTAGGGAAGTTGAAGCTAATGAAAACCGAATTCGCAAAGCACTAGAGAAAGAAAACATTTTGAGGAGAAAGGTTTTCATTCATTACTTAGGGATATGTGAGCTTTGTGGAGAAAACTTTGGCATTTACTGATATCCTGTATTTTTCTATCGCAGAGTGAGGAACGAATGAGGAAAGAGATGGAAAGATTTGATCGTGAAAGAAGGAAAGAAGAAGAAAGGTTGATGCGTGAACAGCAGAGAGAGGAGGAGAGATTGCTACGTGAGCAAAGGCGAGAAATAGAGCGACGGGAGAAGTATTTGCAGAAAGAATCTATTAGGGTAAGCATATGAGCTTGATATTGTATTTTCTCTAGTTAGTTTCTTTTGCTTTATTTGATTGGTTAAGCAACATCTCTTCTTTTCTCTTTTCTTTACCAATTTCTCTGGGTTTTGTTTTTTTGGTAGGCGGAGAAAAAGAGACAAAAAGAAGAGCTTCGTCGAGAAAAAGAAGCAGAGAGACGAAAAGCTGCAGTGGAGAAGGCCACTGCGCGCAGAATTGCCAAGGAATCCATGGAGCTTATGGAGGATGAACAGCTGGAGCTGATGGAATTGGCCGCTGCAAGCAAGGGGTTGCCTTCAATTGTCAACCTCGATCATGCTACTATGCAGAACCTTGAGTTGTTAAGAGGTAACATTATTATAGTAATTCCTGTTAAGACCAGTTTCCCTCCGTTGATTCATTGATTGTATGATATTGTTGTCTCAACTAGGATTCTATAGTAGCTAAGACAAGCTTATAAATTCTTATGCTCTGTTTTAATCATGCACCTTAAATTCAGTAGAAAGGAAATAGGGCCCAATCTTTTCTAGAGAATTTACTGGTGTGCCATTGTTGCCAAGAATAATTCTAGATATATTAAAGGTATACAAAAACCATTATACTAAATGATGTTAACATTGGATATTTGAATAAGTCACCATCTCGTGCTTTGAACCTACTCCTGTCAACACCAATTTAATTCACATCACATAATTTAGTGTACCCATTTTGACACATTGTTGGTATACCTATCATTAATCATTTACCAATTTATGTTGAAGTAAGCTCTGTACCCATTTTGACACATTCTTGGTATACCTACCATTAATCATCTACCAATTTATGTCGAAGTAAGCTTTGTTTCAACTTAGTCCTCACCTCGTTCTCTGGGTCAGGTAAATAACTTTTGGGGGCATTCAGCATTATGTAAATCTTAGATGTGAGTTTTGGGTGACTTGCCCCCCTCCCTTTTGCTTTACTCTTTTCTTAAAACCTTTAAAAACGTGTAAATATTGTCATATGCTGTTTTTAAAAATGTTCTAATAATTCTAAAATTACGATAATTTTTTTTTAGCGGGAAAGAAAAATTTTAGAGGGAAAGAAAAAAAAAGTACTTATTATAAGCTCTCCTAAAAGAACCCTAGATGTGTTCTCTTTAGAAAAATGTGTCGATGCTCCTGGAAATAAAGCTGAACAATTTTTATTTCACTTAGCCAACTCAATTGATTGTAAAGTGAACATAGCTCTGTTAAGTTCAAAAACTGTTACTCCTACCCACTCCCAGCAATTTTTGAACTCGGGCCTGTTTCTGGTAGAGTTTTCCTTAATTAATCTGAATCGTATTTTTACAGAGTTTCTACAATGCTATCCTTTACATAATCTTACATGTTAAGTGAGTTGCTGTGAATTTCTTGTAACTTATTTATAGGATCAGAAGAGTAAACTGAATTGGCCTATGGAATGAGGGATTTGTTTCTACTGCAACATTTAGAAGTGAGGATCTGGTTTATATTTCCTTGCACTTGAATTTGCTCCATGCTTTCATTTTGTTGTAAAGAAGCTGATTTTGACATCTAGAAATTATAGCCAATAGATGCAGAGATATGTATCTCTTGATGACTGTTTCTTGTTTATGTACTTACGTGGGAAAAAAAAAGTTCCTTTTTTGTTGTATGGTTCTATTCTGGTAAGTGAGTATGCATGTGTATGTGCGTATGCGGGCTTGTGCCTCCATGTGTATGCATGCATGTATGTCTGTTCCTGTCTGCCTGCCTTTCTTTGGGCATTCCAACTCTAGTTGCTACTTTATGTTTGCTATTGTCTGTGACTATAACGTGAGTTTTATGCTTTAGATTCGTTGAGTGCCTTCCCTCCTCAGTCTGTGCAATTAAAGAGACCATTTGCAGTTCAACCATGGACCAATTCAGAGAACATTGGGAATCTTCTCATGGTATGTTTGACTTCTGAAAGAGATGTACATATTTTTTCATAATAGCTTGCACTTCCATGATAAAGATTACTATCTGAAAATGTTGCATCTTTATTGTGGAGACATACCATTGTCCTTGAGGCTGCAAATATATTATCTTACCCATAATATTTAGTGCCGAAGTGTGTCATGGACTCCCCATTATCAGTTCTTGAGTTCGCTCACCCCATCATTCTTTTCCTCAGACTTAATAGAATAGATTCGTAACAAGAGGGATAGTTCATTGTCTAGTGGGGGACGGAAGTTTGGATGGTTGCCTCTATGACTTCTATCTTTCAATATCGTAATTGCTATAAGGGTAACTTTGAATGCATGGTTTGTGTTACCTTGAGGACAAATATGTTTTCTTATCTGAATGTTTTTCCAAATGTAAGAGTAAACTCATCCCCTTGAGTTATTGAGGGTGTTCTCTTTTGCTTTATGACTGATCTTCCCTTATATGAAGAGCTTAGTGGCTTGCTTCTGGGTGATCCTGTGCAGGCCTGGCGATTTTTTCTTACTTTTGCAGATGTACTTGGTCTATGGCCCTTTACTCTTGATGAGTTTGTTCAAGCTTTTCATGACTATGTAAGCAATGTCCTCTCTAATTGGATATCTTTGTTTCTCATAGCTTTAACATTCCTTCTATTATTTTTATGCCCATCTGTACATTCTACTTCATGGCAGGATTCAAGATTGTTGGGCGAACTACATGTTGCTCTTTTGAAGTCAATAATTAAAGACATCGAAGATGTTGCGAGGACACCTGCTACTGGTTTGGGTATGAATCAATATAACACTGCCAATCCTGAAGGGGGACATCCACAGATTGTTGAAGGGGTAAACTATCTTTGCTAAACTTTGTTTATAGAATAGTGAATCCATTATCTGGGGTGAATGAACTGTTTGTTTTTTTCATAGGCATATGCTTGGGGTTTCGATATACGCAAGTGGCAGAAGCATTTGAATCCATTGACATGGCCTGAAATACTTAGGCAATTGGCATTATCTGCTGGATTTGGTCCACAATTGAAGAAGAGAGCTGTTCCACGACGTTGCCGGCAAGATATTGATGAGGTTCTTTATTCGAACTTCACTTTTACCTCAAACTTGACAAAAGTACTTTTTATTGTCTAACCATGGGGGGGGGGGGGAAGATTTTTTTTGCCAAAGTATGCATGCTTATCTAATATCCTTAGACATAAAAGAATCAGAAGTGCTGATTGGCCTACGATTATGAATGTCACATAACACATGACTCGAACTGATTGGGGAATCATTTTCTATGGATACCTCTTCCATTTTGTCTGCTAAAAAAGAGGTCTTGATCCTGCTTTCCTTCTGATGGAATTTAACATAGAGTCTGGCTAGTGAGTATCTGTTACTGGATATCGCTTTCTTTTGACCCTACAAGTTGTGTTCAAGAAAAGACACTAGATACTAGGTTCATTAAGGTTGGATTCATAGTCATATCATTGAAATTTGAAAACTTTCAATCCCTATGGCTACCTTATCACAATGTGTAAAGCATACTAGCATAGTGTAATCAAAGTTTCAATAATGACATTTCAATTGGGTCACTGCATCTACTATCCATAAGAAACAAATAGAAAGCAGATGTGGCACCGAACACAGCATTTGGATGAAGTGCAACATCAATCTCTATTACGCGCTGCCTGAGATTTCAATTACTTATGTAACGATGACATTTGATGTGCTACCATTCGCTGAATTTCCAGCACCTTTGGAATATAGGCCAACAATTTCTTCAAAACCTTTTTAGGCAACATTCCTGATTTTTTTTGGGTAATGGATGAAAATCTGATTTATTTTGTTCATACTTCATTCATAAGGATGTGAATTTGGTCCTTATTTGTAACTTGTGTTTATATTCGCTAAGAATGACAATGAAATGCACTTTGCATGCATCCTCTGGTAGTCCATCTTATACCTAGATGGAGTTCTCATGCAGCTATACCGAATGGAACCTAGAATGACATTATCCATTTGTTATTTATTTTTATGAATTTCAATGGAGAAACTTGTGATTTCAGGTTAAAGGTTGTGAAGAAGTCATATCTACTTTACGCAGTGGATCAGCAGCAGAGAAAGCGCTCACCGTCATGCGAGAAAAGGGTTTGTTACTTCCTAGGAGATCTAGGCACCGATTGACACCCGGAACTGTCAAATTTGCCGCTTTTCATGTTCTCTCACTTGAAGGAAGCAAGGGGTTGACTGTATTAGAACTGGCAGACAAGATTCAGGTTAGTATTTAATAGATTTACGGTCAGGGTTATGATTGGTTCGTCATTTTTGGAATCTGATTTAGCTCATTACATATAGAAATCTGGACTGCGGGATCTCACTACAAGCAAGACACCAGAAGCTTCCATTTCTGTTGCTTTGACAAGGGATACTAAACTTTTTGAAAGAATAGCTCCGTCAACCTATCGTGTCAGATCTGCTTATAGGAAGGATCCGGCTGATGCTGAGTCAATATTGGCAGAAGCCAGAAAGAAAATAAGAATATTCGAGAATGGAATTTTAGCTGGAGAAGATGCTGATGAAGTGGAAAGAGAGGATGAAGGGGAAAGAGATGAAGAGTTTGAAGGTGATATTGATGAGGATCCTGAAGTCGATGATTTAGCCACTACATCAAGTGCTAACAATGATGTGGACCATTGTGGTCAAGCGAATGCATGTCCAGAAATTGGAAAGGAGAATGTTTCTGGTGATACAAATTTACCAAATGAGATTGAAGGGGACATAGAATCTTGCACTGTGGCTGCTTCCATGGATGTGTGTCATCCGAGCATTGCCACTGAGCACCATAATGATGCTGAGGATTTTTGTGGTGGTAAAGATGATCAAGAAAGTGTAGAGATTGATGAAAGTAAGTCAGGTGAATCGTGGATTCGTGGACTTACTGAAGGGGAATATTCTCATCTCAGTGTTGAGGAGCGTCTGAATGCTCTTGTTGCGTTAATTGGTATTGTGAATGAGGGGAACTCGATTCGTGCTGTTCTTGAGGTAGTCAGCTTTCTGCATTTTACTAAAGAGCTTTGGTTGCTTTTGGAAAAAAAAGAATTCTCTCTTGACTTTCTGTCTAATTTTTCACAGGACCGGCTGGAAGCAGCAACTGCTCTTAAAAAGCAAATGTGGGTAGAGGCACAGTTGGATAAGTCTCGCTTGAAGGATGAGTTTACTGCTAAAGTGGATTTCTTGTCCTTATTGGGGAGCAAAAATGAATTTCAGCCTCCCAATTCTGTGGTCGATGGCAGCCAAAGCTCCTGGCTTCTAGCTGATAATAAAAACAATGATGTTTCTGCAGAGAACCAAAAATCATTGCATGGTCCAGAAGGTCTCCAGAATGACTCGAGCAGTGTTCCAACTGAAAGATTCTCAGCTGTTCAGGATTCTTCTGGAGGTCCAGATAACTTCTCCATGCAATACGGACATGCTTCAAAAAGGTCACGCTCTCAATTGAAGTCTTATATTGCTCATAGAGCTGAAGAGATATATGTATACAGGTCCTTGCCTCTTGGTCAGGATCGCAGGCGAAATCGATATTGGTGGTTTGTTGCATCCGCCTCAAAAAATGATCCTGGTTCAGGCAGGATATTTGTTGAGCTACATGACAATTCTTGGAGGCTTATAGATTCGGAAGAGGTAAGTGTATGCAATTTGATATTTTATTATTCATCTCTAAGGACATATATGTCCTTCATTACGATCATATGTGGTAAAAATGGCATTTTGTGTGTGAAATGAGAGGAAGAGGAAAATGTAAACACAAATTCAGGGTGGCCTAGTTAATGGTTCGCTCAACTGGCCATTGGTTATGTTATCCAAACAGGACAAAATCGATGTTTTTGATTTGATAGAATTTATACTGATTATTAATTCTTTTGTGAGTCATAAAACAGAACTACCAGAGCCAAAAGCTCTGGAAGCCACATTAAAAGTGTACTACAGAACCAAGAACATTTTACTATGTATATGCAAGTGTTCTGCTTCTGAATAAAGGACACGGCAGTAAATTCCATTATAGCTGAAGGTATGCTACTGAGGGTGATCATGTCACCTTCACTTTTTGAAAATGGTGGCCATTTTGATTTTGAAAGTAGTGATTAAGGAACATTGTTTCGTCGCATCTGACTTTCGGTTGGCATTATCATTACCTTATTAGAATAAGGTAATTGTGAGGTTTATCAGGTTGTGTATTTAATATCATTGAACATCATTTTTTTTTTGCAGGCTTTTGATGCTCTTTTGATGTCCTTAGATACACGTGGGATAAGGGAATCCCATTTGCGTCTAATGCTGCTGGAAGTGGATCCCCTATTCAAGGAGAATGTTAGAAGGAGCTCACAGGCCAAATTCTTCTCAAGGGGTGGACTCCCTATTAAAAACGAAGCAGCTGAAATGGATTCTAGTCCTGATTGTCTTAATGATTTTGACAGTCCTAACAGTACAGTCTGTGCTTCAAACTCTGATTCATTCGAGACATCATCATCGATCAAAATTGAGCTTGGTCGAAACGAATTTGAGAAGAAGGCTGCATTGAAGAGATATCAAGATCTCCAGAAGTGGATGTGGAAAGAGTGCCGCATCTCATCCTCATTGTCCAGCGTAAAAGTTGGGAAGAAGAGGTGTGACCAGCTGTTAGGCATCTGTGATGGCTGCCTCAGCACGTACTTCTTTGAGGCCATCCATTGCCCATCTTGCCACAGGACTTTTGGCAGCGAGTTTGACTTTTCACTTAATCATGTGGGGTGTGAAGAGAAAAGGAAGTTGGAATGTGGGTACATCCATATTTTTGACTATTCTCTTCCCCTTGGAATCAGATTAATCAAAGCGATGTTAGCATATTTAGAGGTAAGGCTGAGTGCATAGGAATTTATTAAGGGCTACTTTGTTAAAGTGCATTGTCTTAGTAATAGCTGTGTCGTGTCGTGTCATGCTCTCTCTCTCTCTCTCTCTCTCTCTCTCTCTCTCTCTTCCTGCTAAGCTCATGCGTTGCCACGTGTATGCTTCTCTGCTTTTTCCATGTTATTAACCGTTTCTACTTTCAGGTTCATATTCAATCAGAAGCTATTCAATCGTTTTGGCTGGAAGACATGGACTGCCGAAAGACTTGGGGTATGAAGTTGAATGCATCATCATCCACTGAGGAACTTCTGCAGGTCTGTGCAATATACATTCTGCAATTCATCGTTTCTTATTTATTTACATCATAGTGTAAACCGTGAGTTTTCGTTAGTGTGTAATTGCTTGAAAGAAATTGTACATTGAAAAGTTCTGTAATATCAGTACCCTAAATGCTGCTTTATGTTAACTGCTGCCTTGAAAGCTGCCAAGATAAATCCCCTGTTGTGAGATGGCCCTTTCTTCAGTTCTCTTTGTCATAGATGTGTTTCTTTTAAATAGATCACCTTGATGACCACCCTTCTTGTTGGAGCCTCATTTTGTTTGGCCTCTCCTTTTTCTGTTCTGAAACAACACCAACCTCACTTTGTCTTCTTGTCCTCCCTTTTTAAGAATTTGTTGCAAAAATAAGTTAGTTCTGCTACTCATCAACTGTACATGACATCCTTTTTGCTTTTATCATGCACATAATCAGACTCAACATGAATGGCAAGCACGAGGTATGGAAGTGCACTTGAGTCCAATGTATCATCTATGCAACATTCTTGCTTACCATCTCTCCATGCCACAACACGAAATATCTGAGGCAGGCCCTACAGACTCTTGACTAATTATCCATGAACACACCTCAAGAGATGTTGTTCAAGCTGGAAGTCTCACAATTTGATTTACCCAGTTGAGGTTTTATGATAGATCACTAGGCAATTGTCTATGTGTGTGAATGTGAGACAAAGCAATTGCACGTCTCATGCTGATAATGGCTTCTAGGTATGATATTCCGTGGGCTGCAACTTTGCCTTACTGGAGTTTATATAGATTACTGGTTGGTGTCTCTCTGCACCATTAGTTCATTGCTTTGTAACTGTACATGGGCTTCTACGCTGACTCACTATTTTATCCATTCATATGATTGTATGTCATCTTTTTCTTTTCTTTTTCTCTTGCATCATATTCTTTTATTGTTTAGCGATGTGGCTGGCCTAACTTTTCAGCTGCTCATCTGACTTGCATATTGCTTTGATAACATTTTTGTTGTAGATGGTCACTCTACTCGAGGGTGTTATTAAGCGGGAGTATCTATCAGCGGACTTTGAGCCGTCAAAGGAATTGCTGTGCTTGGTGAGAAATGCTGGGGATGAATCAAAGAGCTCTGAAGCTGTTTCTGTTCTTCCATGGATTCCACAGACTACTGCCGCTGTGGCTTTGAGGCTTTTTGAGCTGGATTCTTCTATAACTTACGTAAAACAGGAAAAATCTGAGCCTGGTGATGATATGGCACTGAAGGATTACATAGTAAGTATTCTTTTGCCCCGACACTAAAGGTGCTCTAGAAAAATGAGAAATCTGAATGGATACAGTAGAGATAGAAAACTTCAGAGGACGTAGCACAATTTCAGTACAGTTGTGGCTAAATCAGTGAGACTGCTTTTAGGGTGCTAAGCATCTAACTGGCCTCCACTAGTGTAAATTGGCGGGGCTATGTAGATGCGTGTATGCTTGAATTTTTCAAATGCATTATAAATTAAAATTTACATGGTGGTGTCATGGGTATTTAGTGTAGGGTTACGTTATTAAAATTTACATGTAATTTGCTAGTTGCCTCCTTATTTCTTTATGTTACAGAAAGTTCCTGCAAAACCCTCGTTGCGTAAGCTCAATGAGACCAAACTATCAGAGGGAGATCAAGAAGAACTACAGATGAAAGACCTTTCTGCTGATGTCATTAAAGGTCGCAATAGTAGAAAACGTGGACTTGGGAGTCGTGATCGAAGCAACAGTAGAATGCATCAGAGGAGACCTGGGGCAAAACCTTTTACCGGTGAACAGAATTCTCTAAATGTCGAGAGTTTAAATCGGGGGTTTAATCAACAGGGGCAAGGCTATGGGCGGGGCCGCCGGACATTGAGGAGGAGGAGGACGGAAAGCATGGCTGTTCAGGGGAGGTTGCTTGGCAATATGGTGGATACAGGGAGGCCAAAGATAATTGAGGACTCTACGGCAGTTGAGGAATGGGGCGCTGAACAGAAAAGTCCAGTGCGATTGGTGACAGCTGATAACAGTAACAGCATGGAAGAGGCAGAATCTGATGACAACGAAGTGGCAGCTTACGCATTTGATAGAGGAAATTGGGAAGTAGGGTTAGGCGGTACTTCAAATGGGTGGGGTAAAATGGAGGTCAGCGACGAGGATGTAGATTCTTATGACCATAATAAAGATGTAGAAGATGTCGCGGATGAGGACTCCGAGGGTGATGCGGATTTAGGTGACGCGGACAATATGGCTTTAGACACAATCCCGAATGGCGAGAGTTTGGACTCAGCTGTATCAGAAGATTACAGCGAGTGAAGGATATCGAGGTCGGGTTTCATAGCAGTAACAGTATTAGGGCTATTCATGAGTTGGATTAAAATTTTGATGGTGCAATGTGTGTAGCAGCTAACTCTCTGCTAACTCCTGCCAAGAACAATTCAATGAGTTTCCCAGCAGATTCATCCGGGAAAATAAAGTGTAGTCCAATTAATGAAATGAGGTATATAGTTGTATTTTTGTATTAGGGTCAATGAAGAGATAGTGATTGTTCACATTGCTTCCCTACAGATGAGCTATTTAATTAGAAATTCTTTCAAAATTGTGCTAAATGCTAGTACATTGGTTTAGCATCGTTTCTTCTCTCTCATACACACATTGTACACGCCGGAAATAACAATTTATACATTAAAGTTTTTCCTAGAACCTCCACATACATATATCGATATTCAGCAATTAACCATGCCCCCTCTTTCGGCAGAAGACAGATCCAGATAAGGGCAATTGCAAGACGATCGGCCAACCTAAGCAAAGGGATTTATCTCACAAAGTCTCCAAACACAAAATCATTCAATTTTTTGGTGAAACAAATTAAGCCTTAATTTGTTATCAACTCAACATGATTCCAAATATTTAGTCGTGATCGTTCAATGGTTCAAGCAATAGTTTTTATGTAAGTTCTTCTATGCTCCACTTTTCCCACCTGTCTGGTGCACCCACAAGAAGCATGCTATAATACAGCTTCCATTATGCTCCTAGACATAGAAGAATTTGCACAGAAATTATTGCTTGGACATACACAGAAAAATTATCGCTTGGCCGCCAGGAACCCTTAACCAAATCCGAGCTAGATGTACAGGATCAATCTCATGCCGAAATCATTGAAGAACACAGTTTTTCACAATGTTGGACTACTAACAAACGAGAAAGTTGTAACCACATTAAAGGAGCTGGCCCGCTAAGTGCTAGTGTCTTTCTTCAAAGACCAAGCTTCTCAATGTATCCCTTATTCATTTGGCCCCAGGGGTAACCTGAGTTACGTTACAATTCCAACTCACTCGATATTTATATGAATGGTTCATCAAAAACGATATTCACATCATTTCAAACTCAAACAAGAATCGAACTACTCAAGGACCCAGAAGTTTTTTGATCCCGGCCTTCTGCTCAGCAGTTAACCTCGCGGGGAATTTGATGTTGAACTTGATCCGCAAGTTCCCTCTCCTCGACGGTTCTTTTGGTATGGGCATCCCTTCTCTAGGAAGGACCTCCTCGTAGCTCGGATGGATCACATTGTTGATGGGTATGGTCAGGTTTCTTCCATCTAATGTGGTGAGGTGAACCGTGTACCCTGTAAGTGCCTCCGCAAGCGATATCTTCTGCGTCACGACTAAGTCGTTGCCATCCCTTGTGAAGGTGCTATGCGGCTTCTCGTCGATCACAAAGACAAGATCAGCGGGAATCATACCAGGTTGTTCATTTCCCTTTTCCGGAAATGTAATCTTTGTGCCCTTCTTCCACCCAGGCTTTATTTCAATGGATAGAATTTCCTCCACTGGCATAGTTTTTCTGCGCAAGAACAACATGACTGCTTAGGACATGAACTTCAACCTACCGAAAAGAACAAACTGATCAAAGGATTCCACAAAGCATACGCTGAACTTGAATATGAAACCACCAGCTCGACCATTTTTCGCTTAGAAGCTCAATAAAACACTAAATCTAGTATGCTCAACCGTCAAAATAGTATGGCACAATTTGCAGAAATAGTTTGGAAATGATGTGGTTCACACTTCGTGGGGAATTACCACCTCACCTGAAATTAAGCTAATTTGCAAATGATCCAGAAACAAAGTAGAAAGAAGTTAAATGACATCAATTCCAGGAGTGCAAACAAGCAATAGCTTAAGATTGCATTCGATGAAAAGAATAAACGCTAGAATATGCCTAATATACATGCTTTATGTAGCCAAGGAACCATCAATGGATCTAACGAAACATGCACAATTTTCCATTTGCAAATAATAGGCGCAGGTAAATTAAAGGAACGAAAAAAGCAAACTACCTTTCGTATCATTTCTGACCCAAAAAAATTCATATGATGACTGCCAAAAATAGGAGTAACAGAAGCCCTCGCAATCACATCAGCAAACTCGTCAAAATCGTTCTTTAAACTTGCTCAGACCTATGAACAGGCGACATGTAAAAGAAGGACAAGATCAACATACCCGCTAGCATCTGCAATCTCCCTAGAGATCTTCATCTTCTTTGTCGTCCCTTTGTAGAGCTCCTCCAGGCTGCAAGGCAATTTATTTTCAATAGGCAGAGCCTTACGAGGACCCTGACTCATCGGCCTACCTTCTCCGAACGAGCCGAATATATCATCTCCAAACATTCCTCCAAACGATCTCGAACCGCCCCTCATTCCAATCCCTCCCATACCTCCAAACGGGCTCGAGGACCCGAAGAACTCCGCGAATATGTCATTCGCATCCCTCGGGTTAAACCTAAAGACGTTCGGGCCTTCCCCGGTTTGGAAGAAGGTCGCTCCTCCCGGACCACCGGCACCGGGCGGCGGAACTTGGCCTTTCAGTCCTTCCTCACCATACTGGTCGTAAATTGCTCTCTTCTGAGGATCGCTCAAAACCTAAACACCACATGAACACATCAATGTTTAGACTGACATATTCCACCAATTTGCATCAATACACATCAAAAGGGCCACCCAAATTCAAAACTCCCACAAAAATTTGCCTCCTAAATTCTCCCCAACAAATGCTAGATCTTCCTCGTACAGCACCAACAAGCGCTGGATGCTCAGTGCGCTCAACGCAATCACTAGGCCTAGAACACGAGATTAAGAGGACACCCACGAAACAAAACCGATCCTTTCAGCCCCGGAAACAGTCAAAACCAGAACTTGCTGATTGCAAAGCATCTATCTGGAAACATGCATCAAAAAAGAAAATTAGTAGTACCTCGTAGGCTTCGGAGATCTGTTTGAACTTGGCCTCGGCCTCCTTCTTGTTGTTGGGGTTCTTGTCCGGGTGCCACTTCATGGCGAGCTTCCGGTACGCCTTCTTCAGGTCATCGTCCTTGGCGCCCTTGTCCACCTGCAGCACCTTGTAGTAATCCACACCCATCTCCTCCTCCCTCTCTCTCTCTCGCTACTTCTTCCTGTATATTCAAGTTTTGCGGCAGGATTATATGTATGGCGTTTGTACGTGCTGGCTGGCGTTGGGTCGCGTGCCGCTGTGTGAGATGAAGTGAGAAGAACGTGCGGGGGTGGATGGAATATATCTGAGGAGAGGGAAGAAGAAGAAGAGGAGGGAGATTTGTGTAGAAGGTGGGAAGGAGGACGAGAAGAGTGTCGAAGTTTCCAGAGAGAGATGGAGAGAGCTCCATTCCTTTGCCTTCTTTGGGCCGAACACGAACGAACGAACGGTGTTTTCCACGTTGGTTAGGTGTGAGTTTTTCTGCCCTTTTCTGTAATTTCTAGTCATTCTTTTGATTTTTTGCAATTGGTGATTATCCACTTATTATTCGAAAATAAAAAGGAGAAGAAATTTTTTTTGTCAAAAGCCATGTTCTTTCCGGGAATATGCTTCAACTTTATTATGTTGGGTTGTCCATGCGCAAATGCAAATTAAAGTTGTTTTTGATGATATTTGTTATTGGAGAACCATCAAACACGCTTTTAGAAAGAAGGATTCGCGCACGATCTTGAGGACCTAGATCCGGGTGGAGTTGTTTCAAGCGCAGGTCATTAGGATCTCGAGTCGGAGCCGTTGTAGGGTCCGGGGCAACAAGATCTCGAGTACAAAAAAGGGTTGTAGGGTCCGGGGCAACAAGATCTCGAGTACAAAAAAGGGTTAGAATCTCCAGTGCGGGATACCGGACATGAGTTCGAGTTGCGAGGGCTCGAGTTTGGACATGGGGACTAAAGGAGCTGAAAAGGACCGGGGCTAATGGAGCACATTGATTTAGGCACCAGGGATAACTTTGTGATCATAGAGGTTTAACGGTATTTCAAACTTGAATTTTTATTTTAAAAAAAGGAAGTTATCTTTATGAACTTAATTAGGATTTTTTGTGGCTGATTATAATAAGATATTCTGTTTACTCATGTTGTAAGCAATCGACTGAAAGATTAAAAAAAAAACTTCTTTGACAATTAATTTTTCGCGAAATACATGAAGTAAGAAAGCAACTGTAAAATATCAAAAAATAATAACTCTTAAAACTTTATTCAGAAAATAAAGATTAAAACAAAACCTAAAACCTTTATTCTCAGGTCGGAGGGTCGAAACCTCCGGTGCACGAGTTATGAGACTTGGTCCAAGCTGTGGTGACCTTGGTTTGGGCTCTAGGGACGTGCTTCGGATGTAGGGACCAAGGTCTAGACCAGCAAGGATAGGGGGTCGTCAATAGGGCACATTGATTTGGGGATCAGGGATCACCTTACGATGATAGAGGTCAAGTAGTGCTGTATGAATTTAACTTTCAAAAGGAAGTTATTTTCTTGATTTCAAGTGTAAATTTTTTTTTGTTTATGAAAAGATTTTGACTCGCTTTCGTAAGTAATCCACATGCTTAAAAGATCAAAAATATGTTTTCATACAATTAATTTTTCACATAACAAACAAAATTCATCTACTTTGGTAACTTCAAAAGGCCATTACTTGCAAGATGAGCTTTAAATTAAAAAGAAACGCAACTTCAAGACAACTTTTTCTTCCAGGTGATCTTTAAGATAGCTTTAAAGAATGCCGATCAATTTTGCTATGAAAAACAAAATGTACATATGGGTGCGTTTGGTTCAGCACTCTCAAGGAACTTTTGGCCTCGAGAGCCTCATGGGGGAATGCTGAGGCGTTTATCAAGCATTTCCAATGGGCTTTTGGCCGAAAGTTAGCATTGAGAATACTGAAACCAATTTTTTTCTTCCCAAAGTATCTTCACTAATTCTTTAATATTTCAATTTTGCCCCTTGTGACTATTCATCTTCTTTGGGCTGAGGGCGCCCGGCTAGAGCTGCTTGAGACCATATCAAGACGGCAAAGCTCCAACAAGGTTGCCCGACCTCAGCGACGGCCGCTTGAGGTCTGGCAATAGGAGACGTTAGATCTAGCGCCAATAGCCATCGCCCAAGATTGAGCAACCCCCGACAAGGGTCAACCCCGATGAGGGCCGCCTAGGGTCACGCAACCTCAGTCTTCCGTCGCCTAGGGTCGCCCGACCTCAGGTCACAACCGCCAGCGTCAAATCTAGCTTGCCGGCGGTCATAGCCCATCGCTGGCTACAGTGAAGGGTAAACTTTTTTTTTAATAAAAAAAATTCCAAAGCCCTTTGCAACATAATATTTGCCAAACACTACTTGGGCCAAAATAACTTCATAAAGGATTTTTTACTAAACGCAATTTGCATTTCCCAAGGGGCTTTACGTTAAAGGTATTTGCATTCCCTTAAAGATCATTGGGGATGCCGAACCAAACGCACCTTTAAGATTCATTATTTGGGAATGCTGAACCAAACACTATTTAAGCTCTGTTTGTTTTGCTGAAAATGAATGATTTAGAAAATAATTTCCTAAAAATGATCACTTAAAATAATTAATCAAGAAAAAGTGTTTTTATTATCGATAATTATTTATATTTAAACATTTTCATGGACGGTATAAAATATTCACACTCATTCATTTTTTTTAAGCGATACAATTATTCATTTTTAGGAAAATATATTTCAAATTATCCATTTATCGCGAAATAAACATATCCTAAACAGAAAAGACCGGTTGTTTTCAAGAACGAAAGAAACTGCTTATGTAAACATAACCAAAGGGTTTCTAATTTTCCTAAAAACAAATAAAACCTAGAAGTAACTTTAAAAAAGAGTAAAATGATAACTTTTAAAAACCTTTATTCCGACAAATAAGGTTAATATATCCATAAATATACATTTCAACAGTTTGCTTATTTTGATTTTTTAACTACTGAGAGATATCAAATTTACATGTGAATTATATAAAAAAAATTATCAAGAATTATATACAAATCTATATATGAGTACTTATATATTGTGAAAGTGTTAGATGCTTTAAAGTTTGTTTAAAAAACAAGTTAAAAGCGTGTGTGTCGCTATACTTAAAAGAATTAAAAGTAATGTAATGTAAAAGCCAATCTAGACAACCTCTTAAGTCTATCAATTGATCGGCAACACAAATTTGTTGTTTCTCTTTCTTTTTTCTTTTTAATTACATATTATGAGATTTTTAGGTACATAAAATTCAAAGAAGAATGAGAGTACTTATGCTGCAAAATATTTATAAATTGGTAAAAAAACGAAATATAAGAAAAGTCACCCATCGGATAGTGATTAAAGGGGTGTGTCACTTTTCGCTTGACAAACTTTTGCCAAATAAAATAAAAATGACACAAATGATTCATAAATTTTCGCTAAATATATAATGTTGTCATTTAACTTTAGCCTATTGTGCAAAAAATTTAATGTAGTCCTTCAACTTTAACTAGTCCTTAAACTATATGAACATGATCAATGTCGTCCCTACACTTAAATTAATGAAAGAATAACATTTATATCTTCATATTGTTTAGGGACTAATTTGAATATTTATCAAAAATTTAAGAATCACATTAATTAAATTAAAATTTTATAAATCATGTTACATATTAAATTAAAGTTTATAAACTATTTGTGTCATTGTTCCAATATAATTTGTAACACGATGTATTTATATTTCTTCGAATTTCGTATGATAGTCTTCCCAAGAAAAAACAAAAAAGGAGGAGGAATTCTACCTTCAAACCCCCATCATCTTCTCCGCAACCACACCGCGATTTCACAGAAACTACAGCAATGGAGGAGACGACATGGGAGCAGAAGCTGCAAGCCCTGACCCACCTCCTCACCTCCCCAACCACCGCCCCCTCCCTCCACTCCCAGTTCCTCGTCTCCTCCCTCGTCCCCTGCTACCTCCGCTGCGACTACCCTCCCCTCCTCTGCCCCTCCCGAGCCCCCTCCGACGACCTCCTCCTCCTCCGGTGGAGCCTCTCCCTCTTCCTCCGGCGGCTCCCGAGGCTCGGCCTCCCGGAGACGTCGTGGCGGTGCAAGTGCCCCTACCAGCAGCCGCCGCCGCCGGTCCTGGCGGAGGGCGCGGGGGAGGCGCGGTGGGGGGACGCCGAGAGGCGGGAGTACTTCGGGCGGCGGCTGCGGCGGCGGCGGCTCGGGAGCGAGGTGAACCCGCTCGTCCCGATCCTGGTGCCGAACCTGCTCCTCTTCTCGCTCCTGCTGTGGGATCCGTTCCCCGAAGCCCGAGGTTCGTCCTAGGATTTGAGATTCCTCGTTCGTTTCTTGCTGCGGTTTGATCGATCGGTCGGATGATAAGAGGAATTGAATTTGCTCACTCTCTTCTGTGTCGTTGGATTGGGCTGTCTTCCATTTTCAGATCCGAGAACCAGATCATTCCCAAATCGATGATTGAATGTTTAATAGCCCTTAGAACTACAGTTCATTGACTAACGCGGTTCCTACAATTTTGCTAAATGCTCAATATAGTTCCAGACTATACGAGAAATTCGACGTGGTCCTTCCTTTAATTTGAATAAATGGTATGTCTAATTTATTAAGTTTGAATAGTGCGCGAAGAAAAAGTTGTACTTGTATTTTCCACGTAAAATAAAGCAAGAGAAAAAAATTTCCAGATGAGATGTTATCGCAATTGAACTCAAATCTGGCCAATCTCTTTCTTCCTTTTCCGAGTTTTAATGGTAACTCTCAACTCCCTAATTCTAGCACGTCGGTCCTCGAAAAGCTATATAGGGTAAGCCTTAGAAATGTCAAAATTTTCTTTTCGAGACATAGAGGTGGATTTAGGATTTCACATTAAGGAGTTTCTCGAGGATGATTATGCACAGCTTATCTGACTCAATCAATTTATGATCTAAAGTAGGAATAGTTTATTAGGGCAAGTTGTATCATCAAATGCCCTATTAGAGTATGAAAGTAATATCGAATTATATTATTGTGGTCCAATTTGTCGTAGCTTTAGATTGTAGTTTCTAATTTTGGCTTTTCATAAGTGTCCCCCATTTGTCTTTCCTGGCTTTAGCAGGGTTTCAAGCCTCGCCTAGATTTGGGCGAGGGCATCAGGCCCTCGCCCGTGGTTGGTGAGGGTGTGGCAGCCCTCGCCTAGACCAGGTGAGGGTCGCCGGCCCTCACCTATGGCCGGCCGGCCGACCAGTTCTGGGAAAGAGAAAAAAAGAAAAAAACATTTTAAAAAAATCTGAAATTTTTATTAAAAATTATTTAAAAAAATTCCACGTCAGCACCGGTGGTGTCACATAGGACCGTCGGCGTCCACGTCATCGATTTCTGGCCTAGATTGATCAGTTGGACTGAATTGGTATCAATGTGAAAAGGTTTAGGATTAAATTGGTCTAATTAAAAGGTTTAGGATTGAATTGGTAAAAATGCAATAAGTTTAGGAGTTTTTTGGTAGTTTTCTCGCAAGTTAATTAATCTTTTAAGCAATGAAGCACTTTCAACGGGGTTACCACATCACCATAAAAAACAGCTTCGCTTTCATTGTACATAGCTTTTCTGACTCTATGCGAGAACTCAGCTACTATTAATAAATTTGCGTAATATTTTGAAGCAATCATCATCAAATCAAATTGATATCAATGCAATAAATTTGTGACTTTTTTGGTACTTTTCCTGATCAAGAGGACCTTCTTTATGCTCTCAGACCAGCAGAAGGTATTTGCAGTAGACCACCAACTTTTCCATACAGTTTCTTTTACGATTTAGACAATCTAAGTTATTTTTTTATTTTTGAGATTTTGTTGTTAGATATATGATAATGAGTTAATCCAATATTGAGAAATTTCACTCTAATGCCATGGAAGAATTTCGAGAGCGGTCTAAAATTAATTAGAGATGACAGATCGGTACAGGAAATGATAAGACTTTGGGCTTATATTGACGGTACATGTGAGATATGTATTGAATATGGTGAAGGCGTGTGAAATTGCATGTGCACTAAATGTGGATAAGAGAAAAAGAGAGATAAAGACGTAAACAAGGTTGCGGCTGATTGAAGTTATTGAGGACTGATATCAAAATACCAGCCAAATTGCTGGGTCGAGTGGGCCTTAAAGTTTATGTGTTGACATTGGTGATGTATATTAATTGAGGGATTGATTAATATAGAAATAAACAAGGCAATTGTAATGGTTACGAATGGGCGAAACAATGAAATGAAGAGGAAGATTAGCTTGTCAAGGTGCCATGGTTATCTTATAACAGTGAAGAAGTTCAAGTTGCTAGGGAAAAAATTAAAACTTTTAAGGAAGACAATACGTATGGAGTTGCTAGGTTGTTGAAGATACGTAGTGAAATAGACATTGAAGTTCCTAACGTAGTAAAACGAGAAAGCAGAAGGAAAGAGATTATAAGAATAGTCTAATGTGAAAATTTAGAGCTTGCGACAAAATACTTTCGACTCATGTCACTCTAATTAGAGACTTGTCGCAAGAACTAAAGAGACGGTTGTTAGAAGGAAGAGTGCACGTGTAGTATGATGAAACCACATATACCTCAGTTTGCACTATGGTCTTAAGCAGTTTAAGGAAAATCGGAAGAGCAATATTACTTTCATCACAAACAACAAGGTGAGAGTAAAGGCAAAATGTAAGGCTAAAAATTGTGACTAATTTATTTATGCAGCTAGAGAAAAAACACATACTTGTTTCTAGTAAAACCTTCAGGGATAGGGATAAGCACATATGCACTTGGTCTTTCTAAGTGAGGAGAGTTACATCTACGTATTTGGCATTACATTAGCTAAGCTTGTGGATGGTAGCTCTTTCAATGAAGTTGATATTATTCAATAAATTTGTGCGAGAGGAAATTAGTTCAGATGTTACTATGCAGAAGAAGTAAGTTGCGGGTAATCGAAAAACTAAATGAGATGTACTCATATGAGTTCATCCGGTTGTGGAATTATCACAAACAAATTATTCATATAATTTTCGAAATATCTCGAAGGTAAAATTTATGAGAGAATCCCAAAACTCAAGATCTATCTTCCAACGGTTTTATGTTTGCTTAAATGTTACGAGAAAAGATTACTTGAAGGTTGCAAACCTTTGATAAGGTTAGATGGATGGTTCTTAAAAGAAGTTGAAGGAGAAAATATTCAGTGGTTACAAAGCCCCACGTCAATTGCTGATGTGAAGCTCGTTTTTTACTCATGTCATATTAACATGTGTGCACTGAGTTAGAATAAAACAATCATTTTTTTCCTCTTCTTCCTCCTTCAAGGTTTCACCCTCATTTCTCTCCTAGCCGTCTTCCATAGCATTGGCGCTGCCTTCAAGCTTCATCTTGGTCGACTCTTCAAATCTGGCTATCCATGGTCGCCGGCACAGGGCAAGCCATCGTCACTTGTGGCGATGGCGCCAAATGAGCCTTGGTCTTGGCCAGCTCCTTCACCCACATTTCTCTCTAGATCTAGGTCTTCCATGGCCGTCAGCCCGCGTTCGAGCGTCCTTTTGGCCACTCTTCATGTCTGGCTGTTCATGGCCATCGGCACCGAACGAGCCGAGCTGTCGTCGCTTGTGGCCATGGCTTGCCACGGCTTGAGTCGATCTTCGTTTCTCACGAACTCCTCCATGAGCAGGTAGTCCTTGATCTTCTCCCACTTCAGCACCCGAAGCTTACACTTGGTCAACACCGTGACGTCGGGTCTTGCAGCGACCTCCACACCCATCTGCTTCTGCTGCTTCTGGCCGACGTGTAAAGGTAGCGCCGCTCAAACTACTTCTTCTTGTCCGAGCTGTGCTACATGCGGTCACCGCTATTGCCGCGAACGAAGACAGCTCACTCGGTGCCGGTGGCCATGGACGGCCAGATTTGATGAGCCGATCGAGGCGAAGCTTGAAGGCAGTGCCAATGGCCATGAAAGACAGCCAGGAGAGAAACGAGGGTGAAGGAGGAAGAAGAGAAAAAAATCATTATTTTTTTATTCCAACTCATTGAAAACATGTCAACATATTATTGAACAAGGAAAAAAATGCGCGCTACACTAGCAATTGACGTGGCACTTTACAACCATAAAATATTTCCTAAAGTTGGAGGTTGACTTATCACTACTGTTGGGAGGGACGTAAATAGTCAAATGTATCCTATTGCATGGGCCGTTGATGAGCTTGGGAATAAGCATTCGTGGGGTTGGTTTATAAAGGCCTCGAAGTAGGGCTTTGGCACAAAGGTTGCCAAAGGACGGTGTGGGGTATATGGTTGATATCATGTAGTGACAATATGGAACTTTTGGAAAATACACAATAAAGGAAGAGTAACGACATTACCTTTTGCTAATCTGAATCATTTTATGTCCCACGCTGCCAAGACCATATGCAAGACCTTTATGAATATGATACGTTTGATTATTTGCACCCCTTCCAATCACAATCGATAACTTACACCTCGATACTTTTTTAAGAAACATTAATCCAACCTTATTAAAGGTCTGCAACCTCAAGGAATCACTTTCTCACCGCATCAAAGCAAACATGGAAACCGTTGGAATATGGGACTTCATTTTGGTGATTTTCTTAAAAATTTTACTTACATGGTATTTTGATGATTTTTATGAATAAATTGTTTGTAATAATTTCACAACCTGTTGAACTCAAAGGAATAAAGACCATTTAGTTTGTTAATTTCCCTAAACTTAGTCCTTCTGCAGTGGTTCGTGGTAACATCCGCTCTTGCACAATTTTCTTGAACTCCTTCAATTTCATTAGGGAGCTGTCCTCCACAAGCCTGGAAAATGTTTCACTTGGTACGTAGATGTAATCCTCCTGTCTTGGAAAATCAAGTGCGGGTATGCTCATCCTTGAAGGTTTTTGCTAGAAACAACTTGTGCTGTTATCTCTAGTTGCATAAATAAGCCAGTCAACAAACTTTTAGCTTTACATTTTGCCTTACTCTCACCTTGTTATTTTTGATAAAATTATTCTTAACACTTTTGTTGGCTGCATATGTGTTGATAGCTTCCAACTACTTAGGACCATAAAATATCATATTTAGTGCAAACTGAGGTAATTTCTGTGGTTTCATCCACGTGCATGCGTGCTCTTCCTTCTAATAGCCTCTGTCTCTCTAGTTCTTCTCTATCTCTTGTGATAAAGCTCCAATTAGAATTACTTGAGTCAAAAGTATTTTGTCTCGAGCTTTAAATTATTTGCATTGATAGTTGTCGTATGCTCTTGTCTCCTCTTCCTTCGTTCTACTTCATCCAACTTTAACATCTATTTTCTTAATTATCTTTAGCAACCTAGCAACTCCATATGCATTGTCCTCCTAAAAAGTTCTAATTTTTCCCTATTTTCTTTATTATCTTTAGCTCTTTTTCATTATGAGGTAACCATGGAACCTCAACAAGCTCATCATCCTCTTCATTTTTATGATTTTTCCCGTCAATAAGCATTATAACTGCCTCAATGACCAATACCAACACATAAACTTGAGACCTTACTGGACCTATCGATTTGGCGCCAACACTCTTGTTCTCTATAACTTGGAAAATTGCAGTCACACCCTTCTCTACAGTTTTATCTATCTCTGGTCCACAATTACTTTATCTAGTGGACATGCAATTTCAAACGTCTTTTTAGTTTTTTGGCCCAATTTCACACGTCTTCAATTTGTTCAATATATATCTTATCAGCCCAAAGTTTTATCATTTTTTGTACAGACCTGGCATCTTTGATTAATCTTAGACCACTTTCAAAATTCTTCCTTGGCATCAGAGAGTGGAATTTATCAATATCGGAGTAACCCATATCCTGTACCAAGCGCAAAATCTCAAAATAGCTTAGTTTGCTTGGATCATAAAGTCACTCGCTACTTTTTTTTTTTGTGGGAAGAGAAATTCATTCAAGCCTAGAAAAAAGAGTGTACATGTTACAAACTCAAAATAGGAGGAATGCCTCATTCACATCCGAGTTTTAGAGTGCTCTTATTTAAAGAAATACTAGCATGACCACCACAATTGTGGAACCAGTGTAGTAGGGCTTACTCTCAAGTGATTTGGAACCTCCTGGTCACGAGTTCGAATTCCCTGATCGCTCCTAGGCCTCCAAAAGCCTTTGTTCCTTTGCGGCGTATGTTCGGCCATACCATGGTGTAGGATAGCCCCGGCATAACTCCCACTAACCATGGTGCAGCGATGGTGATGGGCTCGCTTGAAATGAGTAGTACTTATGGCTCAAGCTGGAATGACAAAGCGGCCTGAGGGGTCATGCAAATGCAATGCTCTCCTTTGTTGAAGCGTGGGAAAATCCGGGAAGGGGGCGGTAACTACTATTGAAATTAGCTCTTTAATGTCTGCCCCAATATTATGCCTTCTCTTAATCACTCTGTAAAGACCTATATTTACATCTTCAGCATGTCAAAACGCTTAATTTAGATTAAGCATCCTCGACCACATGTGGGCCATTTGAGAATATTCCGTCATGGGCATGGAACTCCTATGACAACGTTCAAGGGATCGCCTATGCTAGTAGCCCCATTTCACTCTTTTTATAAACAAAAAGAAAAAATAAATACCGGCATTAAATTTCATATCATTAACCAAAAGAACAACAAGATCACAGGTTGAACCCGTTCTATGTCCCGGTCAAATAATTATTATGTAGTCTCTAGTTAGCAAAAGGTGGCAATGCACGAGTCCATGGTTCATTTTAACTTATGTTTATTTCAACCAATTTACTTATATTATTTATAGAACAAGTTTAAATGAGTTCTAAAAAACCGAAAATTAACTAAAGGGGATGTCATCTTTCTCTTCTCCATTCTTGTAGGAAAAAAAAAGATTAAATTTCTGTTCCCTTCTCTGTACCCCTTAAAAATTTAGGTCTGGCAAAAGATGTTCGAGCATGCCATGTCGTTGCCTCGCCGCGCGCAGTCAAACAAGGTTGATGTTGCCTCACAGGCGGTCGCCATCGCCTCGTGAGACTCACGTTACGGCAACCCTCGCATGGTGGCCGATGCGTCCTGGCTCCTCTTCCCCCGACCGAATCTTGAATCTGGAAGAAGAACCTCACGCACTCAGTAACATCGGGCTCTCACCGGTTGTCATTGTCGCCTTACAAGCCATTATTGCCTTGCGAGACGTCGGTGTCGCCCCTCACGAGCTGTTGTGATCAGTAGATTATATCTAAATATAAGTTGTGATCAATAGATTATAGCAGCAAGCGATGATTTAAGAGGAGGTAATCTTATATAAGATTTCAAGTTCCAAGTAAAACCCTGACGGAACATGGAACCGCCCCGCTCATCCCTATTTAACACTCCAGCAAGATATTTTAACGGAATGATTAACGGTAGACACTTTTAAAAAAATTAGCAGGACCATTTTGAATGAAAAAAAAAATTAGAGGAACGAAAATAAATAAATGAATAAATAAATAAGAAAAGAAGTAGCTCAGCCTTTGCAAGCAAAAACCCCAGCCTCAAACACCTAAAACCCCCGAAGAGCGAGGATTCCAAGGACCCCCTTCCCTTTTCCCCCACCTTCGCCACCGCTCAAGAGCCATGTCCGCCGCGGCCGCCGCGCGCTCTCTCCTCCGATCCCCGTCCCTCCGGACCTCCGCCGCGAGGTCCGCCGCCTCCTCCGGCCTGAAGCCCGGGCCCGCGCGACCCCCGTTCCGCATCCCGGCGCAGAAGCCCGCGTCGCACCGCGTCTTCAGGTCGAAATGACTGCCGATTTACTTCGTCCGTGATCCCTGCTTCCCCTTCTTTCCCCCCCCCCCTGGTGTGTGTTGTGTTGACTGGCTGGCTGGCTGTTGATGAGCTCGCTCGTCTCTTGTGAAGATCGCCGGTGGAGATGAGCAGCTGCCTGGAGTCGATGCTTCCTTACCACACCGCCACTGCTTCCGCGTTGCTCACTTCCATGCTTTCCGTTCCTCGCCGCGCCTCCGTTTGGGCTCCCGAAGGTAAATTTCTGCGATAGTTGCCTTTCGTTCGTCTGCTTGATTCTTTCAATTCTCCCAGTTGGAATTCCTTGTGTGCATAAACTCTTCGTTCCCCCTGTGTGAGATGTGAGTTTAGTTGCTTGGCAAGTTCGTATTCGTCAAATGATTGTTGTAGAGCAAATTAGGGTGGAGCAATTGGAAGCTGCAACCAAAAAAAAAAAAAAAGGAAATCATTGAAAATGAGCTCTTCGCTTGCTTCATTTTTCAATTTTTTGGGTTCCAACTAGGAGGTTCTGCCCTTGAGGCTTACTGAATGCTGCATTAGAACTCTGGGTTTCTGGGAGGAGGCGACGTGTCTTCGTAGAAGCACTCACATATGTCCGCTGATTCGTGTGCCCATTAGCTTGTTGATTGCAATATGAGCAGATGATGTTGTGGCTAAGTTTTGGTTACGGGTTTCTTCTTTTTCTCGCTCGCACAATTGAAAATCTAATGTTGATTCAAACGAGGGAGGTGGGGATAATGCTGTTATAGTTTAGTTGAGTGTTGAGCAATGAAGTTTTGAAAACCTAAATATGAGTAATTATAACAAAATACAAAGAATTGATGCAAAATGGGTTTATAAAAGAATTGATGCGAAATGGTCCCTGACCATTAGGGTTAATATTCACCACAATCTCGTGTCTAATTTGCACGAGGAACGGCTATGGCAGGAAAAAGTTATTTGGAATTTGACATGTGACTATCATGGTCTATAAATTATAGTGTGTGATTTGGTGCAAGATAATGTGAATGGCCTTTCGTTAGAAAAGAAATGAAGTCTTCTATAGGAACTAATGTCCTTCGATATGCTTTTTAAGAGTTAAAATACCGTGAGGAAAGCATCTGAAAGGTTATTTTGGAAATTCAAAAGTAATATAACTATCTGTGATTTTGAAGAAGTCACTAGGGATTGATGTCAATATTTACATAGATCCTCTCTCTCTTTCTCTCTGAGTAAGGGAACGCATTCTATTTTCTCCTTTTGTAGGGCAAGAGAAGACTAGATGAAGATGGGGCGAACAATTATCAAGTAATTTGGACTCTTCTTTAAGAGCATTCATTTGATGTTAGTTTTTTAAGTTCTGTATTAGTTTGTCTACTGGATAGAATTGGCTAACTTTGCCAAGATCCATGTAGAAAGCGGTTAGATGTTGACCACTGATGACAGTGGGCGCAACTTTTAGTTTGGGGAGCTTAGCATGCAATTCCTTGAAGCCATTACACTTGTATTGCTTCTGATTGCTTTAGTGCACACCTGTTTCAGATGTCATGGTTAGAACCAACTCGCACTCTATATTATGATTTGAGAGGGCCATTTTAGTCATTTTCCACACAGTTAATATGAATATTTCCTTAGCATTGGCCATAGTGTCCCTATTGGATCTGAGTTATGTCTGCTCTGCATCACCTTTTAAGCTGATTTACAAATTATGCAATGCTATCTTCATATTGTTCCTCATAAACCTGCTTTTTCACTTCTTTAGATTGTTTTTGCAAAAGTAATGATTAAAAGTACTCATCTTTGACTCAGATTGCAATGATGATTTGTGATGACTATTGGGAGGGTTCGTGCGGGGTTCAGGTGGAGAACTGGAGTTTGACCTAGAGCTATAGACAATTTTCTTACTGTTTGTGAGACATGAAGTGTCCATTAACAATGAATTGTGAGAGTACATTTCTAAGAGTTTGTGATTGATGCCACAAGCTTTTCGTCATTGATTGGTTTGATATATCTGGCGATGGCACAGGGTGCTTTCTTTTCCAAATAGTGGCATCTTAATGATTGGAATCCTCTTTAGTAACATTCTGCTTACAGCGGACATGTCAATGCTCTATCCTTCATTTTTTTTTTCTGGGAATGCCTATTATTGGATTCAGGTTTTTGTTCTGGCCACATTTGCTGGATTCCGTTGAGCGAGCCATTGTTTGATGAAAACTTTTGAGAGAGTTCAGAAAGTAACGGACTTAAAGTACTGGTGTTAAGTTCAGTACTTACAACGGTCAATACCGTATCTACCCTTTTTGGGCTGTGAAGTGAGCCTGTGCACTTTTCATTTGCAGCCCAACCTAAGCAGCTCGAGATGTTCCCATCTTTCTCATTAGGCCCTTTTGTCGGGTGAAATATGTTGATGTCCTGCGATTTTTCTTTTGCTTTTTTCCGGGGATGTTTGCTGTGCAAGCTGTTTTGATGTCTTTCTTTAGGAATTTCTGTAGTTCCTTTCTTTATGAATAGCTGAAATTTCAGAGTGCCATCAATTAAGCACTTGTGGTTTTTGGCTTGTAGATGGATGATTGTTTGTTGTTGGTCGAAGGAATGCTCGCCTCCATCCACTCAATGGACAATGTTAGACCCTGCTTGAGCCATCTTGGTCTTGTTCATGGATTGTACCAGGATTTTCCTTTTCAATTTGCAGATAGAATTTGATTATTGGTCCATTCATGGACTGTACTTTTTTTCTGGCTCTTAGTTGTTCTTTTGGCTTCGCCGTCACCAGTGCACGACGGCAGCATCTATGGAGGTTTTGGCTTTTTGTTGAAAGAATGTCCAGTTGCATCGAAAGGAATCGAAGATGCTGACAATAGAGAACGATGCTGAAGCGATCGGTGCTTCTTGAACTTGCAGTGAGAAATGGCACTCTAGATAGCTTTCATCTCCATGGATGGGCAATAAAAGAACTTGTTTGGGTGATCTAGTGAGAAGGAAAAGATTTGCTGATTCCTACTTTAAATGGTTTGTCTCTCACATCATCCCACTCCCGATCGTTTAGCACTGCTAGCGTTTATAGTGAGATAAACTTGCTCCAGCTTGTCTGATTCTTATCTATAAGGATTCTCCCTCCGTGCATTTCCTTGAACCTCAGACTACGAGACTTACAATTTTCCAGAGTTTCAATCGTGATGGGGATAAAAATGAACATCTAGATCAACCTCTTTAGGGGAGACTTTGGAATATCGTTTCTATCAAAATGGAAAAAGAGAATTGTACATGAGAAATGACACATTTGAGCTTTAATGGCATCATTGAATGGAAATGTCACATATCGGTATGGACTGAGTATAGATGCTTTTTCACGAGATAAAAAAATTTTCCGGTCAAAATTGGAATTTCATCTTAAAATTGGTATTTTAAAAGGGAATTAGGCTCTTAAATTAAAAAAAAAAATCTATGAAGCCTCGTAGATTCTCCCTCAAGTCGTCTCTGTCGAGCACCCTCTTGGGGTGCCTGCGGACAGCAACTCCTCTCCTGCAACTTCCCTTTCAAGCAAGAGCTCTCTCGTGTTTTCCGAAATTTAGCTCAAATCCCTAATTTTGTCCCAATTTTGCCCTAAAATTTTGTCAATTTGCTAGAGAGGAGGAGCATATTCAATCTTGTCCTAATTTCACCAATATCAATTCATTTTATTCGGATTTGGCTTACTCAAAATGACGCTGTTTAAAAAATCAATCATGTTGAATTTCTCTGTCGAGTCGCTTGCCACGTGTATTTCTACGTTAGCAATCTAAAAGAATATATTAGGTAGAAGCTAACGCGAGGTAGACTTATCACAAGTGATGCCGATTTTGAATGTTTTTGTGACGGAAAAATTACTTTTAGGATAAATGTGTTACACGTATACAATTTGAAATTTATCGTGACCTGAAAATTAATCTAGAATAAATATGTTGCGCTTATCCATTTGACATCTAGTAATGGCAATGCTCCTACAGCCCATTAATTTGCTTCTTCCTTCTTTTTTGGGGTTACGAATTAAAGAGATATAATCCATAATTACAAGTGGCCGCCAAATTAGGCCGACAAGATGACGAGGCGGGCACAGACTGACTTGTCGCCATTTGCCATGACATCTGCCTAACCAAAACCGGCGCTCCACAGGATCGCCGTATCTTCCCCGCAAGCAATGTAGAAGTCAGACGTGACTTGAGGCGGCGGTTGAATTAGGCCCGCCATCCAGGGGATTTCAGTCCAAGAACGTAAAGGAAGAAGGCGGGGAGGCGGCGGCGGCGGAGGACGAGCACAATGGGGAGGGTGTTTCTAGTTGAACTGGGTGGCAGAGGTTACAGGTGCAGGTTCTGCAACAGCCCTCTTGCTCTTGCTGATGACGTGCTCTCTAAGGTGCGTCATTTCTTGATTCTCTAGTCGAATTGGGTGAAGAAAAGGGGGAGTTTTTAAGGTAGTTTGGTTATGATCTGATTGTTTCCAATCAAGGGTTCGGTGTAAGTTTGCTTTAAAGATGATGGGTACTTGCGAATCTTGGAAGTTCTTGAACTGAATGGAGAGGAGGGGTCACTAAAGGGTACCCAAATAGATGGAATTTGGGGGAAATGCCTGATGGGTTCGTCGTGGACTGTCGGTTTCTTTGGGCTGTTGGATTTGTGGGTTGTGCTCCGGATATTCTAATGCATTGTGCGAGTGCTAGATGTAGAGTCATCTTCATTTTATAATTCCAGTTAGTTGTGGGCTGGCAGGTGAAACTGGGGTGCTTTAGGTCCAGGTTCTATACCAATGGATTCTATTTTAATTGGGAATCTAGTGGCACTGTGTTTAGCTGGCCAATGCTGTACTAACACGGCGCGTCGAGAATGAAGATGCTTTGTAATTTTAGATACTATTTATGTTCTTCCTGAGAAACCGGTCCTGATTTATCAGTATTCAACATCTCACTGGAAATGGTATTTGTGTTTGACACCCCCCCCCCCCAAAAAAAAAAAAATACATCTCACTTGCAGTGAAGAACCCTTGGTTGAGGATGAAATTAGGATTTGATTTGCCTAGGAAGTCGAAAAAATTGGGTTATATGATCTGGACAATGAAGGATACATTTGAAGATAGAACATAATGATAACAATGCTAAGTGTATGAAATTATCATTCACGCAAAAGATGCTCAGACAAGTTTCTCACGTTACTTTTTGGTGAAGGCCTTTAGAGTAAGTACGACGGTAGTAATCTTCGAATTAACATGGGGTTGACCAGAAAATGGCATGATCATCTGGAGAAATATCTGTTCATATGCTATAGGAGCTTTGTTTTTGGTTGATGCAGAAGTTTTAGGGGAAATGCATATCCTGTATGGGTATTGCTGTATAGAACGACCTCCCCGCCACAAACTGTTACCCCTCAAGATCCATATTTGTGCATCTAAAACAATCCGTTTGCAGAAAGACACTAATGAAAATTAAAATAGCGCAACCTGCCTTTACACTTTTGTTTCGGTTCTTACGCCCATTCTTGCCATCAGTATAAAGAAGATCCTGCACTGAAAATATGCACGCATGATTATCTCGAAACCTAACCTTACATGAGAATTATACCCTGACCATTATCTTTTGATGATGTTCTTATATTGTTGGCTGTCTTCTAATACAAGCATTAGCAGGTGAAGAACGAAGACTAGACCTGAGAGAACTTATTTTGCATTTTCTGTTGTATAATTTAGCTTTGGTGTACCTTATCTGCAGATCTCTTCAATATTCTGTCCCTAACTTTGCTCTTGTGGTATCTGTAGTCCTTCAATTGCCGCCAGGGAAAGGCATTCCTTTTCAGCAATGTGTAAGTTCATTGCAATAATCCGCACTGACTTCATTGTGTCCTGTGATTTTGTTACTCCTCCGTCCTTAAGTAGTGTTTTGTGCTCTGATCCTATGACCCCACATACTTCTGCTGGTTTACCAACTAGAAGAAAATAAAAAGTACTATTGAGAATTTGTCATATTTTTCATTTTTGTATCCTTGCAATGTATGTCATGTTTACGTGGAAGAGGCTTTGACTTTAGGATAAAGCTAATTTACAGTGATAATTTTGTAATTGAAAGTTCAAACTCTTAAGTAGATGTAGAGTGCCGATTTATTAACAAGAGGCCCCACTTAGAAGAGTCTCTAAGTCCTTAACATCTCTCACGTCTCACCTTGGGGAATTGAGAAACTGTACCTATATTCTTGTGAGGATGGAGAATCTAAAACATGTATTGAGAACATGCAAATAGAGAGACAAACAAAGAAAGTGGAGCCGTTGATTAGACGTTCTTGGACAATGAAGGTTATCTTTTCTCACCCTCTCTTTCTCCAATTAGACTCTTGACTATTGGACAATTTTAAAGTTGTTACTTTCAACTGTTTGGAACCACATTTCATGACAGCTCCTCTTGCCTACAGGAGTGTGGGATTGCATGTCAATATAACTCATGAAATAAAAAGGCTTTCTTTAGAAAGACTTCTGTCCAACCTATGGACAGTGTCAGCGCTCCATGTTCTAGATGAAAAAGAAGAATGGCAAAATTTCAAAGCCCTTTAACGTTTGTAGGTTGTTTAAAAAAAAAAAAAAAAAGAGATGATGTATGGAGTTGTGGATATGTGTTATGTGGGTGTGGGCGTGTATGCATGTCTGAATTTTCTGGACAAGATGACTGTGGGCACTCAAGCAGGTAACGTGAATACTTTCAGCTTTATTGGTCAGCAGCTGTAATTACAATGATTACCCAGAATCACATTAATAATAACGCCACGGACAAGATTAACTGCATATATGTGTGCATGCGCGTGCTCGCATCTGTGATGTCTCGAAATATTTCCAGTTGAGCACCCCGAGTTTTCTCGAAAATGTTGAACGGAGATTTCTCTTGCTGTTTTGCGAAAATTAGTGTGCCCGGTTGACTTGAGAGCTTATTGCTATCTCTGTTGGGTATAATTGTCCATTGGTTCTTTGGCTTAGTTTCTATATGACATCTCAAGTTTACTTCTCCGTGTCCTGCTGAAATTCAGGGTGAATATAACAGTTGGAGCTGAAGAGGAAAGATTGATGATTTCCGGTATGCACACTGTTGAAGATATTTTCTGTTGCTGCTGTGGGCAAATCCTCGGTTGGAAGTATGTAAGTAACGATTTCTCTCTCTAATCATCCCATCAGGAGAATCATATCAAACAAGATGTGTTGATCGATCCCTGTCAATATACCCAATAGCTATCGGATAATCTTATTGCGGGCGCATCTGCGCATGCACTTGGCATCCTTGCCAATAGGGCATCACATAGAGGAAAAGCTGTGTCTTTGCACTTTTGCATCCTCCTGCTAGCACACTGTGTAATCTGGTTTTTATCAGTCTTATAGTTGTTCCTTATATTTGTCCATTTGTTGCTCGGAGTTCTTCAGATAGAGCTAAGTGCGAAAGTAGCGCTCCAGCGATTGGTCGATAGTCTAAAGGTTGTTTGCTTGTTGTGCATAATATTCTGAATGAACTGCACCAGCCGACTCGTCATCCTGGGGAAGTATCGGTCCGCCATTTCGCATTGCACTATCGTCGTTGAAGGGCTTTTTGTGAACTGTTGCAGGTGGCTGCACATGACAAGAGCCAAAAATACAAGGAAGGAAAATTCGTTCTCGAGAGGTATCTTCCAGTTTCAGATTTTCGCAGGTTCAAATGATTAACCGTGAAATCGTTATAATTTGCACCCGCCGCGTCTATTTACAGATGGAGGATCATGGAGAAGGTCGCGGACGATTTTAGTTTGGAAGCCCACCCCGGTTTGAGCGACGCGGAGAACGCGTAGCAAGTCATCGCGTTTTCTCATTCAGCAAGCAGTTGAATGCTGCCCAGAAGATTGTTTGAGAGCGACTATTGGGTTAGAGACCGAATATTTTCCAAGAATATAGATATATAGTCGACGCAGCACGAGCGCCTTTCGCGAGTAATAAGGTTTGCTTATCGCGCAGATTGAATTAGGATTGGCAATATGAATGGTAAAAAACGTGTCTAGGAGATTTCTGAAACAACCTGCACTGTCCAATTGATGTCAATTTACTTTGCGTTCACAAACATAACATTTCCGTACAACTTTAGTGCGCGTGTTTCGCAGGTGGTGCCGTCCCGTGTATCGGAATCTGTGTATGATTTACTTGTATCGACTCTTACACATACCGTCGGAAGATGCTAAGCGACGGTGAGTTTAGTGGTAAGAATTTGGAATTTTTCGAGAGACCAAAATTAACTCAAAAGGTTACCGGTTTGAGATTTTTTAGTAATACTAATTAGGGGTGTGCATGGTCCGGGTGGGACCGGGTGGGCGGTTCCCACCCTAGAACCGGGAACCGCCCGCTCAAGACCGGTTCCAAAAAATTGGAATTGGGAATCGCCCGTTGGTTCCATGGATCTATCTAGAAACCGGACCGCCGGTCCGATCTCATTCCCGGGTGGGTCTATGGAATCGGTCCCACCAAGCTTCACACGTCGGCATTGTAATATGCAACGAAGAATTACGCGACGGAAAGAAATGATTCTAGAGTAAGTGAAATTACACATCATCAATATGTTCATACTACTATGGTTTTTATCGATTTGGGGTGATTGATGCGGTGCAGCATCATTTCTGTAGTATTGAAGTGTATCTTCATGTGGCCTTGTTTATGCAGATATTAAAGTGAACAGGAAGATTTGAAAGACTTACGGGTAGATAAAAGTTAAACGAGAAAAGAGAGAGATGGACATCTCCCTTGCCATTCTGTCAAAGCTTTTTCTATATGTTATTATCCCACCTTCGCCAATTACTCTCTTAAGAAAGCATGGGCTTTTGCTTGCTAGGTCAGGGCGTCAACTGGGAAGAGCGAGAGAACGAGAACTCTTTTTATGTTTTCAAAACTATACGTTTTTGGTGATAATTTTCCCTATATAATATTATATTGCCGGTCCGGCTCGAGTGGGCGGGCGAGCGGTTTCACACTCGGAACCAGGAACTGGACCGGTATCCACCAGTTCCAATGAATTGGAACCAGGGACCACCAGTTCTGGGCCGATCCAGTCCGGTTCCAAGCGATCCGAGCGGTTCCGGTTCTTTTGCACCCCTCTTACTTTTGATCCTCGTGTAAGTTGGTCATTTGCATTGATTTTTTTCTTGCCAAGTTAATTCATGCAACAATATCTTTTTCTAATTTTCTTTTTTATTTTTGGGCCAAGTTTGCGGTAATTTTCGGATTTTCCTGGGGGTTTTTTAATTACCACATTGATTTTGCAGGACAAAAACGGGATTTTCCCCCAAAACAAATAACAATAAAATGAAAAAGAAAAAAAAGGGGGGGACGGTCAAAGTCAACGCTGGAGCGGCGTGACACCTCTGCGGCCGACAGATTCGCTCGAGGGAGGGGGGGAATCCGTCCCCCCTGGCCACCGCCACGTGGGCAGCGTGGGCCCCACCCGACCGCGAGCCGTGCAGGTCGGGATAGCAAAAGCGGAAAAGCGCACGAGGTGGATAAATTGGATATCGACATCGTTTAAAAGAAAAGATAATTAATAAATAATTGCAACAATAATAATAATAATAACCGTGATATTTCAGAGGAAAACATTCCATGATTAGCGGGGGGGGGGGGGGGGGGTGGGACGCAAATCCTAGGCTCCTTTTAATTGCAAAAATTAAGCGTGCCGTTGGAATTATTAAGATAATTAATTCGCTTTACGCTTTTGTCCGACAGCTTTTGACCTTTCGGAGCGATCGACGACAATTCCCCGAAATCTTACATGGCAATCGACAGTTCGTATATTCGGTCGCGTCTCCGTTTTCGAAAAAGCCGCCGACGCCGTTATGGGTTCCAGCGGATCGAGGTACGGCCGCTCCTGACACGAGCATCGATAGCATCGTTCGGGGATTTTCCGAGACTGCGAACAGGGGCAATGGCGAGTAGGTAACCGCTCTTTTACTGTCGCCGAGTGATTAACCGGCCCTTAATAATCGTAACCTTAGCAGGTAGCGCGGACCGTGCAAAAAGAGGAATTTGCTGGTTGGTTTGGCTAAAAACATCTCGAATTTCCCATCTCCGGCTGAGATTTTCTTCGAAACCCAACTTTTCTTTTCCCAAACTTTTCCATTTGTAGCCATGGCATTCTAACCAGTCTCCCTTTTTTTCTGTCGTTTGTATTTGGGCATTTTCGGCCCTAGAAGAGGGGAGGAAAAAAAAATAAAAAAGGAGGAGCCGTGAAGGGAAATTTCGAAAAAAAAAGAAGAGAGGAAGAAAATGATGGAAATGATAGAAAATGATAGAAATGGCCATGGAGACCAAAGGGGATGGAGGGAGGTGCTCCTCCTCCTCCTACTTACTACTACTTTTTAGAAGCCGTCGCGTCTCGTCCCATACGTTGTCCACTTTCAGGGACAAAGCTTTGATCGAGGCCCACCACCACCACCAGTCACCACCACCACCACCACCACCACCCCGCTCTTCTCCCCTCTTCCCTTCGTCTTGTCTTTCTTTTGCCTTTCGGCTGTTTTTTTGTCTCCCTCCCCCACCCCACCCCCAACTCTTTTCAGCAAATTTCATTTCTCAACCAAGCTTACAATACAGTAAAATACTAGATAGGTTAGCCTTGTCACGGCAGAACGCTCCGTTCAGCGCCCGCCGCGCGAAACTATTGAGAATGGAGATCGAAAGCTTGCCCTCTCTTTCTTATATCGCCTGGCAAACGGAATTAGAGAGAACAGAGATGAAAAATGGGCAAAAGACATCAGAAGAACCTTAAATTATGCTCACCGTGACGCGTTTACCGTAAAATTTTTATTGTGACACCAGAAATCTCAAACTTTTACCCGTGTAATACACTTACCGTCTGTCGAAGTTCTCTCGGTGATAACTATTAAAAATCAGCTAATGTGGACATCAGAAAGCAAACAATATTGATATAGCATCCGCGTGACTCATGTGAAATGAAAACGACAGTGATTTGGCTGAAAAATCATCTAACGAAATTTTGACGTAGGGTAAATGCATCATATAGATACAAGTTTAAGCTTTTTATATCACAAGAAAAGGTTTAGGATATATGTGTCATAGTGGATATAGTTTGGGGTTTTTTATGTTACAAAATAAAGTTCAAGGTAAATGTGTCATAATAAGCATAATTTGAGATTTTTTGTGACTGTTTCCCATGAAAAATTGCCGCATTAATGCTTTTTTTTTTTACATTGAGAGGTGAAAATGAATGAAAATTAGATGGGAGTGGGTTAATAAAAGATTATATACACAAGTGTGGATGGTTAAAAAAAGGGGTTAGTTCCCTAAAAAAACACTCTCAATTTTAGGTCAAATCCCAATTTTGTCCTAAACTTGTTATGTCTAAAAAAAGTCTCAAACTTTCATTAAAGTCTCAAATTTACTCACGCATCCAAAAATTGCTACTACTTTCTTCAAGATTATCAATATCAGGATACAATAGGGTTTTGATGAAAGCATAAGTTCTGATGATATAACTCTAATTGGATTTAACATTTGTAATTTTGAAGAAACTAGCGGAGAATTTTGGATGTATGACTAGATTTGAGATTAAAATAAAAGTTTGAGATTTTTTTTTTAAAGACAGAAGAAAAACCTTTTGAGCAGAATTGAGATTGGACCCAAATTGAGGTTTTTTTTTAGAGAATTGGGCGATTAAATAATTAGGGGTTTAGTAACTTTGTGGTCAAAAAGAAAAATTGATGTGGTTAAGTTGAGTAACCTAATTTACAGTCGTATATAACAATTTGAAAGAACAAAATTCAATACCACAAATGGATAATTTTTAAATTAATTCCCTTTTTTTATTTCGTATAATATATTTTGAATCCTTTTATGTTATTCCGATTGTCTCATCTTTAGGTACCAAACAGAGTCGATAGTCCTTTCACTTTGATTCCTTTTGAATTTTGCTTTTTTACTTGTCTCCTTGAATAATGACGCAATTTTCGATGAAAACGAATGGGCAGTTTGCAAATAAAAGTTTTTTAGAAAAAAAAAGTATGATAATTTGCTTTATCAGTTATCTTAAAGTCATTTTTGTTGAGAGCCGTGCGTGAGCGGGTTTAACGATCAAGTGAGAAAATATAAGACATTCCTAGAAATTAATTGTGTTTTTAGCCCTTTAAAAAATAGATTATGGTCATTGTTCATCGAGTTTGGCCTGATATTCCAAACGATGCCCTTATGGAATTTTCCCATTGCACGGGTACTATAAACGTTAATAACTTAGGCTCCGTTCGTTTGGGGAAAAATATTCTCCCGGAAAATATTTTCCGGGTTTTCCGGTGTTCGGGGGCGGAAAATGTTTTCCGTAGGAAAATATTTTCCTTCCCCCCTTACAAAATAGCTTAAGTTTCTGGAAAATGATTTCCACTTCTTCAAAAGTGGAAATCATTTTCCGGAACTTCTTCTTCTTCTTCTTCACTAAGGTGGCCGGCCACCACCTCCGCCGCCGGTTGCCGGCCGCCGCCTCCGCCGCCGGTCACCGGCCGCCGCCTCCGCCGCCGCCGCCGCCGCCTCCGCCGCCTCCGCCGCCGCCGCCGCCTCCGCCGCCGCCGCCGCCGGTCGCCCGCCGCCGCCGGTCGCCCGCCGCCACCGCCGATCGCCGGTCGCCGGCCGCCGCCGGCCGCAGCCACCGCCGCCGCCGGCCGATCGCCGGCCGCCGCCGCCGGCCGCCCTCCGCCGCCGCCCGCCGCCGCCGCCGCCGATCACCGGCAAAATATATTTTCCGAAACTTTTTCATATTGATCGCCGAACACCGGAAAATTATGTTCCGGGAAAACATTTTCCAGGAAAATGACTTCCGGAAAAATATTTTCCAAAAGGAGAATATTTTTCTCCAAACGAACGGAGCCTTAGTGTTGGAAAATAAGATAAAATCAAAATCAAGATAGATAAGTTAGCCATGTCACTTCCTATCATGTGTCGGCAACAATAAGGTAAAACCACTCAAGATAGATAAGTCAACCCGTCACCGCCGTCTAACCAAAAAAAAAAATTCCCATCAGTGCCGCTATTGAGTGAGGTACCGAGTGTCTTAAAGGGTGACTAGACAAATAATGTTATGGGTTGATAATGATCTGAAAAAAAAAAAAGTACTTTGGCCTCAAAAGAATGCCAATAGTAATTATAAGGGGAAGCTACACAAAACTTCCATGAATTTTGGGGTAATACACGGTTAACCCCGAACTTTCAATTGTGATGCAATACCCGATTGAACTTTCATTCTGTTACAACTATTAGCCCTTCGTTGTTTTTTCAAGTAGCTTATATACAATGCACGTGACTTTTAAGATGGAAAAGTGTATTTTATCCCATTTCTTTATAACTCTTTACCCCTTTTTTTTTTGGTAAGGTAAGAAATTTTACCCTTTAATTGTTGTAAAAAGTGAAAACATAGAAAATGGAAAAATAAATTAAATAAGGTAACAATAATGGGAAAACAATAAAAATTTGTTAAAATTTGATAAATGTAGCCACATTAATAGAAGTAAATAAGATATTTATGAAAGGGAAAAGCCCTCGATAATAGAAACGTCAAATGACAAAATCGGTTGCTCATTATTGATATTTAAAGGGTTAATTAAAGTAAAAGACAATTTTAAAAAATTATAAAAAATGATATCCTCGACTCATAACAGAAAATGGTTAGCTGAAGTTAAAGTGACTTTTTTTACCTATTTTTATCGATCAATCTCTTTTGGTTTTGCATTAATTAACCATTTTAAAATGCATAATAAACTTCTGTTATTTAACCTTTTTATTATTAAGGCCTTTGTTTTCCATTTCACACAGTTGGGTTTCTTTTGCTAAAAACACGTGTTAGTCCTATCAAGACATCATCAATCTTCAACAATTTTTTTTTCCTTTTAAGACTTTCGATATTTATCTATCCCGATATGGATATTTTAGTTCGTTTATTTTTCACCCTTTTCCTAATCTCTTCATTTCCCGAAGAACCAATGAACAATAAAAACACAGAGGCTTCCTTAAAAAAAATGATATAAAAATGTAGATCTACCTTTTAAAATTGGCGAGCTGAGATTATCCTACCAAGAATTAACGGTTGTAACAAAATAAAAATTCAGGAGGATAATACGTAATTATCCCGGATTAGGAACTTTTAGTATTTTACTCCCACGCACGTGACAGCCAGGCATCGCAAATTATATTTTATGAACAACAAATATGAATATAAATATGTACTATAAAATATATATTTATATATAATGAGTTTGTACTTTATCATTATCCAAGAAACCCCGTGTTAATAGAAACTCGTGAAGAAACGCGCAGTCAAAAGAGGAAGAAACGCTGCACCATCTCTCTGAACTCGTGTATTGACCGATCGGAACCATTTTCTACAGCGAGTTTTTCTGTAGCGAACTGACGAAGAAGAAGAAGAGGAAGATCGAACGATAGATGGGTCGTTCTGTGGAGGCATCATCGAACAGCAACGATGACAGATAAGGGAAGAAAATCTCGGAGCTTTTTGATGAAGAACACTGGGAACGAAAATAGATATATTTACACCATTATCTCTTCTGCTTCTTCGTCTTCTTGCTGCTGGGGACTGTTCTTGCTTCTCTCTAGCTCCCTCAGCAGATCCCCAAAAAGAAGGAAGGACTTGAAAGGAAAGGGAAGAGAGCCTAGCTCGACTACATCCAAAATGGCGGCGGTTTGTTCAGATCAATGGGAAGCCCGCGACCCGCCATCCCCAGCAACGCCGCGGTCCCGTTGCCTTCGGCCTCCGGAGCGCCTCCGCGGCCAACCAAAGCCGCCGCCGCCGCCGCTTCCTCGCGCGCAGCCTGGTCCTCGCCGCCGTCGGGCTCGAATCTCACGTCCCTGAGGACCCCGGTGTGCAAGAACTCGCGGAGGGCGACCCGGGAGTAGTGCCAGGCGCCGGGAGGGGGAGGAGGAGCGGGGCCGAGGGAGAGGTGGTGGTGGTGGTGGTGAGGAGGAGGAGGAGGAAGGGGGAAGTTGGTCTTGGCCTTGGAGCCGCGGAGGGAGAGGGCGGCGCCGTCGTAGGCGAGGGCGGCCTCCTCGGGGGTGTCGAAGGTGCCGAGCCAGACGCGGGTCTTCTTCCACGGGTCGCGTATCTCCGCCGCGTACCGGCCCCACGGCCTCTTCCTCACTCCCCTGTAGTGGATCTCGCCGCCGCCGCCGCCGCCGCCGCCCGCGGTCGCTGGCGACGACGACGACATTGTCTCGGTGGGCGAGCGTTTCCGATGAGAGAGAGCGAGAGAGAGAGAGTAGAGTGTTCGCCGGGGGGACTACACAGCGTTGATGAGTCGCCCCGTAATCGACGGCCGCTCGCCCAACATTTCGCTTTTATACCAACAAAAAACGCAAAAGACTTTTCTCTTTTCCTATTTCCTCTCCTTTTTATATTCTATTATCGTCTTTTTTTTCTTTTGGATAGATATTTAATTTCCTTCCTAGTATTGTGGATATATAGCCCAATTTACTCATGGAATTAAGTATGTTACCCTTGTATCGACTTAGAAGGTGAAGTCAAACCTCACACAATCCTACTTACTATTTTCGTGAGCTTTCTGATTGTAACAAGTGAATAATTAAGATCATAGCTGTAACAACGAGTATGATGATTGCATTGTCAACTAGATCAGATGTAATTAAAGCAGATTCCATGCTCGTCACGCACAATAGTGAAGGAAATGACGCTTTTTAAACTTCATCGGGGCAAGAACATCTTCGTAACGGGAAAATGACCGTTTTTATCATGAAACATCTTTATCTCTCTTATCATGTTTTTCACCATTTGAATCGTTTCACACATCAACATAGCATCCATAAAAAGAAGGGGGGGGGGGAATTTGCCAAAATAAGAGACACGGAATGATGCAAGACACATGACGAAAAATTTGCAACTGATTATATTTTGGCGATCAAGCGTAATTTTTACTCATTTAAAAACGAGAACCCTTTTATATGCTTTCAAAACTAAAATCGTGAATCGTTTTTGTAATTCTATGAAGCGGGACCCGGGAGTAGGGCCAAGAGTAGAGTAGGAGTGGGAGCGGGGGCGGAGCGCAGCCTCGGGGGAGAGCCGCCGCCGCCGGAGTAGACGTGGGATGTAGGGCGCGCGGCGGCGGCGGCGGCGGCGGCGGAGTCGGAGGAGCGGGGGTCGTGCCGTGACTAAAAGCTCGCCCCCACGGCGTCGCGCGGCCCCCGATGACGCCAGCCCTATCCGCTCTCGTACGGCGCTGTCTGAAGCGGCGCCCGCCAAAAATCTCTCCCGCCCCGCCCCCACCTCGAAACTCCAACACACAAAACGAACGAAACAAAAAAAAAAAGAAAAAGGGGGGAAGGAAAGGAAAAAGCGACTGGACTTTTCATTCCGCGGCGGAGGACACGTGTCCGGACGCGAGTGGGGGTCGCGGGGGAGAAGCTGCCGCACGTTACCGGAGGTCCCAGTCCCTCCCAGGTCCACGTGGAGGGTTCTCGGAGGGCACACGTGGTGTCCGACCTGCGGGAAACAGCTCGAAGCTGGTGGTGGCGGTGGGGACCCTTTTTTTTTTTTGTGTGTGTTTGTTTTTTTTTTTAAATTATCGCCATTATTATTATTTTTTTAAAATAATTTCGAAACGAATTCCCTGAGCTTCGTGTTTGGCTCGGTTTCCTCTTTCCATCACAACGGAACAATGAGCTTGATTGAAGAAGCAGCAGGTTTTGGAGTTTTCCCTTTTTGCCCTTTCACGAAAAGCGACTCGAGAAAAGCCGGAAGATATCGGCGATTCAGATACGACTCGGATACGAATCGAATGGGGGTGTGAGCATCGGGAGGCATTTGGGGAAAAATCCCGCGAGGAAAGGAATCGAATCGCGTGGAAAATTCGCGAGGTCCGGGAATTCGTCCGCGTCCGTCGTCAATGTGTATATGTAATGTGAGCCGAGGTACGAACTTATTTGGAGATGTTCGGGCGAGCATTCGAGCAAAGCCGGGTACTCGAGTTGCCGAATCGGATGCGAGCATGTCGGGCCGTTTGCGAAGATTCGAACCGAACGAAATCCGAAATGAAGAGTTTCCCGTCGGTTTGAATACGCGGCGGGGTTCGACCGTGAACCGAAACGGCGCGAAAGCCGAATCCAACCGTGTTATCCGTCCGGTCGTAGCGGGTTTAAGAGGGCAAAACTTCCAAAGTGCCTATCTCCCGACGACTTTTTGAAGCGACATATCTTTTGGTCCTACGCAGCTTTTCAAGAGGAATCTCGTGGAAAATACGAAATTTCTCTAGAACATGAAAAACCATGACCTACTAGAGCGCGTCTCCCGTTATTCCCCTGGGAGGTTTCCCGATCTCGACCGATCCCGTCATTCGAGACCTCGCATTAGTAGCGGCTTTGACTTTTAATTTGCGTGCCGATCTTTTCACAAAGTTTCATGTAATGGAGGGTCTTTCTGCAGCGTAGCGCTCTGTCTGGTCCTATGGCTTTCTGCAACGCTAGAATATCAGAAGGGTTCAAATCGAAGGAGGGGGAGGCTCCACCAAAAGAACTAGGGGATCTAAAGGAGCCGAGGATTACAAGCATGCGAAGCTCCTCCCGAGTCAGCGAAGGTAGGTAAGTCTTTTGGGCCCCCCTACTACTGCGTGGTGTGTGTCTGATGTCCGATTTCTTTTGGAGTGTTTGGGAGGAGGAAGGGGGTGCGAACGTGAGAGGAGGAAAGGCGGTTGGGTCGTACAGGTACAGCTGCGGCTGCTGAACGAGGGTGGGTGGCTGCGCCCTGCAGCTACCCGACACCAAGCCTTCACGTGAACGAATATGTATATATAATATTTTCTTTTGGCGCTTGGTTCAGTTTCTGGACACGTGGGAAGCTGCTTGGACCATTTGTCTATCCGTGCCACTTCTCTTCTTCTTTTTCCCGTTTTTCTCTCTCGAGACGATCTTTTGATTTACCCTGTTCTCCAGCTCGTGTGGACGAAAAAACCCTGTTCATGCGTTGATATGGATGGGCCCGAGCGCAAAAGAACCGACCCATGGTAGAGTCAAGTGTAGAGATGGAACGGTCCGTTTGAGATGTGGACATGTATTACTTCATTGCGAAGGAGTGCTAATACTTTCAGGGTCATTTGACTGAAAGTGTACCTGTGGAACCTGTAGGAGAAGTGTGGATATCAGTGCACATATGTTGAGCGGCAGTGCCAAAAAAAGAGCCCGAGCCCGAGCCCGATAACTCGAGGGCAGCCGCTGGGGATTTCAGCTTCGGTTGTACGTGAGGCGTTCGTGGTACTTTCGGTGTTCAGCGCTCGAGTAAACAATTCACAGGAAGGATGCAGAGATAATGAACACTATGATCATTCATTTGCCGGTATTTTACGGACAATTGGAATGATTTACAGACACTTTTTTGGTTATAATGTAACCTAGGATGGGTATGAGCGTCTATAACAGATCTCTGGCTTCTTTTCCCTATAATCTAAAGGGGGGAAAAGGGGGTGGAACGAGAATTTCCGAAACATCAGCTCTCTTGCCTGTTACTCTGCTGTAAAATCACTAGTAGCAAAGGCAAATCAACTGACCGGTCACGCTTGGCTCATGTCCCGGGTACTGTGTGTCCAAGCAGTAAGATGGATGACTTCGACTGTACTACGATTCGTGGAACCTGTCATGAGAGCAAGCTAGGCCCGTTCTCGGTAGTGGAATGAGCATGACCGTGGTTATGATGTCTTGCCAGTTGGATGTCGCGCGAAAAATGTGTCCTCGCTTTGGCATAGGGAGCTTCTCTTGCTGCAAAACAAACAAGATTGCAGCAAAGATTACCTAAAGGAAAGAAGAATCTTGATCCATGCTGACCCAATACGATTGTCAACTTGATTTTACTCTATATCGAGCACAAACTCAAGCAGTTATCGCTTCTGGCCCCTAACTTTGGCCCTTTCGATTCTGGTCCTACTATCACATAAAAGATCCCTGGAAAAGCATTGTGGCCACATCATTCATTCATACGTAGTAGGGTATTCTCTGAATTTTTGTATTCATGTCAGATTCTTCTTCAAACATATGGCTTCACAGATTGGTTCTTCATTCAAGCATTAAGGTTCTAGTACATGACCGAAATTAATTCTATCATTTCACAGGCTTACCAGCGATCTGCTGAGCCCGGAGAATGTTCTGGCGCCTTTTCCACCAGCACACAGAACACATGACAAGGAGTAGCAATGCCACACAGGCACCGAAGGCAATGCCAACCTTTGCACCCGCTGAAAGGTGGGTACCACACGTGGGAAGGCCAGGTATGCCGCAAAGACCAGCATTGTCAGTGAAACTGTAACAATTCGCAGCCAAGGAATTCATTTAGCTGTAAATCAGCAAAGCTCAACCGCATGAAATAAACAGAATAAAGTCGGGCAATTGCTGCTAATAGAGCGCCTAAATAAAAAAAAATACTGGAGCATACTTGAAGCTTGCTCCGTGCAGAAGCCTGCCTCCTAGGGCTGTAGGGACTTGCCCTGATAAGAAATTCCCATTGAGATTCCTGCATCATGCCAACGGGGATTAAACTAGAGTCACGTCACATCATGCCGATAATTTTTCTTTCAAACTCAAGCAAAATTTTTTCTTACAGTTTCTTCAAGGATGTTAAATGTCCAAGACTTTCTGGAATCGATCCATTTAAGGAATTGTAGGAGAGGTCCCTGCAATGCATCTTTTTAGAGTTAGGATTTACGTCAAAAATATCAAACCAGGGTGCAATCAATTTCAACAATCCATTAGTCCAAGAAAATTGAAGGACCCATCAAATCTTTAAGCAATTTATACATTTGAGAGCGTCGTTTCAAGTAGGAGAGGAAGAGGGAGAGAGAGATCATCAAGAAAGATCCAACAAACATGAAAATGTGTATTTGGCGGTGATTATCAATAAAAAGAAAAACCCGTAATGTTTCCTAATCCTTATCCAACAGAGTGTCCGCCAATGCTACAAGTCCAAAAAGTCAATTTCCTGCCGGATGCTCCTGCTTCCTGAAAGATATCTCTCTGATATCGCCATCATCATGGTGGATATCTGGCTCTCTGTCAACAAGTCCAAACAGAATTTGGTGTCTGTGTACCATCACTTGTTTTCTCTGTGTCACAAGTGTCGTCTTGAAATCTCTCATCTTGAAGGAAATGGTATGAGCGAAAAACCAGAGGGGATTGGCCTTCTCCAACCCTTACTGCTCAACCTAAGAGTGGACCGCTGATGCATTCCACTTATCGGACAGGATTCTATGGTCGGTCTGCGACCCTTGGATGCCGGAGGCATTGTTGGGGTTATCTCCTAGTTCCTAAGAGGTGGAGACGATGGGGTTGGTCCACGGATTTTCTTTCCTTTTGCCACATTTCGCTCAAAGGATTGAAGGAAGATAGCGCATCAAGCTGTTCGCAAGGGGCAATTTGATCCTCTTCCCCTAGGGATCCTAGATGAGGGAACCCTAAGATGGCTGCCGGATCCAACTACCATCCCCTGTGAAAAATAGTAAGACGGTGCCTATGACTCCTATCTACCATTGGAAAACGTAAGTAGCTCAAGATCAAGAACAGTCTAGTCAGAAGCTGAACTGGTTTCGGGTTTACTGCGCACACTGACAATGTTGTCAGAGAGTAAGTGCGGAATGTATACAATAAATAAATAAATAAAAATCAGAGAAGTTAGACAGAACAGCTCAGAAAACTGGCAGGTTGCCTTTGATTTTGCCAATACAAAAGCAATGGAAGGACCAAATTAGTCAGGTAAAGATTTGCCGAAAAGCTTAAATTTGGTCATTGGAGCAGGCACCAGCCAAGAGTTCAAAATGCTTCAGGTGATCAGTGCCAGAAAAGCTCTTTCAAAAGCAAAACACATTAATAACGGAGAACTTTACTTATTATTGTCAATATCAGGACAGCTAAAAACGTAAAAAAAGCTTCAAACTCCATTAGAAATTACTCACAATATCTCCAAGCTAGCTATTGTACCCAAAGAGGATGGAATATGCCCTTGAATGCTGTTTCCACTCAAGTTTCTGCACATGCCAGTTGGAAATAGTTCATGTCAAAAACAATAAAACACGAAGCTATAGAGATGCTTTAGTCTGATGACGTCTGTCTAAATCATATCTTTTTTGTGTGGAATTATGTGGTAATACTACGGCACATGAAAAACATACGTTTAAACTTCAAAATGGGGCCATCTCCTAGGTTTACATTGTTACTATCTAACTAATGAGTCAGTGTTTCACAGTTGATTCCCTCAATAGAACATGGCAGTCTAGCAATCCAAAGGAAACTATTTAGCCAAAGCAAAGCATCTCCTTTGTAGATGATACAGAGTGAATATTTTGACATGGGAAGTATCTTTAGACACTTACATGCTCTGTAGATGTTGCAATCCAGATACATTTGGCGACAAGAAACCCCTCAAACCCTGGTTGTCCAGCCCACTGATCAAACACAGGTACAAGTAGAAAGCTGAGTCATTATATAACCTAGCTAAACCTTCCAAAATTTTTATGATGGAATTCATTGTCTAGAACAAGAGAAAGTCCTGTAAATATTTCTTTCAAAGTTAATGTTTCAGCTAATTAAATATCTGGATAAAGAAAACTGTCTCCTGGAAAGTTTAATATAACCGAAACAACAAGAGTAAGGACTAACAAAGTAGAATGAAGCATATTCAGTAACACCAGCAAGCATTTACCCAGCCAAAGATTGCAACAAAAGACAATCATGTTTTGCATTCTGAATAGCATAATTAAACATTACACCATGCATTTTGAAAATTAGTCACCATCCTAAGAGTAACGTAGTTACCGTCTATTTTAGTTGAATTGTAAAATCGCACTTCTAAAAGTTACAATGCTTTTAAATTTTCATGAATGAATGCATTTCTGACTGAGAGTGAGCAGAGGGAGGAAACAAGTAATAGCTTCTAGTCAACAAAACCTCATTTTGAGGCGACAATTGGTTTGAATGATTGGTTATAACGACAGCCTTGAGACGTGCTCCAATTCACATAGAATATCTATCAATAATTACAATGGTGTCCAAAGATCCACATTTTGGACGATACAAACTGTCAGTTAGACGCATGACGAGATGCAAAATAACTTCTAATAGCAAACAATGGGAAAGTGTAATTGTGTCCATGCTATATGATGTGGATTTTAACCTTAAGAACTATCTGACATGAATTGTTTCAAGTTCCTAGAAAGCATGCCTGCAAATTCATGATTCATCGCTTTGCACATTCTAACTCAGAAGGCTTTAGCTTTACTTCTACAAGATTGGTGCCATTGTGCCAATATTGACAATCTGATGGGATATGCCAAGCCAACAGGTTTCGGAATTATGGTTGCAAATCCCCTCATTCAGACAAGGAAGAACAATGGTTGCATGAAGAGCAACTCGAAAAGTGAACGGTCAGGTGGTGATGAAAATAATAGGAATGGTGGCCTCAAGGCACAAAGAGGGGGAAAAACCTATGTACCCTGCTCCATTTGCACAATTTTTGCAACATTTAATAGGAAAGTTCAGAGTCAAACTTCAATACAGCCAGGGATCCAGGTTTTTAGTTTATGACATTTGGTTGGACAATGTGGAAAGAAGCTAGTTGCCAAATAACGGGAAGATTTGGAAATGAAATTGAATAATTGGAGAAAGGGAGTTGAATCATTTTTCGTGCTACCTCGTTAAGGCAGCAATAGTATTCGATTCAGTAATTCATTCTGTTTTTGAAGTCTGACCAAAATAGTGCTTAAATGCTCTCACAAGAGGCATGTTGACTGCCAGATTAAATTTCGATGAGAAAGTTAGCTGAATAGAGATAAAGGCCTAAGAGACAAGCAGCAAGAGGACACAGTCGAATGGGTCTAGGACAATGAGATGAAAGGCAAGAGTTTCGTAGCACAGTGCGCGAATGGAACATATTAATATTATTGATCCGACGAAGCAAGCAGCAAACTGGATGCAGTTGAATGGCTCTAGGCTGCTGAGGTAGAAGCATGACATAAGAAATCAAATGGATAAAATTTGGACTTGTTTATAGTGGACCTAGCTAAAGAAGTGCTTGCACTACACTCTTATGCAGTAATATCATATTTGTCAACAGATGTGAACCAAACAATTGCATCCTAATTGTCCTTTCACAGTTCGGTTATCAGCAACAAGCTGGCAAACAAAGTTCTTAGCACAGCATACTAGTTACTTTTGGATCCCTCAAGCACTTCCATTTACCCTTTATTGCAACCCCCCAAAAGCAGTGACATCAAGGCAAAGTCCCAATGGCAACAAAACCACAAGATAGCAAGTTGATGAAATATCATGTTAGCATGTCAAATATGAGATAAAGAATACACAGGACAGAAGTAAGATGCATTACAGTCCATCAATGACCCAGTTGTTGTGGGTACTGTTAAATTGACAGTCAATGCCGCTCCATGGATGTTGCTGGGGAACACATGGATCACCATTCCACCCAAATCGAAGAGGAAGCATCAATCCATCCTTCAGACTCTGTAGAGCCCTAACTAAAAAATTAGAAGCTAAGAGTTAAAAAAGGCTCAAAATTTCCCTTCCATATCTTTTTTCTACATCTTCTGTCACTCAGCCAAAGAGGAGACAAGCATCCGTCCAACAAAAAAAAACAGAGGAGATAAGCAGCTAATACTTCCAAAGGAGTATTACAGGCAAGTTGTTCAAAAATTCTGGTCAGTGGTTTCAGTTTGTAAATTAAATTGCCATTATTCTAGAGGAAAGACAGGGTACATTTACTCCGGTGTGAGTCAGCCAAATACTTGAATGCCCAAAGTGAGAACAACGGCAGAGGAGCAATAAAACAGCGTGTTGTAGAATGTATGACAACTATGGTCCATCACTAAACCATATCAGGAACGTCAAAAGTAACACCATTCAGCCATAGCCACTCCACCAAACTTTCATGAAATGATGTTTGTAACACAAGCGTCTTGCTCATATTCTCAAGCAAAATAGATGCTTCATATGCAGATATTTGCAACTTTTGATAAGGTGAGACACCCATGCATGTGCACAACATGTCTGGTTCAAAAGAAATATTTTAGACAAAGCGCATCGCAGTAAGCACACAAGCATAGTGTACAGTGTAAGGACGCGTTTTCAGCAAAATAAAGCAGCCAATCACTGACAGAAATTATCTTGTATAGTCAGTAAGGGAATTAGGGGACTCACCAAACTCAATCATTAAGTCAGTAAAGTATCACTAGAATGCTGAGATAGCCTTATTTTTCATCTCGTCTAATATACATTAAACCAGAAATTAATCAAGCAGGCTGTTACCATGACAAATCAAACACAAAAGCATGCAATAACTAGCGCACATTTACCCTCATATCAATACAGTTGTACTATTAGGCAATCTCAATGAGCTTATTCCATGCCTTCAATCAAAACTCGATGCCATAGCCATGAGGGTTGAACTAGTAGACAATAAGCACACAGGATTACCATTGCAGTAAAAGCTTGTAGTCATCTTAAAAGAGAAAGGTTGTATTGTACCTTCATCCACTGAAGTTTTTGACTCAGCCATGACGATTTCAAAGACTTCAATGGCATTAATTATCGCAATGTTGCCATCTTTTGGTAGCAATCTGATTGTCAAAGTCCTCCCACTAACGGCAACAGTAGTATTCAACACTAGAGCGGCATAACGATCCCCACTCCTCTTTATTATGTCTACACCTTGAAAAACGGTATCACCATTGATTAGAACATCAAAAACTCTTTGTCCTGCTCCCGTAACTGAAGCATCTATTTCAGCAAAATGTAACCAGACGGAGTAGTTGCTGTTAGGGTCCACATCCATTGTATATTCTAAATCTGGCAGCAGATCAGTGCCAATAATTGCTGTCTGATAGAGACCTTCAGGATAATAATTTGGAGGAAGTGAAGTCTGCTTAATGCTTTCTTTTGTAGATCTCTCCTGGTCAGAGCCAGAGCGGAATGTTGTAACTGAATCCCAAAACCTGTCCCCACCCCACTGATCCCCACTATAATCTGCATCAAATTTTGGCTTCCCATTGCCACAACTTAGTCTTTTGACTGTTCTAAGAATCGTCCCTCGACCCCAGTCGGGTCCAAAATAATATGCCCTATCATTAACTTGTAGAATTTCAATCGAAACAATTGCAGGATCCCCATGGCCAGTGCTATGGAAGCAAAGAGCAGCAGTGTTATCAGCAAGGAATACACTGGCTTCAGCAAATACTTCGTCATCATGGTCAGTCCATCCGGGTGATAGAGAACCAATCTGAGTGCCTTCGACAGAAATGTCAAACAGGGGTTCATTGTCAAAACTAGGCTGTACAACTAATCCAAAGAAGGTCCTCACGGAATAGTGGCCGATCGGAACGCCATTAATGTTGTAGCAATTTTCAGGTCCTTCAGATGAAGGGAAGTAACGGAGGGTTTTCAGCGGAGGAGTTATAAAACTTGGTCTCGTTGCATTAGCCGGTATACCTCCTGTATATGCAAAATCCTTAAACCACAGAGTATTGGTCGGGGGCGTGTGTACATCCTCACGAGCTCCACAGCTGATGCGAATTGCGAGTGGTGCTGCCATACGAGAAACGGGATAGCAATTCATCACAAATCAGAAAATAGGCTAATATCATAATACACCGCTTCTATCACGGAGGAAATCACAGTCAAATATAAGTTTTTGCGCAGCAATTCTTATTCCAGAGATTAACGAAGTTTGACCTGATGTCCGATACTTCTGTCCGGTTGGCCAAGGAAGTCGTTATTTGCGTTCTGTTGTTACTTTGGTACATTTAGCAAAACATCAAAAAGAAAGAGTTAAAAAACAGAAAATTCCACGATTCATTAGTCCAAGACCCTAAATTGACTATCAAAAACAGGGAAAGAAAATTGTGAAGGAATAAGAAGAGAAACACAGAGCTCAACATACGCACGCCGCCACCCAAGCAGTAAAATTGAAATCGACCAAATTGCTTCTACCAAGAAGCTAAGCAAGACAGCAACAGCTTTTCTCTACAAAAAAAAAAAAAAACCAGCAACCGTGTGCAAACCCACCCGCGGTTCCTCCACACATCCGCACTAAGCCGTCAAGACTTGGTACGATCGGTGGTCCTCTCTCATTCAAGTCAACGAACCCCGATGGAATAGCGCACTCGCCACCGTTCATTCAGTTCATGCAAACCGGAGCGAAACACACACCACTCCACTCCACTCCGATCAACTCAACGCAACCTCCAAACGAAAATCAGCTCCAACGAGCCCAAAGAATATGGATCAATCAAGCTCGAAGGCCTCGAGAGAGCTCGAGGAAGAGGGAGGGAGGGGACTCACCGGGACCAGAGAGCGAGGGCGGCGCCGCCGCCGCCGCCGCCGAAGCGGCGGAGGAGGCGAGAGCGAGAAGCCATGGCAGGAGCAGATGGCCGCCGGGCATGGCGGCGTCCGGAAGCTTCGGCTTCCCCGAGATCAGGCCTGCATTCGCGCGGAGTGCTCGGGACGTGAAGGCCACCGAACGCGAGGGGGGAGTTGGTTAAGCGACAGTGAGTATTACAACATATTATAGAGTCTCCTCGGGTTTGACTTTTGCGGGGTGGAGGGAGAGATGCTAGGGTGCATGTGAGGCCCCATGGATGCCCCCGGTGCACCCCTCCTGATCTGACGGCGCACCGCCTGCCTCGTTTAGTAGTAGTAGTAGCAGTCGTTCGATGCTCATCGGGGAAATCACGGGCTGGACTGGTGGGTGGGTGTGGAACCGGGCCCCCGACAATCATGCGAGATGGGGTCGGACTTTCTAACACGAGATATTAAAGAGCGTTCCATTTTTTTACGATCTTGTCGAGTTTTTTCTTTTTTTATATTCATATATTTTCCGATGCGATGGATAAGAATTGCGATATAGCTCATTAGAATTTGCCCAATTTTGCCTTTGGAATAAAGCGTGGCGTGATATAAATATTTATGTGTTTTTCTGTTTCCGTTTTCTTGGTTGGGGGGTTTAGAGTGGGGGTTGAGTTTTGAGTGTTTGAACCTTTTTGGAAGGCCTGAATGGTTGCGCGATCGCCGGAGGAAAAGCTCGGCTTGGTTTCCCATTGACTGTTCTAAGTTCTAGCCAACCCCGGACGAAAACTTGGGACTCCCTTGAAGAAGAAGGACGTGCAAGTCAGCCCAAGAAAAGAGAGAGAAAGAAAATCTTTTAACTGCACAATTCAGATGAATAATCGAAAGAGGCGGGGTCTACGGGAGCCCGGCCTAACCCAACGGTAGGGGTGGCAAAATAGGCCAGCGACTCATATTTTAACTCATATTTAATGAACCGGGTAAAAAATGGGTAAGCCGGAGCTTCAATATGAGGTTGATATAGGCTCATTACCATAGAGCTTAATTGGAAAACGGGGTTATACATGGGTTTGGGCATAGCTCAACTTAGACCAACAAGTTTATATAGATCGAAAAAAGAGCTAAGAAAAGAGTGAGAATTTTGCTTTCCACGATGCCCTAGCTACGTATCCCCGCGCCAACACCTTTGCTCTCGATTGATGCCGTCGCGTCTGGTCTCCTCTCGGCCGGCTCATCCTACTATTGTTGAGCATGAGCTCGCCCGATCGATACATTATTAGTGAAAAATAATAGAATAAGGTCTAAACTAACATGGGGTTTGGTTTAATCCGCGGTCATCTGCGAACGGGCCCCATCCCTTGACTTGGAAGCGACGGAGGCAACTTAAAGTGGTGCAAGTGATGGCTATGACATTGCGACTTTGGAGGCATGTGATCTTGGATTCCATCTTCTACTCAACCTAATCTCTCGAACGGTATAAGAAAATAGTTCGACCTATATAACACATTTTTCAATCGGGTCGAGAAAGTGCATCAAAGTCGGCCCAGTCAAAACGCGACGCGTGTAATCGGATCATCTGTGGGCCACTACGAAAGTGTCCAAGTTTGGACCGGACGAATTTGGCCCAGAACTAGGGAGAGTGATTCCTCGTACTTACTGGGTTCGCCTGTATTGGTTTGGTCCAGGACCGAACCCGCTAATTCTCATTTTGTTGCTTGTTGATTTGTTTTTTCCTAATTAATCAAGTTTCGTGCCGCGTGATTTCAAAAAATATTCGAGTCGAATGACGACTTTAGGAGCCAATCTTTGCTGGATTTGCTTCGTTAATCGAGTTGCGGCAGGAAAGGAGGTTGCGGGGACTCGGATTTAAGTGAGTTTGGCTCGGAATTTATCTGAGTTTTGAGTTTTTGCAACTAACTGTCGAAATCTACAAAGGGGTACTTTTATACATATAAATAATTTTAATAAATTACAGATTATTAAAATTGCCCATGCGCAAGAAACACGTACTTGCATATACATAAAGTTTGGGAAGTAGCCGATCAACGAGACAAAGCCACCTTATTTGACATTATTATACATCTCTAAATCAAGTGCTCTTTAGTTAGTGTTGACACAGAGCTCAAAATCTAAGTCCAAACATAAAAAAAGCTAATGGCCCAAATCATGCCATAACAAAAGATTGGAATCGAGAACCGTCCGTTGGTTCCATGGATCCACCTGAGAATCGGACTGCACCGGCGATCCTGTTCTCGGGTGGGTCCATGGAATCGATCTCACCAAGTTTCCTTGGACGAATCAAAATGGATCGGTCTAATTCTTGCCCATTGGTGCATTGTGTTCACCATATGCTACTTCGACTTATCTCATTTAAGCTAACAAATTGGATGAGCCTAAGACCCTCAAAAACGACGACGATGAAATTTGCCACAAAGTTCAATTACACAACACTAACAACAAGATTTGTCATAAAGTTCACAATTTCACAAGCTTTACATCAAATACATCCATCCGTCGCCTACATTATATATCACACATGATATATAAAGACTTCAATGAAGATTTTGACTCAGCTATGACGATTTTAAAGACTTCAATGGCATTAATTATCGCAATGTTGCCTTCTTTTGGTTGCAATCTGATTGTCAAAGTCCTCCCACTAACGGCAACAGTAGTATTCAACACTAGAGCGGCATAACGATCCCCACTCCTCTTTAGTATGTCTACACCTTGAAAAACGGTATCACCATTGATTAGAACATCAAAAACTCTTTGTCCTGCTCCCGTAACTGAAGCATCTATTTCAGCAAAATGTAACCAGACGGAGTAGTTGCTGTGAGGGTCCACATCCATCGTATATTCTAAATCTGGCACCAGATCAGTGCCAATAATTGCTGTCTGATAGAGACCTTCAGGATAATAATTTGGAGGAAGTGAAGTCTGCTTAATGCTTTCTGCTGTAGATCTCTCCTGGTCAGAGCCAGAGCGGAATGTTGTAACTGAATCCCAAAACCTGTCCCCACCCCACTGATCCCCACTATAATCTGCATCAAATTTTGGCTTCCCATTGCCACAACTTAGTCTTTTGACCGTTTTAAGAATCGTCCCTCGACCCCAGTCGGGTCCAAAATAATATGCCCTATCATTAACTTGTAGAATTTCAATCGAAACAATTGCAGGATCCCCATGGCCAGTGCTATGGAAGCAAAGAGCAGCAGTGTTATCAGCAAGGAATACACTGGCTTCAGCAAATACTTCGTCATCATAGTCAGTCCATCCGGGTGATAGAGAACCAATCTGAGTGCCTTCGACAGAAATGTCAAACAGGGGTTCATTGTCAAAACTAGGCTGTACAACTAATCCAAAGAAGGTCCTCACGGAATAGCGGCCGATCGGAACGCCATTAATGTTGTAGCAATTTTCAGGTCCTTCAGATGAAGGGAAGTAACGGAGGGTTTTCAGCGGAGGAGTTATAACACTTGGTCTTGTTGCATTAGCCGGTATACCTCCTGTATATGCAAAATCCTTAAACCACAGAGTATTGGTCGGGGGCGTGTGTACATCCTCACGAGCTCCACAGCTGATGCGCATTGCGAGTGGTGCTGCCATACGAGAAACGGGATAGCAATTCATCACAAATCAGAAAATAGGCTAATATCATAATACACCGCTTCTATCACGGAGGGAATCACAGTCAAATATAAGTTTTTGCGCAGCAATTCTTATTCCAGAGATTAACGAAGTTTGACCTGATGCCCGACACTTCTGTCCGGCTGGCCAAGGAAGTCGTTATTTGCGTTCTGTTGTTACTTTGGTACATTTAGCAAAACATCAAAAAGAAAGAGTTAAAAAACAGAAAATTCTACGATTCATTAGTCGAAGACCCTAAATTGACTATCAAAAACAAGGAAAGAAAATTCTCCGGCGGGATCAATCAAGCTCGAAGGTCTCGAGAGAGCTCGAGGGAGGGAGGGAGGGAGGGAGGGAGGGGACTCACCGGGACGAGCGAGCGAGGGCGGCGCCGCCGCCGAAGCGGCGGAGGCGAGAGCGAGAAGCCATGGCAGGAGCAGATGGCCGCCGAGCATGGCGGCGTCCGGAAGCTTCGGCTTCCCCGAGATCAGGCCTGCATTCGCGCGGAGCGCTCGGGACGTGAAGGCCACACCGAACGGAAGGGGGGAGTTGGTTAAGCGACAGTGAGTATTACAACATATTATAGAGTCTCCTCGGGTTTGACTTTTGCGGGGTGGAGGGAGAGATGCTAGGGTGCATGTGAGGACCCACGGATGCCCCCCGGTGCACCCCTCCAGATCTGACGGCGCACCGCCTGCCTCGTTTAGTAGTAGTAGTAGCAGTCGTTCGATGCTCATCGGGGAAATCACGGGCTGGACTGGTGGGTGGGTGTGGAACCGGGCCCCCGACAATCATGCGAGATGGGGTCGGACTTTCTAACACGAGATATTAAAGAGCGTTCCATTTTTTTGCGATCTTGTCGAGTTTTTTCTTTTTTTCTATTCATATATTTTCCGATGCGATGGATAAGAATTGCGATATAGCTCATTAGAATTTGCCCAATTTTACCTATGGAATAAAGCGTGGCGTGATATAAATATTTATGTGTCTTTTTGGTTTCCGTTTTCTTGATTGGGGGGTTTAGAGTGGGGGTTGACTTTTGTGTGTTTGACCCTTTTTGAAGGCCTGAATTGTTGCGCGATCGCCGGAGGAAAAGCTTGGCTTGGTTTCCCATTGACCGTTCTAAGTTCTAGCTAGGGGTGTCAACAAAACCAGGGCTGGCCCGGCCCGGACCGCCCCGGCCCGACTCGACCCTAAAATTTAGGGTATTTTGGGGTCGGGCCTCAATCTGGCCCTATAATTTGGGGTATCACAGGATTTGGGGTAAAATTGGGCCGACCCATTGACACTCTAGGCCGACCCATATGAGCCATCTCCCTCTCTCAGTCTCTCTCCCCTCTCTACGGATCCCTGTTCTTTTTGAAACCGCTCACTAACTCCTCAGACTTATTCAAAGCCTTAAGTCCTCGACTCTCTTCCTGGGTATCCTGGGTATCGCTCTGCTCAGCCTGAGCCACCGAAGCAATGGTCGCCACGACCTCATCTCCCGCCGCGAGCGTCTCCGGCGGCACTTCGAACCGCGTGCCAGAGAACACCTCAACGCCCACCGGATGCTCGGCGGACTGCACCTCCACGCCGGCCCAGCTGTCCGCCCCGCGAATCTTGCTCTCGGTGTCGAGAGCACCTGGCCGCTGGAGGCCGCGAGGGGGTCGTCGTCGATGGATTCAGAGGATGAGGAGGGGTCGGGATCGGCGGCAGCGGCGGAGGCGGCGGCGGCGGACGAGGAGGAGGAGGAGGGCTTGGCGTAGGAGAAGCGGGTGTGGCGGAAGGCGGAGAGGGCGACGAGGGCGCGGGCGGGCGAGAACCACTCGCGGGTCTGGAGGAGGATGTCGAATCCGTTGACGGGTTGGAGGGAGAGGGCGAGGCACGACATGGCGGTGGGTCGGGTTCAGATCTGCGGCGGTTCCCCGGCGGCGGCGGCGGCAGAGGAGGAGGATCCGACCCGGTTCCCGATCGGATCTCGAGGGCTGGGGGGAGACTCTCAGTCGTAATTCAAGAGCTGGGGGTGAAGAAGGCGAAGACGAGGAGGAGAGAGTGGGAGAAAGGCTCATGTGTGTGTGTTTGAAGAGATAAAAAAAAACCCAAAACCCAAAACCCGACCCGGCCCGGACCGACCCGACCCGGCCCTTGGGGTGTATGCTGAACAGGGTCTTGGGCCGGGTTTGGGCGGGTCAAGCGCAACCCTATTATTTTCGGATCGGGTCGGGTATCATGAAAGCTCAACCCGACCCGACCCATTGATACCCTTAGTTCTAGCCAACCCCGGACGAAAAGTTGGGACTCCTTGAAGAACAAGGACGTGCAAGTCAGCCAAAGAAAAGAGAGAGAAAGAAAATCTTTTAACTGCACAATTCAGATGAATAATCGAAAGAGGCCCACGGGAGCCCGGCCTAACCCAACAGTAGGGGTGGCAAAATAGGCCAGCGACTCATACTTTAACTGATATTTAATGGACCGGGTAAAAAATGGGTAAGCCGGAGCTTTAATATGAGGTTGATATAGGCTAATTACCATAGAGCTTAATTGGAAAACCGTTTTATACATGGGTTTGGGCATAGCTCAATTTAGACCAAGAAGTTTATATAGATTGAAAAGAGTTAAGAAAAGAGTGAGAATTTTGCTTTCCACGATGCCCTCGCTACATATCCCCACGCCAACACCTTTGCTCTCGATTGATGCCGTCGCCTCTGGTCTCCTCTGGGCTAGCTCATCCTACTATTGTTGAGCATGAGCTCGCCCGATCGATACATTCTTAGTGAAAAATAATAGAATAAGGTCTAAACTAACATGGGGTTTGGTTTAATCCGCGGTCATCTGCGAACGGGCCCCATCCCTTGACTTGGAAGCGATGGAGGCAACTTAAAGCACTACAAAAAAACTTGTTTTTTGCGACGGAATTTGCGACGGAAATTTCGGGAAAATCCGTCGCAAATCGAATTTGCGACGGATTTTGCGACGGAAAAAATTCCGTCGCTAATCGGGCGTCGCAAAAATTTGCGACGGAAAATTAAAAAATCCGTCGCAAATTTGCGACGGAAAAAAGTCGTTGCAAAATTCGTCGCAAATTTGCGACGGACTATTTCCGTCGCAAAAGTCCGTCGCAAATTTTGCGACGGACGCGCGGATTTCCGTCGCAAATTTTGCGACGGGCGCGCGTATTTCCGTCGCAAATTTTGCGACGGGCGAGCGGATTTCCGTCGCAAATTTTTGCGACGGGCGCGCGCAGGTCCGTCGCAAAATTTTGCGACGGGCGCGCGCAGGTCCGTCGCAATTTTGCGACGGGCGCGCGCAGGTCCGTCGCAATTTTGCGACGGGCGCGCGCAGGTCCGTCGCAATTTTGCGACGGGCGCGCGCAGGTCCGTCGCAAAATTTTGCGACGGGCGCGCGCAGGTCCGTCGCAATTTTGCGACGGGCGCGCGAAGGTCCGTCGCAATTTTGCGACGGGCGCGCGAAGGTCCGTCGCAATTTTGCGACGGGCGCGCGAAGGTCCGTCGCAATTTTGCGACGGACGCGGGAAGGTCCGTCGCAATTTTGCGACGGACGCGGGAAGGTCCGTCGTAAAATTGCGACGGAAGCGCGACTGTCCGTCGCAAAATTGCGACGGACGTGTGTAGGTCCGTCGCAAAATTGCGCCGGACTTGTGTAGGTCCGTCGAAAAAATCCGACGCACATTCGTCCCAAATTGCGTCACAAATTTGAAACGGACACGATCCGTCGCTAATTTATTTCTGTACAAAATTGGTCGCAAAATCATCGGAAAATTCGTCGCGAATTTCGTCGGAAGTTAGCAAAAAACTTTAATAATAGCAAAATTTGGCTTAAAATATTCGTCGTTATTTTTACATTATTTCGACTAAAAATTATTGTTGATATCAATCAAAAGAGACAATGACATGTAATTGAAACAAACGAACGAACAAACCAAAAATTCTGACAAATAAGCCACAATGACATATAATTGAAATAAATAACATAATGAAAATTATAAAGTCTGACATGATACTATTTTATATCTAATAGTACAATACATTCAAAAAAAATGAACTAAAAGACAGGACAACCATAGAAGACGCAAAAAAACCATACAGCAGAAGAGGCGGCTTTGGTACGCTGGCAGGACACCAAAAGTAGTCACCTTCGTCAAGACCTGAGGAAATGTCGATACAAAAATCAGTCCAGAATATAACAAAAATACGTTTCAGGACGAACATAAATGTTCTTACATATGAATATGAGTGAAATTATGAAAAACCAAGATTATGAAGCAAGCTTACCCAAAATTTTAACTATGGAGACCTGAGAAAATCATCATCATCATCAACATCAGCATCAGCATTCTCGGCATCAACTGCTTGGTCATCACCTATTGGATTGGCTGGAGGTACAGGAGGCCCGGCATTGCGTTGGATGTTAAGGTGTTCCATAATCGCTCTCACTTGTTCTTCCAAGTTATATATTCGTTCATCCTTCTTAAAAAGTAAACCATTCAGACGATTCACTTCTTGGTTCAATTGCTCCTCCACTCGTGACTTCCTTTTACTAGTGCCAGCGGCTGATGAACTTCCAGGATTATTCGGCATGTACATCCTTGACAACGATGCCAGCCCAAATATTTTTCCTTTTTTCGGCCACCCGATGCCTCCACCCATAATGCCATATTATCAACTGGTGGCCGGGACTCAGGACAATCATCACTACCACTAGCACTACCACTTGCACCAATTAACAGATCATCATATTTTTCCTACATTAACAATGTAGATGAAAATAAAATCATTATATATATATATATATATATATATATATATATACCATAAATAATGAAAGCATTAACGGTTTTGCATTATAGTTTACATATAAGTCAAAGTATAACCTTACATACCTTAACAGCTTTTGCTCGATCGCCAATCCATGTCTTATCTTTCTTTTGGAATGCGCGTTCAAATGTAGCTGCAAATGTCGGTTCCGTCCCCAATTCAGTTGCCTACAAAATGTAAACTTGAGTAACTGAATTAAATTAACTTATAAGTCATTTAACAGACTTACCAGTCGTTTGCGATGCTCCGCAATGTTGATAGAGCCCCCAGCATATGTGGCTGATCCATCACTAGAACTAGAAGATCGGTTCTTCTTATTCTGCTCACAGAGTTGCCGACTCTGTTCAGATGCCCAAAATGTGTTAATTGCCACCCAATTGTCAGCTGTAAAAAAAGACGGCTTCGCTTGCTTGCTCTTCGCTCTATTCATAACATTTCGCATAAAATCACTTATTTTTTTATCGAAAATCCGTCTCACTTCATTGTCTTCCGTTTCGTCCCACGTGAACTTCCGCTGCAATAAATAAAAACACAAATTAAAAATTATTATGATGATCACATATCCCTAACCATCACAGTACACATATAGACAAATTTTATAAAGTTCATGTCGGGAAAAATATCTGATCCTTTAGATATCGAAAACTACAGAGTTGTTCCGGTCCCTTTATATCATTCTTGACCATCAATATACTACACCAAACTTAATTTCTGAGAAAATAAAATATGTACAACTTACCTTGAACTCATTCCACCACATTTCTTTTACTTCTTGTGGAACACTTCTGTAATTAAGATACTCTCCCAACCAGAAGTTTCTGACTATTTTGTTCAATTCTCTCACAACAGACGTTGCATCCGTGAATCTGCATTTATACAAATATTGTGCAACATGCATAATTCAGTTAACATCAATATTTAAAGCCCTAAATATGACATATACTAAAATAAAAATGAAGTACTTACGAATCTCCAAATGGACATATAAAGACTCGGTTATCTTCTTGCCCTCTGTTTCCGTCAATATTCGATTGTTCCGCCGAATAATGGGGTGGAACGGAAGGAGGGGGAGCTACAGGAGATTGAACTGGAGAATGTCCAGTTGGCATGTGGTGAAGTCCGGTGACATGTTGTTGATTGTGGGAGGAAGGGCCAACGTGCTCATATTGTGACGGATCATATTGTGGTTGAGGGTTCAATGCCGGGACATGAGAAGAGGAAAGGGCCGGGGACGAGGACGAGGAAGAGCCAGAGCCTCGTCTTCTAGACATAAATCCTCCACGTTTAAACTGACAAGTAGGAAGGTTATACGAATATGTAAAGAACTATTGACACGTATTACGAACACATACTGATGTACATGATGAAACTTACCATTTTGATTAAAAGACTGAGAAAATGTTTCCTTCAAATGAGCCAATGTCGAGTGCTTATGACGTGTAATTTCCTACAAATAAATATACTATGAATCCCATTCCTTTTCATATGAAATATCAATATATGATAACGATATGGGTGGCCACAGGTATCAAACATCATTATATGAATCGCATGTATTTTCATTAATTTTTGTACCACGTCCAAAAATTTATATTTCACTGAAAGTGGGTGGTGACAAATATTCTAAATCATTCTATAAAGTTTTGTAAGAAATAGATTATTATTGTTATTCTTAAATTTTTTTGGGAGGTAAAAAAAAATTTCACTAAAAGTTGGTAGCCACCGATATTCTAAGACATTCCGTAAAGTTTTGAAATTTTAAGAATTTTACGAATTTTTATATTATTAATTTTAATATAAATTTTTTCTCATGTAAAAAAAAATTCCATACTAAAATTGGGTGGCCCCAAGTCGTCTAAACTATTAGGTAAAGTTTTCCAAATTTTAGTCATTCTTCATTTTTACAAATTTTAAGGCACGTTACAAAAATTAAATATAATTAAAAGTGGGTGGCCATAGGTATTATAAACAATTTCGTAAAATTTGAAAATTTTAAAATTATAATTTTTGTTGCCATCTAAAGAAATTTAAATTTAATCGCAAGTTGATGTCTATATGTTTTCTAGGCAATTCTATGCATTTTTAAATTTTTAATTTTTTAACTTTTTCTTCACCAAAAAAAAATTTCAAAACATTATGGGTGATCACATTTATGTTAAGCCCACCAATCATGTTATGGAAATTTTAAATTTTTTCATAATTTTTTCGCCAGAACGTTACAAAATGTAAATTTCATTAAAAATGGGTTGGCCCTATTAATTTTTGCAATTTTGTGATATGATGAAATTTTAGTTTGTTAAAAAGTTTAAAGAACTTTTATGGTCAAATTTCATATATGTTGTCAGTATTTACCGTTTTTATATTTTTCCATAATTTTTGATAAAATTATTTAATTTTCAAGTATTTTCTGCGAAAACGTTTAATCAATTATCCTATCGTCATTTAACGCTTAATTATCCAAATAATAAACAAATTAACCAGTCGACTATCAATCAAAGTCATATGCAATCCTGAAATCGACCCGTAATTTAGCCAATCAAAAGTAATCCTAACTAATCCGTAACCAAATCCGACTAATTACCTAAATATACTAACTACAGATTAGAAAATAGACCTACTTAATTAGTTGAAGGACAACAAAACCTTGTCTTCAGGACAGTGGCGGTCCCGGCACGGGCGTGGGTGACGGCGAGGGCGGCAGCGGCGGGGGCGGCGGCGGCTGGCCGGCGAGGCGGTGGCGGTGGCGACGATGGCGGCGGCGGCGGCTTGCCGGCGGGGCGGTGGTGACGAAAATGGCGACGGCGGCGGCTGGCCGGCGGGGCGGTGGTGACGACGGCGGCGGCACGGTGGTGACGACGGCGGCGGCGGCGGAGGCGGCTGGCCGGCGGCGGCGGCGGAGGCGGCTGGCCGGCGGCGAGGGCGACGGGGGCGGGGGCGAGGGCGGGGGTGAGGCGGGGCGGGGGCCGGGGCGACGGGACACGGCGAGGCCGGGGGCCGGGGGCGGCGGCGGCGGCGGCTGCTGCCCGGCCGCGAGGGCGAAGGAGGCGACGGCGGGGGGCGACGGCGACGGCGGGGGCCGGCGCGAGGGGAGACGGGAGGGCGAGGGGAGACGAGGCCGGGGCCGGGGGCGACGACGGCGAGGGGAGACGGCGGGGCCGGGGGCGGGGGTGACGACGGCGAGGGGAGACGGCGGGGCCGGGGCGGGGGCGGGGGCGACGAGGCGGCGGGGGCGAGGGCGCGACCGGCGAGGAGCGGGCGACAGGCGGGGGGGGCTGCGGGGCGGGGCTGGGCGGCGGGCGGCGCGAGAGACTCCGGCGACGGGCGAGAGGGCGAGGGCGGCGAACGGCGGCGGAGCTGCGACGGCGGCGGCGAGGCGGGACGGCTGGGCGACGACTGCGATGGCGAGAGGAAGCAGATCTGAGTCGGGGGCGGACGACGCGAGGAGATAAGTCGCAAATTTGCGACGGCCATATGTGCTGTCCGTCGCAAATTTGCGACGGCTTGCATGTCCGTCGCACATTTGCGACGGACAACTTCCGTCGCAATTTTGCGACGGAACACGTAGTTCCGTCGCAAATTTGCGACGGACAATCACGTCCGTCGCAAATTTGCGACGGCCATTTTCTGTCCGTCGCAAATTTGCGACGGACCTACGTGTTCCGTCGCAAATATGTCACCGACAAATATTTGCGACGAACGTGATAGGTCCGTCGCAAATTTTCTATAAAAAAAATTTTGATGGAAATTATAAATCCGGCGCGGGAAAATTCCCTCGTTAAATTTGCGACGGACAATGCGTGTCCGTCGCAAATTCCAGGTCCGTCGCAAATTTGCGACGGACCTCGCTTGTCCGTCGCAAAATCGCAAATTTGCGACGGACCTGGATTGTCCGTCGCAAATTTGCGACGGACCTGAATTGTCCGTCGCAAATGTTTGCGACGGATTTATGTATGTCCGTCGCAATATTTTGCGACGTACGTTTGTCTGTCCGTCGCAAATGTTTGCGACGGACGTTTGTATTTCTGTCGCAAATCTGCAACGGACACGCAAAGTCGGTTGCAAATTTACAACATTTAGGTATAATTGTTGCGACGGCTAAAAATATTCAAAATTTGCAATTGACAAATCTGAGTCCAGCGTAAATTTTTACCGGTAAATATTCCCTAACAAAATTTGTGTCGGACATGTTGCGAGTCCATCGCAATTTTGCACATACTAAATGATCGTTGTAAATTTGTGACGTATTTTTCTGTCATAAAATTTCGCGTCTCATTGATTAGGGTCCTAAATTTGCAACGTCTTTTTTTCAGTCCAAAATTTTGGCTTCTCAAATTTTGCAATGGAAATTGAAATAGCGGAAATGTTACGGCACGTGAATAATATTAGACTGTTCGGCATTTAGGGACAAAATTTCCGACGATAAATTAAAATATAAAGAATAATCGACAATAACAATAATGATGACAACATAAAAAATAGCACTTGCAGCATTAATAATTACACATCTGTAGTGTGTTGTGACAAAAATTTTAATCTTCATCTTCGTCTTCATCTTCGTCTTCGTCTTCGTCTTCGTCTTCGTCTTCGTCTTCATCCTCGTCTTCTTCATCTGTCTCAAAATCAGATTCATAACATTCTTATTTATTTAATTCGCAAATTTCAGTTGGATCCACATCTATCATTGCTCCACACGGATCTCGTAAAGTTGGTATGTTATATTCCTCAATTTCAACCGTGTTACACACTTCCTCTTGTTGGTAGGCTCTATCCTTCCAGTGTTCCTCGATTTTCCTCCGTGCTTTGATTTGACATACAGCCCACCAATCAGCTTTGTCACGTTTCAAACTAGGAAATGATGCATAACATACTTGAATTGCTTGTTGTGCCAAGACAAATGGTTCATACTTCATATACCTTTTTTTGTGATTTATTTCAATCAAATTGAACTTCGTATGCACCTTCATTCCTTTAATGGGATCGAACCACGTGCACTTAAATAACACAACCCGCAACATTAATGGTCCAGGATACTCTATCTCTATGATTTCATCCAACAAGCCATAAAAATCATCTTTCCAACTGTCACCATTGCAGGACCGAACAGACACACCACTATTCATTGTGGATTTTCCCATTCCGTATTCTTGAGTATGAAAATTATATCCATTTATGAAATATGCTGGCCAACTTCGAACTTGTAACTGTGGACCCCATGATAGACAATATAGCAATCCTTGCCCTCCAAATTCATCATAATTACTGTGAACCTAGAGTTACACATGTAAAGTCAATAATATATATTTTACTAAATGATATATAATGTATATAATTTTAATAACATGGTTTTGATCCATAGGCAACTTACATATGTCTTGAACCATGCTGCAAATTGTTCATCACACAAACGGTCAAACTCATTTGGTTGTAGTCCAGCCATTGAAGTTTGGAAAATCCTAATATTAAAAACCATATCATTATTAGAAAATATTTGACACACAAAACATATATTTGCAAATTTACACTTACTTGAAGTATGGTTCAACTTCTGGGCAGTTCAGTAAAATATAAGTATGGGCTGCATGAAATTCTTCGCCTGATAAGTAACGAAACCGACATGCGCCGCATGGTCGACCCAAATAATTGAAAATAGAGAATGCCGTGCAATTAGGATCAATGGGGCCCTCATCATTTCTGCCTGCTCTCCGGCTCTTGCACTGAACGTGCGGCTCAAAATAGTATGATGCAAATGTTGTCACTTCTTCCACAATATATGCATTACAAATTGAAGCTTCAACACGTGCCTTATTCTTCACTTTTTTCTTCAAATGATATAAGAATCTACTTGCAATAGAAAGAAGCTTATCGGAACAGATTATATAATACACTAATTTGAACTATATTTAAAAAAAAATATTACCTCTCAAATGGATACATCCATCGAAATTGGACGGGACCTGCAACTTTGGCCTCATAAGGCAAGTGAACTAACAGATGCTCCATCGAATCAAAAAACGCTGGAGGAAATATCCTTTCTAAGTTGCAAAGAATAATTGGAATATCTCTCTCTAGTTTCTCCATGTGCGATGCTTTTAACACTGTCGAGCAAATATCATGGAGGAAATTACTTAATTCTGTAATGGCGCCCCAGACAAAGTTCGGTAGAACTTCCTTCAAAGCTATTGGAATTAGTCTTTCCATCAAAATGTGACAATCATGACTCTTCAAACCTGTCAACTTGCATTCATTCAAATCAACACATCTCCCGAGATTCGAAGCATATCCATCAGGAAACCGCACAGATTTCAACCATTGACAAACAACTCGCCTCTGCTCCTTATCCAATGTATAAACTGCTTTCGGTTTTGGTCCCCTGCTACTTGCATGCACAGCTAGTATTGGCCGATCACAATAATCTGTCATATCTTTTCTTGCGTTCAAGTTGTCTTTTGTTTTTCCAGGGACATCCATCACAGTATTTATGACATTGTCGAAAACATTCTTTTCTATGTGCATGACGTCAAGATTATGATGAATAAGATGCGCCTTCCAATATGGTAAATCCCAAAATATACTGCGTTTTGTCCACTTATGTGAACTTCCGTACGCAAAAGTCGTGCCATGTGGATTCTCAACAACGGTTGGAAAATCCTGCACACGCTCCCAAATTTGATCGCCGGTCAACCTCAATGGTGGACGCGTTCTTTCAGTCCTATTCTTGATGAACTCTTTCTTATTCCTTCTGAAAGGATGACTTGGCGGCAAAAATTGTCTGTGACAGTCAAAATAGCAAGGCTTCTTTCCATGTTTTAATCTAAATGACTTTGACCTCTCCAAACATATCGGACATCCTAAGATCCCAGCTGTACTCCATCCAGATAACATTCCATAAGCTGGAAAGTCATTTATCGTCCAAAGAAGAGCAGCCTTCATTACAAACATTTGATCGGTAGAAACGTCATACGTCGGGACACCTTCAACCCATAGTCGTTGTAACTCCTCAATCAATGGTTGCATATAAATATCTATCAACTTCTTCGGATTTTGCGGCCCTGTCACGATCAATGTCAAAAACATATAAGGTGTCTTCATGCACATACCAGGTGGAAGATTGTACGGCGTTAAGATAACTGGCCAGCATGAATAACTTTTGCCTGTTTTCCCAAATGGAGCAAATCCATCGGCACATAAACCTAACCTGATGTTCCGAGGTTCCATTGCAAACTCAGGGTATGTTCTATCAAAATGTTGCCATGCCTCCGCATCTGAAGGATGACACATTAGACCTTCTTCTGTTTCATGATTTGCATGCCAAGTCATGTGTTCAGCAGTGGCTTTAGACGCATAAAGCCTTTGCAATCTGGGGATTAATGGCAGATAAAACATTTGCTTGCATGGTCTACGCTTCTGATTACGACCCAGCCTCCTGTTAATCTTGTACCTAGGTTGGCTACAGAATTTGCAAGATTCTGCATTTTCATCATCTCTCCAATATAGCATACAACCCCTACTACATACATCAATTCTTACAACCGGAAGCCCTAAGTTTTCCACTAGTTTTTTCATATCATAAAAATCACTTGGCATGTTGTTATCACTAGGCAATGATTCTCGCATTACTTCAACAAAAGAGTTGAAGCAATCCGCAGACACATTATGCTCAGCCTTGATATTTAATAGTCGGGCTGTCACCGATAACTTAGTGTGGTCCTCACAACCTGCCCATAGAGGTTCATCTGCTGCTTTCAACACATCCCAGAACTGATTAGATTGAAAAGTTTCATTATCCACATTTTCCTCAAAACCCGTTACTCCTATATCTTCCAATTGTGAAGCATGACTAGTACTCGCTTGTTCACATGTAGGAGTAAAACTAGTACTTGCATGATTTGATTCTGGGACAAAATTATAACTAGCTGCATCAATCACCATCCTCTCGTATGGGTTCAATTGCTCATAATAGCCACATTCTTCCCTAACTGAAAATTGGTCACTTCTTCCATATCCTTCATCAGATATAAATGGTTCACCATGGGAAGTCCAATTATAATAGTTCGGAGTAAACCCAAATCTAGTAAGGTGTTCTCTAACTTGATCACACACGAGAAATTTACCATTACCGCACTTTTTGCACGGACACCTTAACTTATTTCCATCCATAAACTCATATTTACTACTAGCAAAGTCTAAAAATAGTTCCAACCCAGTACGAAACTCATCTGTTAATCCTCGACGTCCAGGTAAGTTCTTATTATACATCCAAGCTCTTTCTCTTTGCATTGTGTCTGTATTAAAATATAAAACTCTGGTAAAATATTTAAAATATCATATCTATTGTTCTTAATTAAAACTATAAAATTTTTGAAATTATAATTTTTTTTAGTCACGCAACAATTAATATGAAATTGCAAAAATAGAAAAAATTACAATGTAAAGAAGACTTACCTAAATATTTGACTGAAATATTGGTAGGACAAAGTGATCAATTTGATGAGAATTGCAAAGTCCACTTGGATTGCGAGACCTTCAATTAGGTACAAACCCAGAAAAGATTAATCACATAAGAATCAATATTTTTTTATTAATTTTTAATGAACGATGGAAACGGAATTCATCCCTCACAAATTTGCGAGGAATAAATGAAACTTTCGTCGTAAATTTGCGACGGAAAATAGGATAGGCCGCACATTGTGCTCTGTCGCAAATTTGCGACGGAGATATGTTTCCGTCGCAACGGATCTCCGTCGCAACTTTGCGACGGAAAAGGGTTTCCGTCGCAAATTTGCGACGGAAAAGGGTCTCCGTCGCAAATTTGCGACGGACACTTTCTTATCCGTCGCAAATTTGCGACGGAAACGTTCTTATCCGTCGCAAATTTGCGACGGAAACGTTCTTATCCGTCGCAAATTTGCGACGGAAACGTTCTTATCCGTCGCAAATTTGCGACGGAAACGTTCTTATCCGTCGCAAATTTGCGACGGATACCCTTTTCCGTCGCAAATTTGCGACGGAAAAGGGTCTCCGTCGCAAATTCGCGACGGAACCATTTTTCTCCGTCGCAAATTTGCGACGGAGATCCGTTTCCGTCGCAAATTTGCGACGGATAAAAACGGTTCCGTCGCAACTTTGCGACGGAAATGTCATTTATCCGTCGCAAATTTGCGACGGAAAAAAAATTTCGTCGCAAATTTGCGCCGGAAAAAACGATTCCGTCGCAAAATGGCGTGGCCATTCTGCTCATCCGAAGGACGGCGAGGTCTCACCGGTCATTACACCGGTGATACAGATACGAAAAAAATTTAAACATAAACATATATTAAAATGAAAATTATAATGCAACGACGAATAGTTATGAAGTTAGCAATTTTGCACTTACCGGTACAAAAACTTCACCGAGATTAATACATCCGTGCGCGGATTTTGCTGATTTCAGATATATGAAAGCGGAAGAAAAGCGATAGAAAGAGAGAGAGAGAGCGAGACACAGCGAGAGAGAGCGAGAGACGGCACATTTGCGAGCGAGAGAGAGATACCACAGGTTGATAAAGTAAGAATTTGCGACGGACTGACAATCCCGTCGCAAATTTGCGACGGATTTTGCGACAGTTGTACTATTCGTCGCAAATTTGCGACGGAATTTTTTCCGTCGCAAATTTGTGACGGAATTTGCGACGAGAAATGTTTTCCGTCGCAAAATTGCGACGGAATTTGCGACGGAAAAAATTTCCGTCGCAAATTTGCGACGGAATTTGCGACGGAAATTTTTTCCGTCGCAAATTTGCGACGGAAATTTTTTCCGTCGCAAATTTGCGACGGAAAATATACTACGTCGCAAATTTCGTCGCAAATTTGCGACGAAAAAAATTCCGTCGCTAAATTCCGTCGCAAAATCCGTGTTTTTTTGTAGTGAAGTGGTGCAAGTGATGGCTATGACATTGCGACTTTGGAGGCGTGCGATCTTGGATTCCATCTTTCTGCTCAACCTAATCTCTCGAACGGTATAAGAAAATAGTTCCACCTATATAACACATTTTTCAATCGGGTCGAGAAAGTGCATAAAAGTCGGCCCAGTCAAAACGCGACGCGTGTAATCGGATCATTTGTGGGTCGCTACGAAAGAGTCCTAGTTTGGACCGAACGAATTCAGCCCAGAACTAGGGAGAGTGATTCCTCGTACTTACCGGGTTCGCCTGTATTGGTTTGGTCCAGGACCGAACCTGGTAATTCTTATTTTGTTGCTTGTTGATTTGTTTTTTCCTATTCGTGCAGCGTGATTTCAAGAAATATTCGAGTCAAATGACAATTTTAAGAGCCCATCTTTGCTGGATTTGCTTCGTTAATCGAGTTGCGGTAGGAAAGGAGGTTGCGGGGACTCGGATTTAAGTATGAGTTTGGCTCGGGATTTATCTGAGTTTTGAGTTTTTGCGACTAACCGTCGAAATCTACAAGGGGTACTTATATACATATAGATAATTTTAATAAATTATAGATTATTAAAATTACCCATGCGCAAGAAACACGTACTTGCATATACATAAAGTTTGGGAAGTGGTCAATCAATGAGACAAAGCCACCTTATTTGACATATTATATACCTCTAAATCAAGTGCTCTGACACGGAGCGCAAAATCTAAGCCCAAACATAGAAAAAACTAATGGCCCAAACCATGCCATAACAATTAAGGGTGTGCATGGTCCGGGTGAGCGGTTCTCAACCTAAAATCGGGAATAGCCCGCTAATGACCAGTTCTGAAAAATTAGAATCGAGAACCGCCAGTTGGTTTCATGGACCCACCCGAGAATCGAACCGCACCGGCGATCCGATTCTCGGATGGGTCCATGGAACCGGTCCCACCAAATTTCCTTGGACAAATCAAAATGGATCGGTCTAATTCTTGCCCATTGGTGCGTTGTGTTCACCATATGCTACTTCGACTTATCTCATTTAAGCTAACAAATTGGATGAGCCTAAGACCCTAGAAAACAACGACAACGAAATTTGCCACAAAGTTCAATTACACAACACTAACAACAAGATTTGTCATAAAGTTCATAATTTCGCAAGCTTCACATCAAGTACATCCATCCGTAGCCTACATTATATATCACACGTGATATATAATGTTAGAATCCACTCTCTTTTGATCTGAAATCAAATCTAGTACTTTAATTGACCATTATTCATCCTCCATTAGCATTTAAATCATCCAAATCATTGTGTTACTTGCGACAATAACTTGACAAACATACCGGTAACAGATACTGATGACTTTACTGGCTAAACTATCTCCTCACAAAACCCGGAATTTTCTCTAATAGAACTAGAGATGTTTAGACATTTCAAGAGCATGAAGATCGCGCTCATTCAAGTCAACAATTGACCGACAAATGTGATTTTACTTTTTGGGGGAAGAAATGAGGACGTATATAATAACTCCGATGGCAAGTGGGTAACGTATCAAAACTAAGTCATGACAAAGACAACCACGTTCGATTCTGTGCAAAGCACATGGCACCGAATAAGTTCCATCGTCCTCCATCAGAGGATCCATCGGGATCGCCATCAAGCCTGCGGGGGCCACGTGTCGCCTTCCGATTGGGAAAGGGGAAGAAAACTGGTCGCTCTTGTGTAGTAAGATGATTCATGTCACTAGCCAATGCAATGCAATGCCACACGGATAAGACATTATCAAGTAATCCTGTAAAGGTTTGATAATATTAAAAATCCAAAACTGATATCCACGACATATTTATTCGAAATTAATTTTCGTCCCATTAAAAATCTCAAATTGGTGTTTCGCGGCACATTTATCCCGAACTAGTATTCATCTCACATAAAGTCCAAAATTGTTACCCCTACCCAAATTCATCCTCCATGAAAATGCGATCGGGCTTCCTTGTTCTCCACCCCATATCTATTTTGCACGAGAGTGGATGTGGTCAAACACCTAGATTTTTCGCGTTGGATATCTTTAGGCTCCGCGTCATATTCGTTCTGCAGTTGTCTTCTACGTGTGTTGAGCTATTCATTTTAACAGAGGATATTAGACAGAATGCTGATAGAGCGATAAATTTGGGTCGGGTTTCGATTTGAGTTTTTCTAGCGGGACGAAAAAGGTCCCCAAGCTAATGTGCGGTGTCTCATGTCAATTGTAAGGGACCATGACAAATAAGTGAAAAAAAAATTGATAGTCGTCACTAGATTTATTTTGCACAATCTCTCTAGTGATGGTTAGACACGCACGTAAACCTTGTGTATTTAATTAGTAAATTCTCTATCAATTCGACTAGTAAATTTTCTCTAAAGAAATAATAATAATAATAATAATACTTTGCCAATACTAATAATGTGGCCCATGGGAATAGGACAAAATGGCCATAATGAATCCAACACTTGTCGCCCATACCTGCTCTCTTTCAGTACGATATTATTTTGCGGGCCCCGCGTTTTACTGAGTCCCTCATCCTTATCCATGGTCCCCCTCTATCTCCACTCCCCCCCATCTTGCTATTTCCACCACTCACCCACTGACGTCCACTGGAATATTGATAGGATAATAACACTAACAATTTTATTCGATGTAATTTTTAAATTTTAATTTAATATGTAATTTTATTTATAAATTTTTAATTTATTTAATGTAATATAGACTGTTAGTCTGTATTCAATTTAATTCATAAACTGAATGATAATATCATATTGAGCTAAAATTTAAAAATTATGTTAAATAAATTTAAAATTTCGAGATGATATTACATTTTAGGTCAAGTTTAATAAGCATTTGTGTCATTATCGTAATATCGATAATATAGGAGCTAAAAATGTTCAGGCGATTTTGCTACTTGCAGACCGACTTTTTACTACGTGCAGTGGTATGAAACGCGTCCCTTGATCCTGTCTCCCAGGCGAGATTTTTAAGCTCCTTCCCACTATAAAGTGAGCCCCCTGATGAAGCCACTTTAAAGTTACGCAGTTCGAGATCGAGAGGGAGAGCGAGAGAGGTATGGTTCTTCTGGAGAAGCTATGGGACGACGTGGTGGCCGGGCCACAGCCCGACCGCGGCCTCGGCCGGCTGCGCAAGCTCGCCACCACCAAGCCTCTCGTCGTCGCAGGTTCGATCGATCCCTCTTTTGGCTATCTTCTTAATGATTCATCGGCACGATGAGCATGAAACCGGGGTCCATCGCAGTGTTCCTGGGTCGCGTGCCGATGTCGGGAAGTTTTTTGTTACTTGGTCAGTGCCAGTGTAGCGATGTCTTTGTGATGACGTTCGTTCGTTCGTTCGTGTGTGTGTGTGTGGGTGTGCAGACGTTGGGGAAGGTGGCGAGAGCAGCGCCGGAGGGAAGTACCAGAGGTCGGTGTCGATGCCGACGACGCCGACGACGCCCAAGACGCCGACGACCCCGGCGTCGGCCCGCAGGGAGAACGTGTGGAGGAGCGTGTTCCACCCGGGGAGCAACCTCGCCACCAAGAAGATCGGCGGCGAGTACTTCGACAAGCCCCAGCCGAACTCCCCCACCGTCTACGACTGGTAAGATCAAGCGTGCTCATAAAGCTTTGGTTAGGTGATCAAAGTTTTTTCGATCACCCGGGTCCGTTAATCCATCGAATTCTTGCGTAAATCGACCCCCTTTTTTTTTTTTCGGTACTACGATGCAATTGCAGGCTATACAGTGGTGAGACTAGGAGCCAGCATCGCTGAGGTGAGGGAGCGGTGGACATCGGCCCCGTGGCCCGGCGGACCGGCCATGTACATATGCGGTGCCCCTCTACTTTGCTCTGTTTTCAGCATAGCGTAAAAGCTTTGCTGCTAGTATTGTATGTCTTGATGAGTGAGAGACTGAGAGGAGTGCTGAGACTGGTGTTGCAGTGAAGGGTATGGCAGGCTTGTGAGAAGTAATAAAGCATTGTGATGACTTATGGTATTGAATATATGAGCAGTAGTAGTAAGAACATGAAAAGAGCTAATCTGAAACTGCCATGAGATGTCTTTGTTTGTGGCCTCGGGGCCTCGGTTGCGCGGCGGAAATAGTACTACTTTCGATATCGAGACGAGGATGTTTGATTTTCATTACGTTCGACCGGGAGCGATTTAAGCTAATCCCCAGCTTACGTCCTGGCGGCGACGGCTGAGCTTTCGTTGAGCCTCTTCATAACAGAAAAATTTGATTGCCCAAATCGAATGAGATGGAGGAGATTGATTGCAAAATGCGAACTCTGTAGAATAAAAATCACGCATGCTAAAGCTAAAGAGTATGGTTGGGGCAATTGGGACGAGCACAAGTTTCTCGAGAATTCCCCCACTTCTTGTGTCCAATATAAGTTTGTGGGGATTGGATCATAAGTATACGAGAAATTTGAAGTTTCAAGCCGTGAGTCGGACGAGTATAGTGCGCGTGACTCGAGTAGAAAAGGCCGATAACGCTGTAAAAAACCAGCTCGATTGAACGTACTTTCTCTACTTCTGTTCGTTTTCTCCTTGGCAACCGAGAAATTCGAAACTCCCGAACGCTCGACAACTTCATATCGAGTGCGGCCGACCCTCTCTCCGGACGCAGATGGCGTTGGTATCGCGATGTGCGGGTGTGTTGATTCGATTCGATCCAAGCTGTTGGTTTTGGCCCCACGACTCCATTTGCCGGAAAGAGCAAGCGGAACGAAAGAGAGGGCCTTACACGGGAGAGTAAGGCCCAAATCCCGAACGAGCAGGCCCATCCAAATCTTGGGCTTTGACGGCCCACTTCACCTTGAGCTTGACGCATTGGAAACCCACTATCTCCCCCAAAGCTACGGTAATTGCAATCTCAGCCTAATGAATAGTTTTCATCCACACCCTCCATCGCCCATCCGCCGCCGGGGGAAGAACCTTGCAGCACGGCTCACCGGCACCGCCTACCGCGGTGGCTTGCCTTGATATCACTTGTTGACCGCGGACATAGTCGAAGGTGGCCAAAAAGAGGCTCCGCCCCGACCACAGACCAAACCTGACGCAGATGTTGTCCGGGTCAACTTAAGATTATATCGTGATTAATCAAAGTGGACTAGCGCAAATTCTGGAGATGGTTACGGTCAATTTCTGAGATGTATCTTTCAGGGAAATTCTACGACAGATTTTGTTGTGCACTTCACGAAACAATTGAAGGCGATAGAAGAAAGGAACAACAATTAGTGGTAGAAAGAGGAATAGTGATTTTATGCTTGGCTGTTCATGGATGGGTAAGAGCCTTCCGAAATTGGATGTCGAAAGGGACACTAGACATTATTTATTGAATCAACGAAAGGGAAAATGACACCGATGGTCCCTGAAATTTGGTCCAATGTGCACGTCATCCCTAGACTTTCAATTTGTTCAATGCGGCCCCTGAATCATTAGTAAATGTTCAATCTAGTCCCTAGACTATATGCAAGTGTTCAGCGTCGTCCTTCTGTTAATTCAAGTTAATTGATTCCGCTAATATGACTTGTAATCCGTTAAGTTTGAATGGGGTGCAATAAAAAAAAGTTACACGTGAATTATTCAAATAATATATTCATCTCAAATCAATATATAATAATCCATGCCACCATATAATGATGGACATGTTAACACCCTAATTTTTTTTCCTTTTCTGAAGTGGATAAATAAAAAAATTGGACATGTTGACTCGTCATTTTTAAAAATCTAACTCGACTTATAATAAGCAACGTCATGAAATAATGTCTAATTTGTCATTTGAACCAATGGAAAGACTACATTGAATATTGACCAATAGTTCAGATATCACATTGAACAAATTAAAAGTTTAGAAATAACATTGTACATTAGGCTAAAATTGAGAGATCATTTGTGTCATTCTCCCATTAATGTACTCATATCATCTATGCTAGAATTTGTGGTAAATCAAAATTTGTCAATTAAATTGACCATTCTTATCCTTTATTAAAATAATATTTAATCAAGCTAGAGATGATGAAATTAGGGAAAAACATCCACTCGAAATTCCTACGTTTTGCTTTTATGTACATTTCTTTTTAAATAAGATTCAAGGTTTATCTATTAAAAACTAATCGCTCTTCACCAAAATATGTATGTATGTGAAAAAGAAGTCGATTCCAAACTTAGCAAAGCATCAAATCTAGGTTAACATGCATGCCCAACCATCTTGATTGCAAGTTTTTCACAAAATTTGCCAAATATTGCTCATATAAGGGGTGTAAATATTATCCAACATCTCTCGACAACGGGTCTTATATACTCTTTATATTCATATGGTCTCTCTTTACCTATTAGCTCAAGTTTTCGGATTGGAATTTCTAACGCGTTACCTCTGCGTATGTGCGTCCACCCCACATCAGCCAAATTCCGCGCGCTACTCCTAATCGGATTGCACATAACATGGGGTATTAAAATATTACCCGGCATCGCTTGACAACGGGCCTTACATGCCCTTTATGTTGGTGCAGTCTTTTTCCACCAATTAACTGAAGTTTGAGAGTTGAAATTTCTAACACGCGGGGACGTGTGCGAAAGGTGTAAACGGAATGCTACGAAAACTTTCGATAATGAAGGTTGATTAATTTAGCTGTCCTTTTCCAACACATTATACTGATAGACGTACTTCATTTGCTGCTGTTCACATTGCTTTTCTTGACTTAAGGCCTCCTAAGCCTTTGCCTGCATGGTATCGGTCCTCTCCTAATCAAAGCATACTTTACTTATTATAATTGCGTCAACCGAACCATATTCCTTCAGCTTTATTCCACTGATTTTGCCGTTGACACGGCTAGGAAAATCAAAGCCGACATTACCGTATTCATTAATGCATTAAAGCATAGATTTTTTTATTGCCGACGCGCTTTGAAAAGTTTGATGATACTCGGAAAAAAGAAAATCTTAAACACGCGACGATCACACGCAATTCAAATAGTCTATCGTAAACCAAATTTCACGCGCATGATGCGTGTCGAATCAATCAAAATCCCGAAATTTATTCATACGGTTGGACTCTTCTTTAATGACGGGAGAATTCCCTTTCCAATAGGTCGATCTCGGATCTGCAAAATGTCTCGTTAATCTTATAGATCGGGGAACGCGGGGGGAGCCGGAACCCGATTTTCGCGGCTGCGAACCCGACAGGGACACCGTGATAATAAAGCTGTCGTCATAGGGTTGTATTGTATTGGAAGGCTTACCAAAATCAATTTCGTTTTTGGGGGAAGAAGAACCAAGAAGAGAGACGACAAAGTCGTCCAAGGTGGGAATTGTTGTAGCAGTTGAGAGTGCGTGGTCGTGTAATAATGACACCGACGTGGGTGTGTGTTGACGCCTTCCTCTTCAATATTATTCTCCTCCTACGTACGCAAAGAGAAGGGCACGAATTGTGAAGAAGATCGAACGAATGATAACGACCAAGGCAAGTATGCGTGAGGTGTCCCTCTCCTTTTTGCTTGTAGTTGTGTGTTCATGTCGTCAACCCCGTCCGTCTCACGCAAACCCTAAGATAAGATAAGGGAGGAAAATGAGTAGAGAGCTTGAATCGAATTTTTATATTTTCATGGCAATGATCAAGACTAACATGAAGAGGACAACATTTCAAGCTTCTCTTAGATCACATGGTGATGGGATTCATAATTATGTTCTAGGGTTTTGTGTGATCGAGACTTGTGTTAGGATTAAGCGCACAAACACAATGAAATAGACAGTAAATGAGAAAAAAAGAAATCAAGACACGGGGCTTATATAGGTCCATTTTTTAATTAGGTTTACATCTAGCAGAGAATTCTACTAGAGTTAGTACCTCTCACCTCTCTAATTATAACTCTTAATTACAGGAGAAAAAGATTATATATAAGTAGGCTTCTCATGCCTTTTTGTCAATGAAAAGTATGAATTACACCTCAATAACTTGATCATGTATAGTGATAGAGCTAGGGCATTTTCTTCGCGAGGGATTCGGAGTGCAACATAACATAGGAGTTCACAGTCGAGTTAGATTGAGCTTGACCAACTCGTTGCTCAAAAGCTACTCGATGCCAAAATTGAAGATAGACTCGATTCTCAACTCAAATTCGATTGAGCTGGAGCTCGTACTATAGCTTAACCTAGTACGATCTCTTATGTGTTTCAGCTTGAGCTCAAACACCGCGTAGTTACTCAAGAGCAAACCTCAATGTAATATTCGACCTCGAGGTCTAGCTAGAATAAAGTGTAAGAAAACTGAATAGATGGTAATATCGTACTTGTCTTTGTTCGAGACAAAACATATAGTCTCGATTCAATATTCTCGATGAGGCTTGCAAGTTGCTCGACTGAAGCACAAGGAATCCTTGAGCTAAACCTGATTTGATACTTGAACTATTGGACCTCGACTTGATTACTTAACTATGCCAAATGAACTACTCCAATTAGCTTTAGGCTTCTTGTGACTCGAGCCTGGTTTGGTATTACCAAATTCAAGCTCAACTCATCTTGATACCAATACCACCCAAACTCGACAGCACGTTGGGCTCATATAAGAGCTCGAGAGTACCCCAAATCACCGGTGGAAAAAATGGCAAAGCTTATCTTACAAGCAACCATCTATACAATTTATGATAAAACGACAAATTTTCGAGTTTAATGGGTTGCTGAATATACACGGCTAGAATGATTTAGAAGGAGGAAACCAAGTCATATTTCAATGGCACGATCCGTACTCGTTCCAACTCTCTCAAACTCATCGATTACCTTACCTTTTTTTACCTAAAATTACAAGAATGTCATCGTGTAGAGAGTGTGAAACACCTTTCCGATACAAGAATAGTAAAAAGTACGGCCCACAGCTAGGAAAAAAAAAAGATTTCTCTCTTGAATGTGTGTAGTAGTGTTTTAGCTTATAGTACGAAGGGATGATAACGCACATAATTCTTGGACTTTACTTATATGTGTATTGTGGTCCCTGAAATTTTAAATTATTTAAAGTGATATGTGAACTTTGACTCAATGTGTAATACGATTCATAAACTTTTAATTTATTCAATGTAGTTCCTGGATTTTTAATACATATTCAATTTAACTCTGGACCATATGAAGACCATATGAAAATATTCAATGTTATATTTTTATTAATTAAAGTTTTAAAAAAATAAATATTTTCATATATTTTATAGACTAAATTAAATATGTATCTAAAATCTAGTGATCATATTAAATACAATAAAAATTTATAAATTATATATTTATCTAAAATTTAAGGATTATTTGCGTCTTTTTCTCTTGTACTAATCATGTCCGGTAAAGATTGAACTGATTGATGAGGCACGTGGGAGTGGGAAGGTGGAGTGTGGGGAGGTTATGCGGACAGATCCAAAATCATGCAAACCACACTCCAAATCATGATGCAAAAGAAACCCCATTTTGACAGTGCCAATTCACATCATCACATGATGGCTCTCTTCTTGCAAACGAGGAGTGAAGAAACAGTCATTCAAGACAGTGACATGGCATGCCCATGATGCCCTTCTGCAATGATCAAATTAGTAGCAAAAGGGGCCAATCACAGATCCAATTTGGTCACTGGAAAATTCAGCTGCTTGACCGAATGATGGCCATTGATGAGTCCAACACACAGCCCCATGGACAAACAGGATTGATTGATTGATCGATAGGGAGACGGGAGGGGGCCTCCCCACTAAGTTTCCTCCTCAAAAGCAGAGCTGGAGGGGCTGCCCCACTTTCACCGTCATGTGGGACTAAAGCTAGACAATGGATTGTTCCAACGCTTTGTCAAGATAGAAAAAAGCCTTTAAGATAGCCGGATGCAAAGATTGAAAGGAATATGATAGAGAAAAATAAGTTTTCTTTCTTCCTATGCAAGATTATTCGAAGGACAAGGAAAGTGTTGGAAGACGAGGAGGCTCCCCAATTGGAGGAACCGACTGATTGTTTTTTGGACAATATGGAAAGAGTCCATTTGCGAATGTTGCGACTTAGTAAACTGTTGTTGAGGTGCTTTCTTGTCCCTATATTTCACCATGCATGACTAGAGCATGTCTTTGATTTTCAACACATTGGACATCTAGGAGATGGATAGAGGGGTAGGAATTTATCGAATGAACTGCACTCTTTCGTATGCACAAGAGTCCGTTGATTAGAAGAGGCTAGGGAAAGCTTGATCCTAATTATATTTCTTAAAAGGATTTAATCATTTAACTCTCAACAAATGGTTTGTGGAAGAATGTGCATTCTCATGATTTGCATCCAAGGGCCAATTAAAGTTAATTGAGGAGAAAAAGGGAAAAAAGCTAGTTTTGGTTTTGAGTGTGGTAATTCTCTCTAAATGAAGATAAATTATCTTATTGTATCAAAATGTGTTAAATTAACCTAATCATCTATATGAAAAGATCATAAAATTATGTTTTGGCTGACTACTAGAAAGTAAATTTTAACTGCTTACATTTTCATTCAAAATGTCTTCATATCCTCTATATCTTGAGCCATTATGGATTTTTAAAAGTAGAAGAAATTGTTGCACCGCGATAACGATTAGATATTATGATATTTGTTTGTATCAAGGCAACAATGCCATAGCTAGCCTACCATTGAAAAAGGGAGGGGTTTCACTTGGGCAAACGGAATCATTTAAATTCCACTTGGTCCATAAGGTGTTATTAAGTAATCCAACGAGAAAAGTTTGTAATCTTCAGTACATTGTTTTTCTTGTGTTATATTTACTCAATAATTTGCAAATAAAAACATCACCTGTTAAGTATTCTTAGTAAATATTTCAAAAGATACTCATTAACAAAATTGGTGTTCCTAATTAGAAACGAATTAAAAGTTGTTTACTTATAGCTCGCATTTTTTTTTCAAACAAGTGGACTGTAGAAGCAAGAAAAGGACTATAATATCTCATGTTGGACTAAGCAATTAAAAAGAAGATAGAGATGTGAAATTGTTTAAAACACTATTGAAATTAGGGGTGAGCATCGAGTCCAATTCAACTTTGGAATGGGACAAAATCAACTAACTTGTGATTCCAAGGCTGACATCGTCAGTTCTACCTGGGAACCGGTTCAACTCGACTGGTTTGGTCCCTAGTTCACAGACTGGAATTGTTGGTTCTAGCCAAGAACTGATTCAACCAATCCGACTTTAGGGTGGAACCGATTTTGAACCCTCTTTTGAAAAACCAATGTTGTTGCACCCTTTGAGAATTGAACCATGACCTTCAAGATGAATAAACAACAACATAATCACTCGCCAACATATGTTTTTATACTGAAATGGTGCAATTGTTATGAACCGGCTGTTCCGAAATCAATCAATTCGGTTTTCGGTTCCAATCTTTAGGAATTGGCGGTCAAAGGGTCGGTTTTCGGTACCGACCTAAAATCCGAAATCAACCCACCCTAAAGACAATAGCCCCTAATTAAAATAACTCGTATAGTGCGACCGAGCAAGGGAAATACAGCGATTCACCTGACAAAAGCAAAGCCTACTTTGATTATTAATTTGAGCCATCCTCAAAGGTGGTCTGGTTTCCAAAGAAACTAATAACTAACCCTAACTTTGGCACAGAGAGTATGGTGATGTAATAGTCTCTTCTAAAAAAAAGATTATTCTATACTGGCGTGATGTCCGGATTTATAAACTAAAGTGGTTTAGTGGGTATCTCGAGACTTTTAATTAAGATGGGCTAATCATATTAATTTATGGGAGATTAGACAAAGATCTCAATGTGGCAGATCAAAGATATGCTTTTAATCACTTGGAAATCACAGCAACAACAACAACCCACTCCATTCATTCCATTTATTCCATTTATATATAAATATTTATATTTCTTCAACCAATGAGATCATTTCATGCAATATTCCTTTGAGTCCCTCCACAAAGGAGCCAAAGCTTTTCTAAGGAAAATAAGTATGGGGAAGTGAGCCTCGTGTGTTTTGTTTTTTGGTGTGCAGAACTTTAAATGTTTTCAATCTCTATATTTTATTATGTTAGTAACATATATATATATATATATATATATATATATACATTTGGTTTTTATGCTTTTCTTATATGAATTTTGTTTTGCATTTTAATGTATACCTTTACTATCTCATTTGCAATGAACTCTTGATGATTACATTAAGTAGTATTAAACTCATAGTTACATGTATTCTCTTTGGTGTTGAGCATATTCAAATTGGTTGAGCAAATTATACTTCAGTCTATTACTTTGCCCAAATATTGCATACAATAAGAATTGATAGTATAAATTTTATCATGAGTATGGAAATCTACGTCGCGAATTCTTTTTTTTTTTGTCCTTTCATTTTGGGCCTGTTCAAATTGTTGAATAAGCTTTTATAATAATTCACTTTTCGCATAATAATGTGAGAATACTAGGAATGTATCTAGTTCCTAATTTGTTCAACAAGCCAAAGAAAAATGTGTTGCAATTTGATACCAGCTTTGTCACACCCCAAAGTCATATCCAAAATTTAGGGAATGACTGACCATCCTTTATTAAATGAAGGACGAAGCCTCTAATCAAAGTAGACCATTTTAGACTATATGTAGCTTAACAAAAATTTTCATTGAATGAATGTTGTACCAAAATCTATTGTATCGTGAATTTTCAAAACTAGAAATTTATAAATCCCCAATTAATAAATTTTGTTCAAACAAAAGTAAAGTCCCATCTCATCACCCGAAATCGCTCTCCACATGCAACTTTCCTTGTGCTCATAAACTAAAATGGTAATTAAAAGAGGGCGAGCAAAATCAAGGCTCAATAAGTGACGACCACCACTTCTATGGGATCAAGTAATGAACAATGCGGCTTTAGAACGAATGTGTATTCACACGTATCAAGACAATAACATTCATCATTTTTCCCAAGTAGCAAGCATAATGTGTATATCCTCATAAGCAACAAATCTTAATTTTGCATCACATCATAATCATACAATATTAGCCGGCATATATATCAAACTCAACCCTGATGTCACGAAAAACCCTACGATCATGCTTCACTATGTGATAAGGTCCGAAATATATCAGCTATAAATAAGTTTCAAAAATCGCACCGGCTATGGTCCAGCCTCCAAAATCACGTCGGCCATGAGAAGCTCCTAAACAGAACTGGTCCCCGTACATATTTATCCCTTTCCTATGCCTAATCACTTGGAAACTCTACATCCAGATCCTAGCTCAACCTTTGCCACCACAATGCTTGCCACTGCCCCTACCGACCCCACCACCTCGATGCAAAAGACTAGGATTTGTGGGTAATCGAGATTAGGGTTTGTAAGAGATTTGGAGCATTTCAGTGTTTAAAGAAGGCAATTAGGCCTTGAATTCCTCCCAAAGTTGCACATTTATATATTCAAACAGAAAAAAGTTGAAAATGATAACATTATAATAGTATAAAATGGTTTCTGGTGCTTCCTGACATTGATTCTTCGTATTCCATCCTAGCAGAAAAAGAAAAACAGCAGTGGCGCATAACAGAAGACTTTGGAAAAAAGAAATAAAAAGACCTTTCAACTTGACTGAGAAAAAGCAAGTGAGATGAGCACATCGAAACAGATGAACAGGTCAAAATGGGTTTTAAGGATTTTTGGAATCGTCAGTTTCTCACATGCAAAAAAGCGGATTTGTCCATCCTCTTTTCTCTGTTCGTGTCCATCATCTCCTTTTACGACTTTTTACAAAGATATATCAGCAGTCGCCTCCACTAACCACGCACAGAAAGATCTTCATTCTTGACCCATTTTTGTTCCTTTCTCCAAGTTCCTGGTGAGTTCTTACACTAATGGATGATGCTCAACTGAGAACAATCAAAACAGACTTAAATTCTGCTGCGAAAATTCAAAAAACCAAGCCATATATATCCAAAGAACAAATTCTCTCCATAGTCGCTTAAATCATATTCCCCCCCAACTTAATTACATGAATCCATGTACCAATGCCATAAAAACGAAAACCCTCCAAGACCATAATAATATTTCATAAAATTCCTCATTTGTATCCCACAAAACTAAACCCAGCACCACCAGTGTATTGTATGGGAAAAATTTGACAAAGAATCTTATAACCTAAAAAGTCGTCGTGGTCGTCAAGAAGCTAATTCCAAACTTTCGATATTGAACCACAGAAACATCTGATCATATGAAGTAAGAGCTCATGGCGGAGGGCCAAATCCTGGAAGATGGGGCAATTGATGATGATCAGATGGGTGGTTAATATTCAGGCCATTTCTATTACTCTCGCCACCGCCATGACCACTAATACCAGCACTTGTGCTTCCACTCCACAAGTTACCATGGTGATGATGTACATGGGAAACACTAGGGCTATTATTATTACTGTTACTACTACCGGTATTAGCATTACTGCTCATGCCGAAGCCGTGACTCCAATCACTCTGAAGAAACTGTGCCTGCTGCTGAATCTGCTGGTGGTGAGAGCTGCTTAAGGAAGCCAAACCTCCAAACCCTTGAAAAAAGCCCATATTGTTGTTGTTGTTGCCTGTTGTAGCACCCCCGATGTTGAAGGGCTGGTTCTGGTTGATGGACTGAACAGCAGCCAAAGAGGACAAGAACCCACCTCCCGCATAGAATGAGTAGCCTAGATGCCCCTCCCCACCCGCCGCGGCTGGTGGCGGAGCCAGGTTCCCTGTGGCAACGTCCCTGAGGCTTTGAGGCAGGACCTGCAGGGATGAGTGTGGGGTGAGGCTGTCGCCGGAGGAGGCGGAGGCGGATGCGGAGGCGGAGGAGGAGGAGGAGGAGGCCTTGGAGCGCTTTGCCTTCCGGCAGCCGCCGCCGACGGGGACGTTCCTAAGGGTTCCGCCGTGGGTCCAGTAGCGTCGGCAGGTCTTGCAGAAGTAGCGGGGCTGGGAGAGGCTGTAGTTGTTGTAGTAGCAGAACTTGGTGTTCATGGAGTCACAGCGAGGGCACTTCTGGGGCTGGTGGTGCGGCGGCGGCTGTTGCTGGCCGTCCGATTGGGTCGGCCTCGACGTCGGCCTCCGGTCCGGCTGCGGTTGCTTGCTCTCTTGCTCCATGCGTTTCCCGTGATCTTCTCTCTCGTCTCTCTACGATTCTTGCTCAGAGTTGGGCTATGGGGTTCTCCTTTTATAGCTAAAGATGAAGATGAAGATCAACGTGTCAGCTGATGAAGAATTTCGTACGAAATGTCTTGTTTTTCTTCCTTAAACTTCTTGAGAGAATCTGGGTAATTCAATACACAGAATCGCACAAGCAACAGTTCCAGATCACACCCATCAAAACCATACCCCGTGAATCTCCAAAATCTGATCTCTCAATTAAGAAGAGAGAGTTGTCCAAAATAAAAATAAAAAATTAAGAAGAGAGAGAGAGAGTCACCTGGCTTTCAGCGAGAAGGTGTCTGACGTGGCCAAAGAAGAACAGCGAGATTTGTGTCTTGAAAAGCTGTGAGTCGCGGGTGAATGAAAGAGTGAAGAGCCCTCTCTCTCTCTCTCTCTCTCTCTCTGTATAAGCTACAAAATAAGGAAACCCTAAACACCTGAGCAAAGCTAAAGACTGAGCCAAGAACAAGACACTGCCTCAAAGACGCGAAAAAGAAAGAATCCAACAAAAATTCACCCGCTATCTCAAGGCAAAGAGGGAGGGAGAGAGAGAGATAGAGAGAAGAAGGAGGAGGAGGAGGAGGAGGAGGAAGAAAGAAAGACAAGAGGAGATGGTGTTTGATTAGTTTGTGACGACGTATGTGTCTCAGGCGATGTGCATAGAGGATATGGACCAGGTTAAGGTGTAGGGACTGAGAAATCTCGGTGGATGAGAGGGGCGGAGACCAAGGCGGCGTGAGGGTGGCGCGTGCGGGTGGTTTTTAACCGAGGTGCTGGTGGTGGTGGTGGCGGACCCGGTTGGGGTGGTGGCTTTGTCAGTACTCAGACCCAATCGAACCCTCCTCTCTCTCTCTCTCTCTCTCTCTGCGCTGTCTCTGTCTCTCTCATTCCACTTTCATGTCTCCTTCCTCCAACAGTGAATAGTGATGTCTGTGTGTCTATCTCCTCTACCTCCACAGTCTCTACTGACTCCCGAGTCTTCCATACTTCATTAAACTAATGATTTTAGGGGTGTGCTGTTCAGTTCGTTCTGACATCATTTGGTGCCACTTGGGAGGTCAATTTTCGCTATATTGCCACCCGATTACCATGGCGCCCCCCGATCTCCGGAAAGGACGGTTGTGTCCTGAGCTCGTGTTGGTTTTGATTACCTTAGGATCCCTACAGTGTTTGCCCTGGCTATTAACTGGAATACAAATTGATGTTGACCATGTATATTGCCGCTTTTCTAAGTTCTATCCGAGGTTAGTTTCCTCGTTCTAAAAGTTGGTGAGTAGTAGTACTTTTGGAATGTTTTGTAAAGAATAACTTAAAATTAGTGGTGGTGAGATGGGCATGATATGTAAGGTTAAATTGGATAGACGATGGATTCATCTAACGTTTCTAAATATTGAGAGACAACATAGTTAAATAGTCGAATGGCTCTTAGAGCGCTACATGTGCACCATGTGACGAAGAAAAAGTTGTTTGATACCATACATGTGACAACACCGCTCTATTCACATAGGGTAAGATGGCCTAATTGCGGGAGTACTTAAGTAGCGTCCATTTCATGCGTATCTTTTTTTATCTATTTATGAATTACAATAATGTTGTCTCGTACACCCAGTAAAATTTCTCAAATGATTACTCTCGCCTCCATTCGATCTTCGTATAGGGATCTCGTCCGTTCTAAAATCACGAAATTTATTGATTCGTAGTGAGTCAATCTCATTTATGTTGACTTAAAGCTCTCAAACGTGATAAGGTACTGCTGGGTGTATGCTTAATTGTTCATGAATAACCAACCATACAAGCTTTTTAGCAAAGAAAAAACCAACCATTCAAGCTAATCTTTCCTCTCCATATGTGATTAGGGTATTACTAAATTACACGATAGGCAAACCGAATGCGACAAAAAAAAGGACAAGGTGGTACGAGAGTGCTTGACCAGTTGACCCCACCTAGAACAGAATGGCGCCATCCTCTGTTCACGAAGTGCGAAGCTTGAGGGGGAGTTGTTGCAACTTCCCGCAGATTCCGCGTCACCCCTCGTTCCCGACTAGAACACTACTCGATAAATTCTCAATAAGACAGTTTCCTCAGTGTCCAAACTCAAAACCTTGACCATAAGGAGAGATCCTTATGGATGGCTTAGTAACGTTAATCGGAGTGATTTATCTAAAAGATTATCGATGGCTTACCACAAGGTGGTAAGAACTGATGCGGAAGACCTTGCAACAGTGGGTCTCTCCCTGTCCCTGGTGCTCGGTAATAAGTCTTGGAACCGAATATGTGTGAGTTCGACATTCGAACTCCGATGGAAACGGCACCACCTCGAGGCAGGGGTTCGCTCGGACGCTGGTGGGATCCCTAACCACGGGCTAAGAAAACAAATTCATCCGATCCAGTGATCGGATTTTCCTCTTCCAGTGCTCGATTGACGATCTCCGCTTGAAGTGAACTTAGACCATCACGAGCATTCCTGGTGAAAAGATTGCTCAAGCTCAATTGAGCCTCTCTACGGGTACAAGCCCATCATCGTTCCAACCCACAAGCAGGATGGGCTCAATTCACGTTCAATCTAATTCTGTTTCCTTATAGATGGAAAATTCCAAAGAGATTTGTCACATTACGTTCAATCTGATTCTGTTTCCTAAGTAAATCTACTGCGATCGTGTACTGCTACTGCATTTAAATAAACCAATGTCAATTGTCGAAGTATTGAACTTCATTTCCTCCAAAACAGATAGTAATGACAGCATGCTCTAAGATAAGTTACCCAGTTGGAAAATGCACGGGTCGACAGTCTTCCCAGGAGGTTCATTTCATGTCTCTCAAAAACAACAGAAGAGCGAATTCATCATCACATAATACGAGAGGTTCAGGGTTACCACTTCCTTAATACTTCTTATCATCGATATCTCCGACCTTCCTCACCCTGACAACACCCTCGTCCACCCTCTTCCCTCTCTGGAAGTCGTCGTCCTCGTCTTCCGAGGAGGAGGAGGAGGAGGAGGTCCTGACGACCGTGTCCTTGATCTTCTGGGCCGTCTCCTTCGCCTTACCCCACGCCCCCTGCACCGTCTCCTTCCCCTTCTCCACCATGTTCTGCACCACCTCCGCCACCTTAGCGACCCCTTCCTTCGCCTTCTCCACCACAGTCCCCGCCGTGCCTTCAGTGCTCTCCGCCACACCCCGTGCCGTCTCCTTCACCCTCTCCTTCCCTTCCCTTGCCTTCTCCGCAGCCGCCTTCGTCAACTCCTTGGTCTCGTGCGTGTACTCCTTGGCCTTCTCCTTGGTGATCTGAGCTGTCTCCCTCGCCTTCTCGGCGGCCATCTCCGCGGCCATCTCCGCGGCGGACTTGGTCTTCTCCTTGGCGCTGCGCACAGTCTCCTTGGCTCTCCCGGCCACCAACTACGCGGTCGACTTGGTCTTGTCCTTCATGGCGTGCGTCGACTCCTTGGCCTTCTCCTTCATCTCCTCAGCTCTCTCCTTGGCTCTCTCCGCCTCATCAGGGAGCTACAGCGGCGGCTTGTCGGTCTCGTTCATGGACTCCTTGGACCGGCACGCTATGTCGGCCCTCGAGTCCCTTGGCGGGTCTCGGTTCTTATCAACCTAAAGCCAATACGAACAAAGAAAACAAAAGCATATCAACCAACGATAAATTCTTGTGTAAGTAACAAGAGTGTAACATATAATATCCACGTGATTACCTCATCGGAGTACTTGGAAGCATGAGAACCGAAGGATATCCCGGAAAGCTTGCGAGAACACCTGAGAGACACCGAGGATGCAGACTGATGGAAGGAAGGCTCTTGCGAGGTTGAAGATTGCGGTTTTGGCCATGGACATTGCGGCCATTGCTAGGGTTGCGTTTCTTTAGCGCTCTCTCTTTGTTCTCTCTTCTCTTCCGTGTTTTTGCTCAATACTTGTTCTTCTGGTTTACACAAGAGCCATCGTCCATGGCCACATGCAGGCTATATGGCATGGAGCGGGTTGACGAGGTGGCTTCGTCCTGGATTGACACGTGGGCTATCCTAAGGGACAGGTGTCATGAGGTGTTCTTCTCGGTGTTTGGCTGGTCAACACTTGGTTCTTTGCTTCCGTTGCTTTTTATAATGTCTAAATTTTTCCTTGCATTTGGAATTATCCAAAAATGAGAAATTAATACCATGGAGGTGGAAAGGTGGGAGGCCTACCGGTACCGGCCACGGTGGCCGGAGGGGTGAAGCGGTGGGTGGCAAAACAATCACTCAAGTGCCTTCCGCGATATATCCCGACGATTTACCTTATATGACTTTTTAAATAGAAATTTTAAGTACAACTCGGCTTTTCAAGAGAAATTCAAATTCAAAGTGGAAAATGAAGGAAACGATGTGATAAATAGGATTAAAAACACCTACATTTCGTCTCTCTCCTTCCTTCTTCTTTCCCTCTCCGTGTGATCGCGAAGATCACGGCGAAGATGATGTCTGAACCGGCGAACACCTCAATCAGGATATAGCAAGAAAATAAGGCTACCATCACCAAGTTCCCTGAGGATCCCATATTGAAAACTCATGTATCATTGGTATCACCATGCCTAACAATTATAAACAGCAAGAAAATAGAAGAAACAAAATCTCCATCCGCGAAATTGACTGAAAGTGGAAGAAACAATTTCGTGTCAAAAAGATGAATTGGGGCTTCTCTCCGGTACTTTCTTGCCGGTGAAAATGACGGACGCTGCCGACGACGACATTGTCGAGGAGATCTCGTTCCAGAACTTCGACGATGACTTCTAGTTGCTCGACAGCCTCGTCGACGATGTGTTGTGGGGAGAAGTCAGAGACAAGTTCATGGGAAAAAAAACCGAGAGGAATCGAATTCAGGTCATTGTAGAAAAAATCGACGATTTAGTCCATCGATTGGCTTTGCCTTACACGATCGTGGGCCGTTTCCTCGTCATTGCAAATTTTGGCACCCAATTTTGCTCCAATTCCTCGGCTGAGGGAACAGGACGAAATTGGGGCTTGAAGAAGACACCCAGTTCATCAATTGGTGGCACATAGCACACATAAGCGACGCTGTTGAACACTAATATCGCTAAATTCGCTTTGCTGGTGAGCCACGTTCAGATGGTTTACCTTAAAATTTTGATACGTCGAATTTTTCGGCCACATAAGTCGGCGATAGCATTAAAGTGATCATATTTTTAAGAAAGTGATACTCAGGTGATTAATTGAAAAAAATTAGACATTCTAGTGAAGATCGTACGAAAATTATGACACTTCTATTATCCTTTTTCCATTAGAAATGTGTGGAGAAGGACCACGTTCCACAACTCTAACAATGGTTAAGAACTATCCCCATCTTTTGAGAGGACAACGATACCTACAGAGGGTCGCTTTGTGGCTGGAGAGGGTCGCGCCGCGCCCCCACCCCCCCCCCCCCTCTAGTGGTGGATGAGGTTCATCGACCCACTCCTCCGGCGAGGGTCCTCGACCTTGCTGGAGTTGGCCGTCATTACTCTTTCTTTTTCCAAGTTCAAAGTCGTTTCTTCTTCTCTAATTCAATTATCATGTTTTTTTTTGGGCTATTTTTTAGTGCGATGGTCAATCATCATCTAGTTTTCTAAACAAAAAAAAAATCATTATCTAGTTCGATCAATCCATTTTTTTTGCCATTACAACGATGAGGAGTAATATTTTTATGAAATAAAATGTTTTATTGCCCACGAGTATTTTTATCACGCACGGCTATTTTTTAAAAAGCATTATGTAAATTATTTATTTTTCGTAAAACAAAACGAACGAATTGATTATTTGTATTTTTGTGTAAGGTGGCTTGACCATAGATGCCCTGGCCTCTGATCTACTGCCGCTGGCTCATCTCACACGTCAGCGAAAGCGCGCCAGCGTGGCATCCACGTCACCGGCGCCCCATTTCCTATCTCCTCGTCATCTTCTTCCTTCCCTCTTCACGCTCCTCTCCTCTCTTGAATCCCTTCCACTTCCCAGCTCGCTCTCCCATGGCGACCACCTCGACCCTCTCCGCTGCCCACCTCTCCTCCCTCTCCTCCGCCCACCACCGCCGCGGCCACCGCAACCCCCGCCGCGTCTCCCTCTTCGCGAAACCCTCCTCCGGTTTCCCCAAATTCCCTCTCCTGAGCAACTCCTCTGTTTCGAGACCCTCCTCCGCCGCCGCCGTCCCCAGGGCCGGCGACATCGACACGTCCTTCTTCGACACCGTCAACCCCGATGCGGACGTCGCCTTCGACCCGCCCGCCCCGCCCGAGGGCTTCGTCCCCCCGCCGTCCTTCGACGACGGGCCCCTCGAGGCCGAGGACGAGATCGCCGCCGCGTACGAGGAGCTCTACGGGCCCGCGTACAGCGGGGTCAGCGTGCTGGGCAACGACGTCTCCGTGATGGACTCGAGGGTGAAGAAGACGACCGTGTTCGGGAAGGTGAAGCGGGAGAAGGTGAAGGACGGGTTCGACGAGCGGGTGGTCCAGGTGCGGAGGGTCACCAAGGTGGTGAAGGGAGGGAAGCAGCTGCACTTCAGGGCCATCGTGGTCGTCGGCGACAAGAAGGGCCAGGTCGGCGTCGGCGTGGGGAAGGCGAAGGAGGTCATCGCCGCTGTCCAGAAATCCGCGGTCAACGCGCGGCGCAACATCATCACCGTGCCCATGACCAAGTACCTGACTTTTCCTCACAGGTAATTGGGGGATTGTTCTTTCTTTTTCCCTTTTCTCTGTTTTTTTAATGAAGGTTTTGGGTGTTTTGTGGTAATGTAGTAGTTTGGACGAGTATTGGGTGGTGTGCTTTTGGTGGCTGTGGAATGAATGTGTCTGATTGGAATGAATTCTGAGCGCTGAGTGTGTGTTGCGGTAGAAATTGTGGTTCCGATGAATGCTGGGGATTTTGGATAATCAAAAGAGAAAGAGGAGGGGGAGATAGATGCAATTAGCGGAATGTAATAGGGAGAACTCTGGAAGATTATCTGTTGTGTGGCTCTTGCTGAATCGAAATTGGACTTTGTGAAACTCTTTGTGGACTTTGTGAGTAGAGGCTAAGATGGGTTGTCTTCTTCTTCTAGTCGTTGCTCCTGCTAATAAAGACTACTAGTGTATAGAAACTCAATGATTGCAACTTGCAAGTTCTGTGTAAGGGAATCTGTTTTGTTGTTCATTCTCAATGTGCTCTAGAATTGTTCTTTACTGGAAAGCAGCTGGAGGCATCTTTTAACTCGATGCCAATTTTGCGGGAATATGTTTTTCTAACCTGTTCTTTTCAAGTTTGTCGAATTTTTTTATAAATGTGAAGAACTATGGGTTGTTACCTTTGGAGCTTGCAGTTCACATTGCAGCCATCATGTGAAAGTTACTGTTAGCGATGTGGTTTGGATGCTTATGCTTTTCTGTCCATTTTATTGTGCTTAAGAAGACGGGATCATCAGGTATAAATGGTAATCAAGAATGTCAATGACCACATATTCCTCTTTTCAAAGATGCGTGTTCTCTTCGTTGGGGCTAGATCGTTGTGTTGTCTTATTTCTCTTGGTTGTTATCAAGTAGAGATGAATTTGTTTATGTTTGAGTTCGATGGAGATTATGGGAGCTTTCTGCTGCTATATGTGCCGTTACAAATGCTTTGAAGGTTGACGCTTTCAACACAGATATTGTGCACATAATTTGGGTGTCTTAATAGATGACCTCAGTTGATGGCTTGTTGTTTGGAGGCTTCATTGGTTGTTACCCGGAGAATTGTGTTATGTATCTTCAGAAAATAAGTGAATGGTTTGGGCAGCATTTATATTTTAAAGTTATTGTCTTTTGATAGAATGAAATTTTCTATGGACGTGTAAAGTTTGTGGCCTTTTCCTTTTAACATTTGACTGTACATTAGGTAGAGTACAGTGTCTCTCAGTTTAGCCGTAGATGCTGGATTTTAGATTGCTAAAATGACAATTCGTTTGTAAGTGCTAATGGTGTTAATGGACTGAACAATTATATATCTGCATTCTCCACCTCCATATGTTGAAGCTTTAATTCTCAAAAGCTCATGGGCAATAGTTCAGCATCTTACTTTTATAGGGAAAAACATTCTTGTTAGGATGAGGTTTTCTGGGCAAGTAGTGTAAAGTTTAACTCTTCAGCTTGACCAATGGTAGCCAGATCTGGCAAAACCCCCTGCCCCAAGAGGTTTTGTGTTTTTAAATTTTGGAAGATCTGCCAACTTTCTTGCTAAAAGAATGTTGCGTTCTGTGTCATTGAATTATTAAGATAATGTCAACTCGGCTTTTGTCTTTGTCTCAGAAGTATGTTGAGTATTTACTGATTGAAAAGAGTTAAAAAGTTTGATAGTGGTAAAATATTTGCTTTCTGCTAGTGACTTTGACCGTGTTATATATTGGTAAATCTTTCAGCCATTATCAGTGGTTGAATTTCACCATAGTACACTTTGTGTGCGTAAGTGGTGTGTGTAAACCTACACTTGGCTGTTTCTATAATTGGTTATTATTTATGCTAGGTCTGAGGGAGATTATGGGGCGGCTAAAGTGATGTTGAGACCTGCTTCTCCTGGTACTGGGATTATTGCTGGAGGATCTGTGAGGATAGTTCTAGAAATGGCCGGTGTTGAGAATGCTTTGGGGAAGCAGCTGGGGAGCAAGAACGCCCTTAACAATGCGAGAGCGACCGTCGTCGCGGTGCAGCAGATGAGGCAATTCCGCGACGTCGCTCTCGAGCGTGGAATTCCCATGGAAGAATTGTGGAAGTGATGGAGCCGGAGTGATGAATTTGTATGTGGCATGGCTTCTTCTTCATGATGCCTTCTTACTAGTTGTTTTATTTCGATTTCATAGGGGATGATTCGTTTTTCCTTTCGGGGGATTAGAATGTTGTCATCTCTCTCATGATCGGCCCTCTGTTACTTAATAGCAACTTGGTTTTGAATCATAGTGTCACAAAGCTTTTGCCACCACGAAAAGCAAAGCAAAAGGGAGTATCGCCTTTATCCTATTCCATCGCAACTAAACATATCTTAGGAAAAGAGAAATTGGTCTGAAAAGTGAAAGGAAAGGCAGGCACCCAGTGGATGTATAACAAGAATAGCCAAGAATGGTTGAGCATCTTCTGATCTGTAAGAATAGCATCTGCACAGAGAGAGAGAGAGAGAGAGAGAGAGAGAGCCCTATAAAATTAGTGAGGGTTCATGACGAAGTTGAGCTAGAACTGAGCATTCGAAGGAAATGAAGTGCTTGTTTCAGCTGCCATGCTGCTCCTGCTTTTGCTTCCTCAAGCCTAAAAAGAGCAAGAACAACAAAGAGAAAGAGGCCAAAGGGGACTAATGCAGCCAAAGAGGACACTAACTCATCCAACCATGGATGAATCTCTCTCTCTCTCTCTCTCTCTCTCTCTGATGGGAATGGCAATAAAGGAGAGATTGGGCACTGTTCTTTTCTTTTGCCCCTTTTTTCTAAAGTGCTGTATTTTTCTTGTTTTCTGAAGCAAAGGGTGCAATCATAAAGAGCTGTTGCACTCAGCTTTGTTAAAAGAGCAAATGGAGCTTTTGGGCTTGGTGTCGCTCTCTCTCTTCAAGTCCACAGTTTGGAATCAGATATTTTGGGGTGATGGATTGTGCCTGCTTAAGAAGCTGACTGACCTGGCCTTGGTTCGATGCTCCTATGTCTCAGGCAGTAAAGTAGGGTACTTTTTTAGGTATATATATTAATCATACATTTCAAAATGACCCTTTGAGCTAATCTCTTATATTTAATCAAAGATAATCTCTATTTTTCTTGCGTAAATTTTTTTTTAATCTTTTAGTAAATTTTGTGGTGGTGAGATTACCCACGGCCTGATTCCCTAAAAAAAACTCTATCTTTAAGTTCGATTTCAGTTTTGCCCTGAACTGTTTTTGTCCATAAAACACCCCAACTTTGTCTGGTTTCAAATCTACCTCGGACCTCTCTTTTTGTTTTAGAAAAAATTTCTCAACTTTATGTATGATCCCAAATCTACCTCTAACTTTTTTTGTCTAAAAAAAATCATCAACTTTAACTTTTATCTCAAATCTCTCTTCTTTAACCATCTATCCAAAAATTGTCATTAGTTGTCCCTAATTGCTCTAATTTTCATATCAAAAAACTGTTTCAATTTGGAGAAAATTTGCCACGTCACCTTGCTGATGTTGATTTTTTTACCGATGTGGCAATTTCACGTCAAACAACTAGTTGCATTTTTGGACAAAGAGTTAACAAGGGTGGATTAAGACTAGATTGAAAGCTAGCGAGACAAAAAATAGTTTGGGGCAGATTTTGGATTAGAGTCGAAGTTTGTGATTTTTTTTTCAGACAATAGAAGTTTGGGATAGATTTGGGACTTAACCCAAACTTTGGATATTTTAAGACAAAAAAATTACGGGACAGAATTGGGATTATACCTAAAGTTGGGGTATTTTTTAGACAAAAAGAAAAAAAAAGCACATAGCAAAATTGAGACTAAACCTGAAATTGGGTAGAATTAGGCCACGTTCCCACGTAATTAAGTGAGGCAGGAATGAGTATGGAAAATTTGCTCAGCACGGGAGCAGGGCGGGGCTTGGAACGGTCTATCGAGCCGCGCTCCATTGTCATCCCTTGTCGATCTAAACATCAAAGTCCTATATCTATATATTCCCTATCATCTTATCACATGTTACATGAAGATGAGTTGATCAATAGCCCAAGCTTAAGACCTTAAGGATGTAAATACTCCAATTAAAGCCTGATCCAGTCACATTAATTGAAATGTTGCGTGGAAGATGTGTTGAACAACAACGTAATTTGCCAATTATAGCATGATCTAGCCGTGTCCAAACCGTTAAGAAAACCTCAAAGAAAACAAGGAGCAAGAAACGGTGGAACCCCCAAAATCACGTTGAATCACAAGATCAAGAAACAAACTCATTGTGACCCTCAGAAATCGACTTCTAAACTAGGCATTGCTCTTCCTTATCATCTCGCACCAATACCCTTCAATAACCATCTCTTTCCCTCCTCCGACAGGAAGGGTTGGAGACACAGAAGAAGACCAACACTTTCTTTTGCAAAGCCTTTTCCATTTTCTGGGGAGTTTGTTCCTTTCAGCTGCCGAAATGGGACTCAAGTTTTGGGCCATGTTCCTGCTCTTGTCCTTGGCCGTGGTGGCCGAGTCGTCACCCTACTCCTTCGGCTTTGTCGGGGCCGGCGACTTGAGCGTGTCGGTGGGCGACTCCATGGACGCGTTCGACGAGATGATGATGGATTCCGAGATCAACAGGCGACAGCTCGCGGGGCGCCGCCGGTACGTCAGCTACGGCGCCCTCAAGAAGAACACCGTCCCGTGCAACAGGCGCGGCCATTCCTACTACAACTGCAACAAGATGAAGAGGGCCAACCCGTACAAGCGCGGCTGCAGCGCCATCACGCATTGTAAGAGAATTACGGGCTAAAACCGAGAGGGAGAACGATTCACGTGAAAGAGAGAAATGTGAAGGGTTTAATTGTTTGCTTTGCTTAATGACATTGATTTCCTCCATAAGCTTTGTTTGACACTGATGATTCTTAATTCATTTTCCCGATTTGTATGAAACTGGGTATATGCTCAAACATGGTCCGTTTATCGTCATTTCTACGCTCGCTTCTACATGGTTCGCATCGAGTCGATGTTTGCATCATCCTAGAACGAAATGGCCAAGAAATGCTGCTGTCACTTCACGACAAATTGACAATGTAACAGAACATATCCATTTACACCTCTCTGTGCACAAGAATCAAAGTGGCTCTTAGATCCATGTGCGAATGCCGCATCTGCAGCAAGACTAGCGAAATCGTTTCTTCTATGGAGATTTGCTTGCTCGTGTTGAACTCTTCAACATCGGTTTTTGAGATCAGAATTTGATGGAGCTGACAGATTTGACCGAGAGAGAACACGTCTTTAACAAGTAACTACAGCCGCGTGGCTAACGTGGGAAAGCTACCGTCATGTCGCGAATGAATGCTAAAGAAAACCTCTAATCTATGCTCTCTCCTTAAGGAGAGACGTTCTTCTTTTGATCTCTTCCACGAAGTTGTCTCGATTTGGTAACTTTTTGTCATTTGGCACTTAGAAAAATGAAAAATCAGCATTGATGGCTACTCTCCGCCACCTAAATATAGTCAGACCAGCATCAAATGAAAAGTGCACATCTTGTACGACCGCGTCCTCTTGACGAGGCATTTTTCATCATTTGCAAGGTCGATAGGCGTCGTCAGGTTCGATCTTTACATAAATGATGCACGTGAAGTGCGTTGGGGCTCGTATCTATAAAAGGTCATCCGTCGTTAGTGAAAAATAAATTATTTTTCGCAAATAAACTGATACGAGTACACTTAAAATCAGTATATATGATGATGTTTGATTTTATTTTTTATCTTTTGTGAGGAGGATAAAGGCATATGCGATCCTTGAATTTTTGCAAAATCTGAATTGTTTCTTGCAATTGGGTGCATGCCATGCACATTTTTTTTTTTGTTAAGGTGGTTGTTCCGTTAAATACGCAAACTGGAATGCTGACGTGGAATGCCATGTCGGCACCACTTCAGCGGTGAATAGACTGATTAAGGTGATGGTCACGTCGTCGAGGCACAACGACGAGGGCTTGGCAAGTGCAGCCAAGGCGTGGCAAGGCCGCGCAACAACCGCAGCCGAGACAGAATTTGCTAGGGTTGCGACACCTATTTCTTAATTTTTTGTTCATATGGTATTTAAGCATTTTTTTTAAAAAAAAAACGAGAGACCTGATTCGATAATTCACACGGTATTTCAAGTACCTCAAATATTTTTCTCTATTGCAATTAAAAAAATAAATTAGTTCCCATACTTCGAGTTCGATTCCCATCTTTAGGTAGTGGGAATCAAAGGCTTGCCATCCTTCTGTCTTAATAGGCGCCGTAGCTTTCATGTTTATGTTATTTTATGATGCAATTAAATTAATTACATCTTTCGATTTCCACTTCGCTGTAGAGCTTTTTCAGTCAATCAAACATGGTATGTACTCCAACCAACACGGTTCATCTTGGTTCAACGCCCATTGCCATCACCGACGGTACTACCGGTCTTTATTTATCTATTTATTTAGATTCATTGACGAATGATCGAGCACCTATTAAATAAAAAAAAAATAAAGAAAGTTTGACTATCGAAAGACTTAACTTATTAGCGACGCGTGCAGCAGTGCATGGACTATCAAAGTTTCGAGAAAATGATACTAATAGTCCATGAATTTTTGGCTCAATATGTAATGTCTTCCTCGAACTAATCAAGCATTCATGCTTGTACTCTGTTGCTAATCGCACGGAGCATTTTATCCACACGCGACCCGCTCTCTCCTTTACTCATGAACGATCTTGCGAACCAACGATCTGTGCATGCGGCTCCTTAGCACCGGGCGCCGCGTGCTCGGGTCCGCCGGTGCACCGCCGCCCATGTCTAAGGATATTACGCGCCACACGGACCTCGAGAGCCGGGGCCACCGGTCCCCCCGACCGCGACTTTTAGGGCACTCCTTAACCAGGACCCGTTTCAATCGCAATAATTTCCGAGGGGGAGACGATCGAGGCCAACCGTTGGATCAGGAGCGCGAGGCCAAAAAAAACGGTGCAGGGACACGGAAAAAGAATTCGTCAAGCCTCATTGATGACCCACCAACCCTCGGTCGATGCAAAAGAGTCCACAAGGCCACGCATTTCCACGGAGAAACGAACGAGACAAGCAAACAACAAACCACAAGGAGGAACGAGCGGCACGCCCCACCATGTTTTCCGGCTCTCTCCCTCCCTCTCTCTGAAGTTCTTTTCCTTCGTTTTCATCATCACGAGCCCCACTTTCGCCCTCCCCCCGCCCCCACCGTCACTTCCTCACGTCTCCATTCAATATTATCAGATGGGGCCTTTCTCTTTTGGAGTCAAAAAGGCGAAGGGGTTGAAGAGGAGAAAACGGGGGGGCTAAAGAATCAAAGACAGATGAACCCACTTTTGCACCAAATTCAAAGGTGACAAACACATCAAAGGGGGTCTCCCCAACTCGGGAAAAAAACCTGAAAAACGAGTCACTGCCCTTCCCTTTCCGCCACTCCATTGGACGTTGGGTCATCCAATAGGGGGCGAAAAAAGCTTTCTCTCTCTTTTTTTCCTTTTCGCCCATTTAATTTTCGCCGGGCTTGATCAATCGGTCGTTCGGATCAATCATAGCCATCGATGAAGATGGATCGTTGGATCGCCGTGCACCGCACGCGCTCATCCGATAGCCTTCGATGGTCCCCCCGGTCCACGGGACCGGCCGGTCTACCCGAGTATTTTCTCCTTCAAAGGGGGTCCCATTAGAAAGAGGGATCTCATGTGGCTAGTTTTGGTATCCACCTAGTCCTCATATCACCACTCGATCTACGGCTTCTTTTTCCGGGGACCCCATTACTCTCGACATTGCCCGTGATCCTTGGCAATTCGGCAATACAATCATGAGATATATATATATGCGCACAAACGGTCCGTTCTTTGTTTTCAAGATGAACACACGAAAGAGAGTCTCGCGCCCTGAAGAGGCCAGCAGTCGCTTAGAGCAACAGGTTAGAGAATCACTGCAGCACATAATTCATCAATCCAAACACCGCCAACATCGGTCGCTGCTCTTTCGGCGCGAGTCAACCGGACGCGGAAGGAAAACGATTAGGATATACCGCTTATGTCATGATGAGCAAAAAGAACACATCTCTCTCATTCGTAAGGTCAATCATTCGCTAGCCGTATGTAACTTGAAGCAAAAAACACGAATCACGTAAAATATTATCCCAAATTTCAAAAAAAAAAAAGATATGTGCATTAAAAGTCATAAAACTTGTCACAAAAGTGCATTTAAGTCCTAAAACTTTAAAAAAGTACAAACAAGTCATAAAACTTGTCACGAAAGTGCACTTGAGTCCTAAAATTTTTAAAAAGTCTAAATAAGTCATAAAACTTGTCACGAAAGTACAAACAAGTTCTAAAACTTTCAAAAAGTACAATCAATCGAAGGACTTGATTAAATCAATTTGACAAGTTTTAAGACTTGTTTACACTTTCGTGATTAGTTTTAAAACTTGTTTGCACTTTTTTAAAGTTTTAGGATTCTAGCGTACTTTCGTTTGTTTGTACTTTTTGAAAGTTTTAGGACTCAATTGCACTTCCGTGACAAGTTTTAAGATTTTGAATGCACTTATCCCAAAAAAAAATCATACGATAAATATACGCGCCGAAACTTACAAATTTCAAGGCTTTCGAGTTTTACATGATTAGAAAAAGGACAAAATGCATAGAATTAAGTAGAAAAAGTGAAAAATAAAAATGGAAACTTGTGCAGAATAGCGGCAGTTCCTTTCTTTAGAAGGGTCAGTTACTTGTCACTGATAACTTCATTACAAATTACGTAAACTTTCCAAACGGCCAAAACTTTCCAAAGCGTTTCCGTTTATAGAGCCCCTACCTAGTTGAAAAGGGGAAAAAATCCGTTGCCTTACACAAAACCCATTACGAGTAAATCATCCAAAATGGCGACTTTTCCGCAGCTTTAATCTCTCTTTTGACCCTTTTGGGCCCAAGAAAAATCACCACCTTTTATAGCTGCGGACCTCGATTAGACCCTAACAAAAGCTCGCTAATCCGCATCCTAATTAACACCGATCGGAACAATTTGAAAGAATTTACAGAAAGGAAAGAGCTCTTGGGGGGGGGGGAGGAAACGCTTGCAACACGAGCAGCAATCGCAGGGAATTCCTCCTCCTCCTCCTCCTCCTCGGTGGTGGCCTTCACTTTGGCATCATCTCCCACCCCACCTCACCCCACCACCACTCGGAAAAGCCAACCTTAGGGTCAAGATTCCTTGCCCTCTCGTCTACTCTTGCTTTGACAGCTAGCCCCCAGGAAAAGTTTCCCATTAACCCTTTAATCTAATCTAATTATTAACCATAATTATGCGCAAAAAAAGTTAACTTTTTTTGCCCCCCACCCCCCCTAATCTTCGTCTTCCTCCTCTTCTCCTGTTCAATTCCCACCCCCCACTTCCCCACACCACTCCTTGAATGCACAGCAAAAGAGGTGAAACCCTGACTGGACTCCCCGGGGTCTGCACTCTGTAGTGAATTCATTCCACGCATGCATTGATTGGAACGAAGCAAAGAAGGAGGGAAGAGGGCCTAATTGAGAAACTCTGTAAAATCATGGAATCCATAGCTTCCGATGATGCTGTGGGCTAAATTCAATCTAGAGCATCAGGATGCATTCAATACACAAACAAGCCATGAACAGAAGGGAGGAAATGGAGATCGAACTATACAAATTTGAAGCAAGAATTCGCTCATTCTCTTCAAAAAAAACAATCGGGTTACAAATTTCCAGCATCCTCCTCATCCTCTCGTCCTCTGCCTCGTCGCCAATTTTTACCACCAAAAGCATATAACGATTCTTACACAAAATTTAAAAATCTTTTTTCCCCCCGATTATTTTTCACTTCACGCGAGCTCGTTCAATGAGAAGAAGAACCTGAAACCCTGGGCGAGGAGACCGGGAACAGCGGCAGCAGCCGGGGCTCGGCCTCGCGGGGCGTCGTGGCCGGCGACGGGTGCAAGAAGAAACCCTTCTCACGAATCGCCCGCTCCTCCGCCTCGGGATCCAAGCTGGGGCTCTCGTTTCTCTCGTCGGGGTAGTTCGCCGCGGCGGCCGACGCCGCGCCCGCGGCGGACGATCGGCCGAACGGGTCGTGGATCAGCGGGGTCACCGGGCTGAGGACGAGGGACGGGAAGTCGAGAATGCTCGGGGAGAGGATCTCCGGCTTCCGAGGCGAGAACCCGGGACCGGCCTGGGCCGAGAAGGGGACGAGCGGGTTGATCTTGAAGTTCTTGAGGGAGTTCCGGCGCTCGTAGAGCTTGAACCCGGATCCGGAGCCCGACTTTTTGGGCATTGACTTTATGGGGGGGATGTTGTGGATCTTGGAGGCGGAGGGCGGCGTGGGGTCGGGCTTGGAGGCGGCGGAGGCGGAGGCGGTGGTGGTGGGGGATCCGGTGAGCATCTGGACGACCTGCTTGAAGGAGGAGGTGTCGGCCTGGACGAAGGTGGTCGGGTAGGGGTTGGCGGGCTCGGATCGGGTCAGGGGTTTGGGAGAGGGCTGCTGCGGCGGGGGAGGCGGCGGGTGGTGGTGGTGGTGTTGATGTTGGTGTTGGTGGGGGGCAAGCCCACTAGGGTTAGAGACGGTTCTTGGGCTGTTGGTGGTGTTGGAGCTGCTGCTGCTGGTAGTGGTGACGCTGTGGCTGGTCGGCGACGGCAGGAGCCGAGGCGGGCTCGAGCTATCCTGGTGGTGCGGCGACGGCTCCATCTCGCGGGTCGGGTCGGGTCTAGCTTCGACGAGCTCTTAAAGAACCAAAACTTCAAGCAGGAAGAGAGAGAGAGGGGGGCGGGGGGGCGAAGAGGAAGAAGAAGAAACAGAGGAGCTTGAAGTGGTAGAGAGAGAGGAGAGAGAGAGAGAGATTGGTTTTGGGTGGCTTTTGTTTTGGTTTGGTAAGAAAGTGCTGGTAAGAGAGGGGAGACCCTCGTTTCTTGGTCTTCGCGCGAGCGGTGGCGGCCGCGGCCGCCGCCTCCGCCGGTGCGTGACGCGCCGCCGTGGCGAGTGGGGTGGGGGGGGGGGGGGCGAGTTCGCCGATGATGACGACGGCTTGACGAGTTCAACCTTTTGACCGAGTTTGGACTCGTGTCGAAAAAAACGGAACTTTGAACTGAGCGCCCTATTGCGTCGTGGACGCTAAGTTTAGAGCCTTCCCTAGTAATAAATATGCCCTCGTTCTTACGGAAATGAAAATATTCCACCTCATTCGTGCCGTACTTGGATTTCCCTCTCGAAAAAGAATTTTCCCACTTTTTAACTTTTTTGTCCCGATATTTTGATTTCGATACGGTTTGACCATTTCTTTTTTTTTTTTAGTAAAGTAAGAATTTTGTATACTTTTCGATGCGTAACTTACATAGAAAGTAGTCGAAACACAAAAACCTCGCACTTGAGGCGACACAAAAATTGTCTCGACAGGTGCGAAGGTGTAGCGACTAAGACCAAGGCTACACGCAAGAGAGTACAACAGCAAGGCCATAGAGATGACCAACCGAAAAAGGACCACAGGACTATTTATAATGTAATCAGTAGATTACTCAAAAATGAAAGGAGAGATGCCCCATTTTTCCTGGATTCTTCTGTTGCGGAAATTATCAGCAATAGGCTTCATGGACAGGCCTTTGTCTCTTACTAGTTTAACGAGGTGGTTGCATAGGGCCGACATGAAGACTAGATGGTTTCTGAACAGAATGTGGTTTCGCTCCGATCATATGATATGGCACATATGGTTTGACCATTTCTTTCGGAGTTAATACAATAAAAAATTCTAAATTGATATATCTATAATAAATTTACCCTTCGTTAATTTTCATTAAATTATATTATTAAATTTCAGAGTTAAAAATTAATTTTTGATAAATTTATCTAAGGTATACCAGTTTGGAATTTTTCGTGGTAAAAAAAATTAGTTAGGAGTAAATCTATCACAAGAGTATCAATATAGGGCTTTTCGTGATATCAACATTTTTCTTTAATGCGAAGTGACTTAACCTTTAAAAGTAGATAAATATTGAGACAAAATGTTGATTTTTTAATTTCACCGTTTTAGAGGGAAAGCCTAAAGTAAGGAGTAGCAATTATTTGGAACAAAGCACCTTTCTTTTTGTTAGAAAAAAAGGGTGGGAAGCTAGCGATCTTCTCTGGATGTTACTAAAAGGGTTTTTACGCCAGCCGTGGAATGTTCGGATTGAGCAAGAATGGCTCCCCGTCACCGGCAACCTGAATGTGCGAAGTTGGCGAGCCCATCGTCACAGCCCCCCCCCCCTCCCACCTCGATGCTAGTAGTTCATGAAGTCTTGTCCACACTGAGACGTGCCGGAACTAGGCAGCACAACACGAGCCATTCGAAAACTCGATCGCAACTCGAATTGGACTCGCGACCCCACAAGAAAGGATGGGTTTGCACCGAAAATCATCGAGAGGCCATTGACTTACGTTTTTCCCCGATTTCTAATTTGCCCTTCGCGCGTTATCCTTTAGTGGAGTTTTTTGTTCGTGCTTGATTGGGCGGGGTTACTATTCGAGCAAAATCTTCATCGCCTTTCTTTCATTGAGGTCACGAAAGCTGTCCTTTGACTTTCCAACTCTTCTTTTCGGGAGAGAGAGGTGGCGGAGATCACCGTGGATGACGTTGGTGATACGTTTAATCAGTTCCTTTGACTTGCATCCAAGGATTGACCATTAAAATTTTATGGCCATTTTCTGGAGGTTGCGGAGCATCCAAGAATAGACCTCCAAGGTCAAGACTTTATGTGTAAAGCACGAAAAGATACATCAAGAAACCATATTTTCAAAATGACAAATCGATCCCTAAAGGGACCATAGAGAAGTCTTAACTTCATTCGTGATTGAAACGGGCATTGTAATTCTTGTTTTTTGATCGAAATGGTGGGATTATTACTGAATTCATGATCCTTTGTTCGACGACTCTACACAAGAGTTGTGGAACGAAATGGAAACCATTGGGGACTATGTTTGAACATCCTCCCTTCCGTGTATTTCTTAAATTGTAAAATCGAGGAATTACGCTAGTGGTTTAAAAAAAAAATGCTGAAGGAAGCTTAGCAAGAATTATAGAAAAAGGGAATACTAATCCTTAACTAGATTGCTCAATAAACAACGAGCCCGCCCCCCCCCCCAAAAAAAAAAAAGAAGAAATTTCCACATCCAACTTTGGTTCTTTCGTTATTCTCTTCTAATTTCAACTTAATTTTCAAATTAATATGATTTAGGAATTAATTAATTTAATTCAATTGTGTTCTTCGTCAACTGTACGTCGAGTGCGATCACGTTATATTCAATCAAGTTGGTTATAGAAAATGAGAAAATTCACAACCGTGATGCCCGAAGGAGAGAGGAGGGGCGAAAAGAAGTGGTAAATTCGACCTGAACACGAGGGCATTTTGGGATTTTCATATTCGGGCCACTCTCGTCTTAATCCGGGCTTCCTTTATCAATTTGAAGGGCGATGGCTTCCTTCCTGGTGGGACCCACCCATTTTGGTCCCCGCCCCCCCATCCCCCAACCCAAAAAATCTTCGCTCATATTTCCAATAGGCCCTTCCAAACAAGGGTATTTGTACTTCTGCCCCCGCAATTCTCTTTCACTCCTCGTTCTTTCCCCCAAACTTTTGCGCCTTTTCAAACGTAGGCTTAGATATTGGAGCAGGAGTGTTCTTAGATTAACCCCGACGCGGTTTTGGGATTTTTTTTTTGAGCCGAACGGTTCCGGGATTAGCCAACTACCCCCCGGTCGAGTGTTTTTATCCCGATATTTGTTAGTAGGTTACTTGATAGCAAAAAAAAAACAAATCGAAATGTGCGAGTTTCCGCTCTCAACGCATGACGACTTCTATATGCAGGGACCTAAACCCCCCTCCCCCCGCCGCCCTCCGAAGATGGGATTCTTGTCCCTTATCAAGGCTCTCTCTCCCCTTAATATAGCTTATAATGCGACGCAGTTCTGAGATTCATTAACACCCGCGTTAGGTATTTTGATTCAAATATATGTAATTAGGTTACTCGGTCGAAATTTATATGTATATGTGTGAAAAATGGTAGTAAACGAAAGAGTTCAACTTGTCCATATGTCTATGAGTTGTACACCAACTTTCGAAGACTTTTGTTTGGTCCGAACTTTACTTTTAAATTCTTCCTTATCGTCGTGATTTTTGTTTTTTTGTTTATTTGTGAAGCGCCTCAAATGGCTTAACACGCATAAATACTAATATGTATATTAGTGTATAATATCTCCATATTTTCTACCAAAAAAAAAATGCTCTCTTAATTTCGAGTAATTCAGCGGTTGGGCAGGAGCTATCGGACGAGATGAAAGCAAAATCCACTATTCATTTCGATCCGGCACATCAACGTAGGTCAGTTCTCGATTGATTTAAGCCGAAAGAGAAACGGGAACAGAAATGTTCAGACGTGTGAATATTGCTTGACCGATTAAGGAAAGTCGTCGGTTGACTTCTTAATCTCTTCGCAAAAGGACAAGCTCGGGCATTGAGACGGTCGTTGGCCATTTTTCTTCACGAATCATGACGGGGTTAAGCTACGTGGTTTGGACACTCGTCTGGGGAAGAAAGCTACTGGGAACAGAACGAAGAACTAGATCTTGCACCGTTTGAATCCAGGGCTGCATCTGGCGGAAATATTCAGCAATTTTATATCGATTTGACCCCCAAAAAAGAGAAGGCAAAAAAAAAAGGAGGTTTGGACAACCCTGGTCATTCTCTCGCTTGAAATAATCTTTTTGTGATACGAGAAAAAAAGAGAGCAAATAAAGTGTTTGAAACTTAAAAGCTTAGGAAAAGAAAAAGGTGATTGGCCTGTTTTTCACCAGCACGGAGGATCGTTTACAAAAGGATTGGTATTACCGAAAATCCTAAACTATACTCGTTATCATGAGAATTGTCTCGGATCTTTCTTTTTCTTTTTTTTTGTGTGTGCATCCCCTAAAAAAATCCTAAACTAAGTCCGATGCAATGCCAATAGCCCAAGATTTTGTCGCATCGCATGTGCTCCGGGGTATCGGTGACATGAAGAAGAAAATGGAGCACTGGCGTCACACTGGCCAAATTAAAAACTCTAAATTATGCTCGGCGTGACATCAATACCAAAACTTTTTTTTTTTGATACCATTGAAATCCACAAATTATGTTTCGTACTAGATATTGGTGACACGAAGAAAAAAAAATTGGAGCACTGGTGGCAACGTGGCCGAAGTTTCAAGGTTTTCGGAGGTAGACAGGGGATATTTTAGCCACACCGACACAAGTTCAGAGGTTCCGACAACACTAAAAACAGGTTTTAGGTATTTGTGTCGCGATATATATAATTTAAAGGGTTAATATCACGAAACACCCAAAATTAGTATACCCGTGACAAATTTACCTTAAACTATTTTTTTAACCACCGAAAACCTCACACCGGTACATCTGCGATAATTTTACCCCGAACTAATTTTTTTAACCACAAAAAACACCAAACCGGTACACTCGAGACGATTTTACTCCGAACCACTGAAAATCTCAAATTGATAAATCGGTAACAATTTTACCCAAAACCAAATTTCTCGCGGCATTAATCCTAATTTAAAAGATTCATTTTTTTTGCGGTATTTTCCGGGTCAAAAGTTAAGAACGGTTCGAAATACCAAGGGGGACGAATACGCAGAAATCTTGTAAAAATAGAGGGGGTTATTCTGCGAAGATAATAAAGTGGGGGGGGGGAGGGGGAGGGAGAGTGGGCGCACGCGCCAGGCGGGCAGCGCGTGGGGGGTGGGCGGTCAAAGAAAACGGGAGTGGCGGGGTCGTCACTTTGACCTGCGGCCATCTGCGTTGTCCTGTCGTCTTCTTCTTCCCTCCCTCTCTTTCTCCCTCTCTCTCTCTCTCTATCTCCGGCCGTCCGTCCGTCCGTGTGAGCTGTGACCGCAGTTGTATCGCATCATCTCGGGGCGGTCTCTTCTGTTCGGGTCGTGGACAGGAGAGAGAGAGAGACGCCTCTTGCCTTTAGCTTTTATCGAGTTGAAAAGCGAATTCAGGTCGTTCGAGGCTTAATTCCCTAAAAATACTTCCGACTTTTAAGTTGAGCCTCAAACTTGACTAGAATATTTTTTTTTATTTAAAAAAATTCAAAAGCTTTAGGTTTAATCCCAAATCCATCCCGAACTTTTTTTTTTCATCTCGGAAAAAACCCCCCAGGACTTCATGTCCGGTTTCCAGATCCGTCCCGGAATTTTGTTTTGCTGAAAAAAAAAATCACCAGAATTCGATTTATTTTCAAATATATGCCCTGTGATCCGGTCTCAACTTGGCATGGCACTTCCACGTCAATAGCAAATGCACAACAGCAAAGCAATGGGGCTCTTTTTAGGACAAAGAAAAGTTTGGAGCAAATTTGGATTGAACCTAAAAATTAAGCTTTTTTCAAATTAAAAAAAAAAATTTTGGGATGGATCTGTTATCGTCCCTAACTTTCATGTCCTAGAATGGTTTTGTTTTGGAGAATTTCAACAATTTTTATTGGGTTGGATTTGTTATCGAAGTGGAAATGCGGCGTCGGTCTGTACCTATCGCCCCATTACTTTACTGATATGGATTTGTTGTCGATGTGGAAGTATCATGTCAAGGTAGGACTAAATCATAGGATATATTGTTTAAAATAAGTTGAAATTTGCTAATTTTTTCTACACAAAACAAAATTCGGGGCGGATTTACGACTGAATATAAAGTTTGAGTTTTTTCTGAGATAAAAAAAAATTTGGGACATATTTGGAACTGAACCTAAAATTTAGGGTTTTTTTGAAGACAAAAAAAAGTTCGATGCAGATTTGAGAATTAAACTAAAGTCGGGAATTTTTTAGTGAATTCACCCATTCATTAGATGGAAACAAAGAGAGGTGGCCCTTTTGATTAACGAGGCTAAGAAGGGCAATTCATAAGTGTCATTGTGATTTGCATCCTTCCTCAAGTGCCCAACCCGACCCTCTTTCGCGCCCTCGGCTGATCTTTTTACTTCCACTCGTTGGCGTCGTATACCAGATGATGATCGCACAAGCACGCCAACTCGAGTTCTCGATGATGGAGTATTTTTAGGAACAAGTGCAATGCAAATATTAAAACTTGTCACGAAAATTCAACCGAGTTCTGAAATTTTCAAAAAGTGAAATTGAGTTCCAAAACTTATTATAAAAGTACAATCAAATTCTAATACTTTCAAAATGTGCTGTCGAGTCCCGAAACTTATCAAATCGATCTAATCAAGTCTTCATGTTTTTGACAAAAAAATAGAAAGCCCTTATGTTGGTATCACTTTTTGAAAAAGTTTAGGATTCGGCTGCACTGGAAATAGAGGTGTCAAAAACCGAATCGAAAGTAACCGAAACCGAAAATTTTGGTTTGTTGATGATTCGGTTTCGATTTCGGGTTCGGTTCGGATCGGATTCGGTTTCCTTTTTTCCCTTTTCGTCCCTTCTCGTACACTCTCTCTTCCCTCACGCACTTCTTCTCTCTTTCACTTTTCTGATCCATTCTCTCTCTTTACTGCTCACTTTTCTCTCTCTCTCTCTTCGTCTGTCCTCGCAACTCTCCCCTCTCTGACTTTTCCCTTTCTTCCTCTATCTTTGCAACTCTCCTCTCTCTGACTCATCACCATCTCTCGCTCTCTCTCTCTCGCTCTTCTTCCCATGGCCCCCGTGACGAGATTGATGTTGGAGCCGACCCACCGAGCGGCCGCGCCGGGATCGGAGGAGGCCAGCGACGGCACATCGCTGTTGGCCGCCCCCATCACGATCCCGACGCCGGTGTCCGCCAGCGCCTTGATTATGGCCGGATCGGCGCCGTATACAGCCTGACCTTCCCGATCGTCGCTGACCCCAGGACCCTCGCCGTGGACTCCGAATCTGGACTCGATGAGCAAGAAACTCCGGCACCCATTTCGCGCAAGACTCGACTCACTCGACAAATCGGACGAGATTCAGCTCAAAAGCTGCAAATTTCGCTACTCAACTGGTGAAGAATCTACCCAGAGAGAGAGAGAGAGGGCGGGGGGGAGTTGAACATTGGACAGATCGTTATAGAGGAAGCGCAGTAAAAAAGAAAATGCGGAAAATCGAAAGCCGAACCAAACCGAATCGATCCAAACCAAATTGCATTTTTCGGTTCGGATCAAATCGGTTCATGTCCCCCTTCGGTTCGGAGCAAGCACACATCTAAATGGTTCGGTTCAGTTTGGTTTTTAGAAAAATCGAACTGAATCGAACCATTGACACCTCTAACTGGAAGTACACTTTTATGATAAGTTTTAGGACTTTCAATGCACTTATGCCTTAAGTGTTAGATAGCATCTATCGTGATTCCATGAAATCTTACACAATATCGAAGCAGTAGGTTCCAAGTTCGAATGTTTTTAGGCCCCTATTTGTATTCTCAATGAAATATATCCACATTTAGTACTAGGAAAAAAGCTAAACTAAATGTTACACCGCGCTTGGGTGACTAAACTTGAGTGTGAAATCTTGTTTGATTTGATACCGAGAAATGCGGGATTTCGCCACATGATTTTTCGAGGCTCAAAAGGCTAGCCTACTACGCTAAGTTTCGATCTCGTAACCTCCTAAGAAAGTATGGCACGCATCTTCTCCGCCCGAGTTCTATTCTTCTATCATATCAAATATGGAATTTGTCTGTCGACTTGTTATTGTGGGAGTGCTATTCCATGTCTAGAAATTAATGGAAAGAGATAAATATCTGAAGAACAGGAGGAGCAAACGACCCGTTACATCAACCATTACAAAATATCAAGAATTTAATTTGTTTCCGCCACGAAAATATATATATACACACACACACACCTTTTCGATGAAATAGAATGGTGGGTTGTCTTTTACTTTTCTTGCCGTTCATGATCATCCATATATATCGTATGTACATCTTTATTATATTGTGAATTTATTGTTGCATTACCTACAATCTTTACTTTAATTTATGGAAAACTAGACCATGCACCGACGGTGTGCTTATTGATATTTCTCGCCAGAAAACTTTTTCAAAGGCTCAAATTGTAAAAACCGTAAAAAAACATAACAGTACCAGGTACTAATTCAAAAACTACCCACCATCTGAAAAAAGGAAAAAAAAAACATTTCAAATTTAGGGTCTATTTATTTTTCGCGAAAAATGAGTGATTTGAAATATAATTTCCTAAAAATGATAATTTATATCACTTGAAATAATCAGTCAATAAAAAAATATTCTTATTATCAATAATAATTTGTGTCTAAACACTTGTTTTTAAAAAAGTATTTTTCATTCATTTATTTTTGTCATCTATACAAATATTCATTTTTAGGAAAATATTTTTCAAATCATTCATGTTCTGCAAAACGAACGGAGCCTCACTTACAAAATGCACATGGCTGGCATAGTGCGCATCGCTCTAGTGGATATATACCGAATAAGTCAAGATCTAGGGAATGTTAAATCCCCACAACGCGATAGTAAGAAGGCCAATCTCTGGCTCTTCCACAAGATGCACAAGAGACTAACGACCGATGAGTGAATTTATTCTTCTTCAAGAAGTAAATCCTAGTGTCGAGTGGCTTCTCGAGAAAATACAAAAATGCACATCCCGCTTCCAACCGATCTGTGCGACGGTTAGGGACGGCGGAGCGCCTAGGCTACGGGGTGGCTGCCGACCGGCGACGGGATAGGAGAGAGGCGGTGGACGAGAGAGAAGTTTTGGGTTAGGGTTTGTGCGAGTTCTTATGCGGGGCAATGGCAGCTTGCGAAGGAAAAACGACGGCTTCCATGCATGTGTGGGGTTCATCGGGTGGCGAGGTGATACGGACCGACAGAACTCAAGATGTAGGCTGCACGTTCCGAGCTTCGAGCTTCGAGACGATATTTAATTTGCAATCGGTCGCAAGCCCATGGTAACTTTTTGCAGACTGTTCCTTGTATATATATATCTCATGATTGTTGATGATGGAGAGTGGCTTTGAAGCTAAGGTCTTCTCCAGTAAGATCTATTTCCTCGCGATATAATCCCTATTAAGTAAAGCAAGCCGGGGTTTGGCAGGAACGGCAGCTAGGACCAGAAACTTTCAAGTGATGCTTGCGTGATTACATCGAAATGATCTTATTAAAGCATAATCATCACTATCAGGTTTGTTCTTTAGCTCGGATTGCTTCCTTAACCTGGATTAATTTATTCTAGGGCCAACGCAACAATCGTGTCGATCTTTCTCGACTTTGTTGATGGGCCGACCTTTAATATTGAGCTTTGCCTTGGCATCTCTCCCATCTCTCTTTCTACATCTTTTTCAATGGCAAAAATGGGTTCGACCCGGCATGACCCACCGGTTCAAGTAATGGGCCGAGCTGCTGATCCATTTTGGGCCGCGGGCCGGTCTGCCCCGTTAACGATAAATCAGTGTTATGATCCTGGACGAACTTCCAGTTATAAATGGGCTTCGTGAAGTCACGAATTCGAGCCGTGCCGTGAGCGAGTTTTCAGCCCGCATGCTCTTGTTAGAAGAGGCATTTGCCAGCTCATGTGAATTCATAGACGTGGACCTTAGACCTATGAATTGGGGCTATTCCCGAAGCTCCCAAAGTAAAAATGATGTAAGTTAGACAAAAAAAAGGAAGAGACTTACACGAAAAGAGAAGTAACTTGGGCAAAACGAAAACGCAGCGACTTAGACAAATCTTTTTTGTCGATCACCTCGGACTAATCAATCGAATATTGATTAATACGTAACTGACCGAAAGAGACGTTCTGAATTTTGACACAGTTGGTGGAACTGCGACGTGTGATTACAGATAGGCTGAGGAGCTATAACTCAAAATGAACATTCCATAATTGGTATGGCATCTTTACAGTGACGTCTAGTCTGGGTAGTTGCATCGATCGTTCCTCCCCACTCTTTTACCAATAAAAAAAAAGAACTTCTCCATCATGACTAGCAGACGGTCATCCTAGTTCTAATGATCCCGCTGCAGGGATTTGATTGCCGTCCTTGGTCGATCTTAAGGGTAAAGTCACGAACAGGCGGTCATAGATCGCGGCTCGAAACAAAAATCCTGGCTAATTCGAAACGATGATCGGAAAGTTGGGTCAAAGAAAATACTCCACGTCGATTAATATGGTCGGATGTTGATGGGTCCGCGAAATTCACGTGTTCGAACAAATCCTTATTTCGTTCAAGTAATTTTATGAGAATATTTTCTTCTATAATTGCATGTTTTAATTACGATATGAGACAAATGAGAAATTTTCAATAGAAAAGAAAACGCACAAACACACACACACATTGAAAATTCCGAACGTAGCCCAAATCAACTCGGGCTGGACCGAACCATTTTAGTCCGAGGCCAATTGCTCTCCATTGGGGCCGATAATAAGTCCCTTTCTGCTTTAGAAAATGTAGAACTTCTAATGACACAAATGATCCCCGAACTTTAACTAAATGTTTAATATGATCCGTGAGATTTTAATTTGCTCAATGTCGTCTATGGACTTTTGGTATATGTTCAATGTAGTCCCTGAACTATACGACAATATTCAATGCAGTCTTTTTATTAATTCAAGATCAGGGACAGCGTTAAATATTTTCATATGGTTCAATGAATGAATTGAATATGTATTATAAGTCTAGGGATCACATTGAACAAAGTAAAAGTTCAAGTACAGTATTGATCAAGCATGTACAGATATAAGATTAGATTCAAGTAAATATCATTCAAATGAGTGCTTGTTGTCCATAGACAAAGTTAGATTAAACATAAAGCGAAAAACATTTAATTTTTGAGATTTGAACAGAATAATCTAGTCATGGAGTCTCGAAATATGTTTCCCGACTCATTGCACAGGCTTGCCGCAATCACCTCCGGTGGCGCGACCACCCTAAGCAACTTGTTGGGTGACGACAACGGCGCAATCGTTTCTTGGTTGCTGCCGTCCGTTGCAAGTCCATATCTCAGGTTTGGAAAAAAAACAAGAGGCTGGATTTCCATGGCCAAGTCTCTGTCTCCCAAGGTCGCATGACTCATTGCCCGCTCGGGCCTGCCACGGCCACCTTTGGTTGCGCGGCCGCCATAGGGAGGGAGATCACCAGACGATGGCAACCGTGCGAAAAACCGTCAGTCGCAAGTCCAAACCTCGGATGCGGAAAATCGAGAGACCAAAGGGGACGATTGCGATAAGATGGGAATGGGTGGCGAAACTGTAGTAGCTCGTGGCTAGGGCCCACGATGATAAAATCATCTCTAAAGTACATAGGTCTGAGCATAGAGATGCTCATATGGTACTGCATTTTCGTACTTAAAAGTTTACAAAAAGCTCACAACGTGACCCCTTAATCATCATTTAATCCTTTTTAATTAGCTTAGCTTATGCAACAATAAACCAAAGATCAAAAGCAAACATCAAAATCCGTCAACTCTCAAAATTCAAAATTGCCGGAAAATCTCGCGGATATTCGCATATGCCACAACATTATTTTTTTGCCCTAGGACAACTTGTGCTGTGGGACCCCTTTGATCAAGGTGAATTGCTAAAGTAGAATTCAAATCTCACCCAATCCCAATCCGTTGTGGGGGATCCTATGTTTGTCACGAATAAATGAGATTTGGCCACGATTGCAACTTCCCCACCTTCATCGTTCAGCCGCCTTCAAAGATTTTATTCCCACTACTTCATAATCATCACCATAAAAGTCTTTGCCCGGACCCCGCCTGAATTATAAACGTTGGAAAACAACTTTTTGACTATCATCGGAGGGAAAAATCTCCTAATTTCGATGCATTTAGGCACAACAGAAGCCGTGTCATCAGTAGGGCACCCTTGATCCTAGGGCACCGTGCATCAATCGGACATGAATCGGAAATAAAGGTGAGCATAGTCCGGTAGGTGATTCCCACCTTTGAAACTAGGAATCACTTGCTAAGTAAAAAATTGGAACCAAAAACTACTCATTGATTCCATGAATCCATCCGGATATCGAACAGCTGGTTCAGTTCGGTTCTCAAGTGGGTCCATGAAATCAATTTTCAATCCCTACAAAGTTGCATTCATTAATCAATACCATGATGAACCTACTTTTTTTTTTGTGGGAACTTCTTTGCAAGGGCAAATGTAAGAATAATAAAGAAATATGCATGAGGGTCTTGCTTATTGAACGCGAATGATATTGTGATTTTAGAATGAACCATTTGGACATTTGGTTTCATCCCTTGCTCATCATTTGATAGAAAGCCAGATAGACTTTGAAGAGCCATCTTCAGTCTCGAGTGCTATGCATATTCTTGCTTCAAATATCATATTAAATAAATCAAAATAGATTGTACGCATCGATGCTCAGTAGTTGTGACCGAATGTTCTAAGAGATGCATTTGCAGGGGGCTCACATTGAGAAAAGCCGAGTCACTTGTTCACGGAGTTGAGCTTTTCATGTGACGATGTTTCGAACGTGTCCGAACCTGCCAAACATCAAACACGGTTAAAAGATTACAGATCGATTGGAAGAAGCCATACCAGACCACCAAAGATTAGAATTAATCACGTGCTGCAAAAATTAATTAGCATTTTCCGTAAGAAGAAAATTAAATACAAAATGTGTGCTGGAAAGTGGGGGGACCACCCCGCATGGCCCTGCGGGTCCCAAAAGAGGTGCCGAGCGTCAGGACAGTGTCCGCCACAAATCAGACAAGAGTCGTCGTAACGTTTGCACAGTCGAGTTTCACTAGCCGTTTGCTTTGCTTTTTTTCTTTCTTTCCTTTTTCCTTTTTTGTCGATTTTTTTGCCACAAAAAAAAAAATAATTCGTGCTCAATGCAGCCTATGGATAGAGATGCTAATTTGTAGGCAACCTCTCCATGACCTAAACAGATTGAAAATTTTTTTAAAAAGTCGAAAACAGGTTGGGAACGCGACGGATTGGTCCTTGCTCGTGACATGATGTGCTGCGACGCGGGAGACGTGAAGAGATAATTATTTCAGAGAAGTAGTACAAGTTACGTATTCTTTTCGAGAGATTTCAGGAATTACGGTATTTTTTAGTGTAGAATACTACGATGATATTTATTATGTTTTTCTTTTTTGGTAAAAGTAAGTGGGTGATATTTATTATGTTGAGTTGTAATATCTATTGAAAGTATTCACGAGTGGGCATTTATTGCTAAATCTCGTTCCCTATCTCGTCCTGTGTAAGGTTCTTGAAAGTCGACACTGCACATCGTCCTCGATCTGAGGTCTCACGGTCGATCGATTACAAGAGATGGAGAGGGGATCGATTACAAGAGAGAGAGAAAGATGGCCGGAGAACAACCAGGGCGGTGGTCGAGACGAGGAACTGAGGTGACGGGAAGTACGGTCGCTAGCATGTGATTTTCCATCAAGAGGCCAAACTTAAGCCAGTCACTGAACTTCACTCACTATCGTCATCAAACAACATCAATCATCTTCAACCTTCTAAAGAAAACCCTACACAGGATCCGAAGTCTCTCAGACACGGAAGCTTTTTCATTAACACATCACCAGAGCATCACACGACGGTGCGGAACATCGGAGCCGGCCGGCCAGCAGCTTCAGTGCTTGCACTGCGGCTCGAAGGCGAAGGGGCCGACGGTGAAGACCGTGAAGGGGAGATTGCCGATCATGATGGGCTTCTCGGGCTTGAGGACGGCGCCGTCGGAGCCTCCGTGGAGGGCGGAGGGCTTCTGGCACGAGGGGAGCGGCGACGAGACGAGGGACGCCTTGCACTTGTGGAAGGCGTAGGTGGTGATGGTCTTGGGCGCCACGAGGAAGAAGTAGCCGTTCTTGTCGGTCTTGGCCGTCTGCACCGTGGGCCGGTACTTGGTGTTGTTGCATTCCAGCTTCACGACGGCACCTGCAAGGACACGACATTCCGTCGTTAAAACGACAAAAATCACTCGCCGTCGTCCACAGTTGTCCTGGGCAAGAAATGCGGGATCAAGAAATTCCACTAAACCTAATTTTATGAAATTTTCAAGAAGCTAGGGTGAGAATTTGGGGTCGTCAACACCTTTTTTCCTAAAACGAACCCCACCAGCATTTTAGTGGGTAAACGGTGAAAAGCGTTGTGATTAGTATACCCAAAAAATGATTAAACAAATTGGAAAACGGGTCTAGGTCCACTGGCCAAAATTCAAAATTTACGGAGCGTGGGAAAGTTGACAAACACGCACCAACATCTAGGACAAAGAGAAAAGGAGATGTCCATACTTCAGCCTCTTTTTTCATGCATCGATGCAAGAGAAAGGTCGTCTCTGTAAACCCAACCTCGCTATTGCCAAGAAATATCGGACATTAGGGAAAATCAAGAATGACAAAAGACAAATAAATACATCGTACAAATACATCACAAGAACCCCTAAAAAAAGAGAGAACGATAATGCCTACCAGATGAAAATATGTGTTATGTGTTTACATGTTTTCCATTTTTTTTTTGCTTCTTTCTATGGCACTGAACCCTAAGAGAGGAAGAAGACTGAAACAAGTTCGTAACATTTGTCCAGCATGCAAAGTACAGAAATAGAGAGAACGAGGACAAAGAAGACGGGAGGGTGTTTTTCACTTTTGAAACTGAGGAAGAAGACGAGGAACGAAAGAAAGAAAAACTGACCGAGAAGTGGAGTAGCTCCCAAGAGAGTCTCGACCCCGGAGTACTTGCACGACTTGCAGTAGACCACCCCTTGGACGGCAATGAACCGCCGGCCCGTGGGGCCCATGGGAGGTCGGGCCGGGGGGTGGACCGGCACGTGGGGCGGCGCGTGGGAGGGCGCGTGGGAGGGAGGGTGGTGCGCCACGGGGGCGGGGACCGGCGCGGGGGCGTGGTGGTGGTGGTGGTGGTGCGGGGCCGGCGCATGGGCGGCGGAGGGGACGGGGGCGGGGGCGAGGTGGTGGTGGTGGTGGAGGTGGTGGCTCGGGGACGCGGCGGGGGGGTGGACCGGGGGGGTCACGGCGTCGCTGGCGACAGCTTCCTCGAGCTCTTCGCCATGGGAAGACAGGGCGAAGAAGAAGCTCGAAGCTAGCAGGAGCTGAAGAAGGAGAGGAAATGCTCTGGCCATCTTAGAGAGGCAGGGAGGGAGGGAGGGAGAGGAGGTGGTGAGAGAAAGGTTTTGCGAGGAGAAGGTGATTTTATAGGGGTTTAGGGCGTGAATATGTGCGGTTTTTCATGAGGAAAACGCGCTCCTTTTTTGTTTTTTCATTCTAAATTTACCTTTCTTGGTTCTTGTTTTTGTTTTTGTTTTTTCTTTTAATTTGGGTGGGGGCCCAGGGGGGACTAGACTAGTCTGGGCTAGAAAAATGCAGCAGAAAAGAACAGCCGAAGTAGTGATTCACACGAGGGTAAATAATTTCTGGCTAATATATTTATAATAAATTTATTTTAAATTATTTTTTAATTATAAAAATTTTTAAAGTTATACACTTATGATAATTTTATGATAATTTTATTTCGGATTAATTTTTTTATCATCAAAAAGCACGTACTAGTATATCCGTGATAATTTTATTCCGAATTAATTTTTTTGATTATTAAAAATCCCAAATAGATACACTTGCGATAAATTTATCGTTCATTAGTTTCCGTTAAATTTTATTATCAAATTGCTAAGTTTAATGACACGTGGCAGTTGACGGGTATACCAGTTTATGATTTTATCCCTCTGTTTATCACAAATTTATTAATTTGTGATTTGTTGTGATATTAATCTAATTTAACGGATACTAATGAAGGATAAATTTGTCACAAATGTATCAGTTTGGGATAAAATTATCGTACTAGTTTGGGAATTTTTTGTGATCAAAAAATTAGTTCGGAGTAAAATTATCACAAATGTACCGGTGTGAGGTTTCTTATGGTAAAAAAAATAGTTCGGGATAAATTTGTCACGGGTATACCGGTTCGGGATTTTTCGTGGTCAAAAAGTTAATTCGGGATAAAATTATTATAAGTGTACCAATTTAGGGTTTTTCGTGATATTAACCTTTTACATAATTATGAACCAAAAAAAAGGGAAAAAGAAAAACTTAAAAAATACAACTAAGGTGAAGGCACGTGCTACCCACGAGCATGAGATAGGGCTAGCCATTTGTAAATATAGCGAAAGAGCTTTTCATTCGTCCTAAACACGGCTTTAAAAAACTTCATCCTAAGTTGCATCTGGATCTCGTGATTCTTCGAATGTAAAGTAAATAGAGAGTATTCCCTCTCTCCCGGGAAGATAAAGATAGGGAGGGAACTGGAGAGCGTGAGGCGTGCGGATCTCGATAAATTAAAATAAGACGTGCATTCGTGGAGCTTAATTACCACCATAGCTCAAGGAAGTGGACAGATTGCGGAAGTCTCGGCAAAAGTGAAAGCTCCTATCTCTTAGTGTGGTTATCCCTTAACAACACTAAGAATCCAAGGGGATGGCCCTAGGAGAGGGGAGAAAAATTTGGGAGAGCCCATCGTGCTCGATCAAAGAAGGAAGGATCAGAGGAGAAAGGCTGGAAGAGGGAATCCTTGGAAACCATTGGTAAAAATAGAGCCTACTGCTCTCTCGTCCTTTCTTATCAGTCTCCTTTATTTCATTACTTGCTCCCTTTTATCAACGAAGCGCATTTTGTACCAGAGGTAATCAATGGGTCCGTCGGCCCGCCCGAGCCTCGTGGCATGAAAGGCGAAAGGGACGAGTCTAGACAAGCAATTCTCCTTTCGGAGCCTGACCCACTCGAGCCGTATCAATTTCGCGTAGAAAAAGACATTGACTCTTTTAATCAAGCTGCCGACTCATGTTAAGAGTAGGTAACTCTTTATCCTTCGGAAGGTGCGGCGAGACCACATGGTCATCGGTAGCGTAGTGTGTAGTTCCCAATCCCATATTAGTCATGGAACAGTCTAGTCATTAAGCTAATGTACGAAGGGCTCATCTGTTGCCTCAGCAGCCATGGGAGTAGTCATGGGCAAAACGCTAATCCCATCTAAAGTACGCAGCAAAAGAAAGAAAGAACCTCCATGACCATGACCATGGCCATGAAGAGATCGTGCTACTTTTATCAGACCATCACCTCCCGAGGGTTTTGTAAATTGGCAACGGAACACAAAAGTAAAAGCTGGAGAGTTCAGCAAGTGACGATAACGACTGGTACAGGGAAATAGACTTTCGCGGGCTAGCATTGTACGAAACAAGAAGCCACGACACGGGTCTGTCCACTTCTGTCTTTCTTTCTTCTTTTTTCGCCCTATTTTAGCACCTCTTTTCTATTTGCCTTTTGAATTGCAATTTTAGGCTCCGTTCGTTTGGCGAAAAATAATCTCCTTTTAGAAAATATTTTATCGAAAATTATTTTTCTGAAAAATATTTTCTCGGAACATAATTTTTCGGTGTTCGGCGACCAATATGAAAAAGTTTCGGAAAATATTTTTCACCGGCGGCCGGCAACCTTAGTGAAGAAGAAAAAGAAAAAGAAGTTCCGAAAAATGATTTCTGCTTTTGAAAAAGCAGAAGTCATTTTCCATAGATTTAAGCTATTTTGTGAGGGGGGAAGGAAAATATTTTCCCATGGAAAACGTTTTCCGCCCCTCGAACACCGGAAAACCCGGAAAATATTTTCCAGGAGAATATTTTCCGCTAAACGAACGGAGCCTAGTACCTCTCCTACTTTTTTTGTTTGAAGAAAATGAGTGATCATTAGTAAGGTTACTTATCTAGGTCTTAGATCTAGTATCAATAGTCTGAGTTAAATTATGTTTTCCACCATGCGAAGTGATCGAGTTCTATTTTATCAACTCGGATGTTATATTATCATGATTCACTTAAACCTTCCCGAAATATTCAATCGCATTGGATACCTTTTCGAAGAAACCTGATTCTAATTTATAAAGAAGATTTTTTCTTTTCGTGCAATGGGGCCATCTATAGTACCTCGGAACCGTACCTCGGATGGTACAAGCTAGTAGATGTGTTTATTTTATATGAATATTGGTAACAAATAAACATGATTTTCTATAAATAAATAAATAAATAAAAACACACAGTATACGTAAGAATCTCATAATTTGGGATAAGAATACTAAGAGTGCTATAACTCTCGTATGGCATTCATTTTAGTGCTATAACTTTTTTTTCGCTCACTTGAGTGCTACAAATTTGAAAAATTAATCTTTTCAGTGTCATCGGCGATTTGAATTGCCGAAAAATCTGATGCTGATGTTGGTCATCCTACGTGGTTTCGTCGGAGCTAACGTGGATAATTTTTGTAATATTTTTCTTTTTTTTTGCAATTTTTTTTTCAATGCCGGCAAGAGTCAACAGCGACCCTCGCTGGTCGTGAAAGCCTCGCCCAAATTGGGTGAGGGCCGCCTTGCCCTTGGCCGCGAAGGCCCTAGGCGAGGCCATGAAGGCCCTCGCCAAATGTGGTGAGAGCCTTCGCCTCATCACCAGCGACTGACGAGGCCGCAATAGCCTCGCCAAATCTGGTGAGAGCCTTCGCCTTGTCACCTACGATCGATGAGGCCGCGATGGCCTTGCCAGATCTGGTGAGAGCCTTCACCGCCTCACCTGTGATTGGCGAGGCCGCGATGGCCTCGCCAAGGGCTTTCGTGGCTGTGGGCAAGAGCCTTCACCGCCTCGCTCGCGACCAGTGAGGCCACAATGGCCTTGCCTAGGGCTTTCGTAGCCATGAGTGAGGCAGCCTCACCAAATTTGACAAGAGCCTTCATCGTCTTGCTTGCGGCCGATGAGGCCGCAATGGCCTCGCCAAGGGCCTTCGCAGTCATACTGATCGATGGCGAGGTGGCCCTCGCCTAGTTTGGCCAAGGGCGAGGGTCACCGGTGACCCTCGCCAACCCTAAAAAAAAGGAAAAATAAGAAAGAAAAAGAAAAAATTCAATAAAATCAGTAAAATAAAATAAAATAACATTAAAAAAATCCACATCAGATGAAAAATTAATTAAAAAATCCACATAGAATGATTTGTCGGAAATAACACTCAAAGGATCTATTTTACTCCGATGTGACACTCAAGTGAGCGAAAAAAAAGTTATGACACTCAAGTAATCGCCGTACGAAAGTTATAACATTCTTGATGTCCTTATCCCGATAATTTTGTATCACAAAAAATTTTACTCTTTTTGACCTTCCATGGAGTTCCAATCACGGAGAACTACAAAAAAGTGAACTTGAAAAGGGCTGGGGGTGAAATGGTTCAGGAGAAGATGATCAAATCTCCATGAAAAAAATTTAGCATAGCACCAAAGACGTAAACATCATTTAGTTTATTGATTTACAAAGAATATATTCAATGTAGATGTTGACACCTATTTTAAAATTTGCCCAAAATTAATTACACAAAATTTAGGAGTTAAATTCATTTAATTCCTAAAACAAAAAATATTTCAATTTAAATGTATTGCATGTAGAAATTAGGCATTTTGCATTAATAGGGCCTACTAGAGTTTTTTAAAAAAATAATAATATAAATGTAAAATAAATGAATTATAATTTTTAAAAAAAAAAGAAAGAAAAAAGAAAAAAATCGGATCGGGCCGGGCCAAGGCTGGCCCAGCCGGCCCTTTTTTCTTCTTCCTCTTTCTCCGCGCGGCCCAACTTCTTCCCTTTCCCTTTTCTTTTTTTTCCCCCACGCGGGCCTGGCCCGCCTTTCTCTTCTCCTCTTCTTTTCCCGCGCGAGTTGGGCCTGGCTCGGCCCAGCTCCCCTTCTCTTCTTCTTCCCCACGCGCGACCGTTGCTGTTCCCGTCTCTGTTCTCCCCTGTGCGCGACCGAAGCAATGACGCACGGCGGCGCCGCTCCTCATCGTCGTCATCCGGTCAGGGCAGGCCAAGATGAACACGCCACGGGACTGGCCATTAAGGCCAGTCCCTTCTCCCTCCCGTTTTCCCGGCTCCCTTATCCCCTCCTCCCTCCCAGCTCCCTGTTCCCCTGTCTCTGCTCTGCACCGGCCTAAATGGCCGCGAAAGTCGCAGACCAGAGTAGGCCGGTGAAGGCCAGCGTCACTGCAGACGCAAGGGAGCAGGGGGCCGTTCGTCGCCATCTAAAAGCCGAGAGAGAGAGAGAGGCCGGGAGGGGGGTCGGCCATTTTTGAGAAAAATAGAGAGAAGACAGAAGGAGAGAGACACAGAGAGAGACCGGGAGGGAAATAGAGAAGGGAGAGGGGCCTGGAGTCCCGGGCGGTCTCTTTGTCTCCAGCAAGCTGACCGGCGACTCCCGGAGCACCCCTCCGGTCGGCCATACAAAAAAAAAAGAGAACAGAGCAGAGAGGGAGATTGAGAGAAAAGAGAGAGAATAGAGAGAGAGAGAGCGAGTAGACTGAGAGGCGCCGGGGGAAGAGGAAGAACCAGCAGCGTCGCCGTCGTCCCCGCAGCCGCCGGAGGCCAACCAGCCGTGTCGTCAACGGTGAGACCCCCTCGGCCGAGAGGTCCTCTGTTCTCCCCTGTTTTTTGGTGCGATCTGGCCGGGACTCGCGCCGGCCTTGTGGCGCGATTCCCGGCCCGTGCCGCCGTCCCTAGCCATCTGTGTGTCGCCGTCGCAGGCAAGGTAAGCCCCCGGAGTCGACTGGCCCGCCGGAGGAGGTCAGAATCTGCAGTTTTTCACCGCGCCCCCCACCTGTTCGACAGAAGTCCTCAATGAAGCCGGTATTTGTTTTGGTTGCCGGCCGGAAAACGACGGTCGGACGACGACGCCGAAGGGTGGAGAGGCTTGGTACAGGTTCCGGGGAGCCGATTTAGGGGAGGCGGCGGTCTGGGTCGGCCGGCGAACGGCCAATTTTGGCCTCACCGGCCGCCTCTCCGTGCGGGTCTGTGGATCCGGGTCGGACTCGACCCGAATCAACAGATCCGACCCGGGTCAACGCCCGGGTCGGATCTGTTGACTCGGGTCGGTTCTGACCAACTCGGATCAGACCGACCCGACCCGGGTCAACGCCCGGATCGGATCCGTTGACCCGGGTCGGACCGGTCCGACCCGGATCCGACCCGACCCGGCCGGTTTATTATATTATATTATATTTTTATTTTCTTTTATTTAAAAAATATTTAAAATTTAAAAAAAAAATTTAAAAAAAATTTAGAAAAAGGTTTTTCTTTTCCTTTTTCTTTTCTTTTTTTTTTAAAAAAAATTTAAAAAATTTTAAAAAAAGAAAAAACTTAAAAATTAAAAATTTCTTAAAATATTTTTATTTCCTTTTTATTTTCTTATTTCGTTTTTTTATCTCAAAATTTTTTTTTCCCGAAAAAAAAAAAAATTCCGAATTTTTTTTTTTTGCATGACTTGTCTGTATGTTATAATCCTTTATAATTATGCATGTTGTGGTTTTATTTAAATTAAATAGGCCCGAAATTGCATGATAGCATGTTGCATGTTTTTAATTACCGTAGTGTAGTTAGTATGCATGTTTTAATACAATTGCATGGACTGCCGTATTTTGAATGTCATCTGTCTTAGTTAGGACTAGAACCCTAGGCTGTATGACTTGTGTTCCTGACTGCTGATCATTTCTGATTATGCACTCGCTTGATCACCTTACATGTTAGGAGAAAGGTCCTAAAATCAATCTAAATTGCTTGATAAATATTTTCAAAAAATGAACAGGGTAAAATGGTACCGAAAGGGCATTAGTTATCCAACTAGTGTAACCAAGTTCCCGAACTCAGTTAATCTCTGGTTCGTAGGAATAGGGTGATTCTCCCATCACCCTATTTGGGTTTCTAATCGACCTACCCCAAACTGATTAGTGGCGACTCTTGCATGTAAATAACCTACATGTTGAAAAACTTAAACCCTAAGTCGCGATATGATATGGGCTTGGGAGAGCCCGAGTTAAGTCCTGAACCTAAACTTAGCACATACCAGGCGAGCCCCCTGCTCTTTGCATGTTATTCAAAAAAGGCTCGGGAGGTCGATCGCGACAGTAGGCATTACTTTATGACCGTTTTTGTCGGTGCCGAGCCAGAGAATACGATGTGGAGCGAGGACAAAAACGGAGCTAAGCTTGAGGGAAAGTAAGCATAATATGATGATGTCTCAGCACAAGAGGATAGAAAGCAAACTAGAGGGACCAAAGGATATCGGAGGTGCTTTTCAGCACGTGGAAAAGGCATTGTCACTGTGTGGTCCTCAAAATTCTTCATTGAATCTCGGGAGCTCGTCGAATTGCAGGGAGAAAAAGCACACAGTAGCAATGCAATGCAAGAAGGCAGGGCAAAGATGCATAGATAGAAGAAGAAATAGTTCTTACAGTAAAGTAATGTAGATATTAAGTAATGCCCAAGCTTTTATCCAAAACTTTTCTCTTGAGCAGAGATCCGAACAAGACTTCCGACTCTCAAATGCCAGAGCTAAGAAAACATAAAAAAGATGGAAAAATTGCACTACCCACGACCAGTGAATTGATCATAAGCTCCGGAAGCTAACTCTCGAGTTAGGATCGTCTGCAGCCATCACCTGAAAGAGAGAAAATATCAGTGATGCAGTACCAACATAGAGAAAAAGCACAGCATATGAATTTGTGTAAACCCGAAATGGACAAGGATATTGGAGAAAGAAGAGTAGATTGAGAAGCAAGCATAAAATAATCTGTGCTCGTCTCCTCATAATATATCTGGTGATAGAACACACTCCAAACCTATAAGTTCAGTTTCCACCACATGGAATCTGGCCATTCTTCCTCATGGTAATGCTAACTCGCAAACAAATGGTCATTTGCCCAAGAAGCTAAATAAGCTATTGAGCTTTAAGTTAATGCAGCTCAGTAACGTTTGAAAAAATGGATGGTTAGTGCCGTGTTTGAAACAATTTGAGCCTGACAATTGAGGTCCTTTATTAATTGGGGATGGTTTTCTCGGTTGTCTGTTGATGGCACTTGTGGCTGCATACAGCTAAATTCATCTTCTCTTGCTCTATGATGACCTGAATTTCTATCCAGTGAAGTTGAATTGGAAACCATGCTAGTTGCACAGAAATCCAGGACTCATCAGTGATGAATACCATACAGGGCTGTAAACTTCTCACAATTTAAAAAACCAACCACACTCAGTTAATGATCATATCACCACCATATATCAGATGCAAATTTAAACAACTACCGGCAGTTAGACTAATTGAAAACTCACTCAAGAAGTAAATTCTCGAGAAATCATCCATGGATTAACACACTCCAGCGATGAATTTCTGAAACCAAATTCGACAACTTAAACTCTGTCGATGAATCTACTTTTACAGTTTATCACAAAGAGTTCCAAGCTAAAGGCAAAAGACAATGCCAGCGAATAAATGATAGACAGAAATATGATAAAATTTGTATGCGACAACAAGCAGCTTTGCATTATAATTTTATGGTAGTTAACTAGTATCATGTTTCCCTCTCAATTTCATAGTTTGAACATCCCACAAGACTACCCCTTTCTGGCCCAATAAACCAACCCCCTTTTCTACTGTCTTTATTTGCATGCACAAAAGTTTATAATCCATTACTATAACCAAATTTAGATGTTGCGGTCGATAAGGCATGTTCCCAAGCTACCAAACTCAAGGCAAATACACAAGAGTTGACTACAATAGTCTTTGGGAACAAAATATGACAATCCGGCCAAACAAAAGTATTAAGACGCAACTATCACCAAGCAAAAGCACCTAAATTCAACAACAGCCCACACATCAGCAATACAAAGGTCAACAGACTGAAGCTGCAAAGAATAAGAAATAATTAGATTATGCTTTCAACGCACAATCCTGCTTCCTCATGCTGAAACAAATATATCAACGCCACAATAATAAGAACTTGAATTTTGTGCATAAAATTAAAGCATGAGTAACTAGGCAGGTTAAAAGTGCGTCTTGACTTCTTGATTTCAAGCATAACCTTTTCAACATATTTAAAATGCCTTTTGCATACTAGAAAACTAATAACTCAAAAACACAATTCCTTCTGGGCCAAAAATTCCTGCTACATATCCGCATCAATTAACTCATGGATCTATCCTCTCTCTCAGCAGATCCCCCCCCCAAAAAAAAAAACCACCTCCAAACAAAAAAAAAGGACAAAGAAAAAAGGAAAAAAAGAAAAGCAAGTTCATCTTCTGAGGATTTTTTTTTCTGAGGATTTAAGAGCTAAAACATACAAGGTTTATCACAGATGTAAATCCCTAGATATCTCAAGATGTGAATCGACTGTTGACAGTAGTTATAAAACATCACAGATAAACAAATGACAACAAGCATGAACAGAAGAAGGGCACAATATCAAGATAATGCATTGTACCAACCTAGGTTTCAACCTCAACAAAGATGAAGTGGAAACTTGTATTTTCGCTGGTAGAATCTAAGACTGGGTTCCTTATTTATCAATCCCATATTTCTAATATTAGCACATACGAATATCTAGTTACGCAATTGTGCATGCAATCAGTACATTCAAGAGACACTAATCCTATGGTTACCAAAAAGACCAAAAAGCACGATGAGATGAACTTATCACACGAAATACAAACAAGATTACACAGATAATAATCAACATTGAAAAATTTGAGAAATAGATAATTTACAATGTTCACCTCTATGCTTGAGCAACAATTTCTTTGTCTTCCACATCATTTGCAGCACCATTTATTTCACCAGCATCAACATCTTCCACAGGGGGTTGTGCTTGCTCCTCTTCAGGCAAGGGTTCCTCCACGTAATCATTCTCGAAGGCATCAGCTGGGACCTCATAAATTCTTACTTGTGGCTTGGATGGATCCTTCACAAGAACATACTTCCCTTCATTCAATTTCATGCACAAGTCCACTATAGACTTCACAATCCCCCACATATTAGAAGTATTCAGATTAATCTGTGAGGCAAAGTCCCTTGGTTTATACTGCTGTACTGCCAGAATTACGTGGTTAAAATGATCGCGAGGATGAACTCTCGAGACAAAACCCAGCTTCATGTAATCTGCACTTGCTAGTAGTGCTTGCGCTGTCCACTTCGCCAGCTTATTAGCATTGTTCTTGAGCTCTGTAGCCAACACAGCACCTCTCTGTGTTTCCAGCTTCTGCCTCCAGTCGACACCAGAGTATTTGGAATCAAATTCATTAAGCGCATTAAGGGTCAAAAATGATCTTTGCTTGTTGATCTCATTGACACTTTGAACCTCGCATCGAGCGATGAGATGCATGTCGTCATCGAGCTTCCACCGCCTGTACCTGTAAGCCACTGAAGCAACCTCCTCTCCCTCGTTTGCAAACGGGTTTGGTTCATCAAAAGTAACCTTATTTCCATCCCTGATCAGAACTTGCTGTGAGAAGTTCTGATTGACATATGCTGCCTCAACACTCAAAGAATATGCTGAGTTAATATCATCCTTGGCTTCTGGCAATGGTTCTTGGGAGGTCTCATGCACAGATAGCAGATCAAGTTGGGATCCATCTCTCTTGTCAAAGAACAACTTGTTCCCGACTCTCTGAATTACAATATCCCAGGAGTAAACAGACCTAGGTGCGCACATGAGCGTAGAAAGAATAGCATCTGTCGCAAAAACTGTTGCCTTGTCCTCATTTGCCAACCGGCGGATGACTGGATCATCAGTTGTAGTGACCTTGAAGAAATTCCTATTCTTGAACCTACATTTAGAAAAAAATGAATAGTTAGCAGGGCATCCCAAATCCAATTCACAGTAGCCTTGAACCGAAGAGAACCTAGAAAGAGAACAGATAAATCCTCTAACGATACAGGCTCGACAACTCATTGTTGCAAACACTTCCATATATGTCAAAATCTGAGCCCCAGATGTCCTATTCATCCATATCGAACACATCTGTTCCTCGGAAAAACCAGCAAAGCAGCAAAAATTTTTCGTGAGTTCCAGGCATTATGATACAAAGGACAAAGGATGCAACTTTTTGCACTTAGAACAAGCCTATAGGACTGTTGTAAGACGCTTCCAACATCCATGGGACCCCAGAACAAGCTCCTATTCGAATTCTCTCGGAGTCCACGGATCCACAAATTGTTTAGAAAGAATTAAAAAGACAGACACAATCAAGCTAACCGGGTAATGGTAAATACAAGGTTCACAAAAAGGAATGCAAAAACCACAAGGTCACCATCAACAAACAAACAGTACCTCTCGAGGCGTCGCTCGTTCTTCGGGGTGACACGGTCGTAGGTCCTATCATAGTACTCGAGGGCGCCGCAGAGCAGGAGATCCTCGGGCTCCGGCACGGCGAACGACAGCTTCGAGAAGGTCGAGAAGGGAATCTGGTCGAGCATGTTCCACTCGGGCTGTATGTCCACCGAGGACTTGAACGCCGCGGCCTCGCGGCGCGGGGCGTTGGCACCGGGCCTGTTGAGGTTGTAGAGCCTGTCGCGGCGGGCCCGCTCCTTCTCCGCCTCGCGCTTCTTGGCCTCGACCTCCTCGTCGCGGCGCTGCGGCAGCTGGTTCCGGTGGTGCTGGTTGAACCGCCACTTCGGGCCGAACTTGGGGCGCGGGGCGGGCTTCGAGTCGACGAGCCGGAACGAGGAGTCCTCGTCGAGCGGCGCGAAGGAGTCGTCCGCCGAGAAGTCGAAGATCGAGTCCGACTGCTTGTGGCTCTTGGACTGGTGGTTGAGGGATCGGGTCCAGTCGGCGATGCGGCCGAGCTTCTCCGATCGGGAGAACGGGGCGAAGGGGACGTGGAGGGGGAGGGCGGCGGCGGCCGTGCCGGCGGCGGCGGCGGAGGATTCCGGCGGGCCCCAGCCGTCGGGGTTGAAGGGGACGGCTCCGACCTCGAATCCTCCGACCATGGCTCGCGGTTGGAGATCGATTGCAGGCGGCGATCGGATTGGGGATCTGGGAGGTTAGGGTTTTGATGATGGACGAGGAGGCTGCGGAAGAAGTGCGGCTGGAGGAAGGGAAGGAAAAACCCTAGTTTTGGTTCCGGGATAGATAAGAGGGGAAATTTCAAATTAGTCCTTGCGTTTGAGGAAGTATTTTAAAATTGCCCCCTGAAATTTGAGTTTTTCTCGAATGAACCCCGTGTTTGGCGAGCGCGTGTCAAATAGGCCCCCCTAGACTATGGTCGATGATTAATTTGGCCGGACCGTCGAGCATGTGCATCTCACGTGTAGCCCTGATATCGGGGAGTAGGGGGGGGGGGCAATTTTTTGTCCAAGTATAGAAAAATTGGAGAAAAATCAAAATGAAAAAGTGAACCGTAGAGGGAGGGAGAGAGGGGAAGGCGTAGGGGACGGTTGGATGGCGATCGACAGTCATGGCCACGGTTTGGAACCAATCAGTTTCGATTCGTGGCCAAGTATGAACCGGTTCCGGGCCGGTTCATAATTTGTCTTTTCTGTTTTTTTTTTCCTTTTTTTTTTCTTTTCTTCCTTTGCCGGGGCTAGCGGAGGTCGCTGGCGAAGGGCGAGGGCTGCCCTCGTCTTACCACAAGCGAGGTCGAGCCTCGTCGGCATGGGGCGAGGCCGGCCTCGCCAGTTGTAGGCGAGGTCAACCTCACCAACCTCGCCGGCCTCAGGGGAGGCCGGCCTCGCCCGACTCCGACGAGGTCGAGCCCTCGCCTGATCTAGCGAGGCCGGCCTTGCCCAGCCTAGGCGAGGGCGGCCCTCGCGCTACGCCGGCGACCTCCGCCGACCCTGGCTATGGTTGGCGGAGGAAGAAAAGAAAAAAAAAAGAAAAGGAAAAGGAAAAGAAAAAAACCAGAAAAGAAAATAATAAAAAAATTAAAAAATTACTGTTCCGGTGACGGAACATTATTCAATATAAATTGTAATTAAAATGTAAATTGTAATCAAATTTGGGGACAAAAAGACAAGAGAGAAAGAGAGGGTTTGAACTTAATAAATTATTATTAAGTACATTACAATTCGTTACAACGATCTATAAAAAAAAGGAGCACAATATATATGCCCTAAAATGATCCCAAAACCTAAGCATTCCATGCGCAGGGGACCAGAGGTCACATGTTGTCGGAGTATACTTCGGTTTTCCTAAGCTCACGCGAGTGTACCCGGTATGAGAAATAAGGGTTCCCGAAATATTTGCCAACTCCAATAGTTCTTTTACCCTCAATCATCACTACCCGTTCTAGTACCGATACCGGTATCGGTAGCGGTAGTATCTCCATCTTTAAAGAATTCGGATTCATTATTTCAATCTATCTCTTGTTGTCGGTATTGAGCCTTTGTCCAATCAACAACACAAGCTTGAATCTCCACTGTTTCTGGAGCTAATCTTAAACGATGTTCGTCCAAAATATTACCTCTGGCACTGAATGCTTGTTTGACCGCAATTGTGGAACAAGAGGTTGAAAAAATTTATTTTGCAATAAAAGAAAGGATTGGGTATTGGTTTGCGTGCCTCTTTCATCAATCCAAAATTAAAAAATCTGTACTACCTTCGGATTCAGTAAACTCAAATGAAACGGTTAGATAAATCTCTAATTCAGAAATATTTCCTATTACTCCCTTTTATTTTTTTTGTCTATGTAATAAAAGTTGGTACCCTCTACTAATTTTACCTATACTGTCATTTTGTATCTCCGTAGATTGAGAAGATCTAATATCACCTATATTATATTTAGTATAAAATTCATTATATAATTCTATTACTACGTTTTTAACCTCACGTACTATGGTTGTAATATTTATCGCATCATAATGTAAACATTGATAATACGTATGTAAAAAATTATTTAAGCCATCCAATTTGCAACGCGGATAAAAAACACAAGCAACTAAATAAATAATGAGAATTTCTTTATAATAATGTAGCCACTTCATTTTCATTGCAACTATAGTATGTTGTAATTCAACATCATTTTCATATTCATCAAAAATTTCGACAATATTAGTACACTTTACTAAAAATAAATGTATAGTAGGATAATAAACACCGGACAAAGTATAAGTTGCATCATTAAAAACCTTTAAAACATCTAAAATTTTTTAGCAAATATCCCACTCTTGTGAGTATAAATTAATTTGAGGTATATTATTATAAATGAATGCACATAATAAATCTTTATATGCTAAATATTCATTAAGCAAGTGAAAAGTAGAATTCCAACAAGTTGGAACATCTCTTGGAAATCTTTTTGGCTTTTTGCCATTTTCTCTACAAAATCTACCCCATTCTTTCATTATTTGGGGATGTTTCCATAAAAATTGAATCACCGTTTTTATTGGTTGAAGAAAAATATCAAGAATTTTCAAACCATCTTGTACACATAAATTTAAAACATGACAAGCACATCTAACGTGAAAAAATTTTCCGCCAAAAGCAGGTTTACAAATATTTTCTAAATCGACAATTGAAGCGGTATTTACTGCGGCATTATCAAAATCAATTGAAAAAATTTTGTTAAGCAAATAATATTCTTCTAAAATTTGCCTAATTATTCTATAAATATTATTTGCCGTATGCTTATCATCGAAAACTCTAAATGTAATAATTCTTTTTTGAATACTCCACTTGTCATCTATCCAATGACATGTTATGCCCATGTAAGAATGATTTTACCAATGATTACTCCAAATATCACTACCTATATGCACACATCCATTAAATTGCATAAAAAAGTTTTGTAAATTTTTTTTTCATTTTTGTAAAGATCTTTAATTACTCGTTTAATTGAATTTCTAGGAACACGTTTTGCTTGTGGAGCACATGCTTTTTGTACAAATTCATTAAAACCAAATCTTTCTCCAAAATAAAATGCTAAATGCTCAACGGAAATAAATTTGCCTAATTCTTCTTTATAAATTTTTTCCTTAAAACGAAATAAAGGGGAAGTGTTAGGATTGACGTACCCGGAAATTTGTTGTTGCCCTATATCAATTCTCGTTTCGGTTGGATGTTTGCTCCTAAGATGTCGTTTAAATGTTCTATATTATTGTCCACTTGTATATTTATATATTTTTTTCACAATATTTACAAATTATATAGTACCTTTTTTGACCAATATCAAACCTTTCCAGTTTCATGAAGTGATTCCAAATGTCAGATGTAAATTCTTGTTCCGCTTCCTTTGTTGTAGATATTTCGCTAGGAGGATGAAAACTTTCTTGCGTTGGGACGCGCTCCACATCAGGAAAAATGTTGATTTCATCATCTTGAAAATCTGCATATTCACGAGGATCAAAAGAATGATGAGATTCCATCGCGATATTCTTATCTTCGCCAGTTGGCACTTGACTTCCACTTACCATTTTTCGAGTGGATTGAGAGAATTGAGTGGATTAATTGGGAGAATTAAGAAAGAATTGTGTGGATTGAGAAAATTGAGAGAATTTAAGAGAATTTGAGAGAATTTCGAGTATTGAGAAAATTTGAAACTTGGGAGAAGAGAATTTGAGAGAATTTAAGAGAATTGTGAGTATTGAGAGAATTTGAGAGAATTTATAAGAAAAAAATAAGAAGAAAATTTAGGATTAAAAAAAAAAAAGATAACTATTGCAATTTTGCAACGGTTATCTTTTTCTTTTTTTTTTTTATAAATATTTGCCTGTTTGGGTGTTGGCCATTGCCAGGGCATCCTAAAGGCTACCCTGGCAACGGGTTGCATGTCCGCTGCGGGGGTTTTTTTTTTTTTTTAAAATTTTACCTGTTGCCAAGGGCTGCCTTGGCAACGGGCTGCATTGCCGCAGCAGCAGCATGGCCTGCACCTGCAGGCAGTGCTGCAGCTTCTTCTTCTTTTTTTTTGTGGAACCGGGTCAGGAATCGGCGGTTCTGGGCTGGTTCAAAAATTTATGGAATCGGAACTGGGTCCGTAGGGCGCGGGCTAGTTTCAGTTCCAAATCGAGGGCCCAGTCAACGGGCCGGGCCCGGGTTTGACCGGGCCGATTTCGGGCCAATTCCAGGCCGGAACCGGCCCATGGCCATGACTAGCGGTGGTGTCCCGAAATCGGCAAGGGTCCGGGCATAGGCGATCACGCTGCCATCGTCGATAAAAGGATGAGGTGAAGAATGTCGGGATGTATAGCTTTAGGGGTATAAGGGAGTCCGACGTGTAGTCACATGTAAACAGTGAGTGTGCGCTCTTTCTCGGTCGGAATGTGTTGGGATTTAGTGAATGCCTCAAAGGCACGCATTTTTTTTATTTGACTTGAGGAAATTGAGCATTGGAGACTCAGAGTAAACCTATCAAAATGGGTTATAGATTCATTTTTTAATCCATATTTGACGGGTTGATTTATTATATGAGTTAGTTATATTAAGTAAATGGGTTTAGAATGGTAAAACTCAAAATTATATGAGTGTTAAATGGGTTCACTTAGACAAAAAAAATGAGTTCACAACTTATTTAGACCTAACTAACTTCTATGATTTTCTCACCCTTATTCGATTTTGCGCTCGCTCGCTTGCTTCGTATTTTTACCTTAGTTTAGGTATGAGTTTTCTTAGGTATGGTTAAGTATAGAAGTGTTTTTGTAATGTAGGTTGAGTCGGATATGCGTTAAGTTGGGTCAAATCAAGTATGGATCATTAAAATTGTATTGCATGAAAATGAGTCGGACCATTTTTGACTTGATCCATCAGTTTGATAAACCTAACCTGGAGGTTCGCTTTTGTGGTCAATTTGTAACTAGTACAATAGCCCATAAATATATTAAGCCCCTGAAGATGTCCACCTCTTCCACCTTTTCTTCTTCTTTGATTGTCTGCAAATTGAATAAAAAAAATTGATGTCAAAAGTGGACAAAAACCTTAATTTGGACAAATCAAAATTAAGGTTTATATTTTGGGGTAAAGATGTAGAGACGTCATTCATGGCTATTATTGCTAACTAAGAGCCACATCGGTTAAGGAAATTGATAAAATATTATCACATTAGATTTTAGCAATTAAAATTGAAATTGGCACTGAAGTGATTTTTTTTTAAATGACACTTAAGTGATCCATAAATTGAACGCCATAAGAAAATTATGGCATTTCTACTGTGCTTTTACCCTTTTTTCTTGCTAAAGCCCCTAAAGTTTTTTTTTTTTTTTGTGTTTGTTCTATTCTAACTCTCTCCTTACTCTTAAACTTTTGCTCTACCACTTTGAAGATCGTGGAAGTCAAACCCTCCACTTGAAACTAAACGTCCCCACTCCACCCAATTCCATTACCACCTGGCTGTGTGCCCGGTGGCCAAAGCCCCGGAAGTTTACTTGCCTTTTTCTTATCATTTTGTCGGTTCAATCTTACCCAAGACTCATGAAATCAAGGCCCCTGGGCCTGTCTTCGGGGTTCATTTGTTTGGGTCGACTGGGAGGGTCTAGGAAGATGTCCATACATGTCTTAGGATCTGCGCACTTCGATAGAAGTCACGAAATATCGAGCTTCGGTTTGAAGCCTAAATCCATTATTCGGACATTACTTTTTCTTTTTTTGGTTCGCAATATACTTAAGATAGAATTTTAATTTATCCTTGTGCACGTCTTTAATCATAAAGACCATAAAAATCACAAAAAAATCTAGAAATTTAAAGAATAGCATGCCATTACATTCCATATTCGCATCGCACATAGTTAGAAATCATGCATAGCCTAGTTTTTCCGTTTCGCATGCAGTCATTAGGAAACCATACAGAATTAGGGTTCGTATATAATTTGTCTCCATACTTACGAAATTCATATTTGGGATTATTATTCATGCATCTTGTATAATAGGAAACATTTACATTTTGGAAATTGCATACTAGGCATTTTAGGATATTTCCTTCAATTAAAAAAATAAAAAAAGCATATATTTGTATTTCGTGTGAGAAACTCATGCTTAGTTCCCTAATTTTCACACGTCATTTTTTAGTTATGTATCTTTTTAAGTATAAGAAAAAAAAAATAAAATTGTCATTAGATATTCGCGTATTATGTATATTCTAGGTTTTCATTTCCAGAATTTCATTTAGGGAAAGTGATTTTTCATTGGCATGCATATTATTCTTCGAATTTCATTTTAGGAAAGTAGAGTATCCTATAAAGAATTACCATGGACTAATTCATTTTAGGAAATATCACCCAACGTTACTTTATTGTTATTTTTTTTTACTTATGACATTAAGTTTTCTCTTTTGGACATTACAGCTCATGGGGTTAAACCCAGGTTTAATAACAAGACCGTGTTTAATTATTCTTCAAGACAGCTCGGGTTGTTATCTTCCACCTTATTTACTATTTAGTTTAGGCTCACAATATTTTCACGATCTAAATGGTAATAACACTCTCTAACTTATTGAGTTGAAAAAATTAATCTCAAGAAAGCTAATTAATCAAAATCACATATGGGAAGGGTGCAAGTTGTTATTTGTTGAAAATGTAAAAGCCACACATTGTCTATTTTCTGTTCGTGTTCATACAAATTTAATTTTCTCTCTTCTACTTGCTAATGCGCTCGAGCTGATTTCTACAACGGATTTTTCGTTATAAGTTTGAACCTTGTCGATAATATATGTTAATCAGCATATCTTAAATGTAAGTTACAATCGCAAATAGTTCACAATTGCCGAAGAATTCCCTTAAAAACTTAAACTACAAAAGCGTGTATTTCAAGGAGTTATTAGACATTGAGCTTTAGAGAGACATTGTAAATAAATAAAGGCTACTAATACTCAAAAATTAGAATTCCGCTCACTAAATCTATTGTAAATGTACCATCACATTTAGATTGATGGATCATTAGGTTTAGGAAAGGTTGGTGAAAATCATTAGACTGATTGTTCTTTATTAAATGTATATTTTTCCTTTAACATCGACTTATACCATTAATGAGGTCCAAAATTGGGCTATTTTGAAACATTTGAATTTTAAAATGTATATAAAGTTCTTTGAGGGGTGGAAATGGTGTGGGCCACAGTTTTTTTTTACTCCTTTATACTCAATCTTCATAGGAAAAAAGCTACTAAAAGCTCCAAATTATGTCCATTTTGACACATATATTTCAATTTTTTTTACACCATAAATCCTAAACTTGTACTTGAGTGACTCAATTAACCTTCGTAGCAATCTGTTAAAAATTTGTTAGATTAAACAGAAAAAATAGGGAATTCGAAGTGACTGCTCATCATCGCCTTCAAGCTTACGATAGCTCGGCCAAAGCTCCTCCGGCACTTGTTCATTGCTACCCACTATCACCTAGACATTTAGTGGTGTCCGTAGGCCCTTGCTCAAGCACTCGCCATGACCGCTCAAGCTCAAACCTTGGCCTCATGGTCTGCGATTTGGGATCCACAATAATTTCAGCTTCTCCAATGGGATCCTTTCGATGAAAGACCAAACGTTCCTTTTAGGCCTTGTGATTACCAAGTGGTAATAGCCATTGCAAATAATGAAACTTTGAATGGTAAAAGGAGACACACCTGGTTGAGACGAATGTAGTAAAACAATTACTTAAATATAAAATTATATCCATTGATTATACGAAGTTAGAAGTGAATTCGACCGATCTTTTGATTATACATCGAGGACAATGGGACTTAAGCCAGTTGAGAAAAATCAATAATGATGGTAACCAAACTTATGTGATTTGCGATCCCGTGAAGTAGGTTCATATGGGTAATAACAAATCCTTTGTTAATCTAGTGATGTGTTATTAAAATTATTGTCCCGCTTAAGGTGAGAAAAGTGCAAGACTGTAATGAAAAAGAGGTTGAGTTAAGCTCTTAATGATTTCTATTATAGCCATTATTGGTGGTGTATTAAACTAAAATTTACACTCGATGAAATCACCTATACGAGTGCTGAGTGGAGCTAATCCTATGAGAATTTTGGCCAAATCTTTAGAGGACTTATGAATAAACTAGGCACGCGCATGGCCTATTAGTGCAAAACGGCGTTGAACAACAAAGTTCGTAGGGATATAATGTGATTGGTGAAAATTATAACTCACAAAAGAAATTTTGGTTCATAAAAGTTTCAAATTTCACTAATGATTTCATGAATTATATTTCATTCTTTTTAGGTTTGATTCATAACCCAAAAGGCACCAATTCCAATGCATCACATTCCATTGAGTTTAACTTAGCTTTTTTTTTCTTTCAATCCTTTTACAAAACTTTTTGAAATATGTGGGGAGTTGTTGGATATTTCAATAGTTTTGAAATATTTAAAGCCTTTATTTTGTAACGGCTCTATTGGAAATTTTGACCGCAATCAATTCGTAATGGTTTTGTCTGGTTTGAAAATTTAGACCTAAAAAATAGGAAATACGAATTTAATCCATTAAGTTTAAAAATTCAAATGAAAATGTAAAATAATCAGTAGTAGTAGTAGTGGTGGTGGTGGTGGTGGTGGTGGCAGTTATTACTGCTTTTGCTTTCGTAATGTGGAAACATTATAAATCCTAACCGCTTTCTCAACTCACCCTCCCCCTCTCTACTTTCCGTTTTCTCTTCCACTCCAAGCTACCTCAATTGAGAAATAATTGTTAGTCGAGGGAGGCTCCAACTTCTCAATTTGAGGTGAGTTAATGTCTCCTCACCTCATCTGGGAATATTTATTTTTAATTTTTTCTTTGCTCACTGTTGATGCCCTTCCTTGCTCTTGAGCGTATCTTCCGCTTCCATCATTAGAAATCAACTTGCTGCTTCAGATCCTCCGAACCAAGAAGTTCGATAGAACTGAGGAGGAATATTCTTGTTGCACTTGAAATGGTTATACGACTTCTCCAAGTTTTGGAAGCTTTCATCTCCTGATCTAAACCTAGATTTGAGAGCTATTCTCTCTTGATTTAGATCTAGATATGGGAGTTCCCAAATATGTTTTTATGCTTGTCCAACCTCTCATGATCTAGATCTAGGAGCTTCTGCAACTTGTTTTTCGTATCTATGTATGGTGATGGTGTTAAGGACGCTGAACCTAGGCGTACACCGCTCACTGAGCAAGCCATAACTATTGGAGAAGGAAATTATGGTGTGTGCTAATCACATATAACAATGTGTCATTCGTTGATCGGTCGCCGTTCATTCTATTTTGATGTTAAGATAGATCTGCTCTTATGACATGAGAGTGTGCTTATCAAAACAGTTTGTGAATTTGTTATTATACTTTGTTGTTTGGGATTTGCTTTATTTTGAACATATTGTATCATCTTGAAATATGAATGAAATATTACTTTTGATTAAAAAATTAACATTTTCTTTATTAACATTCTCCTTCATTTGCCTATACAGAGAATCTCCAAATCACGAACATAATATACCAAAAACAAGAAATTCTCCTTTTTTTTTTCCATTTATTTTCTAGGTTTGTGTATAAGTTGCTATTCCTGTTTACTCTATTATGTGCGAAGTAAGAGGAAGATTTGTTACATCCTTGGAGGATAGCCGCTAGAGCGTAACATTTTTTTTATATTCGACAGTTTTCACAAAAAATTTTAATAGATATCACTTTTATTATTATGAGAATCAATTGCACTACTTTCGGTCTTGGAGTTGCGATGTACTTCAATGGGTGAAATTATCCTTAAGGACAATGTACGCACGCCTCAATCATTTATTCTTTGTTTTTCATTTTTTCCAACATATTTTACAACACTTAGGCCAAGCTGTGAGCTTGAGCGACCATGACTGCCGCAAGCTTTAAAGCCATATTTGATCTCGAAGCTCGCGGCCACCATGGCCAGATCTAGTGTGTAAAGCAAGGGCCAACAAATGTTGCCGGATGTCCAGGCAACAGTGGTTAGCAACGGACAAGCGATCGCAAGCTCGAAGATGATGAATGTTAACTTCTCGATGACTAGTAACTTTGAATTTTCCTTTTGTTCTTTTTAATCTTTTTCAAATGGGGTGCTCGCATAGAGCCGTATAAGCGCCACTTATCCTTGAGAAATATTACTAATGCATGGTCAAATCAACCTCAGATTTTTTATAGCAATTTCTAACGAAACCCTAATGGCGGGTAAATATATCATTCAGATACAAATTTGAGATTCTTGATATCACAAAAAAAAAGTTTAGGGCAAATTTGTCATAGTGGACATAATATAAAGTTTTTGGTGGGTTTTTCCCTTATTTATATTTGCTAACTTTTTTAGTGCTTGATTTATTATTTCAAGTGCTAGGACATGCAAGTGTAGGTTAGAAAATAAAAATCAACCAAAATTGCATGTTAAGGCATCGATTCATGGGTATTAGTTTAATCTAGCCTAATCAAGTCTTCGTATCCAAATTCTTTGGTTAGCATAGGTAAAACAAGCAATTTTGCCGCCGACTAATGGTTTGGTCGATGGCATCACTTTACGTAAGTTGTCATTGGTTCCATTTGAAGAGAGGATTTCTTTTAAGCTTTGAATCTGTCCAGTATAGGGGTGATAGGTTCTCGGTATAGTCTGATCCCATTAGGAATTGTGAATCAGACTAAAGGGTTGGTTCCCAATTTTTGGAACCTTCCCAAGCGATCTAATGGGAGATGAAAATTAAATCAAAATGCAACCCTTCGCACATATTCGTGTCCAAATATTGAGAACTCAAACTACTCCTTTCCAACGATTCTACATCACGGACCCATTATGATACTAATTGGTCGATATTGTACCACCATTGAGAGTTTATAGATTATTCATGGTGGTTAATTTTATGAGTGGCTTACCAAACACAGAGGACAAAGATAGACAATGAAGTAGCTTCGAGTGCGACACGCGAGAGGGGAAGGGAAAGAAATTTGCATGAGACATAAAAAAATAAAAGTTCATTGGTCCTATCCAGGTGGTCCAGTCGCTCCAGTTCCCCTTGGAACCTAAGACCAAATTGAAAATCACCGATTTCAATTTTAGGAACCAATAATCAAACCGACGTCCCCGAGAGTTGCCTAGAAGTGACCGGTCTAGTCCGGTTCGAGTAGTTTCCGGTTCAGTTGGTCCGTGTTGCTCACTCCTAGTCCAGCAGAACTTCGAAAATGCAGCAGATGATGGAATTTGCTTTATCCTTCTGAGTTTTTAAATCCTCAGAAAATTGAACGGGGTTCCAAATCATGAGTTAAACTTAAAGATATGCACACCAATAATGCTGTTGTCGTCGCTATGGGACAAGATTGATTATTACTCCACTTGCTGCGAGAATTATTGAGTCTTCCATTATCAATGGCAATCATATTCGAACAAAAGTTTATATCCCTCGAATCATCTTCCGAAGTTAAAGAAATTAAATGGCCATTCATATTAGAAAGAAGACAATTCCCAGTAAGACTAAATCTGACAGCGGAAGATCATCTTCATGAACTACCAACTGATATGGGATCTCACATTCGAGCCAAATCAATGGAAATTCTGGGTTCGAATCAGTAGAATGTGGATTTGCGCTACTCCACGCACGAACAATCAAGCGATTACTGTCGACTTGGTTCTCGTAGATGAAATGGTCAGTACTTACCGTATTTTTATGCATAACTACATCAAACTACATGAAATTTAAATGCAGCATCTATCTTTCTTTTTTAATTTTCAGTTCATGTAAACCTAATCACCGAAAATTTATTTTTCACAAAGGCTGAAGTTATCCAAACAACAATCAGAGCTGAAGATCAACACTTATACAGAGCACTGTTACAACAAGGAAAACTCTACATCTTAACAGAATTTTAGGGTTACACCCAACAAGAGAGGTTTCAGGGCTGCGGTCCATGATCATATCATCTGATTTGGCAACACAACTATTATAAAAGAAGCAGATGACAGAACACCTTCTGTTCCAATGCATAACTTCTCCTTTCTGGGTTTTTGCTGATGGTACCTCATCCACTACAAAAAACACAATTAATATCGTGAACTGAAGAATTTTTCTCAGCTGGACAGGAAACTGATGTCTTTGTACATCTTCGGTGTAGGAAATACAACAGCAACCTCACCATTCCGGAAGGTGCGTAGTTTCAAGAAGGGTATTCTACAATCTTTCGTTCATTTTCAAAAAGTTGATACGAAAGTCAACACATTTCATCTTTCATCATGCATAGAATCGTACATTGGCAGGTACTTTCCTACTATTATCATTATCTTTTGACCGTCTGCCCTCATATATTCAACACTCTCACACACTTCTTTCAGAACGTCAGACTCAACCGTACTACAAAGATAGTTAACATCAATGCATATGAAGGTTAGTGGTACAGTGCATTGCACTTTTAAACACTCTTTGACCATCGTATTAGGTATAACTATCACTAAAATAATTTCTCTCATTTTAAACATGCTATCTTGTTACAGTTACGCATTTATATTTTTGCCTCTCGAAGAAAATTAACTCATAAGGTGAATACCAACAATTCTGGCAACTATTTTCCTATTTATAACTATGTTATGGATTTTCCATTTAACTTAAAAGCTTCCAAGTAGTGGTACAAGACTACTAGGACTTTGACTACGTCCCGATTAAGACTGAGCCGACCCTTGAGCAATATTCGTTGTAATATGACATAATGACATCCAAAAGTAGTTGGTTGATTATGAATCTTTATCTTGTTTTCTTGCCTTGTGTTGCTCTTGAACTTAATTGTCTTCTTATATTTCCATAAATTGACATTCCTAATCGCAGAAATATTCTCTAATTTAAGCCAAATTGGCAGTGTTGTTTCAGTAATAGTTCATACACAAGGAAGTTGAGGTAAGATTCTCTTAGCCTAAATTAACATAGTTCTACATGTGGCCATGCTTCTCCACCCCGTTCCCTGTTGCTATAAAGACGTGCCACTTTATTTTCCTTGATGGACATAGTTCAGCTTTCACTGTATTATTGTCCTATCGGGGCGGTTTACTTTGTAATCCCTAATAGAAATTGAGCTTTTGCTACAAGTCTGTTCGCATTTTCTTTCTCAGAGTTAAAGTGAATGACCCACAGCTAACATCAAACAAATCGGGACTGATTCAATTAATCGAAATTATGTAAGTTTTCAAGTTCATGGCACAAATATATGTATATCTATACAGCAACCTTCCTGAATCTTGGTTCTTTGAGCGGGATTACACTTCTTCTGGTAAATCTCAGAGAAAGAAAATAAATGAAATTAATGCCTTGCATTTGGTTATACATCTTTCCATGTATATAACTATGTATATTGTCACAAGGATCAGATGATAATGTGCATAATTTGTCTTTTTCTTTCTTTCAGTTGTTCATCAAGACACAGTGATTTTCTTCATCAAACTCAAACTCAAAATTATTACCAAGGGCCAATAGTCTCTTCAGAAAATGAGTGTCTGAAAAATAATACGAGTCTTACATTTTGGCACGCAATTTTCATATTATTGATTATAGGAAATTAGAAAATGGTGCTGAGAATTGAGGCTCTAACTGTTAACAGGAATCAAGTGCTTATTAATCATAGAAATTGTTACCAAGGGGACAATAGTCTCTTCAGAAATCAAGTGTCTGAAAAAATCATCTCTGTGCATTATCTTGGACACATTTCCTTAATCTCTCAGATATTCTTGCGGAATCAAGACTCGGTGCACAGTCCCCAACCTACATTCACAACGTAATAAAATGCTAAAAAATCATTAAAATTTTTGCAGCAACTTTCTCAAATTGCCTTGGACATAATCATGCTTTTGAGAACAAATTTATGTGCGTACCTCGCAATGGATCGAGTGGAATGTTGTGTCATCCAGGATGGAAAAGCTTGCGTTTAAGATCTCGACCCTTTCTTTGTGAAGCAGTCCGATGACGCGATTGAACATGAACTGATGATCCAACCCAGTAATGAGAACAACGTGTAAAGCCGAACCATTTTGGTGAATCTCAATTGCTGGTGCTGCATTCATCCCATAGTCCATGCTTGCATTCCGCTTTTCGATCCCTATCAAGCTCTCTTTCTTTTCAGTCATCTTCTCCAAGTTGATCTGTAGCTTCCTGATGTATTTAGTCGCTTCATGAAGTTGATCTGGAAGAGATGTCACCTCCTTCGATACAGAAAAAAAAGAAGTAGGTTGGAAGAGTTTGGTTGGTGCGAATTTTCCAGTTTCGATGTGCTCATAGCATATTTTTAACCTTCCCCGCCTGATTGTTCATCTGAGAGATGCTAAATTAATTCCAAAAAATCCAGTAGTGATCTCAATCTTACGGATATTTTCATGAAAAATTAGTGGTGCTTCATGAACGTCGAATCTTACTTCATACTGATGGTATAAAGATTACAAGAAATGAAAATGCATTAACAAATTTGTAATCAAGAATATTCAATATATAAGAAAACGGCATGAAGATTCGGAAAGATATGAACATTTCCTAACAAAAACCAAAGGAAAATTTCCTAAAAAGTAAAACGTGCAATAGAGGCGAGAGCTCAGCCGAGAGAGAGAGAGAGAGACCGTTGAGCTAGGATGGGGAACAAGAGAATTGAGCTGGGAATAGAGGGCCTTCATCTGATGTCGCCGGTTTCTCTCGATCAATTTCCGGTCATTTCGCGAGGAGCTAGGGCTGTTCTCCATAAAAAAAAAAATATGGCCGCACCAACTCAACAAGAACGATAGCAACAACACATACAACAGAAACACTCACATTCTTTTTCAGAGACATATTATGGACATTATATGTGGCTAGGTCTGCATAGTTCCTGCGCAGTGGCTTTATCAGGATAATAAAGTGAAAAAAGCGAGACATAAATAAATCATTAGATGCTACCCAGGAAAAGGGGTTTCCGATTTGAAGGGCTGGTGGGTCAGTGGCTATTTTATGGGAGGAAGGGACCCCACCTTAGCTTTGTCCATTTCTGTTAACATAATAAATAGGGTTAATAACATGAAAAACTTCAAATTTGTACGTCCGTGATAAATTTATCCCAAATTATTTTTTTGACCACTAAAAACTTCATACTAATACACTTGTAATGATTTTACCCCGAATTAATTTTTTGACCACAAAAAATCCTAAATTGGTACATTTGTGATAATTTTATCCAAAACTAATTTTTAAACACTAAAAACCTCAAACTGATACATTTGGAACAAATTTACCCTCTGTTAGTATCTGTTAAATTGGATTAATATCACGAAAAATCACAAATTGGTAAACTTGTGACAAACAGAGGGGTAAAACCCAAAACTGGTACACCCGTCAACTATCACGTGTCATCAAACTTAGCATTTTAATAGTAAAATTTAATGAAAATTAACGGAGGGTAAATTTGTTACATGTGTATTGATTTTGGGGTTTTTGGTGGTCAAAAAATTAGTTTGAGGTAAAATTGCTATAAGTGTACCAATGTGGGGTTTTTGATATTCAAAAAAATAAATCGGGGTAACATTGTCACAGGTGTACCGGTTTGGGGTTTTTCGTGGTATTAACACTAATAAATATCAATTCCCATGCACTGTGCATATTGCGACTTCAAGAGAGAATTCAGACCTGAAAAGAGAGGACGTTCGCAAATCAAATTTCCCAGAGGATCAGACAGTGTGCGAGATTCATTCTTGGACGTTTTCACATTCAAATGCTGACCCTACATGCCACACGCACAGCATTTTCACCATACATGAGATTGGAGAGAACAATATCTATTCATAAGCCGTCCAACATGTCACCTTCCTGCATAGAATCGAAGACTCGTAGGGTTGAAATCGGTTAGGGTTTGTTCAAACGGTAAAAGTGCACAGGATCGGGTATCGAGATTAGAAGGTCTCGAGTTTAATTCATCTCCTAGAAAATGCATGAACCGGACTCCAGACTTAATCAATGCCATTTCTAGCTACCCCATTCTACAGTCACAGATAAGATCATAGCATTTAGCCAAGAAGATAAGAGCGTAAAAACCAAGCAAACATATGCCCATGTATGTAGAGAGAGGTAGACAAGCATAATTGTGTAACATGGTTTGTTTCTTGTAGTGGAATTTTAGCGCAGTTGTGATGGTTCTCTTAACTGAAATTATTCTCTCCCTTTTCTGCAGAACTTCACGTGCTGGTCTTTGCATACTTTCTCCCCCTCTATCCTTAGCTATCAGTTTCGTCTCACTGATACTCTAGACTTCATATCTAGCTATTCAATTATAAAAAAAAAATCGTTAGTTCTCTCTACCGTTATCTATAGATAAGAAGCGAAGACACTAGATCGAGGAATAGATATAGTGGATAGTTTTGTCCTATGATTTAGTCAGGACTGTCTCTTTTATCTTGATTGGATAGGTATTTACCGAAGTAAAAATTTGATGAACTAAACGAGGATAACAAAAATAAATTTGCAATCCAATCGTTTCTTAGTAATGAAGAGACATATATAGAACTTCTTCTTCTTCTTCGCTCATTGAGAGCACCACTTCCGCACGATTGCATTGCCATGCTCACTCCACTCCGAGCTTGCTCGCCGTCCTTCCATGTAGCTCTCGATGTCAGCCCCATCTCTCCCGAAGCTGAAACTCAGTCTCAGCTTCGTCTCTCGAGCCTCCCTCTCTCTTTGTTTCAAGATTCAATCGGGGAAGAAGGAATGTAGACGGTATCAACGCATTCGATTAGTGATGGAAGCGAATGAGTCCTCCTCATTGGAGCGGGGCAATTGAGGGCAAGAAGATCAACGGAGGAGGAGGAGGGATTAGGGTTTTGTTTTAGAATTGGGAAAATTAAAGATGCGTAAAAGAGCTATAAAGATATTAGGGATTTTTCACATTTATAAGAATAAAAATATAAATTAAAGAAAATTCATCTAGTCAGGTTCAACCTAGAATTGGAAATAGTACCAAACTTTACCGGTTTCAATTGCATAGAATGGGAACCAAATCGGTACTCTCAGAAACAACACAGAATCGGTTAGTTCGGTCCAATTCGAATGGTTTCTTTTGCTCATATAGGAACTGAGAGAGAGAGAGAGAGAGAGAGAGAGAGAGAGAGAGAGAGAGAGAGAGAGAGAGAGAGAGAGAGAGAGAGAGAGAGAGAGAGAGAGATGAGCTGATTGGGCTTAACTTTCGGAGGACCAAAGATGAGCGATTGGAGACTTTGTGGTTTGTAACTTGAGGAGGAGAATTAGACACATAAGTAATCTTTGCTTTGAACCCTTAATTGAAACCCATGACCAGCCTGGCCTGGTCACTTCTGTTGTAAGAAATGAAAGCATGGGGGATAGTGGAAAATCGCATATCCATGCGCTCTTTATCCTCTCAAATCTTTGTGGGTACCATGTGTCCTCTTTTGAGTGATTTAGGGGCTATTTGGTACCCAGCCAAATAGTACCTATTTCTATTCTTTTGTTCTCAGGAACAAAATTAGAACAGAAATCTGTTTGGTAAATTTTTTGTTTTTAGGCACAAATTTGTTCCTAGAATCAGTTTTAGAACAAAATCAAGAATAAAAAAAAATTAATTCTTGATTATGGGAACAAAAATCACAAATGGAAAAGAAAATTCTTTTTCTTCTTCTTCTTTGTGGTCGGTCTTCTTCATTTTTCTTGGCCTGTGGTCGACAAGGGTGAGGGCTGGACCCTCACGGCCTGGGCGAGGGCCACCCTCACCAGATCTAGCGAGGGTGGCCCTCGCCTGTGGCCAGCGACCTAGCTATGGGCCAAGGAAGGAGGAGAAGAAAAAAAGAAAAGAAAAAAAAGGAAAAAAGAAAGAAAGAAATATTAAAAAATTCAAAATATTATTAAAAAAAGAAATTTTATGTAGTTACCAAACACGTTTCTGTTTTTTTCTGTTCTAAGAATAGAAATTTTGGGCGGTTACCAAGTGCTTTCAAATGCTAAAAAATTATTTCCAGAAATTGAATAAAAAAAATCATTTCTGAGCATAAATTATTTTCGGGAATAAAATGATGACCAAATGCATCCTTAATGGCTGATGCCCTTCTTTTCTTGAATCATCGAGGTCCCAAGAAGTGCGAGAAAGTACATCATTTTAATGGTTTTGTCCTGTAACGTGATAGCATCGTCTTATTCATCTATTTTTCCGACAAGTTCTATTGTAATTAATATAAGTTTGAAAATTATTACAAGAAACAATGATATGTACAATCTTTTCTCGAGAAGTGCTTCCATGGCCAGCTGTACGTGATGTATTTGGAATTAGGGGTCTCATAATTTGGAAAAAGTAGCATAAGGGGGACATAAGAATAAAAGCATTTCTCTGGTTATGTCCACTTAATCTGAACCGATAAAAGTGCCCCTACATTTAGAAAACGACAGAGAGACTTGAGCGGTGGTCGCAACTATCTCAAGCGACCCTAGTAGGAGGTCGCCTGAGCCACTGGGGACCCTGAGTATGAGGTTGCGACCACAGATTTATGGTTCCATTAAAGAAGAAAGAATTAATTCCCTAACATAGACTATTGTTGGAACTGTAGCACGTCGTGTTGCGCCGCGTGCCCTTAGATAAAATTTGGGTGCTCTCCAAGGTAAACTTTCTTGGTACTCTAGAGATCACCATTGACATCCAATCTCATCTTTTGTGATCACTATGCCTTCTTTTGAAATTACTGTGATTACATCTGGTGTTGATTTTTGTTGCGGACGAGTACTAATATTTGAAGTCATAGCAGATAAGGACCCATCATGAGTTTCTTTCATGCAGAACAAAAAGGTTGTATGGTTCTGGGGCTGTACAGGAAACAGAAACCTAGAAAGGGATCATCCATTAAAACAGTTTTTGCTATGGATTTAGATGCAGGAGATGTCGAATACTGAGAAGAGGACCTTTGAGAAGCTGGCTTCTACACCATCTAAGTACGGGCCAGTCCACACGGTTTTTTGGAGGGAATGGTTTCCACGAATTTGCTTGATTAGAATGGGGAATGTGTGAGATTTAGCTGTAGTCGGCCACCAACATCATTAGCCTATTATCCAAACAGGTGTCCAGCATTTATTGAGTGCTCTTGGTCAATTGAGATAATCTAATTTCACACGCCTCTTTCTCTCTCTCTCTCCTCGTTGCCAGGCTAACATCCGCCTCCGCCACTCCGCTGCCGCGACCCGGTCACCATCGCGCTCTCGTCCTCGCCGCCATCATAGCCTAGCCACCGTCCCTTGGCTCAATGATGCCAGCTCCAAACGTCGCAAGGCAGATCGGACTCGCAGCTCAGACACCGAGAGAGAGAGAGAGAAGGGGGAACAGCGGCTCGCAAGGCTCAAACGAGAGCTGTGTCGATGACGGGACGGTGAAGACGCGAGGCGGTAGTGGTGCATCAGTGAGGAGACGGAGGAGATGAGTGTTTTGTTGGATTTATGCTTTCTTGTTTTTCTTGGAGCGTTCAGGGGTCTTTTTGAAAGTTTATTTTTAGGTTACAAATTGGAAATCAAGAAACTCGTGAATGCTTGCCGTGGGTCTTGATGGCTGCTGCTCAGCTATAGCTAAGCGTCACCCACAGGTTAAAGGAATGGGACAACGGTAACAGGTGACGGACAAAACCAATCAGAGGTCCATGTTCTTCATTTGTTAGAATATACTTATGGATTGTGTTAGATTAGTCTCACATCAAAGAATTGTATGGTGTGGAGTATATCCTAGCTGAGACATAAATCATGAGTTTAAATTTTTGAGTGAAAGTGAGTCCAACTTAATATATTGATGAGTTCAGACTTGAGTTTCTTCTTGGCAGTCTTCTCAAACAAAGGTATAAGGGTTTTGCTAAGAGTTCATAACAAATGGTATCATAGTTGATGGTAGATTGGTAGGCTTTCAATTTGTTCTGGCGTTTAGTGAATATCTTAAGGAAGGCGTCTGGTGAGCTATAAGCATTGTGGTGCAGCAATGCAGGCTAGATGGTAGACTTCATGGTTTGGTCTAGAGAAAGAGACTAGGAATGAAGCCGAGTGTTGATGGAGATTTAAGCTGAGATATCTTGATGCAGAAGGATACTTCGATTGAGGGAAAGAGACAACACTGAGTTTACACGTGAGAGGGAGATTGTTGGGATACACGTGTGAGTTGTATTAGAAAAATCTTATATCATAGAGCCGATATAGTGTGAAGCAGTTAACATATATTAGTTGATCCATAATTCATTAGTTTAATCTTTTAAATAAATGTGAGTCCAACTAGATATGTTAACGAGTTCAGACTTAAGTTTCCTCTTGGTGATGATCTCCGACAAAGGTATCGGGCTTCTGTTGTGCGTTTACAACACAATCATGGTTCTTATTGGTGGGTTATAAGTCATTGATATCATTTACATCAAAACTTTACTGAAGTATGTTTATAATTCATTGATTAGAGGCATGATTAGAGATACATTCCTTTCCCTGGGGATTGAGTAAAGCAAAGCCCATATCTAAATTATTTTCTTCAAACTCCGAAAGCAGCCAACTACAACCACCACCCTCTATATCCACCTCCTGAGCTCCGTTTCTAATTCTGACACTCATCAATCTCAATCCCCAATCGCTTTTATCAACTACCACCCACTCCATACACATCTAGAACATTGTCTCTGATTTTGCCACAATTCAATCTCCATCACTAATCGCTGTTATTATATTGATCTCTCTTTCTCTCTCCCTACGCACATCCGCCACGAGTGCTTATCTCAATGATGAAAAAGTGCATAAGTTACTTTACTATACAGGGTGTGTTAGTACGCACAGGCGACCTTTATCGGCTTCTGACCTCATACAATGGCCAAAAAGAGAGGAGGGGAGAGGGAGAGGGAGAGGGAGAGGGAGAGGGAGGTGCAGTAGTGGAAATGGTGGCTATAGGTAAAAGAGCCGGTGGAGAGAACAATGGTTGCTAGTGACAACCTACGTAGGGGACAAGTTGAACCTAATATTAACATTGGGAGGAGCAGTAGAACCCCGATACTTCTATTTGGGGAGATTATCAATAAAAAGTTCAAATTTGAAACCATCAGCATATCTGGTGAATCCACCTTCATATTTAAATCTTTGACTCCACCTCAATTTCCTCGGCTCTACAACCAAGCTTGGCAAGAAATAAGGGGACACCATGCAGCACCTTGATTTGGTCACATCTGCAATTTTTTTAATAGATATTTTAGCCATCGCTAATAAACATTAAAAGTGAGCCACCAATCAATTGTCGGCTTTAATATCATTTGTTGAGACGATGTAGTAGATGCCCGATATATTCACTTAGAGAGATCGCAAATAGGGATCATAGCACATCAACATATCCAGTTAGACTCATATTTACTTAAAAGTTTAAGTCAACGAGTTACTGACCAACTACTATGTATTAATTGCTTCACCTTACACCATATTCCCAATTGAGATTTCTTTTACCTAACACCCTTACCCATTCAGCTCAATAATTAGCAAATTGATTATTAAACCACAGAAAAATGGGAGAAAAAGCAAAGAAAAGTAGGAAGATCTATCATTGAGATTAAATGTGCTGACGTGTCATTCTCTTGATAGCATCAGAAATGTCAATAAAACCTTTTAGTCATGATTCATTCTTCAACTTTGTCCACTTTTATTATCCTTTAGTCTTTGACTTTACGAATAAGGTTTTCCTCCCTTAATGACATAGATTCTGAGCAATTTTGGTCCTCGACCATCATTGACACATCACATTTAGCTCATAATTCTTCCACATGAGTGGAATTTCCATTGAGTGGTGCAAATGAGGATTAACAACAAGAATTATGAAAAAAATTGAAAATTTGAGGATAGAATCTTAACCCTCAAAGGTCAAGGAACAAACTATAGTTAGGTGATATTGTAAGCATTTTCATAGATTTATTTTATCAATCAGCTTGCATTGTCTTTGACAGATACAAAAGGTGGGTGGTCTGAAAATGTGAAAATAACTAAAAAAGGAAAAGGTTAAAGCAATAAGAATTTTTAATTTTTTTATGCAAACTCTTGAGATCACGATATATTTCTACATAAGAGGTTATTGAAGTTGATTATATGCACATATCTTGATCTTAACAGAGTTTGTGTTGGAAATATAGTGCAAAAGCGACAGGATCTTGCAAATTAAGTCAATGTGAAAATAACAGAGAAATAAATGAGGAACAATAAAAGACACCAGAGATTTACGTTGTTCGGTCCGAATATCGATACCTACATCCACAGGGAGAGCTAGCCACAAACAATCCACTATAATCAGAGAATCAGAATTACAAATCGTTCATACGCTCGAGTGTTTCCCACACCTACGTTTAAGCTCAAACCCAAAGTGTTTACGAATAAACAACTTAATTGGACAAATACACTCACTGCACAAATCATTGCATGTTCAAGCCCAAAGCAAAACACACGCATGCTCAAGAACGTCTCTGTACGTTCTGCCTCCTTCGTGCGGCTTGAATATGAGCGTCTCTGTACGTCTTGCTTTGTGCGGCTTTGATCTTCGCTAAAACAACGAAACCCTCAATTTCTTTTCTATTTATATGTGGCAAAAAACCCTATCCTTCTTCCTCTTTTACCTGACTTCCGTGGTATGTGGCAAAAAACCCTATCCTTCTTCCTCTTTTACCTGACTTCCGTGGCCCCACACGTTTCTTTTGCACGTTCAAGAAGGAAAGTCCTTCACTGATAAGCATTCAACAAATTGACTAGGGCCCACCGAAATAGATATAATAAAATAAGTGTGCCCCTATTTTGTCTTTTAGTGGCCTTCTCTATTCGCATCGTCGTGAGCCCCTCATCCGAAATTAGCCAAATAGGAATGCGGGCTCAAACTCGAGACATAAATTTAACAATTCTCCACCTTGGCTTGATGTTCGTAGCCAAGTTATAGTGCTCATCATTCGTGCTAGCTCTCCCAACGCCCCGACGCGCGCTCACTCTCCATAGACGCCAATTGTGCTCATGCAGAGCTTGAGCTTCGCCAAAGGAACAGGCTTAGTCATCATGTCCGCTGGATTCTCTGCTGTCACAATCTTGTTAACAACAACTGCACCCTTCGCTAAGACATCTCGGATGAAGTGGTACCTAATGTCGATATGCTTCGTTCGCTCATGATAAATCGGATTGTATGCCAGATGTATCGCACCTTGGTTATCACAGTGTATATTAACACTTTTCTGATCTAACCCAAAGTCTGAGAGTAAACCTTTTAGCCATATCAACTCTTTCGCTATAAAGGTCAGTGCCATGTACTCTACCTCAGTCGAAGACAAGGCAACATGATCTTGTAAGGATGCCTTCCAACTAACTGCACCACTTGCTAGCGTAAATACGTACCCTGCTAAAGATTTGCGTTCATCCAAGTCACCTGCGTGATCCGAATCTACATAACCAGTGGTCTCACTGCCATTATTGTTCCTTCGGTACACAATTCCAACGTCTGCTATCCCCTTTAAATATCTGAGGATCCACTTCACAGCTTCCCAATGAGCTTTACCAATGAGCTTCATGTAACGGCTAACTACACTCACCGCTTGTGAAATATCGGGCCTAGTGCATACCATAGCATACATAATACTACCCACTGACTAGAATAAGGAACACGGGACATAAGCTCTTCCTCCTCCTCAGTCTGCGGTGATAACTTATCTGAAAGTTTAAAGTGCATCGCCAAAGGTGTAGTTACAGATTTCGTTGACTGTATATTAAATCGTGCAATAATCTTCTCAATATATTTCTTTTGAGAAAAACGTAAAATTCCTGCAGTTTTGTCACGCAAAATCTCCATACCCAATATTTTCTTTGCAACACCTAAATCTTTCATCTCAAATTCAGCACTCAATTGCCTCTTCAACACAACAATATTAGACATGTTCTTAGCTGCTATCAACATATCATCAACATATAGTAATAGGTATATCAAAGACCTATCCTCCAATCTCCTATAGTAAACACAGCTGTCCATACGACTTTTAGAATAGTTCTGAGTAGCTATAAAACAATCGAAACGCTTATACCACTGTTTAAGAGACTGTTTCAGCCCATAGAAAGATTTCTTCAATAAACAAACATGATCTTCCTTACCCAGAATAGCAAATCCCTCTGGCTGCCTCATGTAAATCCGCTCCTCCAACTCACCGTGAAGAAACGATGTTTTCATATCTAACTGCTCCAGCTCGAGATCTTGTGCAGCAACTAAGGCAAGTAAAACACGAATAGAAGTATGTCTTACCACAAGAGAAAATACCTCGTTGTAGTCAATGTCCTCCCGCTGTGTATACCCCTTCGCCACAAGTCTCGCCTTATATCTTACTCCCTCAACACCGGCAATGCCCTCTTTTCGTTTAAAAACCCACTTGTTACCAACAATCTTTTGGCTCTTAGGTATTTTAACCAACTCCCATGTCTGATTCCGATGAAGTGATTCCATCTCTTCACTCATAGCCCCTAATCACTGCGACGACTCAGAACTAGCCATCACCTCAGAGTAAGACGAAGGCTCATCTGTCTCCACCTCATCACCTACAGTCAATGCATAGGCAATATCTGTATAACCATAACGTACCGGTGGTTTAATTTGCCTTCTTTGTCTACCTGCGGCTATAGTGTGCTGCGGCTCTGCTGATTGTTCATTATCACCAATTTTAGGAATTGCGGCCTCATCTGTAATCTCAGCTTCTGTTACCTTCGAGGTCTCCGGAGTCTCCACTTGAATCTCCACCTCACTACTGACACCCTGATCTGTCTGCTCTGCTGGTTGTGTCTCAAGACCCCTCCTTTTAAGCATTGCAGTCTCGTCGAAAATCACATCTCTGCTGATTAGAATACCGGGTGATCTGGGATCAGTGCACCGCAGTCGATAGCCTTTCACCCCATGTGCATAACCAAGAAATATGCACTTCTTCGTTCTTGGCTCAAGTTTACTATCACTCGCATGAGCATACGCAGGACATTCGAATACTCGTAATCCGGAGTAATCAACAGGTTTCCCGACCATACTTCCTCAGGAGTCTTTCACTCTATAGCAGATGGTGGAGATCGATTAACTAGGTAACATGCCATATTCACTGCTTCGGCCCAATATTCCTTGCCTATTCCTGCATGTGAAAGCATGCTCCAAGCTTGCTCCAGTAAAGTTTTGTTCTTCCGTTCTACTACGCCATTCTGCTGTGGTGTCCTGGGCCCTGTGTGGTGTCCCACAATCCCTTCTTTCTCGTAGAACTCAGTAAAATCTTTACCACAAAACTCCATGCCATTATCAGTTCTCAGACACTTGATCTGTTTATCTGATTGTTTCTCAATCAATGCCTTAAATTTCTTGAACCGATCAAACACATCATATTTGTGCTTTAGAAAGTAAACCCATACCTTTCTAGAGTAATCATCGATAAATGTCAACATATATCGGGCATCTCCTTTTGACGGAACTGGAGATGGGCCCCAGACGTTTGAATGAATGTACTCAACCGATCGCTTGGTCGAATGAACAGCTGTTGTAAACTTAATCCGACGCTGCTTTCCAAAGATGCAGTGCTCACATAAGTCCAGCTTCCCTGTCTTCTAACCCTTCAATAACCCCCTATCACTCAGCATCGTCATACCTGCCTCACTCATATGCCCCAAACGCATATGACATAACTGAGTCAAGTCAGAATCTAACTCACCTGATCAAACTGCAGCAGCTCAGGTTACGGTCTCTCCTAGTAGATGATATAGAGAACTCACTTTCTTCTCCTTCATCATTGTCATGGCACCTCGAGAGACCTTCAGCAATGTACTTACACCTAATATCATCGAGTGTCCCCAGATAAATAAGATTCTTCTTGAGCTCTGGTACATGCCTCACGTCTGTCAGTGTGCACACCACCCCATCGTGCATCCGAATCCGAACTGTTTCTATCCCCACAACATTGCAGGTTGCATTATTTCCCATCAGAACTCTACCATCATCTGCAGTCTGGTAAGTAGTAAACCAGTTCCTATGAGGCGTCATATGATAAGAACACCCCGAATCTAGCACCCATTCGTCTCCTAACGAACCAGTAGTCACACACAAGACGGCCTCTGCATCACTAGTGCTCTCCTCAACAACGTTTGCCACACTGCTTGTGGCATTCTTCTTGTCACCTTTATTTCTTCGCTTCGAACAATCTCTCCTGATGTGCCCCTCCTCGTGACACTCAAAGCACTTCACGAGTCCTTTAGACTTTCTATTGCATGACCTTGACCTGCTTTTACCTCTGCTGCTACTGGACCCTCAATGTTGTTCTCTACCTCAAATCACTAGTCCTCGTGCTACATCCTACGCTAGACTATCATCTCGCAACTTCCTCTACCACTCTTTAGAGAACAATGCTGACTTTACCTCTTCCAAGGTAATCGTAGTACGCCCTTGAAGTAGTGAATCAGTAAAGTGCTCCCATGATTCTGGTAAAGAAGCCAATAACATCATGCACTGTTCCTCATCATCAAGTATCTTATCAACGTTTTTCAAATCCATCATGAGTTTATTAAATTCATCTAGGTGGGATCTGATCGACGTACCTTTAGTATATCGAAATTGAAACATCCTTTTCAATATGTACAAGCGATTGTTCAAACCCTTCGTTACATAGAGTGCCTGTAATTTTGCCCACAATGATGCGGCATCCTTCTCCTCAACCACCTCTATTAACACTTCATCCGATAAATTCAACAGGATTATACTCTTTGCTCTTTCCATTAGCTTTGCTTTATTAGCCGCTTTCATTATAATAGGCAACTCATCTTCCCCATCTAATGTCTTGGCCATACCTTGGGTTGTCAATAGCGCACACATTTTGACGCTCCATAATCCAAAGTTGTTTCTCCCGTTAAACTTCTTGATCTCAACTTTCGCTCCAAACATAATTACAATAGCAGAATTTCTAGATAATAATCAAACAATCAAAAGCCCCAAATCACAATCCAAAAAATCCAACCCTCAAGCTCTGATACCAATTGTTGAAAATATAACGCGGAAGCGATAAGATCTTGCAAATTAAGTCAATGCGAAAATATCAAAGAAATAAACGAGGAACGATAAAGGACACCAGAGATTTACGTTGTTCAGTCCGAATATCGGTACCTACATCCACGGGGAGAGCCAGCCACAAACAATCCACTATAATCAGAGAATCAGAATTACAAATCGTTCATACGCTCGAGTGTTTCCCACACCTACGTTTAAGCCCAAACCCAAAATCTTTACAAATAAACAACTTAATTGGACAAATAAACTCACTGCACAAATCACTATATGTTCAAGCCCAAAGCAAAACACACGCATGCTCAAGAACGTCTCTGTACATTCTGCCTCCTTCGTGCGGCTTGAATACGAGCGTCTCTATACGTCTTGCTTTGTGCGGCTTTGGTCTTCGCTAAAACAACGAAACCCTCAATTTCTTTTCTTTTTATATGCGGCAAAAAACCCTATCCTGCTTCCTCTTTTACCTAACTTCCGTGGCCCCACACGTTTCTTTTGCACATCCAAGAAGGAAAGTCCTTCACTGATAAGCATTCAACAAATTGACTAGGGCCCACTGAAATAGATATAATAAAATAAGTGTGCCCCTGTTTTGTCTTTTAGTAGCCTTCTCTATTCGCGTCGCCGTGAGCCCATCATCCGAAATCAGCCAAATAGGAATACGGGCTCAAACTCGAGACATAAATTTAACAGTTTATATAGAGAAAAAGTTACATTGTCATGTACGGCCCAAGGACACTTAATCAGCCTTGTTAAGTATGTTTTGAAAATATGACATTTTCATCTCAAGTAAGCAACTTCCTTGAAATGCCTACTTCTTCAATTTCGACAAGAGCAAAGATCCGGCCAAGATGAACATTTTGAGATGTATTTTTTCTATTTTGGGCAAAAGCCACCAAAAACCCTAAATCCATTGGGACACATTTACCCTAAATTTTTTTTCTACAACACCAAAAATCCCAAACTTGAACCTGTGTAACACATTTATCTTCTGTCAAAGTTCTATCAATGAGAACTGTTAAATTTGCCTACATGGATGCCAAAAACTAAACATTGTTGAAATGGCATCCACGTGACTTAAGTAAAATAAAAATGACGCTGTTTTGGCTGAAAAATCACTTAACGGAACATTGATAAAGGTAAATGTGTCACATAGATACAAGTTTGGGATTTTTTATGTCACAAGAAAAATTTTAAGGTAAATGTATCACTCTGTGTTTAGTTGGGGTTTTTTATATCACAAAAAATGTTCATGATAAATGTGTGATGGTAGGCATAGTTTGGTGGATTTTTTTGTGGCTTTTTCCCTCCTATTTTTAGTTAGTTTCTTTTTATAAGTCGAAAGAGTGGGCAGATGCGACTGGCTTAACTATTTCCCCTTTGGGCTTTACCATACGAGTCTCATACTCGTTTTGAATTGTTCGTTTTGAGTCATAAATCACTCGTAGTGAACAGACTTGTCATCTTAGTCCCTTCAACATATGAGAAGGTAGGAAATCTCTCTATATGAGGTAGCAAATATCCAAGACACAAACTTGATGGAGGTTCGTTCACGATAAGACTCGAATTTGTGACCTTCTCAAAAATAGCGTGACTTTTTTACCACCAGTCGACTGCACTCGGGGATCTTATCTTTAATTAGCATAACGAGGGCGCTCTTATACATATCCAAATAAAAAATGCGCAAAAGTACCAACAACCAGCAATTGGCCCAAAAAAGATATCGATGAATTTAAAGTATAAATTCAACAAATGACAAAAGAGCCCAAGAAACTCTTTCTGAGGATTGGCCCAAGCCATTTGCTTTAGTATGCATAGTTCGAAACTTGCAAAAACCCTTCACCGGCTCGAGCAGGGAGTCCATTGATTTTAGGCATGACCACTCGTTTTAAATAATCCGTTTGATGCTTTATGAAAAAAAAAATGATCTATGACCAAACATTAGGGGTGGCGGTCTATGCAATATTGACGTCGAAAATAGGGATATAATGCCAATATGGCTAACTCGAGCACAACGCATTTAGCAAACGGGTTGGATCGCTTGGACATGGTTCGCAACACGCCTGATAAAGTTAGTCATGCGTCACAGTTAGCGCAATCATCAAATGCGTGACCATGGCACGTGTCAACATGACTCGATCAGTTAATCAATTTATAACTATATGTTGGCTTCTGTACATGATAAAAACAGAAAAATATGTCTATACATGATTATTGGTGTTAACAAGTTTAAAACGTTTCGACATGCATTTAGTATATGGGTAATTTCACCTCACATTACATCTAGAATGTATTTTTCAAGTTAGGATTTTTCTTCTGTATTCCATTACCGTTGCATTCATAAATAAGTTTTTATTTTACTATCGATTCTTAAATAGTGAATGCTATTTCAGTGAACTTATTTGACACGTGCTGTGTTTATAAAATTACAAGTTAAATATTAGCTTAAATTGGCTGATTCGTGTCTAAACAGATCAACTTGCGAAATACACGAATTTTTGTCGTGTCTACCCGTTTATGACGCGACCCGTCTATGCCAAATTCAAAACACGTCTAATATTTTTTCTAAAAAGGAAATCGTGATATATAGGAGAAAAATGAGCGTAAAATACAAAACCCAACACATCGTAAGCGAAAGTCCAGACGACAGAAATCTTGTTTTACTTACATTGTACGGGAAACATTATCAAACTTATCATATATATGATTATTTACACAACTGCTTTATCATTTCGGATTGAAATCGGCTACGCCATCCAGTTGAACTTTAATAGTACAAGATCATCCATATTTACTACGTCTTGATTTCCACATCCTGCACTTTTCTTATTCCTATATCGAGGTAAATTTGTCACGATCATTTCACACAATTCAATACATTTATGTTAGGATGAATAATGAAATTAGATAATTCGAAATTAAGTAATGTGCGAAAACATTCTCAACTATTTCTTTTATTTGTGTTGCGAGCCGGATTCTGTACACGAAAGGTAAGTATCACTCTATTTAGCAAACAAAACAAAAGCCCAAAAAACGTCTTGATTAGCTACATATATCAGACCACTTCCATGGCCGTGCGATGCGCGTCGGGCAACTTCTCGTGCAAAGCCAGCGTCAACATCGACGCTCGCAGCTTCCGCCGCCCGTTGGAGAAGAACCTGATCGCCGAGAGCCCAGCCGGCGCAAGCGGCGCCATCCTCTCGCACGCGCCGAGCCACTTGGCTTGCATGTAGCGGTGCTTCCGCCACGGCCCCATGTGCATCTTCTTCTCTTTCATGCACTTCTTGGCCGCCGCGCACAGGATCTTGATCACCCCTTGGAGCCGCTCGACTTTCCCGACGATGACCTCCGGCAGCTGCTGCACGAGGCGGTCATAGTCGCCGCACGCCCTCGCAATCACGAACTCGGCCCTGAAGTTCAGCTCGATGATGACCCGGACTTCTCCTTTCTTGGGGCTTCCTGAGTCGTCCACCACGTCCACGAACGTGTGCTCTCCCGACGGCATATAAGAGGAGCTCCTCCACTTGGACTTGCAGATGGCGGCGTTGAAACCTGCACTCTGGAGGCGAACGCAGACTTCTCTCATCAAGCAGCTCCGGCAATCGGCGGTGGCCGTTGATGGGTGGCAGCCGCAAGGGATCCCCGCCGCCCCCCTTACCTCCTTCAAAGCCTCCTTCGTCGCATTCCTTATCCTCGTCTCCGTCGATGTGCTCCTACACAACACACTCTGAAGAACACAGATTCAGACATCAACAACACAAACGATGCATATCTGGTCGAAAACCAGACAAAACTCGGCCGATATATCACCTGTAAAAGCTGGTGCTGGGTCTCCCAAAACTTCTTGCTCTCTTCCGCATTGCCGCAAGAGTCCTCTCTCTCCTCATCACCTTCCAAGGCCTCCATCTCCCGGTCCTCCTCGGAGCTGAAGCTCCCCCTCGACCTCTCGCCGCCACCGCCACCACCGTCCTCGAGGAACTCGTCGATGTCCGACAGGCTCGCCACCGGCTGCTCCGGGAACTCGAAGTCCCGGTCCTCCCACGTCATTCTCCGGCCACCCTTCGCCGGAACACGTTGTTCCTCGGCCGTCATGGCGGTGCTTCTCTTACTGAAGTTCACGTGGCGCAAACACGAAAGAGAGAGGGTAAGCTAAGCTTGACACGATACCAGCATGGTTATCGATCGGGAGGCGCTCTTCTTTATACCTGGGAAGCATGGAAAAGAACAATGATATATCCTACGTGGAATAACCAGCCACCTCTCCCGCACATGGGAAACACGGGTTCTTTGTCGCGACGGGGCGCGAGGGCATTGGCGGGAACGCGCATCTCGGCCTTTGGAACAGCGAGGATCCACGTCGATCCATGCTCATCAGGTTTGGCGGATACGGGTATACTCGAATATCTGGATTTGTTTTTCGGTCATATTTTATATTTTTAGGATAGGCAACTGAGAAAAATAATCCATGAACTTTAATCTAATATGTAATGTGATCTCTGAACTTTTGGTATATGTTCAATTTAGTCCTAAAACTATATAAAAATGTTCAATATAAACCTTTCATTAATTCAAGATCAGGGATTATATCGAATATTTTCATATGGTTCAGAGATTATATTGAACATATGCTAAAAGTGGTCCAAAATCAGTGACCGCATTGAACATTAAGCAAAAGTTAGTGCACCACATTGTACACTGAGTCAAAGTTCATAGATCATTTGTGTTATTATCCCAAGCAATTCCTTCATGAAAATCTAATATAAAAATTAGGAAAAATTTCAATTAAAAACCCAAAGTGCGTCTCTTTTCTCAAAAAGGACCCCAAATGGACAATGTCTCAATTAAGGACTCAAAGTGCCCAAACTAATCTCAAATAAGGACCCCAGCTCGCCGACTGGCCAAATATTCACCAACTAGCGAGCATGAGACATTTCTGGCGCCGGAATAGGGGCAATTTTGTCTCTTTTTTTTTTTGTCTTCCCTCTTGTGGCCATCGCTGGTGACGTCCGCCGGCCTCAGGCGAGGGCTACCTTTGTCGGCGTCGGGCAACAGTCGCCCTCGTCAGATCCGGCGAGGGCCGCCCTTGGCCTCGTCGGATCTAGTGAGGAACGCCCTCGCTAGCCCAGGCAAGGGTTGCTCTTGCCTGCCCAGATTCGGCGAGGGCGAAGGCGAGGGCGAGGGTTGCCCTCGCCGGATCTAGCGACGAATGCCCTCATTAGCCCAGGCAAGGGTTGCTCTCGCCCGCCCAGATCCGACAAGGGCTGCATTTGGCCTTGCCAGCCCAAGCGAGGGTTGCCCTCGCCGGCGTTGGGTGAGGGACCTTGCCTAGGCTGGTGAGGGTTGCGGCAAGGGTTACCCTTGGCCTCGCCAGCGTCATGCGAGGCCATTCCTCACCAAATCCGACGAGAGCGATGGCGGCGCTCGCCCACCCAGGTGAGGGCGGCCATTACCTGCCCAGGCGAGGGTGGCCGTCGTCCAATGCCGGCGAAGGCGGCCCTCGCTTGAGGCTGGCGAATGTCACCGGCGATGGCTACAAGAGGGAAGAGAGAAAAAGAAAAACGGAAAAATAAAAAAAGAAAGGAAAAAAAAAAGACAAAATTGCTTGTATTATGACGCCGGAAATGTCTCGCGTTCGCCGGCCGGCGAACATTTGGCCGCCTGGCGAGCTGGGGTCCTTATTTTGGACTGGTTTAGGCACTTTGGGTCATTAGTTGAGGCATGGCCCATTTGGAGTTTTTTATTGAGAAAAAAAAAGACTCATTTTGAGTTCTCAATCGAAATTTTTCCCAAAAAATCAGAAAAAGACCCTGGCATAGAAGAAATGGGAAATTATTTTGGTGAAATTATAAATTATTAAAGTTATGTCGGATGCGATGCTGTCCCCGTGCGAATAATGCGAGGGTGGGTGGGGACCACGAGGGACAAAGCGGGTGCGCTCGTGGTTGGTTCGCCGCCGCCGGCTCCACCGCCGAGCGTGGATAAACGATGGAGGTTGGGGAGAGGATGCTTTCCCCGTCCTTATCGACCGGCAATCATGCGACTTGACGGTGGGGCCCGCGCGAGGAGCCGACACGTGGGATTTCTATCCGATAAGTGGGGCCCGGGCTTGTCTGCTTTAGGGGGGACGCCGGATGTCGATTGGATTTTTTTGGGAGAATACGTGCGAGCAGATTACATTACGCGGCGTGCAGATGGCGCCTTGTGGTTTTCTAAGGCCGAGGGGTCTGGGGATTTCTTGGGGCCTTGTCTTGTTCCTGCTAGAGTTATCGTCGAGCTGGCGTTCGTTCAAAACCCACATCCCGAGAACTGTCTTTTGGTTTCTAGGGTTTGGTTTTTTCTTTTCAAGTTCTGCCATAACTGTTGAGGCTTGGCGATTGGTACGTCCTGAATACGATTGGAGCTGGTGTGCATCCACCAAGTCGCTTCTTCTAACCTCAGATGCTTAATGTTTCGTTCGATAGTTTGCTCGGCGACTTGTTCCTTTGATGCGATTGTTACTGTTCCCATCATCTTTGCTATGGATTGTACTATATAAGAAACCATTGGGGTTAGTCACCCAAAAGAAAATTAGAGGTAAGGACGTTTTAGTTTTAAATGCGGATTTTGACTTCCACGCTTGTAAGGAGGCAATGAAAAAGTCTGAAAGTGAGTTGGGAGTTAGAGTATAACAGACAAAAAAAATACTATATAAAAAGATCCGAAACTCATAACTTGTACCATAAGCCATATCGAGTTCCGTCTCGAATCGGGTATGTTCATCCTATGTGGTGTATTTGGATGGAATTTAACTGAACTTAACTCCTCAACTGCGGTTATGGTTGTAAGAAAAAGGGAAGAGAGGGAGAAATTACTGAGACTATGGAAATTATGTGATTAATGAGGGGATTTGTACACCCGACACATACCTAATAGCATGTTGGATAGAGACTAAAGATGTGGATAGGAGGCTGGGCAGACCCCTTTATCCTGAGGATTTTGGATGCACACAACAATATATATGGTGGGACCAAGTTTAACTAATCATTTTTTAAGACTTCGATGGGAGACAGATATTTGGTCTCGTAATTTTGTGAATAACGAGGATATGCGGATTAACACAAATTCAATGTTAGGCCGGTTAATCAAGATAGAGCTATCTTTAAATGGTTGTCTAGCATAAAGACAAAAAAACTTATATATCTAGCATGATGAATAAATGTTGTTAGACATGCATGTAACATAAATTAGCACATAAACATACTTCATGTTACCTTCAAGGTCGAGATGGCATTTTTAAATTGAAGAAAAAAATTTCGGAGAAATACTTTAAATAATTTCAAGGGAGAATATAGATTGGAGTGCCAATGGACAGAAGGGGGCCTGTGGAGGAGACGAGCTTGCCGCATTTGGTTCATTTTTCGTCAATAATTGCTGTGTGCCATCATTATCCATGTTGACCATGCCTTGATTTATAGTGAATTATATCTTTGCCATGATTAATAAGCTAGATATGATGTTATAAATCAAGGACCATTATCACCCACGTTTATTTGATGCATTAAAGTTATTGTTCCAACGATCTAAACAAGATCTTAAAAGGCTTCATCTTATGTATCGCTCGGATTTTGAAACTCTCATGATGTAAAACAATTTGAGGATATTCCATCTCTTTCGGGAAGACAAAGATAGAAAGAGAATTGAAGGGTATAAGGCGTGCGAGACCCGGCACGTTAAGATAAGATGTGCATCCGTGAAGCCCGCCACCTCTTGCCATCTTTCCTACTAAATTAGTAAACTTGCTTTATCGAAATGATGTGAAAGCAGCAAATAAATATCCTGATTTTGGACCTAACAATTTAAAATGTGCAATGGTTATCACGCAAAAACACTAATATTGAGCATCAATCACGGGCTTAATCAAGAAAAACCCTCTTAATTTTATTCTACAAGACTTGAAGTAGCAAAGCCTTGGGTAAAAATAGTACCTGGGGCGGCCATTGCGCTTCAGTAACGTTTTTTGAAGGGTAAAACCACCAAAATCTCTAAACTATACCTATTGTGACATATTTACCCTAAGCTTTTTTTCTGTGACACTAAAAATTGAAAATTTATATATATGTGACACATTTATCTTTCATCAAATATCTGTTAATGAGTACCATTAAAAATCTGTCTAAATGGATGCTAGAAAGCAAACAAAGTTGACATAAACATGTGACGGGTAAATGTGTCACATAAATATAAATTTGGGGTTTTTTATGTTAAAGGGTAAATGTGTCACCGTGTACATAGTTTGGTGTTTTTGATGTTGCAAAAACAATTTGAGGGTAAATGTGTTACAATTGGAATATTTTGAGATTTTTTATGGCTTTTTCCCTTTTTTAAAACATGGAACCACATGAACAGTGGAGAGGTAACATATAGTTTGATCATGAAAACCATAGAAAAAGAATCTGTTAATAAGGATTACAGATTCGGTCAAGATAAATTTTTTTTGTTAGAGATCGAGATGATTATTTACTAGATTTATCATGTCTAGAGTTGCTTTTTTTCATGAAAATCAACGATTCGAAATCATTTCCTTAAGAATGATTGCTTGCATCATTTACAAAATAAATGAACTCAACTGATTTTCATAATTAAAAAAAAATGTATAGGCAAAAATTGTTGTCATGTTGATAATGTAAGTATTTTTCATTGGCCAACTTTTTTTGAGCGATACAAGCCAACCCTTTTAGGAAATGGATTCTAATATTGTCAAAAGGATAAACAAAATTGAAAGTGACTATGTTTCTAGATTAAGATTCATCCCTTCTTAATTCCACAAGCACTCCAATGCAACTTTGAATTGTTATGTATGCCCGAGAGGATTACAAGTGTTCATTTTGTCCAACTCCATACATAATTATTAACATGAACCTGCCAATGAAGCACAACCAGATTCATGCATAAATGATGTCTTCTATATATATGAAGATTGGGATTCAATTATTAAATGAGAAATTATTGTGGATGGACTAGAATAGCCAATTAATGTGTGTACGATGATAAGATCATGGGTCCTTGTCTCTGCTAAGTTTCAAAATGAAAATTTATTGACTGCTTCCTTCTTTTAGCAACTTACTAAGATTGATTTTCACTTGGATTAACACAAACTCATCCTTTGGAGATATAAACAATACACTCATTATTTAAAAAGATAATGCACAATAATTTCATTGGAACTACTAGAGATTTGGCTTTGAGCGGCGATTATTAAGGGTGTTAGCATCAATTACTGCTACTGGGGTTGAATGGTTCCAAGTTCCGTCCACGTTTCACCCGAAACTTGAAATCTATCTGTTGGAACATGTTCCTTACTTTTTGGAATCAGTAACATACTCTCAATATCCAGGAACTACTAATCTACCCTGTCACAAGTTTTAGGGTCTGTCTAGGTTCAACCTGTACTCTTGACTGAATGATTATAATGAATCATCACCTTTAATAATCATAATTTGCTAAAATCCACCAATTACAACTCATATTTAAATACATGAAAAATATGAAATATTAACAAAATAAAAGCCTCAGTCATAGATATCGCCAAAAATGCAAGCTTATACTAGTGGCTTCAATTTACATACTCATTATTGGACAGTATGGAATGCCACAAGATCGTGCGAAGATATGAAACAAGAAAAATACAGAGACTTGTTTCAAGTTTTAGGATTGGAACCTGGAACCCATCGATCGGAATAGGTCTCCCAATTTTCGGAATCTGTAACCTACCTTGCATACCTTAGAACTTGAAATCGGATTGATTTCCATCGGTTCAATTTTCAAGTTTCCGATTTTATCCTAGAACCATCTTTACCCCCCTAACTGCTGCTACGTCTAGTGCCGTTAAAAGTTCTAGTGATGGTTGTAGCAATTGCTGGTAAAGAATATAATGTTCGCCACTAATAATAGTCTAAACATGTAGCGACGATGAGTGGGGCGAGGGCTTGTCTGCTTTCGGGGACGCCAATGTCGATTGAATTAGAGAATATATAAGCAAATTACGGCGTGTTGATGATGTCTTGTAATTTTCTAAAGGCTATGAGGCTAAGGGTTTGGAGATTCTAACGAGGTACATGTGCAGAGATTTCCGGGCTTTGTCTAGTTTATGCTGGAATTATCGTTAAGTTGACTTTTATTCAACACCGTAATTACGATAATTTTTTTTTTCAAGTTCTGCCATAATTATTGAAATTTGGCGATTGATACATCTTGAATATGATTTAAGCTTTTAAGTGCAGCTGATTTACATCAACTAAGTCACTTCTTCTAACTCAAATGCTTAATGTTTCATTCAATAGTTTGATAAGTGACTCATTTCTTGCATGTAATTTTTTCAGGGAAAATTACCAAAAAAGTCCTAAACCTTTTGCAATTATACCAATTCAGTCCTGAACTTTTTTTTTGTCAATTCAGTCCTTTTGGCTGGCCGGCGCTGACGTGGCCGCCGAGCGGTGTCCACTTGGCAATATTTTAATATATATATTTATTATTTTTGAATTTTTTTTCTTTTTATTTTTTTTCTTTTCCTTCTCCCCCCTGGCTGAACAGGCCAGGGGGAAGGCTCACCGGTGAGGGCCCAGTTCCGGCGAGTTGGGCCCTCACCGCCACTGGGCGAGCTCGCCGAAGCTGGGCGAGCTTGCCCTGCCATGGTGAGCTCCGCCTCGTTAGATTTGGGTGAGGGCAAAGCTGGGTGAGCCTTGCCTAGCGGTGGCGAGGGCCCAACTCGCCATGGCAGGGCGAGCTCCGCCCTCGCCTAGATCTGGCAAGGCGGAGCTCGCCCAGCCAAGGTGAGCTCCGCCTCACCGGAGCTGGGCGACCTAGCCTAGCGATAGCGAGGGCCTAGCTCGCCAGAGCTGGGCCCTTGCCGGTGAGCCTTTCCCCTGGCCAGACAGGCCAAGGGGGAGAAGGAAAAGAAAAATAAAATAAAAAATAAAAAAATTCGAAAATAATAAAAAAAATTATTAAAATATTGCCACGTGGACGTCGGTTGGCGACCACGTCAGCGCCGACTGGCCAAAAGGATTGAATTGGCCGGTTTGCAAAAGATTTATGATTGAATTGGCAAAAAAAAAGATTTATGACTGAATTGGCACAATTACAAAAGGTTTAGGAGTTTTTTGGTAGTTTTCTCAATTTTTTTACTATCCCATCGTGTTTGCTATGGATTGCACTCTATAAGAAATCCGAAACTCATAACATGTACCATAAGCCATATCGAATTCCGTCTCGAATCGGGTATATTCCTCCTATCTAGAGTATTTGGATGGAATTTATCCGGATATTACTCCTCGACGACCGCTATGCTTGTAAGAAAAAAGAGAAGAGAGGGAGATGTAACAAGACTATGGAAAATATGTGATTAATGAGGGAATTTGTGCACCTGACACATACCTTATAGCATGTTGGATAGAGACTAAAGCAGTGGACATGAGGCTGGACAGGTCCCAATATCCCAAGGATTCGGGATGCACACGACAATTTATATGGCGAGAGCGAGTTTAACTAATCATTTAAGACTTTGATGGGAGGCTCTCATAATTTTGTGAGTAACGAGGACATGTGGATTCAAATACATGCGGTTTAATTAGATAAAGGTACCTTTAAATGATTATCTTATCCAGCATAAAGAAGAAGAAAAAAACATTTCCAGTTGAAGACTAAATGCAGTTGATTGTTGGCGTTGGAAATGCATGAAGCATAAATTAGCATATAACATACTTTATGTTACACTCAAGGTCGAGATGGCATTTATAAAATGAAGAAAAAATTTCGGAGAAATACTTTAAATAATTTCAACTGAGAGTATAGATTGGAGTGCGAATGAACAGATGGAGGCCTGTGGAGGATACGACAGCTGATCTTACCACAATTGGTCGATTTCCCTCAATAATTGCTATGTGCCATCATTATCCATGTCGACCTTGCCTTGATTTATAGTGAATTATGTCAATGCCATGAGTAAGCTAAGAAGTGATGTTGTTAATCATGACCATCATTGCCCACGTTTATTTGATGCGGTTCAAGTTTATTTTTTTTACTAATTAGTAAACTTGCTTTACCCAAATGATGGGAAAGCAGCAAATAAATATCCTGATTTTGGACCTAACAATTTAAAATGTGCAGAGGTTAACACGCAAGAATATTAGCATTGAGCATCGATCACCAGCTTAATCAAGAAAAATCTCTCTTAATTTTAATCTACAAGACCCGAAGCAGCAAAGCCTCGAGTAGAAATAGTACTTGGCGCGGTCATCACGCTTCAATAATATTTTTTAACGGGCAAAAGCCATCAAAAACTCTAAATTATGCTTGTTGTGACACATTTGCTATAAATTTTTTCTATGATACTAAAAATATCAAACTTGTACTTGTGTTACATATTTACCCTCCGTCAAAGATCCATCAATGAGAACTGTTAAAAACCTGCCTACATAAACGCCAAAAAGCATATGACGCCCATAGGGCTTGAGTGAATAAACACCACATTATTTTGGTTGAATAATCATCTAACAAGACCTTAACGAGGGGTAAATGTATCACATGGGTATAAGTTTGGGATATTTGGTGTCACAAGAAAAATTTTATGGTAAATGTGTCATGTTGGGCATAATTTTGTGTTTTTAGTATAACAAAAAAAATTTAGATAAATATGTTACAGTGGGCATAATTTAGAGTTTTTGGCGGCTTTTGCCCTTTTTTTAAAACACGCAACCATATGAATAGTGGAGAGGTAGCCTGTAGTTTGATTGATCATGAAAGAAAATGAATTTGCTAATGAAGGTTATGAATTCAGCCAAGATGATTATTTACCAGATTTATCATATCTAGGATTGCTTTTTTCATAAAAAATCAAATATTCGAAAACATTTTCTTAAGAATGATTGCTTGCATTGATTACAAAATAAATAAATAAATCGAACTAATTTTCATCATAAAAAAATGTTTAGGCATAAATTATCGTCATGTCGACAATGTACATATTTTCCGTTGGCCAACTGTTTTTTAGCAATACAAGCCACCCCTTTCAGGAAATGAATTCTAATATTGTCAATAGGATAAATTTTTTTTTTTTGAAAATGACTATGTTTCTGGATTAAGATTCACCCCTTTTTAATTCCACAAGCACTCCAGTGCAACTTTGAATGGATGTGTATGTCCGAGAGGATTACAAGTGTCAATTTCGTCCAAGTCCATACATAATAATCAACATGAACCTGACAAAGGAAGCACAAACAGATTCATACCTAAATGATTTCTTCCATGTATATGAGAATTGGAATTCAATTATTAAAGGAGCAATGATGGTGGATGGACTATAATAGCTAAATTATGTGTGCGCGATGATCAGGTCATGGGTCCTTGTCTCTGCTAAGTTTCAAAAGGGAAAATTTATTGACTGTGCTTCCTTCTTTTTAGCAACTGACTAAGATTGATTTTGACTTGGGTCAACACAAACTCATCCTTTGGAGATATAAACAACACACTCATCATTGAAAAAGATAATGCATGATAATCTCGTTGGAACTACTAGAGATTTGGCTATTAGCCACGATTGTTAATGGTGTTAGCATCACTTGCAATCGCTGCTGAAAGATCTGGCTGTAACCACACAAGTGTTGCGACCTCTAGATTCGTTAAAAGTTCTAGTGATGATCGTAGCAATTGATGGTAAATAGTATTATGTTCGCCACTAATGGTCTAAACATGTAGCGACGATTATCACAACAATTGCAATCACCGCTAAACATCAAATAAGAAATGTATCAACTGTGTCATATGATATTTGTAGTGGGATAATCGTCCATAAAGTCAGAAACCTATTATATGGCAGTCAATTCAGTCATAAGCTTTTCAATTTTGTCAATTTAGTCCTAACCCTTTTTGGCCGTAAATTTTTGATGTCGCTTTGTGCCACATAAGACTGCCAGCGTTCACGTAAGCAAATTCCAACCACGGCTAGCGTCTATGTTAGCAAATTCCAATCAAAATTAGCCGGAAGGATTACACGACAAATCGCCAAATGGTTTAAGACTAAATTGGCAAACTTGAAAAGATTAGGATTAAATTGGCTGTCTTGCAATAGGTCAAGGACTTTTGGACCCTATTTGCAATATCTGCTATATCAGTAAAACACCCACAAAATCATGCTATACACCAAAAAACAATGGCCGAAAATACATTGCTTTCATTATTCAATAACATCTCAAATTTGAGTAGAAGCAACTGCAGAAATTCCTCCATTATGCATAATCTAAGAACAACAAAAGACAATTAGCATTCTATGTATGGTGACCCAATAGCAAAGAAATTTCTAAATTTAATGGTCTTGCTTTATACTAAAACAGGACCAAGAAACGAATCTGCAATCTCTCTCATTAATGTCACGAGCCATTAACAATACCAGTGTGGTGAGCTTTAAATCACCAACGTGTCCCCATAATAACTTTGAATAACTTGAAAAGATAGAAAAATAGATTAGCCTCGTACCAAATTGAGAGCCTCCTAAGGGCGTGTTTAATATATTAGCACTTAATAGAATTAAGCACGTTTGATAAAGATAACTAGATTTGGATTAAATGATTTGGTTAAGTAAAAAAAATCACTTGATTTGCCAATTAAGGATGTGATTACTTATTTCGACAATCTAGATTTATTGTCAACCTTAAAATGGTCGACATTCTAAATCAGTACTTGATTTGCAGTTATACCAAATGGGCTTGTCGCGACCTACCTGTCTCGATTGGTTAGGTCAAGAGGTATTTATCGAAGAATGTGAACATTAATTGATTCGTTTAATGGACAAACCAAATAGTTCATTAATCTAAGGATCGAGGCAGTCTCAAGTCCCATACCTTGCGCAACAAGAATTATCAATTTATACATTCGATTGGAGTTGCCACTAGCCATAATTAAAGGTCGGATAGAAACCTTAATCAATACATGGGAGTATTGTCTCGATATGCGTGAAAATAAGAGATTTTAAAGATCGGAGACTTGATTACGCTAGCGATCTAATTAGTGTTCTTTCGGTACCTAAACTTGAACGTTTACAAATTAACGTATCGGGCAGCCTATCGAAGAAGCTTAAGATTCCGCCTAACTATGCTAAAAATAAAAAATAACAACCATTGTATTAAAAGTGTGCAACCAAATAATTATAAAGAAAATAAACAACCAGTGATTTAGCATTGTCTCTAAAAAAGAAAAGGCTTGTTCTATTTTTTGGGAAAATTTTAAAATGTTTTCTTAATTTTTACAAGTTTTAAACTAAGTCTAGAATGAGATTAATACTAATATGATATTAGTATTAATTTCACTAGATATTAGTAATATCTAGTGAAATTAAGCTAAGAACTGTTTTTTGAACATTTCCTAATTTTCTTGATTTTTTGGAATTTTTCTGATTTTTTAATTTTAATTTTAAAAAAATTCCGAAAATTTTTAATGTTTTTAAAAGTTTTTTAATTAAAATTTTCAGAATTTTTAATTTTTTTGGATTTTAAAACATTTTCGGGTTTTTTTTGAAATTTTTGAATTTTTTAAAATGTTTTTATTAATAAAATAAGAATTTCGGACCGGATCCCCTGACCCGATCCGACCCGGCGACCTGACCCGGCTCTCTGACCCGCCCGAGAACCCCTTTTCTACTTCTTTTCTGATTATTTTTTCTTTCCTTCTTTTTTTTTTCCTATTTTTAATTTTTACTTTATTCTTCTTCCCCTCTTCGTGCCTTTCCGCCCAGAATACTTTCTTCCGCGGGACTTCCTTCTTCACGCCTTCACCTGTACTCCGCAGCGACTCTCACTTCGGCACTCCGACCGCCGGCACGGACCGCCAACGCCAACGCCAACGACCGCCACTAGGGTCACACCCTCACCGCCGGCCACCACAGCTGTCACTGGATCCACCCCCTGTCGGCCACCACTCCGGCCACCAAACCCCTAACATCGGCGGCCGATTCTTCACACTAACCAAGACCCATTCCAACAACAGCCAAACCAACAAAACAATAACTCCTGCGTAGGAGTGGGAAGACCAGGGAGCTAACAGGGGCAGCTTTCTTCCGTAGGCTTCATCGGCAAGGGAGTGGCTCCTCCGGCAAGGGAACTCTTACACACGGTCGACTCGGACGAAACGCATATCACAACAAAACCACGTAAAAAAATAAAAAAACACATATTTCAGTCACCATTCAACACGTATGAGAACTAATCAAGCATGAAAAACCAAGTTTTAAGCGTCGATTCGCGAAAATTAATTCGGTTCCTCATTTGGACATTTCATTGAACATGTAACGTGCAAGTTGAGATATGTGTTCTAAAGTGACATCCAACGCACTTTTCGGCCCTATCGTGATATGTGAAGATCTCGACTGACATATTTCACTCTAGCTCCGTCTCAGTTGACAACGAAATGCTAAAGAACAACACAACCGGATTCGACACTAAAAAGCTTAAACAGTTTGGTTCGGACATTTGATCAAACAGGTGTGGTGCAGCCCAAAATTGGAGTCACAGATCCGATTTTGACAAAGTTTATGGTCGATTTTCGACATATCACATTTAGACCATCCTCACTGGGTGTCAAAAAAATGTTCGCCTCGGTCGACGGGGCGGGCGACTGCGGAATAGGCTCGGTGTGCCAGGCACCCGAGAGGCAGGGGAAAGGGACCAAAACAGGGGAAGACGAAGACCCACCTGGTTCACGGCTGGCCGGGGCGAGGTACGACGGCTGGAGGCTCGGCGGCGACTCGGACAGCCCTCCGGCGAGCGGGCGAGGCTCTCGGTCTCTCTTCTCGCCCTCAAGATCTCTCTCTTTCCACCTCGTTCTCTTCTCAAACTCTCTCTCTGTTCTTCTTCTTTCCAGCCCCCCCTCTCTCGGTGAAAGGGACCAAAACAGGGGAAGACGAAGACCCACCCGGTTCACGGCTGGCCGGGGCGAGGTACGACGGCTGGAGGCTCGGCGGCGACTCGGACAGCCCTCCGGCGAGCGGGCGAGGCTCTCGGTCTCTCTTCTCGCCCTCAAGATCTCTCTCTTTCCACCTCGTTCTCTTCTCAAACTCTCTCTCTGTTCTTCTTCTTTCCAGCCCCCCCTCTCTCGGTGTCTCTCTCCCCCTTTATCCCAGAACGTTGCTCCTTTTTCCTCTCCGTCTTCTCTCCTCTCTGTCTTCTCTGACCGAGCGTGAGAAAGACAGAGTGAGGGGTTTGCGTGGCTGGGCTGGCCTGGAGGAAAGAAAAGGCCTAGTTGGGCCGGGGCTATCGGGCTAGAGCAAAAAAGAAAGAAAAAGGCCCAAAAGCGGGTCGGGTCGAACTGGCCCAATTTTCCTTTTTCATTTTTACTTATACATATTTTTCTAATAATTCTATCTTATTATCTCTCTTTCGCACTAATTTGGTCCATTTGTATTTCAAAATACCAATTTACCAGGCCGGCAAAAACCATGTATCAACAGGGTTTAACATCTGCATTAACATTAAATTTCTCAATCGACAAACCATATCACAAAGCTTTCTGTCCACTTGAAAGAAGAAACTATCAATGAATCCTTCACCAAAATAAAGGAGTATCCTAGCCAAAATGGAATGAAAATAGCGCTGCCCTTGTTCTATGGCTAATACCAAGTTTCATGCCAACTAAACTGCAAGAACTACAAATCTGCAAAAACTTGAATTAGTCACATAGTTGATAGTGTACAAGAGATGCAATGAGAGGTAGTGTGGTCTAAGAACTGGGCTTCTTGAGTCCAATCCAAGTCCATTAAGGCGGCTCACTTATGATCTTCAAGAACCTAATCCTACAAATGGCAGGCGAGTCCACCGCAATTTCTTAGCAAAAATGAAAAATCAACCATCTTTAAATATTCTCAAGCCATAATTAGAAAGTCAGTTAGGTTTTGTCGCAAAAATTTCAGCTGTAGAACCAACATGTTTGCTTACATAGGACATGTTGCAACGGACCACATAATTTAATGTGACGCAACACATGACAAAAGATCACTAACGAGAACATAAACTTGACACAATACATGCGATGTATCACAACAAAATATGTGAGGTCACGGCGAGCTAAGAGGATTACTTGACACACCAATGCAAATTGCCATTGGCAACCGAAACTATAGAAAATTTGAGTAAAAGGTGAAGCTAAGCCTTTTAATTCTGTTTGGTTTCCATGTCTGGCGTGGAACATGCTGAAGGATTACCGATTGGCATGAAAAGATTTGATCCGTTGCTGGTCTTTTTTTAGATTGAGGACTTGGATTTTCTTTGGAGTTGTGTTTGGCTGAGTTTTGGATCTCTAGCACATTTCGCATATGCATATGCGATATTAGATTATCTGTAATTACATCTCAATCCTATATTAAACTTTTTTAACAATGATGGACGATAATCACGAAGTCATATTTTGAATTGAGGTACCGGAGAACATCTCAATTGGTCGATTCAAACGTTGACATATGACCAACTTCGACAAGGAAATCGATCATTGGTCAAGCAGCATTCAATGGCGGCTTAATACTCTAACACGAGATACAGAAGACATTTCTTTCCTACCATTCATTTCTTATACAGTTGCTTCGATTTCTTCCTTCCTACCATTCATTTCTTGAACATTTGCTTTGATTTCTCTGCTTGCTTTCAGCTTGCAGCTTCTGTCATGTTCTACACCTAACAATCACCATTCCCAAACCATCACCTTGTTTCTATTAGAGTTGACAAATATTTCGAGGATCCTTGTTTCTCCTACTAGGCATGTCCATGTGAGTTTAGGGAAACCGAAATATGAATCGATGACATATGACCCCTACACTCGGAATGTCGGGGGTCCTGCTGTCGGGACAACGGACGAGAGTTCCGCTCCTCAGTGAGCGGATGGGGGCTCAAGGGCAGCGCTCCCAAAACAACATCGGGTTTGCTGACCCGTTTGTTATGGGATCAAAAGGATTTCGATAGGCTTGGGCTTTTGGCCTATTTTAAGTCCTATATATTGTACTCGTATAAGAGATCATTATAATGAGTGTCTGCGGTTGAAAAACCTAAATATCAAAATGGAATCCTTTTGCAGGACATAACCCTATTCTATGGTGAACCTGAGTAAACTTATATGTTAATTTTTTTATTATCTGTGTGATTGTTCTAACTCTATTTCGTCTATTCCCCATCAGTTTCTAATGGGATGAGTGTTCGAGATAGGTTTTGACCATTATGACATGGGCCAAATCTCTCTCTGTGTTTTATTTGAAGCCATCTTTGTGCAATTTAGCAGAATTAATCATGGTGAAACACATAAAATCGCGCGAAAAAAAAAAATCTTGGATGCTCCCGTATTGCAACCACCTCCGAATCACTAAAACTCGGGATTTCACCCGCCTTCCACTATGCTATTGGACCAAGGCAAAGACATGTAAGAGGACATCGATTGCCTCAAACCCTCAAAAGCTCCATGTGATCCGTGCCCGACGTCGTAAGGAAAACTAGGCGACGTCTCCTTCGTTGTCCTTTGGGGCAAGCGCATGTGCATGTTTTTGCCCTCCAAGGCTTTCAAAACTGGCCTCATGCTTGGCCTAAGCGCTAGGGTCTTGATGCGCACATAGCAATCCCAGGCGGAACCAAAACCCCGTAGCCGAACACGTTAATCGGAGCTGAGGCCCGCCCGATCCTGACCAGTTCTGGTGCAAGGGACCGTACGGTGCCGACCACTCGGCTGCTTTCTCGTGCTCGTGCTTCCAAGCCAACCCAAAGCCCCCCTAACCTCTCCCATTCGTGTGCTTGTCAAGTAAAACGTTGCTTGCCTTGATGTCCCTACGGAGGATTTTGGCTTCCTGTCCCTCATGTAGAACAAGACCCCGTGAGCCTCATCTTGTAGGATTCTATTTTTCTTCAAAACCGAGCAATTTGTTCTCATCACATTCATAGGCCCTCTTGTCCAAACTCCCATTTTCCACGTAATCATAAACCAACATGAATCCTCCTCTGTCACTCTTGCACCAACCTCTTAGACCCACCATATTAGGGTGCTTCAATCTCCCAAGGCCTGAGATTTCAGATCGTGAAATCGATTGCTCCATAAAATTAAAGACGGCAAATTACTTGTGATCAACATATCACTCAATGAGAAGTTAGTGTTACCGGAGCTCCATGCTAGAATCTTGTGAGACCGAACTCTTTGCCCTGTCGCTGCAGTTAAACCGACGTGCATTTCATTATCGAAAACTCAAGAAAGATTCACTGTGATGTTCAATAAGGTCACTTCGGCCGCTTCATACCACTGGTGCCATCGTGATATTCCATATTGATTCCGAGTTGTCATTCCAAACTTCTAGTTCCTTCCATTGTTCAACTTCAAGTCTCTCGAAAAAATTCTCATCACTTGAAGTTGTACTATTTCTTTTGTGCTGCTGCTGCTTCTCTTGTTGTCAGGCCAATAAACCGCCGCGTGTGCGCTCGCGGAAGTGAGCGAATTCATGTCGTTGCCTGTTGATATCACCATATTATTGATTCTTTAACACATCAAACTCCACTACCAACAAGAGTGTCGGGATTCCCGAAGGGCGTCCAATTGTATAGCCTGAGATTCTGCCACTCGGTTGTGCTGTTGATGCCACCGCATGGCACGGCACGAGGATGAACACTAGTCCGTGGTCCGGTTGTAAGTTCCGGTAAGGAGTCACGGCAAAAATGAAGGAAGTAGAGAATGGCAATACATGAGAAGAATTCAGAGCTTATGCGGGCTATCTTTTTGCCAGTACAAAGCTCCGCCGGTCGAGAAAGGCGGGTCGTTGGTCAGCAGATCAGCAGAAGAGTCGAAGCCAATGAAGATATTGCAGCTCTCTTTCTCAAGGGCACAACGAAAATGATTTTCGCGCATATTAGATTAAGCTGTCTTGCGCCGTGATGGAAATGATTTCGTTATCGACTTTATCGTCCCGTGCATATTACAAGATCGCATTAACTTCCGCACGAATTGAATATAAGATCGTCTCTAATAAGTTTTTGATTGTAAGATCGCCCCTCTTGATTTTATGAGGGTCGGGGACATTGATTATCTGTCTTTTGACTCTTCAACGAAGTAATTCTAGAATGAGTTTTGACCATTCACTTGGCTATTTGGCATGAAGGAAAGATGCAAATCGGAGAAATGGGACAAGAAAATAGATTGGAACATGAAGATGAGGACGACCCATATGTTGATTTTGAATTTGTCAACTTTCTTTAGGACATAGAACAATTTTAGTCCTAGAGTTTTTTATAGTAATTTTATCAAAGGAGAGTCGTTGTAATTTAGCTAAAATCAAAGGACGCCACAATATTTTATTTCACAGTTCTTTTTCTTTCCTTCTTGAACAGCACTTCCTGCTTCTTCCGTATAGGAATCCTCTTGACCAAAGCTATCAGAAAAAAGCTACCCCTTTTGGTTTAATTATTTTCTGCTAATCAAGATGGTTTGTTTGGACCAACTTGAAAATGTAAAAAGTTTCATCTGTATGTGGTTTGGTTCCCTTATTTTTTTTTTTTCTGTTTGTGTGGTCGATTATTTTAACACTTTGGATTTGTACAGTCAAGTCCTTTTACCCAATCATAGCCATTAATCCTGTCAAATTGCTGAACATGATAACGATGATATGGTGCTAGGTGGACATGTAACCTGCTGATGTGCTGATGATATGGTTTGAGCGAGTAGGGTCGCCCGACCTTGCATATATATTTTAATCATCTCTCTTTCTTTCTCTTCACAGTGCGGTTTGCTGTCGTCGCCTCCCGGCCCTTCCCCCTCGCTCGAGTGTTTATTTTGTTTTTCTCTTTTTATTTGCGGAAGTTGGGCTTATTTGGCACCAGTCCTTCGCCATATCAACAATTAGAGGGAAGGATTCATCGGCATGAATGGAAAAAAAGTTTGAGTAATTAATTGCAAATAAGAAAAAAAAACGGGTTAAAAAACTAAAAATCGCGCGTTGAAAATTAGAGGGCTACATCGGCAAATAACCAAAAAAATTACTTTTGTGCTTTCCACAAAAAATTTTTTTTTAAAGCTTTGAGAACGTCAAAATGACCCAACATGTAAATGGGAGCATTCAAGTATTTTATATTTTTAGAAGGTGTAAGACAGGGGTAAGCAAAATGTCAAAAGTAAAGGAAAATCACATAAATAATCTTCTTCGTTTTCTTATCTTACGGATCGCATAGCGTACTTTATTATATACACTTTGTCTCCATTGATTTCCAAACAAAATTTTTTTTTTATGAAAAGAAAATTGTATTCATTGCTCAAAAAGATACATGAGAAGAACACTAGCTTTCATGGCAAAGAAAATCGAAGCAGAGCAAAGTCCATAATACAATAAAACAAAACCAAATCCAAAAAACAAGGAAGATTAATATAGCACCGACAGGCTTAAGCACATATTCATATCATAAAAACGGATCTGTCAAGCAAAATAATCGGCGGATGATCACCGGATGCCATATTATTATCAGTGATGAGCACACTCTGAAAAGTTCTTCTCCAATAGCTATGGTATTGCTTGTTGGCGGTGCACGCCTAGTTTCAGCTTTCTCTACACCATCGCCGTACAAAGATAACCAAACTTGGTTGAAAAAATACAAATCTAACTTTTGGAAGAGCAAATCTTCATGGTTTAGCCAGATGCCAAGACTCTTACAATCATCAATGACCTATATACAGACAAAGCACGGGGGTATCGAAACTCCGAAAATATTATTAAACTCTCAAATGTAAATCGGAAGCGTTCAAACTTTCAGATTTAAAATTAAATCGGGATAAGAGAGCTCTCACATTTGGATTGTGAGAGAAGAAAGAACAAGAAAAGCACGAAAAGACTTGATTAGTAAGTAGTGTGAAGTGCAATTTAGAAATTAGAGAATGCTAATTACAGTTTCCTCTTCATACATATATATTATATATATAAGGAAATACAATTCACCAAGTCAACAACTGTTTTAATCATGACTTGACCTACACCCATTGAATTTGTCCACACCGTACGGGCAAACGTTTGCCTGGAGGCTGCCATTTTGTCAAGCAACACGGATTTGAAAAATTGAGCTACTACTTCAGGTTATGACGTCATGCTCATGTCATCACTTTTTTTTTAAAAAAAAGATGTATAATAATTTAATATGACGATGTTACGAATTTATTAATCCTGTATATGGGTATCGGATAAAACTTTACTTACAAGGTATCTAATACGATTTCTAGAATTATCTAGACCGGATCTCCTCATTATAAGATTTACTTATTTGAAGTAGACTTTCTCGATAAACCACATTCAATATGCTTGCAAATTACAAAGATTTTTTGTTTTGCTTTGGGCCAATGGATTCAATAAGTTATTAGTAAACGTCAAAATAACCATAAAACCTTTCGAATAGTAGAGGATGATTCGATGGTTCACTTACTAACATTGAGGTTGAAATGCGATCGTCACACGACATTTTACCTAATTAGAGTCTTGCAAAATGTATTGTGCCTGTTGTTTTCACTGCCGATACATGCTTCGATCATTGAATCTCTTGCTAATATTCAGATCAGCAAGCTGCCAAAGCCTACAAGAGCGGATTGCTTCTGAGTTAGGGTTAAAAGTTTAGAAAAAAAAGTATCATTAATGTTGAATTATATGTTTAGATATATTGTTGACATATTTCCTCAAAGTTTAGACTTTTAGGAAAAATAATTTATATAATATGGCATGAGAGTCATGTCAAGATTTTGAACTCGACACTCCCTCTTAATCTTCTCGTGATTGTTATCCCTATTATTTTGTCAATTTTCACATTCCTCCAATTATCCCGTTATAATGTTGAGTTAGATGCTTTAAACACATTATTAACTCGTTAATGGGTAATTTTTTTGAACTTTTAGAAAAAATAATCGGTATGTCTAAACATCGGTAGTGTACAAAAGGAGCAAGAAAAGAGTGCATGAGAGGGCAAATTGTTCGAACAGACTACATTGGCAAATTATCAAAAGATTTAAGATTAAATTGGCACAGTGAAAATGTTTAAGACTAAATTGACTGCCCTACAATAGATTTTGGACTTTTTGCACATTTTTCCCGTCAACAACCTAACGCATCTTGGATCTCGACACTTGAATCAGCCATCAATGATCATTGATCAATGACTCAAGAATCTGGTTGGCACGACAAGTTTGATAGAAGATGAGAAGCTCACAATTTGCTTCTGGTGTTTCAAGAAGGTGTCACCTTACCGAACCATCAAGAAATGGTCAGTCTATATGCACTCGATTCGTGGCGTGCCAAGTCATAGCATAATCACATGAATCGAATTCTCCTTTAACATGATTAGTAAACTAGATCAAGATTACACAAATTGACATGAACCCTATCTGATTTAAAATTTAACCCACCGATCATAATGCAACTAGTTTAAAATACCCATATGGAAATCGACATGATTTGGGAGATAGGTCTTGGAAAAGCTACGAGCATTGGCCGGCCAGTTGATTCGTGAGTTGTGGGGGCATTTTTACAAGGTGAAAGATCACTGCCCAAACAGTTGTGCAAGTGAAAAAAAATATTGAGTATCTTTGCAAGCAATTGACTTTCATCTAAATGAAATCTCCACCATTAGAAGATTAAACTATCATCTCAAAGTTCCATTTATTAGATTCCTATAAAGTCACTGCATGTTTCGATTGGAATTAGAATTCTCTTTTAAGTGTTCGACTTAACTCATGTATGGAAAACCGTGACATATCGTTGTGAAGATAGTTGAATACGCGCATTGAAGAAGACACGCATCCGTTCGTCCCGATTTTCCGTCTCGCGTTCGACATTCTTAAGACGACTTTCCAAAGGACGCAGCCTTGTAGGACTAATTCCCATAGAATTTCAATTAGCTTGTGAAAGGGTCATCCTTTGATTTTGAGCTTTACCCGATTCATTAAATTGGCCTATTTAACTTTGTACTAGGACAATGAATGTGTCCATTCGCGGCAGGAATTTAATTCTCTTTAAGATCCCATTGACCTTGCTGCCAAATACTGTGACAACCAATTGAATGGCCTTTTGCAAACAATCGTGCAATGTATTTTGGTGAGATTTCTATTGAATATGATATAAATAATCTCTGAATTTCGGCATAATGTACAATATATTCTTTGAACTTTAGTCTAATATGCAATGTTGTTCATGAATTTTCAATTTGTTCAATGTGATCCTTAAAATTTTGATACATATTCAATTTAGTCCCTGAATTATATGAAAATATTCAATATTATTATTATACATTAATTCAAGTTCATGTATAACATTTAACATTTTCATATAATTCATAAATTAATTTCAACACGTGCCAGCATTCCAGGGACCGCATTGAACAAATTAAAAGTTTAGGAACGACATTACACATTTGACTAAAATTCATTGACTACACTGAACAAATTAAAAATTTAAGAACCACATCACATTTCATATTGGGTCAAAGTTCATAGACTATTTATGCCATTATTTCAATCTCATTTTCGTTAAAATGTGACTTTTGTTTTCCTTTTAAAGTCTTAATTATACCAAGTATTAGGTGAATCATTTAAAATTTGTGGGCAAAACTCCGATAGACAACGTTAACTGGAGGGTACTTTTCTTCGGCCGATATTTCTCTTTTTCTTATGTCGCGCGGCTTTCCGAGAGGATTCTCCCGGACCGAACCCGAAAGTTTAGCCGAGAACACGACGGATCGGGGCGACCCGATTCGATTTGGTTTTTCGAAGGGCCGCCCGAAATTTCGTGGAAAAAATTTGAGAAATGTCTGCTGCTGATGAGCGGCAATTACAGCAATAATCCAATTAGTCCCACGTTAACCATCGCCGTCCTTTGAATGGTGCGCACCACCCCACATGGGACCTATCATTGAAGAAAATCGTTTGTTTTTCTTTTTTTTTTAAAAGGAATATCCGTTTTTTTTTTTACTCCCCCCTTTTTTTTGATTTTTTTTTTAATTAATCCTCCTCCCGCCCTCAAGACAGCAGAGGGGCATGGAATTGCAGGCGAACGTGCGAAAATCCCCAGATTTGTTCCTGAAGGCCCCTCGATTCCCTCGAAGGAAGATGTCATTTTGATTTTGATGCAAAGTAGCCAAAAAAAACAAAATTAAACGCCCACGGGACCAATCGAAGCGGGCCTAATCTTCCTCCTCCTCCTGGTTCCTACGGATTTGTGTTTTTTTAGTTTCCCAAAGTTTTCGGTCTGTTGTTCTTGTCCATTTCACATTCACTCACTGTTTCTTTGATCGGTCTCTCTCTCTCTCTCTCTCTCTCTCTCTGCACTGTTTCACTCCTTATTTGGTTCTCCCTTTTGTCATGCGAGATTCATCCGGATTTGCGCGTACCCTTTTGCCCATTCGCGTTGGTTCTCTCGAATTCAGCGTGTAAGCTCAGTGGGTTTGATTTAACTGGGTTCATAATTGGTAATTTGTGATTGTGATTGCAACGCCACCGACGACGAGGCGCCCGCCCCATTGAGTTTTTGGCTTGATTTGGCGAAGTGGGTATCGGTTCTTTTTGCTCGGATTGCATTGAATCGAGGGAATTCTGGGTTTTGATTCGTTGGATGAGAAGGGGAGGAGAGACATGATAACGCCACATGTGGGTTTGGAGGAACAATGACTGGAGGGTCATTGGGGATCCGCTCCGGTAGTTATGGCTCTCTGCAACAACAACAACAACAGCTGCTCCTCCAGAACGGTGGGTTGCCAATCCAAACGACGCCGCCTCCTCCGCTGCCCCGGAAGCCGAGCAAGATGCCAAAGGAGAAGGAGAGGCTGTTCCACTGGATCGTCAAATTCGCCGGCAGGAAGAAAGTGGGCATGCTCTTCCTTTGCTTGATATCCGCGGCGGTTTTCGGGTGGGTTATGTATGTGGGCAATGGCAAAGGTTAGATTTTTTCTGGGTTCATGTTGTCCTCTATTTTCAGATGCTCACATCGTACTCGATCGCTTGTGAAGATAGTTAGGATGCCTGATTGTCACATTCAGTTGAACAGTTTGATCTGGATTTCAAGATGTTAATGTGAACACAACTGTAATGTGAGGAAGAAGCTAGCCAAATTAATGACTGGGAATTGTGGTATAGTATCCATATACAATACCCAGTTTGGATTAGTTTGGTGTGTGATGCTTTTCTGGCTCGTCTTTCAGTAATTTCACTTGCACTGAAGTCCTTCTTGGTTCTGCATTTGAGAAATTGTGATTCTGCCTTTTCTTATATTCTAAGATTGATGATCTATACATAAAGATACTTGTTGTGGACTCCATTACTGGGGATCCATGATTTAGTTGAGTCTGAGCCGCTTTGCACTTTCTTATTTTACTGGAAATGTTACTGGCAGAAATTGTAGATTCGAGAAGTGCATGCTGTAAATCTCCAGTTTTTCCACTGGTTCATGGTCGATCATTAAATACGAGATTAGTTTTGCTTTCAGGTGAAGATGTGCAGGATGCGGTCAGCTTTGTTAGGTTCACCAATAGCAGCTTGACTATAAGCAATCCTGTGTCTTCTCCAACAAATGGGGAACAAATTAGTAATAATGCTTCATTAGTTGACACAGATGGAAGAGATAGAAATAAAATTTTGCCTCTGCCACCACCTCTCCCGACATTTTTTCTGGGCTACTCACTCCCTCCAGGCCATCCATGTAATACTTTCACCTTGCCTCCCCCTCCAGCAGACAAGAAAAGAACTGGACCTCGGCGTAAGTGTTGATCTTTCTATTTTGTTTTTCAATGATGAATGAATATTGGTCAAATTTGCAGAGTACGGATCTGATTTTATGAGACCAACTTGCATACCTTGGAATAAGGCAGATGTGTAGGTACTAGGATGTGAATGCAAATTTTTGGCACAATCTTTGTTGTAATGTTACTCTCTTTTGTTTGTGCGGGAGTTCAGCGTGTCCTGTCTGTTATCTCCCTGTTGAAGAAGCCATTGCCTTGATGCCAAAGGACCCCTCGCCATCTCCAGTGCTTAAGGATTTGACTTATGTATATGAGGAAAACTTAAGTAGAGATGGAGAATTTGGAGGATCGGATTTTGGTGGTTATTCCACTTTGAGGCAGAGGAATGATTCATATGATATAAGGGAGTCTATGAGCGTGCATTGCGGGTATGTACATTTGCATTTTACTGTCAGACTTGGGCATGTATTAATGAAATCCTCCCTTTTCCAAGTGTCCTTTCTTTCACTCTCGATATAATCTTGCAATAGATTAGAAATATTAATTTTAATTCTCTAGTATTGCTTGTCCATTGTGCATTTCGGTTTACCATTCGGTTGTCTTCCAGGTTTGTTAGAGGAAGTAAACCTGGTAGACAGACTGGATTTGATATGGATGAATCTGACGTTCTTGAGATGGAGCAGTGTCGTGGTGTGGTTGTTGCATCAGCAATATTTGGTATTGTTCCCTCTCTAGCTTTGCACTGAGCCTTGTCTTTTTCCCTCATAAGCTAGGGAACTTCCTATTTACGAACAAATTTTCATCAGGAAACTTTGATGAGATACACCAGCCAAAAAACATTAGTGAATATGCCAAGAAGAAGGTATGCTTCTATATGTTTGTTGATGAAGAAACGGAGGCATTTTTGAAGAATGCCAGTGCTATTGATGAGAGCAAGAGGAGTGGGTTGTGGAGAATTGTTGTTGCCCGCAATCTTCCTTATGCGGATCCGAGACGCACCGGCAAGGTAATATTTGATTAAGAAACAACAGTTTGAGGGGTCGAAATGGACTTTTGATTCCTGGCAGCTAGCCCTTTGATGATAAGTTGCTTTCCTTATGGATGGGAGGGATTGATTGGTGAGTATATTGGGTAGAGATTATGTTGGTCCGAGAAGTGAGTTGTTGCACGATAGGCAGTTTAGATTTTCTAGTGATTGCATGATTATTAGTACAGCAATAGTGCAAACTGACGGCCTAATTTTTCTGGGTGAGATCATGCTGATATCAAAATGCTTAGAGAGGGTTTTTCAGGAGAAAATATTTTGTCTATTGTTACACGCTCGAGGCGGCCTGACTGGCCAAATATCAATGCTTGCTTGCAATTTACACCCAACCAACTTTTGTGTTTGGATTTCAAAACTCTCCTTCTTTAGTGGTCAGTCTCTCCAACGTGGTACAACGATTCAAATGTATCTTTTACTAGTAGAGAGCAAGATATGTTCTGACGCCTTACCTGTAGGCTTATTAATCTTTACCTTTTCGTTTTATATATACCAATAAATGGAAGATATTTACTTTTGCTGCTGTGGTCATTCTTACTATCCCATAGCTGTTAATATGTTGTAGAAATGGAACACAGGCTTTGGTTTTTACATTTGGGACTTTCATTCATTATGTATGGATCTTTGTACTGGGAAAGCTGTATGCTGGTTCTCACCTTCTGCTATTCTGATTGCAGATCCCAAAGCTTCTCTTGCACAGGATGTTCCCAAATGCTCGCTATTCTCTTTGGGTCGATGGAAAACTTGAACTTGTGGTGGATCCTTATCAAATACTTGAAAGGCAAGAATAATTTTCTTGTACTTTCATTTCATATGAGGAATTCATCCCTAGAAGTTTAAGAAGTCTAAGAGTAGCAGGCAGTTACATCACTCTATATATATTTCTTCTGTGGGTAGAGTTTTAGATAATGTCCAGAACGAGAGATAGAGTAGTCTCTGCACTAACAAATGTCGTCTTGTGTGTTTTACACTAACAAGTTCTGAATGTGAGGACTTTCAACACTAAATGGAATTCAGCTTGTTGGATAATGTGGACATTGTGTGTCATTAAAAAAATAAGTCTGGTACAAAACCACTGATTTTTCAGTAACTGACTCCCTTCTTATTGCTGAAGATAGAATGCGCTCAGTAATTGTCAATTCTAAAGTATTGGATTCTACCGACAAATCTGCCCCTATCACCTTTACAACATTCTTTTCTTCTGCAAATTTTATTACGAGTGTTTCCATGGCGATCCATTCTTTATACTTACAATATCTATAAAGCCAATACCCCTGCTCTCTTAATCTGACTTGCGCACCTCTCCCATCCTTTTTTCATCGTAATGATGAGAAAATTGATCTTAATTGCTGTGTTGGAGTTGCCCTCAGTTACTCTGTTGGAATTTGATGACATTGAGAAAGTTGATGGGTTTCTTGGGATGTGTTTGGGAATCACAAGTCAGATTGGAGTTGAGGCTAACGATCATGTGGAAGAAAGGAACCCACAAATGGCAACAAAGGAATTCTATGCACAGCGGTTTTGATGATCTGTGTGATAAATAATCTGAGTAAATGCATAATATAAGTGATAAATGGATATAAGGGTAACAAAATGGCGATTTGAATATTTCATTGAACACTTGAACTATGTTCAGTGCTTTATAGAAAACTGTCACCAAAGAAACTTTTTTTTTTGCATTTCAGTGCTTTAGAAAGTTCGGCACTAAAAATTGAGTATCAAAATTTTCACTACTTGATTTTCATATTTTTAAGTTGAATGCCTGGTAGAGTCTTCGATTATCATGTTTACTTCACTACTGGAGCTTCCTTGTTCTGTATATACTCTCGATAAATCGTTTGCGTGTGGACTTGCTACTCTGGTAGAGTTCCATTCAATGAATTTTATATTCCTGTCGAGCTCATTTGCGGAGGGTGCTTCCAGTAGGTTATGGAATCTAGTAATATTTAGTTTCTGCGAAAAATTTTGTTTATAACTTTAGATCTTTCATTCCTGGCTTAGGATGTAATTTCTAAATAAAAAGATAACCCAGTCTTTCCTTTTTGCCTAACTTAATTTTGTCATTAGCTGCATTCAGAAGATTGTCATATTGTTGACAATACAGCTGCAGGATTCTGTCCAGATTTTATTTGTAATATGTTGGTAGGACCATCTTCGGTCAATGTGTCAGTGATGTTAATTTGCTAGATCAAGTTTTTGGAACTGTTTCGAAGTTGGTTAACTGTTTTCTGAAGTTAAAGTTGTCCTGAAAAGTTCATATGACAATTCTTGTTGTGACCGTCTACAGTGTTATCGAATCACTGTGTTGAGGTGGTGGTTGTTTCCATGTACTCGATCTTGTTCTTTGAGAATTTTTGCAAGAACAATGGTATGAGATTGCTAGTAGTAGCTAAACTGAGTGAGTTCTAGTTTGATTGATTTTCAAAAGCCATTAAGAAGTATAAACAGGAAAAGAACTCATGCAGAAACTGTTAATAGATAGCTCCTAGTGACTCCTAGATTTCTATCTGAACAATATCTCAACTTCCTTTTCTTCACAATGCAGGTTCTTGTGGAGGAAAAATTCCACTTTTGCTATTTCAAGACATTACAGACGCTTTGATGTCTTCACAGAAGCGGAAGCAAATAAAGCAGCAGGGAAGTATGACAATGCTTCTATAGATTTTCAGGTTGAGTTTTACAAAAAGGAAGGCTTGACCCCGTATTCTGAGGCCAAGCTTCCTATTACAAGTGGTAAGGCGCCATTTTCTCATTTTCTGTTTGTGGTTTTCATCTTCTCTGATATTGTCTTCTCGCCTGATTGTGGTTTCCTACGATGTGCTCCGTCTTACCGCTTGACACAGATGTTCCTGAAGGATGTGTGATCATAAGGGAGCACGTCCCCGTCTCAAACCTTTTTACTTGCCTTTGGTTCAATGAGGTAGACCGTTTTACCTCTAGGGACCAAATAAGCTTTTCAACCGTTCGAGACAAGATCGCATCCAAGACTAATTGGACTATAAATATGTTCTTGGATTGCGAAAGGAGAAATTTTGTGGTCCAGGTAAAACATTCTTGCTCTACTCAATTGCTCCTCTTGTCTGTCTGGAACAGAACTCCTAGAGGTAGGAGAATACCTGATGATATAAGAATTTCCATGGTTTATTTATATTTGGTTTATATGGGCAAGCAGCTGTCTTTTTGAGTATTTGCAAATCGAAATAATGATTTCCGGACGGATGGTTTTTCAATCTTCATACAACACTTAATTGTTGATGAGAACCTAGTTTGTGGTGGCCTGTTTTTCCTGATCCTTTCCCTCTAGTGAACTGTGTTGGGCATGAATTGATTTTCTTTTCTTATCCCTTTGCTTGGACAATAATTTTTCAAAAAATTATCTCTCTTTCCTCAGTTTAATTGTTTTAATTTTCTATTTTCGCTTTTTCGGTACATGCAGAAATACCACAGGGATGTTTTGGAGCACATGGCACCTCCTGTTCCTGTCCAAATTTATCCTCCCCCACCTCCACCTGTTTTTGTCCCAGAAAGTGTAATTAAACAGGCTCCTGAAGTTCACAGCCAAGGGATAGTAGCAGCACCAGTTAAGAAAGTCCCTGGGAGGCGAAGAGAGAGGAGAAGTTCACGGCGGCATCGAAAAGTTGCTGCCGGAAATAGGGACCCTGATTCGAGATGAATCTGTTTTGTTCTTCTTTTCCTTCTCTTTGGAAGCTATTATCATTCTTTTTCCTCCCTTTCGAGAATTTTCGTCCGCAGGCAAAGAAGTGTGTTGTATTTCCACGCGCAAGGAGGAATTTACATCAAATTTTTGTCTTTTTTGGCCCCGAAATTGGAAATTTGTCGATTCATCGTTCAATTTTTTGGTGTATATATATTTATTACTTCCAATAATTGTTAAAGATCAGATGCTTTCAAATCCCTCAAATGGAGTATGGCCCTTATTTTATAGTTTGCAGGTACATGTCATCAATGTGTCGTCCGGAAATTTTTGAACACCTAACCAATCTTTACCGGGTATGACAATTCGTACGTCCCCGTAAGCTCTATATTGTTGAGTTGGCGGATTCAAAATGCCTATTACTTCCTCATGAGCAATTTACTCGATGGGTTATTTAGAGAATATCACTTCCTCCTTTGTATGCTTTATTACCCATCACTCTTGTATGAGAATTTTGATGTAGATTATGAAGAGAAATAAGTCATTTGATTATGGTAATAAGGGGTAATTGGTTCTAGGGTGGATAGGATCTAGACCTGGAACCTACTCTGTTACAATTGGTTTTCAGTTTTTGGAACTTGGAATCCACCCTGCTATTCCTAGACCCTGTTTTGGAACCTACCTTGTTTTTTTGGTCCGGTTCTAAGGTCTACCCGATAACTTGTTTTTTTTTTTTCTTTCGATAGGGGTTGTGTTCTTTTTTACCAAAAAATTCAATTGCAGACTCACCTTTCTCTCTATAGTTGCGTTGGAGTCGGCGACAACAAGGCGAGAGGCGACGATAGGGGTTGTGTTCTTGCAGGCCGCGGCGATGAGAAGCAACAAGCTGGGTTGTGGCGACTGAGGCAGCGAGCAGCCGCAGCGACGAGCTAGGTTGCGGCAACTGATTTGGTGAGAAGCTAAAGCGACGAGCGGCAATGAGTTGGGTTGTGATGACTGAGGCAGTGAGCAGCCGCGGCAACGAGTGGCGACGAGTTGCGTTGCGACGAGATGCTACGAGCTGGAACAAGCTGGGTTGCGGCAACGAGCGGCTTTGCAGGCTTGTAGTGACTCAAGCATCGAGCAATTGCGGTGACAAGACGTGAAGAGTTGGTTTGCAGCGAGCAGCCGTGGCGACGAGATGCTACGAGTTGGGTTGCTGCAAGCAGTCGAGACGATGAGCTGGGTTGCAGCAACAAGCAGCCGCGACGATGAGCTGGGCTACAACAACGAGTAGCCGCGGCGATGAGCGGCGAGCTGCCGCTGGCGATGAGTTCTTGCGAGCAGATTGAGAAGGGCCAGAAGGAAGGGGACTCGCTCGCGAACTAGAAGAGACTCGAGGGAGAGACTGAGAGCGACAAATGCTAGGGTTTTTTTGGAGCAACTTAAAACCGGTTCAAAAACCGATCCGGGTGAGATTTTACTTAGGCTCGGGAACTGGACCAATTACAACCGGTTCCAAAAAAACAGAACTTGTTCCTAGACCAGTTCAAACAGGAACCGGTTCCCGAATTTGTTTTTCGGGTGGGCTAGTATGGTTTCCGGGTAAATCCGGTCTGATTGTGTACCCCTATTTTAGCCTAAACATTACTCTTGTGATTGATTAGGGGTGCATTTGGGTTATTTTATGAATAAAAATACAAATCTCCCATTTTCAGATATTTTTATCTTAAAATTTTCCTTTGCAATGATTTGACTTTTGTAGATAGACAGGTGATCTTTCTTTTTCTTTGTAACATTCTTGAAATTATTTAAGGATATGCCTAACATTAAAAAGTTTGGTGGAATTTGGCTTCTTGGTATCTCTCTTTCCTTCGACTGAAATTGGCAGGTGTGTGGAACAGCTGCGAAGCTTTGACAAAACAGGAGCGCGATTTTATATTGATCTTTCTTTTTCTTGGGACCATTCTTGAAATGTTTAAGGATATCATTAACGCTACAAAGTTTGGTGGAATTTAGCTTAGTGGTATCTCTCTTTCCCTTGATTGAAATTGCAGGACTGTGGAACAGCTGCGAAGCTTTGACAAAAGAGGAGCATGATGGTATTACCGTGTAATATAGTCAATCAAAAGCATCCACTTTATTGACCTTTTCGATGTAGGACATCGAGTCCTGCAACAAAAGAATAACCAAGACTTCAAATCCGACCTTCCTAGGGGTCGCATCTAGGGTTTCTCAAGCGTCGTACCCGAGAGAAGAATTGCATCGCACAATTCCACAGCAAAGAATTGCCAAATTCAAATGATCATCAGCTCAATTCAAAAGAAAGAATAGCAACTATGTATATGTACATGGGCTCTCTAAAGTATTGCTCCAAGTCAAAATAGGAAACCTTGTACATCCTAATAAAACTAGGCCTAATTCCAAAAAAAAGCACAAATTTTAGGTTGAAAGACAATTCTAACCCAAACTTTTTTTTGTCCCATAAAAAAGTATCAACTTTAGGTCGAGAACAATTCTGGCCCGAACCTTTTTTTGTCCTGTAAAAAAGCACCAATTTTAAGTCGAGTGACAATTATGGCCTCAATTTTTTTTGTCTCATAAAAAATCATCAACTTTCATCATAATCCCAAATCTGGCCCTTCGTTGACTTTCACTATTATTTGTTATGGTTGTGAGCTTGGTGAATCTCGTCCATGACATCTATCGACAGACGGTGGTCAGTTTCAGATTACGTTTGGCAAGAGAGATTCAATCTGGAGATATTTTTGACTTGTCGGCGAAGTGAAGGAAACGAATAGTTTTACCGTTATTCTTCAAATTGTGGCTCAGAGAATAAGACAATGAATATTGTTTTAAATCCAGTCAGCAAGTCACGCAAAATTATTGCTAAGGTGGAATAATCAAGTTAGATAATCAATGGTTCTAAGTCAATGGCAAAAGCTTATGTTTTTTTATAAGACAAAAAAAAGTTGGGCCCAGAATTGTCACTTGACCTAAAGTTTGTGTTTTTTTACGAGATAAAAAAAAGTTCAGGCCAAAATTGTTTCTCGACCTAAAGTTGATGTCTTTTTACTGGACAAAAAAAGTTCGGGCCAGAATTATCCATCGATTTAAAGTTTGTGCTTTTTTTTAGGAATTAATCCAATAAAACTAGGATACACGTGCCTACTACCAACTAAGGAAAGGAAACGTCAGATCAAGTTCCAACATCGGGAAAAAGGGTCCTTACTAATATCATGATAGACTCCAATCACTTGAGAGGCTTCTTGATTAATCAGAGAAAATAAGCAACAGATCGTCATATGGCGTGCCTTTCGTAAGTCTTCGAAGGTTGTCGCCGTCATTCTCCATCATTTCTACCCGGCTCGAGAAGACTCGACTCCGGCGAGCCAATTGCATAGAGTTGATCATAAAGATTCTGGTCGAGCTTTTGAAACTCCTCATCTGTTATCCCATGTACAATCAGAAAGAGGATGGCCTTTCCATATGACAAGAAGCTTTTGGCAACTGCTGCCCCTCGCAGAAACGCCTCGATTATCAAGAACTTCAATTTCGTCTGGAACATCAAGACGTTGCTTACGCCTATATCTTCCGGTAGATCAAGAACATATGCATTTGAGCTAATGTTCTACAGGATTTTAAATGGAACAGCACTCTTTGGGTGGAGCTTCTTGAATGCACCTGTAGGACACCGTTCAGGTTTGAGACAGAATCATGACCATATCTCCTTCAGCAAAATCAGCTGATCACCTTCTAACGTCTGCTTGAGCCTTGTCACTTTCGTTACTCAGTGCAATCTTCCTTCGAACTTCATCATAAATCTCCCTCAGATGTCTCGCAGAAGCTTCCACTTCAATGCGAGTTCTAGTATTAAGCGGCAAGCTAAAGAGATCGACAGGTTTTCTTGGCTACATGCCCGAAAACAATCTCAAATGTGCTGCGGCTGGTTGATCTATTCACAGAGCTATTATAAGCAAACTCAGCAATGGAGAGTATCCGATCCCATCTAGTGATACGATCACCAACATGACCTCTAAAGCGATCACAGTTTGCCCATCTCTTCCTGGATGATAGGCAGGAAAGAATTTCAATTTTGTATCCGTCGGTTTCCATAGGATTGAATTTTACATAAACAGCACCGGTTGCTTCCAATTGTAACTGTTTACATTTTTGTATAGTGACAACATTCGCATCTTGAATTTGTGTGACACTTAGAATGAGATCTATCAATTTTGATCGATGAAACTGTCAGGTCCCCATACTTTCTTTTATATGCGTTCAAATACTATGTTCCAGTCGATGCGCAGTCTTCGGGATCCCATTGGTCTTGCTTGATCAGACTTAACCTCATACCATAAAAGCAAATGAAACCTTCTGGACATGGCCTTAGGAGGATCCTCGGATACTTAAGTTAGTGGACGGGGGGACGGAGAGGTAAGCAAAGTCGAGACTAAGCAGAGAGAGAATTCTCCTTGAGAGATGTACCAAAAGAGAGGATTTGTTTTCCTTTGAGGGCTAAGGTGCCTTATGTGCACGGACTAATAAGTCGACCCGCAATCACCGAGCAAGGTTTGCCCCCTCTCCCCAGGCCTTCCTCTACCCAAGCCTTCGAGAGTACCTAGGCCTCACGATCGCGTCCCGCGAACCGAGCATTTTCGAAGGTTGCGATCTCTCTTGGGGTCGATGCCCTCGTGGGCCGAGCCGCTGCTAGGCTACATAAGCGTGCTCGAGCCCGTGATTGGAAGTGAAAAATTTTGGTAAGTGATTCTAGACGCTATAACTTCTCTCGAGGTCACATACTAATTTCCTCGAAAGCGCATCGAACCCCGAACTCGACCAATCCGATCCTCGACCCAAATCGGGGCTAGAGAGAGAGAGAGATTCACAAAAAAAAAAATGCCAAAAACTACAGATGGGCCCGACGCACACATGTCGGCCCGGCCCGGCCCGACCCGAGCCCATACTACCGGCCCATCGATTACGTTTGGTCTCCTCGTTACAACCTCAGACCTCGAGGCTCCGTCGAGAAGTCCAGAGACGAAGAGAGTGCGATTTGACTGGAGCCGGAAGAAGCTTTCAGCTGGGCAACGAGCGACGGCGGCGACGATGAACACGGACATCACCGCGTCGGCGAAGCCGGAGTACCCGGTGATAGATCGGAACCCTCCCTTCACGACGGTGGTCGGCAACTTCAGCACCCTCGACTACTTCCGCTTCGTCACCATCACCGGCGTCTCCGTCACCGTCGGCTACCTCTCTGGTTCGCTCTCTCTCCCTCTCTCTGTCTCTCAGTTTGTGGGTGTCTGTGCGTGCGTGCGTGCGTGCGTGCGTGCGCGGATGATTTTACTACCTCTTCAATGTCTGTATCTGTGCCGAAGTATTCGTCGTCTTCATGAAATTGTTGCCTGCATCTGCGCGAAAGGTTGTGATGGGATGAATTTTGTTTAGTGCGAGCTGTGCTGATTGGTGAAATTTGCTGTGATTGTTGCTCAGCTCGTGCTTATTGGACTCGAAAGGATGGATCTTGTCGTGGGTGGGCATTGCCCGTGTCGTGCTAATTGGTGGATTTGCTCCGATTGTTGCCCCCTTTCCGTGCTAATATGATTTCAAAGGGTGGATTTTTTTCTTTTGGGCATTGCCCGTTTCTTGCTAATTGGTGAATTTTTCTGTGATTGTTGCCCATTCTTATGCTAATTCGATTTGAAAGGATGGATTTTGTTCCAAGTGATTGATGCCCATTTTGTGCTGATTGGTGAACTCGCTTTCAAAGGATGAATTTTGTTTAGGTGATTATTGCCCCATTTTCTGCCAAAGGGTGAATTTCCTAAGATAGGAAGGAAGGTCTTTATTATTTAAGTTCTTTTGGGGGTTTCATAGGGATAAAGCCTGGGATCAAGGGACCATCAATGGTGACTGGCGGATTGATTGGTCTAATGGGCGGGTTCATGTACGCATACCAGAACTCAGCGGGCCGGCTCATGGGATTCTTCCCCAACGAGGATGAGGTAGCTCGTTACAAGAAGTGAATGCTAATTCCCTTTTTTCCGGGGGCTTGTTTTTGTTATAATTTGGAACCCAAAATATATGCTTTAGGCACATCATGTTGTGCTTTTTGTGGGAAGATGACGGATGGTTATGTCAATAAATCAATGTTTTAGTGCTGAGCTTTCTGCATTGAGATTGATGTTTCCTCGATTGATGAGTCACTTGATTCAGCCTGAATTGTGGAGTGCCGATTACGATGTTTTCAGTTAATTTGAAATCGCTGTACTTACTACTACTTTGCAAACAGTCCTCTCATTGTTCTTTGCCCCATCACGCTCTATGCTTCTGAAAATTTATAGCTCGGGGTGGTCTTACCATTTATCCTGATAAGTGGGAACAATTTTTCTCGCTGTTGCTCAGCAGCTGGTAATTGCTCTGTCTAAGGTTTTAGTGCATAGGTGAGAGAGAAGACTGTTGGACGTGACTTGAGAGAGATTGAAAGAACAGCTGTTTACTGACAGGAAATTAGCTGCTCTTAAGCATCTTACTAGAGAGCACAATCTCCTTGGCTTTTGTAAGGAGAGATGTTAAGTTTACTTCATACTAAATAACGTGTTGTCAATGGTTTGTTTTTGCTCTATTGCTGTATTTCCATGAATTCAAAGAGCAGCATTTGAGAGTAAATTGCACTCTCCACCTGGATGTGTTTGTGAATTGGTTGTTTGCTACTCTGATGACTGACATAGAGAAATGCTGATTGTTTCGCTGCTTAATTTGGTCTGTTAAGGGAAAAACATTAATCAAGGGAATCCCTAGCTGGTTTTAAAGCTCATTGCCAATTGCCATAGCAATAGTACCTTCATTCACCATTACAAGCTTCAAGAATGTGATGTACCATTTCCACTCTTGATCTGAGTGTGTGAACTTGCTGAAGAATATATCAAGCAATTTTTGCATTTTTGGTTAGGAAATCATCAATTTCTCGAGACACTGGTTGTAACACAATTAGCATATGCTGATGCACTAAAGTTCACTCCCTCTTGTCTTTTGGGTATTGAGATATAAAGAATTTGATAAGAGGGAGTGAACTTTGAGTTGTTTACAATGTTCATAGTTGGTGGATTAGATTGTTCAGATGTTGAATGAGAATGGATGACCTTCATTTGATTCTCAAGTAAACTACATCTTAGTGCACCTTCTGCTGAGTTGCTTAAAAAATGAAAGGGCACAAAGTTGTGGTGGTTGGAGACGGAACAGATGACATTCTCACACCAACAGCTGCCATTGTGGGACTCACTTTTGTTACTTGGGCCACTGACATTGTGAGAGAGTGCTGTCGTTATCTTCGCATGAAGAAGAAATGTTCGATTAATCTGTGTGGACGATGCATGTACCAGTGACATGCGAAAGTACACTTGATGTCTGCTGACTATTACTGTTGTGGGCTTGTTGATACCGCTGATAACAAAGACCTCACATGGAAGTTCGCCCATGACGACGACTCGGTTGTGCTGGTCAATCTCAGTTAGGAGTCTTCAACGTGGTTTGGCTCTTTTGATGGAGCCACCCACTGACCACAAGGTCGAGATGTGCAACTCGTTACCAAGGCCATGGGGCGAATATTATCATGCGAGCAGCTCATCAGGTCTCTCTTGTGCTCACTAGGCCTCTCCTCCAGAGCTGGGCAAGCTGCAATTTTTAGGTGACTGAGGGATGCAAGCCTTTGCATTCCTTTAGGTAATGACGTCAACGAGGGGCACTCGATAATTTCAAGCTCCTGAAGTGATTGAAGGGACCTGATCTGTTCTGGTAAGGCCTTCAAATTTAAGCACTTTGAAGCTCGAGACTGCTGACCTGTAGAAGCCACTGTGGGAGAGATGCTAGTTTAGGAACATTGAGGATGTCCACCGACCGGAGACTCTTAAGTCCTTGCAAATCCATGATGTTGTCCCTTTCGTCTCTGGATAAATCGAGCTCCTCACAACTTTAAAAAGAGAGAGATGCGCAAGGTTCCATAGATTTCTTATACCGAGTGAGGGGGAAGTTAACCGAGCACTATTTAAGAAGCCAAGAATCTCGAGTGAAGTGGGACTTGGAAACACTCCTCGGGCAAACATTCTAGAAACTCCATCTCCACGATGTACAGTCGCTTCAACTCATTAAGGCCGATTATCCGATTTATCCACTCTGGATTGACCATACACAGCATCAACTCCTCAAGATGTGGAGTTGGTGGCATGGCATTAAAGTTTCACAGCAACCGATCCGTAATTTCAACAGACTAGTAAATGTCGTTAATGTGGAGGAATTGTCTAAATCAATGTACTGTAATATTACGGATCGATTATTTTGAAAACTTTAATGCCATGCCACTAACTTAACATCTCAAGGAGTTGATGTTTCTCGCTTAGGTCAATAAGAATAGCTATAGGACTGTTTTCAAACTATCCAAAATTTCAAGGTGGATCGATCCACTCGTCTCTTTCGCCACCCTCTCTCTCTCTTCATAATTGTTTCTATATCAAATGCTGTGACTAATTGGCACTATGTAAGCCACGTCACAGCCACTAATGCAAATAATAATAGGACACGTGTTTTCAAACTATCTGTCTCATCAATCTAGCCAAGCAACTTAACTAAAAAACTAATGGGGACTATTCCGGGGGAGGCATTATGTTGCAATGTTTATTTCAAAAGTTAGTGTTCCCTCTTTGTCCTAATACCCTAATTATTTGGGCTTGCTTCGCCTATTGAGCATTGTGCACCACCTTCCTTTGGGCTGCTCTTGTTTGTCCAAGTGAAAGAGGAAAAAGATTATGGAAGGGTGACAGCTGTCTCTTTCCTCCAAATATTTGAGAAACTTAGAGAAGACAATTGCCCTGTTCTAGTTATATAATGACATTAGGACTATATAACAGAAACTTGATACCTTCAGCTGGGAAGTTGTTAAGGAAGAGCCTAAATTCAAGTCTCTCAATATTTTAAGTTAGACCTATATTCTTCCGAAAGTTTAAACCAATAAGTTATGGATCAAGTTATGGAACTTCTTTCACCTATGACCATCACACGTGCTATTAGAAGCACATAGCCTTCACCGAGAAGATTGTTAAGAGAGAGCTCAAGTTTAAACCTGTTAACATATGTAGTTGAACTTACCTTTACTCAAAACCTTAAACCAATAAATTATGGGCCAACCAAAATATAGTAACTACTTCACACCATATCAACTCTTCGATATGGGGCTTTTCTAACATAATTCACAAGTACATCTTAATAATTTTCCCCTTACATATAAACTCAGTGTTAGGTTTCCTCTTCTTTAATCCAGGTATCATTTTACATCAATTTATCTCAACTTGAATCTCCAACGCGCATCTTCATCCTTGATCTCTTTCTCTAGGGAGGTTGCAATTAGGATTGCATTGCTTCACGACGACATCTACCACCTAGAAACCGCGTTAGTCACCAAATTCCTCCTTTGAGATATTCACTAAACATCGATTCACATTGGGAATGGCCACCAATCAATTATTGGCTCTAATACTATTTGTTAAGAGCACGCAAAAGAGGCCCTATACTTTTGATTGAAGAGATTGCTAAAAGGAAGTCTAAGTCCGAGCTCGCCAACTTATCCAATTAGACCCACTTTGACTCAAAAATTTGAGTCAATGAGCTATGGATCAATTATAATATATTCATTGCTTAACACCATATCAATCCTCTGATTTAGGACTTCTCAAACACAACTCATACATGCATCTTAACACAAATCTTCCCCTCATGCGTGAGCCTTTTATATTACCTACTCCCCTTAATCTAAGTATTCCTTGCGCACCAATATTTTAACTCAAATCCCCACCTTGGCTCAGTCAAGTTTGGCAAATGTTGGAGAGAGGAACTGTATCCGTCCTTTAGACTCTACCTCAACTAACCCAAGTTTGGCGGGAAATGGAGAAAAACTCTGTCACCTTAATGAGGGGGTCACATTTGAAATTCCTAATACGATATTCTCCAAACATCAATCCGCATTGGGACTCATCAATCTATCATCGGCTTTAATATCACTTGTTAGGTTGTTGGGTCAACATAGCATAAGCCTAATACCTACATTAGGAGATCGCAAAAGAAGAGCTCAAGTCCGAACTTGTCAACATAATCAATTAGATTCACATTCTCTTGAAAGTTTAAAACAATGAGTTGTTGGCAAATAATTTGATATATTAACTGCTCCACATTATGTTAGATTGAGACTTCTTTCATCTAATACTCCCACACGTGCACCTTAATAAATACAAATGGAAATGTAAATTCATTCCGGTACAACTCCAATACATTCAAGTTCCACAATTTAATGTATGCTCGGATCATTAAATTCCGCACATTGTTCATTAGCAGCCAAATATCTTTTACTGTGCTGTCAAAACGACGATGACAACGAAAACAAAAAATAAATAGTAGGGTGAAATATTACTTTTACTAGCAAATGAGCACACACACTTGAGTGCAAACTCTTGGTCATTCAAGCAACTCTTGGGGAGATGAAATACTCTTTTGCTGATTGAAGTGAACAAAAATATGATCAAAGTTTTCGGTTGCCATTTTCCAAATATATGTTGAATAATTCAACGTATGTATAATTTTGCAAAATCATTACGACTAAACTACGCGGATCCTTTTCTTTCATGTCAATTGAAGTATAAGTAAATAAGGGATATCATGGATCGGTCATGATCTGTGCAGTCGTCATTAGGAATTGTGCGTTTTAAGGGCTGAAGATTGCAAAGAAAAAGTTGGAGTTTAAAGAAGTAAAGTTTAGTTAAGCTTAAAAAATGGCAGATAAATTATGTCATGACAGTATCTTGTCAGGCATTATCAAGATACAAGACTGGACAAATGCTATTAGATAAAACTTGTTAAGTGCTAAATCGAATCAATGACAATCTAGACTAAACTCGGATCTATGTCCTTTCTTTGTCAAATATATCTGTGCTTCACTAATCCTCGACACCACAAATGCTTGAGAGAGAGCGAGAGAGAGAGAGAGAGAGAGAGAGACGGTGCAAAGTTGAAAGGTGGATTTTAGATAGTAGCCCAACAAAACACAGTTCCAAATTCTAGGATAGAGACATTGACAGAGCACCCCATTTCACATCATCTCCTAACAATAAGCAGTAGGAAGCAGTCCTATCCACTATCCTTGCCCCTTTTGATTTTGTTGTGGAGTGACCTCGAAGTGGAACTAATAACATTGCCCATCTACATCCCCTTCGTATCGAAATAATTTGTAAGTATTTGCAAAACACGATATTCTGTCTGTTCAAACTAATTATCATATGCTAAATTGAATGATTACTTTTATCCTCTTCTGAAATAATAATATTCAAAATGTGGTCATTTATTTGAATAGAAATAAATGTACTTCGTAAATACTTGAAAATCTTTTTTCTAGATTGAGTCCAATCATACTTTAGACCACCCTTCTCTTACTTTTATTCTCCATCATGTAAACCCATTCTGGCACATTGTCTCTACCTCTCACCCAAAGGACAAAAGCACTTCACACGTTTTACCTTAAAATAAGAATAGACTACCAAAATTCAAGTCAATAATGATAATACACCACGAGACTACAGGTAAGCGATGTCTCTATCAATTTGCATGGTTTTTCTTTCTTCGCTTTATAATTTATCGATTGCTTCTTACCAGTAGCAGAAACCCTAGAAAGATTTTCATGTCACGATCCTTTTTAACATCTTAAACATCCCCAAGCCTGGAAAATATGCTTGAACTCGTGGTAGTAGATTTCGGCCGTTAGACATAAATTCTAGAAAAAGCTCATGTCTTAGATTAAAAGAAAATGTCAAGAATCCTTGTGCCTTTGTTCAAGTTGGGTTCAATTAGTTTATAACAAGGACTTTGTAATAATGTTGCTGAAGTTGGAAACCTTATCATTTCTTGATAACCATGCAAATCTCTCTTTGTGATTTTATCAACCCCAAAAGAAAACCATAACAAAAAGAAAAAATATCGTAGTGGATAGAATTATGTCCAGAGTGACAGCTGGAACTTGTCGATAGGGGAGAGGAACCAAAAGGGTCAAATCGTTGCCCATCAAAGGCCAACTCCAATAATTTTTTCTAAATTTTTCATATGTCAGAAAACTTATTTTCTCTCTTCTCCTTCAAAAAAAATAATGGAGGGGCCAAAGTTAAGCTTGAAGAATATCCATTTCCATGAACAAAGTGCAACTCAGTGGACTCAACCTTTTTAGGGCCACCTATACCCTCTCGCATTAAACAATAGCAATTTTGGAAAATGACTCTTTGCATGCCCTAAAGCACTTTGTGTTCCTCCCGCTTTCCATTTGAGTATGATTGTGCTTATGAAATTCCCATTCACAGTAGTTTGTCACTTTGTGGGGATAAATCTTCATTATCTATTATATTACAGGCAAGATGAACTTAGAAAATCTGCTAAACTCCGCCATTGAATTGACAATTGTGCGCATACTGTCCTTACATTGCAGATTTGTGATATGCTTAATAGATTTCTCGAGGCGAGCTCCTCGCTTGTACTTCTTCATATGATCATAATTGATGTTATTAGGTTGTACATGCGAGGTCTTGGAGGTGCAGAAGTCCTTGCTCATAATAATCCCAAGTTAAAAAAGCTAATGTAATAATCCATTGAGTTAAGATGTTAAGGGAAATTAATGTAGAGGTGACTAGCTAGTAGGTTCTTGTCGATAGTGAATTAATTTGATAGGAAAATATGGTTTCTTCTGACAAAATCGAGAGTATCTCCCACTTTACTATAGTTAATCATTTGCGTAAAAGCCATGCTTGATTCAGAAACTAGAACTGTATACATGCTTTAAGAAAAACCTATCATTTACTTGTTTCGCATGCTAAAAGATACAAGACTTCTAGATTTGGCGGTAATTTTTTTTTTTCAATTCAGCAGAACCATGTAAATCTCTAATGTGCTTATGGATTAATTTCTGTCGTTATTAATAAATGTCGGCATGACTTGACTCAATCATGCGATGAGTTGTTATATATACTACAATTACTTGAAATATGTTTAGATAACATCATTTTCTAATTGGGTATGGCTTCGACTATTCCTCAAGCCCGCCGATTCATTACACATCATTAACTAAAATATGACTATGGGTTAACTAAAATATGTCTAAAGTTAACTAATTGGCATATATATATGAAGAATATTGCACGTCAATGACCACAAGGATTCTAACTTTTTCAACTGTTGATTTGTGATCAAGCACTATCAAGCGCTCTTAGTGGACTACATTTGAAAATAATTTATTTTTATTGCCTGGCTCTCTTTTCATGGGCAAATATAAACTATCATATGCCAAAGAGAGTGCGTTGCCTCTTCCTGTCCATTGTCGTTTATATTACTTTCTTTTCGAAATGGGTGCACTCCCTTTTAGGGTGTTTGATAAGCATGGTGATTAGTGAAGAGCTAACTAATATGTCGACATTTTAACCTTGCTATTATATATATTTTGTCTTCTTTTCCAAAGTCAAAGTTAACATCGAAGTGCATTATTCTTTATGGCAATACATTAGGTCTCTTAATACCTCTCCTCACGTGCAGTTAAAAAGACGACTAAATAAGACTGTTTTTTGAACGATTATGGGGTGAGTCCCAAAACGTGATGCAATAAGCTATTTGAGTGCTAAAATTTTCATTACGTCCATTTAAGTTCTAACACTTGCAATTTCGACACATTTGAGGCCCCCATCAACACCGCCAGTTTTAAGTAGACAGAAATTGCCATGTGGCTATTTTTATTTTTTTTTTCAGTCCCAAGGAGCAGTGAATAAAAAAAAGTCAAAGATTTCCGTCCACTAAGCTAAAGGAGCTAACAACAAAAGCACTAAAGTGTACAACTATGATGAATTTTGCGGACTTATATATAAGAAATGAAAGTTTTAGGATCTGAGTGCATCATTGTGATAAAAACTAAGGCACTACTGTAATTGTCCTTTTTTTTATTTACAAAAACAGAAATCAAATGAATAAGACTGTCTAGACACATGTGAAAGGGTAAATAAGAATTCGCATGCAAGATGAGTACTTGAAAGGTGCATAAAGAAATTGTATAAAAACTCTAATATCATGTCCAGTCCAAAAACTTAATATGATAGATAACTAGGAAACTTATTATATATCCCAAAATCGAGGGCATTTTAAAAATGTAAGTCCTGTGTCTTTTATGCATATGTATGCACGCACATACTATTCTTTATGATTCCTTTTTATTATAATGTTGTCACATCGTGAAACCAAAAACAGCAATAGCCGCCGTTACCACTAGACCGACTTTGGATAGAAAATTCTATACCTATTACTTTACATTTTCATCTGAATCTTTAAACTTAATGTAATATATTCTTAGCTCCTAATTCTGTGGTCTAAATTTTCAATTCTTGCCGAATTGTAGAAGTGTTCAATCCTATTGTGGACCTTGGTGTCAATTTATTCTCTTAATCCTAATAGCATGAGCAATGGGATAGTTAATTACTATCCGACAGCTAACAAAGGAATACTATAGCAACCATATAATACACTTACTAGAATATTAAGGAAATATTGCTCATGAACTAGAAAGAAAGAGAGTATTGCGTGATTTGGTATTTATCATATAAGATTGTCGTAGTTATATTGTCTTATCACTGTGCTGTGGATGCAAAAGTAACTATGAATGATAATAGGTGAAACTCTACTTTAATTACAGCCCTGAACTTACGCCTTTTCTTCCAAGTCCTTGAAATTTCAATTTATCTGATCAAGTTCATGACCTTGCAAGCCCCTCGAACACCAATTTCAGTCACTTTCGAGCTTCATTGATTGTCGAACCATGCTGGAATACGACTTGGAAAGAAAATTTTGCCTCTATGGACAAGTCGTCGTGAAAAAAATTTGCCTCTAGAGTTGCATAAATTTTCTATACGCCCAGTTGATTTTCCACGAAGGCTTGGCCATGGTGAAAAAGTTTTTAGATGTCATACTAGCATGCTCTAGAATCAACTAGAATTGGCACAAGAGAGACTAGATTAGAAATTTATATAAGTTTAAGGGCTTAATTAGACAAATAATAAAATCAAATTCAAGGACTTGATGTAAGAATTTCCTAATGTGGGCTTCATTAATTGAAATTAACTGAATTAATTTAGTCTGATAAAGGTAAGATATATGGGTTCTTAATAAGTCTAATATGGGGCTGGCTGGTGTGGGCCGAGTACGGCCCGGCCCGTAATGAGAGGGCCCGTGGTCGAAGACTCTATAAATAGCGCTCAAGTCCCTCCCCTAACCTGATGATGCACATTTTGACTCACATACGGATCAAGAGAGAACTTTCTTCTCGTGAGTGGCAATCTCATTAGGCTAGTGTTCTAACAAAGGGTATAAGGGAGAAGATCTTGAGTTCGTGTTCGGAAACCGTCGAAAATTCCGCGTCAAGTACGATGGATTCCAAACCAGGTACGCGAATCGACAATTTCTCCCATATTGTGTTTCGATTTCTAACTATGGTGATCCTGGGCATGCCATTGGCGTGGCAAACATGTGGTATCAGAGCCTGCCATAGATTAGAACCGAAACATGCGGATTAGAACCGTTTTTGTTTTGTCCGAGAAGTTTTTGCCCAATTTCGAAATTTTTTGTCGGATGAAAGTTTGTTTTTATTACATATTTAGAATCTACTCGTCGAGACGAGAAAATTGGTGGGCGGAACGTCGCCGGAGGACGCCGGACGCGTCCTCACGCGCCCACACGCGCCCTAGGCGCGGTGGCGCGTGAGGCCACGCGCGTCCGCGCCGAACCGGCGCGTCTCTTCCGCCGAAAACCGCATGCTGACGTCAGCGAGGCGCGGATCCGGTTCACCCGGTTCTCGACCCGACGCGGTACTTGACCCGAAACGGTACTTGACCCGACCCGGATCCAGACCCGACCCGAACGTTGACCCGACCAGTTGACCCGACCCGACCGTTGACCCGACCGGTCAACCGGTCGGACCGGTCCGTTGACCGGTTGGACCGGTCAACCGGTCGGACCGGCTGTTCAGACCAGTTTGACCGGCTGAACACGCGCGCACGCGCCGAGCCTTCCGGCGGCGCGTGCGGGCGCGTCCAACGTCCGTTTTGGACGATCTTGGTATCGACGCGCTCGTATCGAGATTCTCTACACTATGGTGTATTTATTTTACATGTTTGAAGCTTTTAAAGATGTGAAAATACGTATAGAACCCTATATACGCGTATTTTTAGGGTATTTTTGCGTATTTTCTTGCATTTCTCTATGGTTTCGGAAATACATATGGTAGCTCACATGTATATCATCACATAAGGATTGTGTAGAGTGTAATTCATTGTCTATCAATGAATGGAACAGTACAATTAGCATGGCATGTAATTTTAGAGACATACGCCCCTGTCTTTGCATCTAGCATTACATGCATATAGTAAATGTGATACATAAAGTTTATATCCCTGGTATGAGAGATTTTCAAGGATTCAGATGGATTGTGACCGCCAAAGTGGCACACTTGACTGGGTTTGAGAAATATCGGTCTCATATTGTGGTGGGATGTCTCCTGGTCTATTACGTGATTATACTCCAAAAGGAGGTGATCTTGTATTAGTTCATGAAGGGGTACATGTATAGCATGAGCTTGAGAAATGACTAATCTTAGTGGTTCATACACCCAAAGGTGGTGATTTCGCGAAAGATTAGAATATATATTCTCATGGCCGCTATCATGTGGAGAGTGTACAACTGCATGTCATATTTTCTGCCCAAAGGTGATTATGTGATGATGTATGTAACTCTTTGGATAAGTACTCACATGATGCTGATTGTATTGTTTGTTTATTTTGCAGTCACCTTTTCTATAAACGGCAATTCTATTTCAATTGAGGTTCTTACTGGTTTGAATTTTAAGAAATGGAAAGAGGATTTTCTGTTTGAAATGGAGCTGGCAGATGTTCATATTGCTCTTACAAAAGATAAACCGGCAGATATCACGGCCTCCAGTATTGAAGCTGAGAAAACGGACTATGCTGCTTGGGAAAAGAGCAATCGGATTTGCTTATTAACAATGAAGAAATCCATTTAAGAACACTTGAAAAGTGGTTTGCCAGCTGACTGTACTGCTAAGGAAATGATGGCAGCCTTAGAGGCTAGAAACCGCATTTCATCTAATGCTGAGGTTGGTACACTTCTTCAAAAGCTCTTCAATATGAAGTATGATGGTACTGCTGGGGTTAGAGATTATGTCCTTAGGATGGTAGACCTAAAGATGAAGCTTCAAACTCTTAATGTTTCCATTCCTGATGCTTGTATTGTGCATCAAGCCTTGAACACCCTTCCACCTGATTTTGGGATTATAAAGACAAATTATAATTCCCAAGATGAGACTTGGTCAGTTAATGACTTGATAGCAAGGGTGGTGGCAGAGGAAGAGAAACTTAAGAAGGAAAAAGGGCATCTAGCCTTATATGTTTCTAGTTCCCACAAAAGGAAGGATAAAAAGTTCAAAAATCGTACTCATAAAGGTACTCATGACACTACCGGTCAATCTGACAATATGGGTCCGAAGAAAACATCCTTCAAAAGGGATGGTGGCCACTGCTTCTTTTGTAAGAAGAAATGTCACATAAAGAAGGACTGTGGAAAGTTTAAAGCTTGGTTGTCCAAACGTGAGCCAACAGGTAATGATTCTTTGGCACTTGTCTGTGAATCCAACCTATCAGAGGCACCATCCAGTTCTTGGTGGCTCGATAGTGGTGCAACTAATCATGTTGCGTTTACCATACAGGGATTCATAAACCGGAAGAAGCCAAATCAGGATGAATCAAGACTCACTGTGGGAAACAACGAGAAAGCTGATGTTGTGTTTGTGGGAGATGTAATCTTGATTCTAGACTCTGGTTTTAGATTAATGTTGAAAGACACTTTCTATGTACCTTCATTTAGACGGAACTTAGTTTCCGTATCGTGTTTGGACATGTATGGCTACTCTTTTAAAATCAAGAACAATGTTATTTCTTTGTTTCTTAATTCAAATAAGGTCGGGTGCTGTTATATGTCCAACGGATTGTACAGATTGTGTTTATCTCCCAATGACATATACGTCGCTTATACGGCTGAAAAAGTTGTTTCTAAGAGACCATTACCTAAGGAACAGTCTTATGCATTGTGGCATAAACGGCTTGGCCATATCTCTAAGGATAGAGTAGAAAGGTTGGTAAAAACTAACATTCTGCCTGCTCTTAAAGATGACTTAGAGACATGCGTAGACTGTTGTAGAGGTAAAATGACCAAGATAAGGAAGAAAACTGCAGTCCGAAGTTCTGACCTGTTGGAGGTCATTCACACTGATATAAGTGGACCCTATACGGCAACCTTGTGTATAAATTTTTATTTCATCACATTTATTGATGACTATTCTCGATATGGTTATCTATACTTGATTAAAGAAAAGTCTGAGTCTCTTGACAAGTTCAAGATTTTTCGGACTGAAGTCGAGAAACAGTTGGGAAAAGTCATAAAGGTTGTTAGATCTGACCGAGGTGGAGAGTATTATGGCAAGCATGGCGATGCCGGACAGCTTAAGGGGCCATTTGCCAAATACTTAGAGGATTCTGGGATAGTGGCTCAGTTTACTATGCCTGGGAGTCCTGAGCAAAATGGTGTGGCCGAAAGGCGTAATCGCACCCTTATGGAAATGGTGAGGAGTATGATTAGTAGGACAAATTTACCTGGTTTTCTGTGGGGTGAAGCTTTGAAAACAGCTTTGTACATTCTGAATCGTGTACCTACAAAAGTTGTTCCATCGACTCCTTTTGAGTTATGGACTGGACGTAAGCCTAGCTTAAACCATCTTAAGGTTTGGGGATATCCTGCAAAAGTAAAGTTGTATAATCCAACATTAAGTAAGTTGGATTCTAGAACCACTCGGTGTTACTTTGTATCTTACCCGGATCATTCGAAGGGATATCGATTCTATAATCCCAATGGAGGCACAAGAATTGCGGAATCACAGACAGCCAAGTTTCTGGAGTTAGATGTGGCCGAAGAAAGTAGCTACTCACAGACTATTGAGGATAATAGTACGGTGGGTAATGTTGTATCTTTATCCCCTCCCATACAAATAATGGTGGAAACTCCCACACCACAGACTGAACCTGTTGAGGCTCGGGATCCTGTTGTCCAGACAGCTCCTAATGAAGTTCCTCAAGGCTCTCAGGTGCAGGATGAGGCTGTTGTTGTTCCAGTAAGGAGATCCATTAGGGAGAGACGATCAGCTATATCACCGGACTATTTAGTCTATATAGGAGAGCAAGACTATGATATCGGTTTTGTGGCTGATCCAATGACTTATGCGGAAGCTGTTTCTTGTCCTCAGTCAGAACTGTAGCTGGATGCAATGAGAGATGAAATGCAGTCTATGAAGCATAATGGAGTTTGGGAACTTGTTGAATTACCTGAAGGTCATAGACCCATTGGCTGCAAATGGGTGTATAAGACTAAAAGGGACTCCAAAGGAAAGATTGAGAAGTTTAAAGCCAGACTGGTAGCTAAGGGTTTCACTCAAAGAGAAGGAGTAGACTATGAAGCAACTTTTTCTCCAGTCTCTTCTAAAGATTCTTTCAAAGTGATCATGGCATTAATAGCTCATTTCGATATGGAGTTATACCAGATGGATGTTAAGACTGCCTTTCTCAATGGAGACCTTAATGAAGAAGTCTATATGATGCAACACGAAGGCTTTGCGGCAGATGATTCAGGTACGCTTGTATGTAGACTGAAAAAGTCTATTTATGGTCTCAAGCAAGCTTCTAGATAATGGTACTTGAAGTTTCATAGTGTTGTCGCTTCATTTGGTTTTGTTGAAAACAAAGTAGATCAGTGTATATATTGCAAGGTCAGTGGGAGGAAATTCATTTTCCTTATACTCTATGTGGATGATATCTTGCTTGCAAGCAGTGACCTTGGTTTACTGCATGAGACAAAGCGGATGTTGTCAAAGAACTTTGATATGAAGGACCTTGGTGAGGCGTCTTTTGTCCTTGGCATTGAGATTCATAGGAATCGTTCTCGCCGACTATTGGGTTTATCTCAGAGGGCATATGTTGATCGTATTTTAGAAAGATTCAACATGCAACAATGTAAGCCAGGAATTGTTCCTGTCTGTAAAGGTGATAAGTTGAGTCTGTCACAATGTCCTCATTCAGATTTTGAGAAAGCCCAAATGAAGCATGTACCTTATGCTAGTGCACTTGGGAGTATTATGTATGCTCAAGTATGTACTAGACCAGATATTGCTTTTGCAACAGGACTTCTAGGCAGATATCAGTCAAATCCAGGACACGATCATTGGGTTGCTGCTAAGAAGGTTTTGAGGTACTTAAAGAGAACAAAAGACTATATGCTAATTTACAAACATGTTCAGGACCTACAGCTAGTTGGGTATTCGGATTCAGACTTTGCTGGCTGTCAGGATGAAAAGAAGTCGACAACAGGTTACATCTTTAAGTTAGCAGGAGGTGCAGTATCATGGAAAAGTGAGAAACAGAAATCAATGACATCCTCTACCATGCAAGCGGAGTTTGTAGCATGCTTTTCGGCCGTTACTCAGGCAATTTGGCTTCGAAACCTCATTAAGGAGTTGACCATATTTGATTTTGTGGATAGGCCCATACAGTTGTATTGTGACAATAACTCTGCAGTGTTGTTTGTTAACAACAACAGAGGTCTCAAGGGGTCTAAGCATATGGAGGTCAAGTACTTGACTATAAAAGAAAAAGTTCAGGATGGTGACATTGCAGTAGAGCACATTTCAACAGATGATATGATTGCAGATCCGCTAACTAAAGGCCTTCGCCCTTGTGTATTTGATCGACATGTCATTAATATGGGCTTAGGAGTATCATGGGATACTATTAATTAGTGGGAGCTGTTTAGTTTTATGTTGCTCTTATGAAGTTTGTATATGATTTTGTTACATTTTTGTAATATTTGAATATGTATCAACTCTTTTGCATTCAATGAGGTATTTGTGAATGTAGATTTATCAAGTTGAGTACATATATGAAAATCTCGAGGCATTGTGTAAACCTTGAGTACAGGCTATGGGGCATTCTTGGTATTAGCCTTAACAATATGTCTTGTTACACATAAAGTACAGTTAACTATCAAGCTAAGACATATGCAGGTTCGTTGGAACCATGAAGGATATTCTCTGGTGACACACTAGGTTTTGTGACACTTAAGGAGAGAGAATTTGGACTAACAAAGTGGACAACACATGAAGTATCACTCATTATGAGGTATTGTCCATTTGACACACTACCATATTGAATCCATATCAGTAAAGTTGAAAGCATTCGTGACCATGGAAGGCTCTGAGTGAGTACATGCAGTTACCGCCATGATTCGGTGTTCAAGACTTTATGGGATCGGATTGACTATTAAGAATAATCTCTAGACCAATATAAGGGTGCGCACACAGTTGTGTTTCAATTAATATCGCCCAAGTGGGAGAATGTAAGAATTTCCTAATGTGGGCTTCATTAATTGAAATTAACTGAATTAATTTGGTCTAATAAAGGTAAGATATATGGGTTCTTAATAAGTCTAATATGGGGCTGGCTGGTGTGGGCCGAGTACGGCCCGGTCCGTAATGAGAGGGCCCGTGGTCGAAGACTCTATAAATAGCGCTCAAGTCCCTCCCCTAACCTGATGATGCACATTTTGACTCACATACGGATCAAGAGAGAACTTTCTTCTCGTGAGTGGCAATCTCATTAGGCCAGTGTTCTAACGAAGGGTATAGGGGAGAAGATCTTGAGTTCGTGTTCGGAAACCGTCGCAAATTCCGCGTCAAGTACGATGGATTCCAAACCAGGTACGCGAATCGACAATTTCTCCCATATCGTGTTTCGATTTCTAACTATGGTGATCCTGTGTGTGCCATTGGCGTGGCAAACACTTGATTGGAAAATGTTTGTAGGTTCAAGGATGAAAAGTACAATTTTACCGTGGTAGTATATTATATGTTATATGATTTTTTGAATGTAAATCAAAAAGTAGTTGCAGCAGCCAGTATCGGTAGTACTTCTCAAGTGTTAGCTGTTAATATAGGTGTCATGCACTCATCATAAAATTAGTGGTAAGCAAAAAACCGAGTTAATTTGTAGGGACAGCTAATCTCGGGTTAATGACGACAATTAGTTGTTAATTATTAATTATTTAAGATTGTCTTTGTCAAGTGAAGTTGTGAAAAAAGTACAAAAAGGCTGAGGATGTCAAAAGTAGGGTGTGATATGATTTTTGTAACTTCATATGGATGGCCACAGATCCACCCCGTGCCACTGTTGAATTTTTATGTTCATAAAATTTATTATTTTGGGGGTATTGGTCGAACCAAAATGAAGACTTCGACCGCAGCACAGTGAGCCAGCCATGAACATATACACCCATGTTCTTTATTTATATAATTATTAAATTGCCGAAAGCATCTAGACATATTCTGTCCCTGGAAACATACATTTTTTTCCACAAAATTATGAAGTACTATTTTTTGAAATTTTGTAAATATATCATCCATAGGTGAAAAAGACGAAATTTGTATATCGAAGGCGCACTGAATCTTTATTTTAATAGTATCTTGATATTTACCTACCTAAAGACGAGATGTTTATAACCGAGTTTTAAATTAGCAACATTCTTGAATTGATACCGGATTTCAGATTGATATTACTTGGTCAACCCAATAAGAAAGAAGATAAGGAAACAAAGAAGAGAAAAAAAAATTAAAAAAATAGAAAAAGACAACTCTCCCTCTCTTGTGGTTTGGAGGACATTAACATATATGCTTGGAGAAAAATAGAAAAACAGAGCATCTGTCAATTAACTGATAAGAAAATAAAGTGAAAGACGATAATCTAAGACATGGACAAAAAAGAATTTCTTTCCATTTCCTACTAAAGTCAGGAAGAAATTTAAAAAAAATGAACATCTCTTATTCTCTCCCTCTTTTTTTGCCAAAAAAGGTACTCAAAACGAAGTAAATTTTTGGGAAATCTCAAAATAAGATGGACAAGCAATCACAAAAACATCCATTCATGAGATGTGATCTCACGTTGACTTGAGGTAGGGCATAAGCAACAAGATCGAATGGCACTTTCCATCGAGAACGGCTGATATGTTGTGACTGACCAATTATTTCTTCTGTGTGATGTGCTTGTCATCTTACGTGGCATAATTTTTCTTTTTTGAAATTATTCATTTTTCGGTTGACTCATTACAATATGTGCCGCAGTTACGTGATGCAGTAATCACATGAAATACAAGAAATGCCTTCCCATGTCTTCTAGACAAAGCTGTGAAAAAGCAAATTTAGAGTCAAGATTGTGATCCTTACATCGTTTATTCTCATGGGTCCATAATTGAAGGTGGAAATATTCCATATCCACATTCATCGGCTGAGAGATTTTTGCATTTATTTTCTCATTAATCGCATAAATGAAATTCGAAAAAAAAAAAAGAGGGACACAGGAGAAAGATTAGGGTTCGCTGAGTTCAAATTCTTGAGCTGCAACTTAGTTAAATGAATTTCTTTTTTGGAGTTATAACTTTTTTGTCATGAGGTGCTCGACAATTTGTATCCAACCAAGAAGAAAATATCGATCGGAGTTGCATATGGTGCGCACTATAGTGGCGAAGAGGTATGCAAATTGAAATTAAGTTGTTAGTGCTTGGACTTGTGGTTATTGTGCCAATTTTTGAAAATTTTTGAACAAATGGAGAAATTTATATGAAAGAAAAACTATGCCTTTCACTGTACCATAGCAATCTCCATTGATGATTGATAACTCATGCCCCATGTATAAGTAAAGATTCACCTTAAAATAGTCGTCACTTCATTTTTTTTTCAGGGGGGGGGGGGGGGGTGTTGGGGTTTCCACGTTAATCGGGTCAGATTGCCTCACTTGATATTAGAGCATTACACCAACCGGAAAAAATAACAACACGTAAGTATCCCGTTTGGAACAAAGTGTTATGGAAAAACAGACCATTATATAGCCGGTGTAATGGAAAAATTTTACGAAAGCCTTATAACCTGCTATTGATTTGAAGATTAAAACTATCCTCTCCCTCTCAAACCAAGGGCGTATAAAGTCGCTTTTGTTTGAAAAAAAAAAAAAATTACACCTCCAAAGTATGCTATAATTACTCGAAGTATCATATGATATTTTTTTGTCGGAATCAAAATAAAAATAAATATCATATGGTGTGAGCCACACCTCTCAAATCATACATATCTCCAACCATTCCAAATTCAATATTGTGGCCTACGCAATCCAAAATTTTCTATTGCTTGAATACCGTCAACATTTTGGAGCGTATTAATCATTAGTTCCCCGTTATGTAGTTGATGATTTAGCATATGCTTCGATGTTCTTCTGATGCTAGTCTTGTCCTAGCCATTACAATAAATCACTCACTCACTCAATTTAATTAGTTAATTAATGAATTTTAAGTTTCAGATGATTCATATTTTTCCTCCATGTCTAATCGGAGGAAACTTGTCCAACCACACTGTTTGATTAGTAAATTAAAAATAGACACCATTCAAATTAATTTCCAATTTTTTAATGGAAATATAAGCCATTATTAAATATCATACAATTTAGTGCGATAGAAATTGTTGGCCCCGAAATTATTGGCCCTAGGAGATTTTATTGTCGAGTAGTGTCAATGAGCAAGCACCTAGATGGTCACGGATTCAGACATAGTTTGAGGCGGATCAATATTGTATACATAACCCGTGCACCCTTTTTTGTACACATCTCACATCTCTATAAAACTACCCGAACCGATGGTGTAAGATGTCGGATGTGTAGAAAAAGAGGATTACGCGGTCCATGCTAATTAGTGTCCGTAATTGAGTTTGTCAAGCTCCTTTTCTCTTTGTATATGAGCTAATTTTTCCAAGGACAAATGAACAAATGAGAGATCTGACCAGCCATCCATACAAACTGGTTGGTGCAGACAAGTCCTAACCTTTGTGCTCGACCTCAACTGTATAGTAAAGCTTTGTCAACTCAGCTGGATCGGACCCAGCTCCAACGCAAACCCTGTGTGCGCGCACGGAGAGAGATCATGTCGGGGGTTAACTTTAAATCGCAATGGTTTTAATTGAAAAATGAACTCTAAGTGGATGTTCGAGACAGATAACGACGTAACCAAAGAAGTGTGTACTCGTATAATTTAGAAAGCGGTCTTTGTAGTTGTCACGTTCGCGTACAAGGTCTAAGAGAATATGAGGAGAATTGTGCTTGCTACAGAGGAAAGGCAATTTGGATTCGAGTCGACACACCGTCCGATTATACTACGACAACCCGTGCATAAATCATCTTCTTCTAGGGTTTCGATTGGTAGAGAGTCTTAATCAGAACATGAGAGACCCCGTTCAACTCGAAGTCAACCGTATTCGTAAGCTGTCGCTAACAGGAGAGGGAGCTAGATAGTGTTCCACTACTCATTTCTGAAGTCTAAAAGGACGAGCATTACAAGCTTTTTTATTAGCTGAAAAAGCAATGGACATCCACCTAGGAGCCACCTAATTTAAGCTAATTTAGGAAATTATTATCTCTGGTTAACTTAGATGACATCAAATTTCAGCCGAGTCGGGGCTCGATTTGACGATTTGCGCCCCTCGTAGTTTGTTCTGCCTGTTATATTAAGATTGGAAGATATGATCTCCTACGTTAGAACCCTTGTAAATTTTAAGGAACGGGACTAAATCTATGCAAGGAATTAAGTAAGAAGGAAGCAGAACGAAACCCTCCAAAATATACAGTACCGTAAGCTCCACGACCATACCTTTTTTACCTAGGACTTAGGTTATTCCAAGAATGCTGTATTAATTTTTTGGACACGAAAGAACTGACTTCCGAAAAGTTTGCATGCGACTCTTTTGAGATGCGTGATTGATGATGTGAAGGGGACACAACATGCATCGATTCCCTCGGATCTATGCGAATCCCATCAGCATTTGGAGAATATACCTTCCGGACATACTTCTCCCCATATTATGCTACAGACAAGACCTGTGTTGCTTTTGTCCATCATTAAACACCCAAATGAATTCTAAACAGTGGATATTCAATGACATTAGCATGCACAAGAATTGCCGGGCTCTTGTGAAGATGCTGAGATCGAGTCTTCAAGTTCGATTGCTCTATGGAAAATAGAAAAAAGAATTCAAGAAAAGTATAGGTAGATAACGTGCATCAGAGCCATTAGGATTATCACGTCAAAGAGCTGATCTTACTCCATAACATAATCGAAACCACAACTTGCACACTTTGTGAAGTATATACTAGCATGAACTTGACCCGTAACCATAACGATCTTGTTCTCACACAGCATATGAGATTAAATTTGTTCAAGATCATGGTCCCTTGTAATTTGCATAGGCACCTTGGAATGGAGTTTGAATATGAGGCAACTTTAGGGCAAGATACGCAGCCAAGAGCAAGAACCATCACTTTGTAGGCCACCTGAAAAAAGGCCAACGAAGGGAAAGGTGAATTTCAATTAAATCTATGCATGATCTTTTAGATCCCACCGGTGGAAAAGCTAAAGCCCTCCAAAAGGATACTTAGTTAGGATTCAGTCATTCTCATCTCTCAGCTTTCCACGTAGATTCTGTCCAGTTGCTATTTGAATTAGCTCATTTTTTAGCATTCTTTGTATTGCAAAAAGAACAACTAAAGTTGGGTTGTTGCCAAATAATCAATGCACTAATTGTGCCCTTCAATAATGGTATGTATGCAAAGGAATGCAGTATATTACAAGAGACGTACTGTGTATGATGCTTGAAGTTGCAGCTTTCCATCCCTCAATTCAATTGAAGTTTCTTCACCATATTTAAGCGGGACGTTCACCTCCACATCACGAAGCACTTGCCGCATTTGGTAAATACTGATGTTGTGCGTTTGATGACAATCCCGACTTTGGATGGAGGATCGAATCGTAAATTTTGCGAGGCACAAAACATGGGGTAAAGGCACAGGTCTGTCTGAAAATGGGGTCAATCAAAGAAGAACGACAAAAGCAGCTAGTGCGAATGATGCCATTTTTCTTTCCTTTTCCAACAAGTAGAGTTTGGGAAGTAAATCATAAGCTAATTTAGTACATTTCCATCAAGAAACGTGTGTGCACATGCCTCAGTTTTACTGGGACACAACCTTTGTTTTAACTTTTGGGCAATTTGACAGTCCGTTTCTTTTGGCCAACAAGTGCAGGATTCAGTATCGCTTTTACGAGGGTTTATCTAGCCGAGGAATCTTGGTCAGGACTTTTTGGTAAGATTATTCCCGAGTATATTCTTGGTCCTACCCAAAATTCCTCCTTTATCAGAGCAAAGTCTGCTTAATTACATATAAAAAAGGTAGGACAGACATGCTCAGATTGAATAATGCCCAGCAAGCAGACCATGTGAGACCCAAAACGAAGTTGCATCTCAGGGAAAAGGGTGGGAAAATAGTCATTCGAAAACAAGTCAAGTTTGGATACAACGTTCTTCATTAGTGCACTCTTCTGCTAGTCCACTTTGGGTTGTCATGTTTTGCAGGTTATGATCGGACCTGCGAGCTCATATAATAGTCAGTTGTTGGCAACCGCATAAGACCGACGGTCTTATTAAGCATAAACATCATACTTTCATACGAATTCGTATTAGACTAATCAATAAAAAGAACCCACAAAGTTTGGATCTCTTTCTTGGTGATTTCTCCTCGACTTCTGACTCTTTAATTATATTTTGAAGGCTATAAATCGATAAACTCAATGATAAAGCAGGTTATTGTCTTGATCTCTACTGTATGGAAAGCAAACTCAGAGAGATTTGGCCTCATAATATTATTATTCGAGAAGTTTTATAAATTGCCCACGTAATGTTAAGATGTACTACACTAATGCGTTACAACCAAATAGACTAAATTGTGTCAACGAGAGATTTGACCTCGTAATATTATTAGTCAAAAGTTATATAAATTGCCTACCTTATGTTAAGATGTACTACACTAATGCAGTACGACGAAATAGGCTAAATTGTGTTGAACAGTCAAGATACTTATCAACTAATTTCTTATATACAGTAATTTTCAAAATTCAATCAATAAAAGTTCTTTCCTTAGAACTCATCCGCATTGCGTATTTTTCTCTCTCGGCTTCACATTTATTTTTTTTTCTTAACATGGATAAGCGTGTGATCTTTTTGCTAGTTTATAGAAAGAGGAATTTTTCGGCCAAATTAATGGAAAAACTATTAACCTAAGATCGAGTAGAGTAAAGAACAACAATTAATAATTAGAAATAAGTGTACTAGAAGTCCTAAAACTTGTAACTAAAATACAATTGAGTCCTAAAACTTTCAAAAGTGCAATCAAATCTCAAAATTTGTCACGAATACGCAATTAAGTCCTTCCTTTGATTGCACACTTTGAAAGTTGTATGACTTGATTGCTCATTCGTGACAAGTTCTAGGATTTTTTATCGCACTTTTCGAAAGTTTTAGAACTCGATTGCATTTTCATGATAAGTTTTAGAACTCAATTGCATTTTTTGAAAATTTTAAGATTTAATTACACTTTCATTACAAATTTTAGGACTTTCAATACACTTATCCCTAAAAGGTAGTCTCGACCACGAATGTTGGTTCTACCTTATCACCTATAATTTATGTTAATGACAAACATCTTCCCATTTCTTGCGTTTATAGTCGTCATATTGTGGATATTCAATCTTAACCGTTGATGACGGATCATTGAGAGCTAATATTAATCATTCAAAGCGTTAATGCAAGGGCATGATGTTCTTAGAGTACAGTATAGCCTCTCCCCCACATAGTGCAGAACCATTGACTTCCAATTTGATGAGAGAGGAATCTTGCAAAAATGGAAAAATTATGCAAAAGAGGGGCAGCATAGCAGTTTCCTGTTCCACCATGTGTCAGTTGTAAGGCTGAAGTACAGTAGTATGTTCCTACGACACTGTTTGGTATATTCTGTCTTTTTTGGTCATTATATCTCCCATTTGGACGTGAAAGCACTCGTCCCTCTCTCTCTCTCTCTCTCTCTCTCTCTACCCCCCAGAATCCAAGACTCAACCCAAGCTTCCGTCTCTCTGTCTCTCTCTCTCTCGTGCAATGTTCTTCTTGGACATCTATGGCTTAATGGATGGGATTGAGAGAGGACCTCGACCTCTCTGAGTTTTCCAGGAGGATTTTGGTTTCTTGAAAGAGTTTTCTGGGCCAAGGAGATTTCAAGAAAGAAGTTCTGTCGGTTCAATTCAGGTTCTGGGTGGAGCTTTGCCCTTAACGGAGCTCATGAAGTTTTCATGCAAATTCCACGTGTCCGTACCTTAGCCTTAGCAATGATTCCTTGGCGGGTATGCAATGATGGGAATATGGTACTCTTTCCCCTTGCTTGGCCTGCAATAGTATTTCTTTCATTTCTAGTTCTTGTTATCGGTGTTGAATTAATGTTGGTTATGGTAAACTGGTGGTTTTCTTTCGTTGTATTTATTTTTCCTTATTCAGTTTGCTCATCTCTATGAGGTTTCTGTTTGCCGTTTGCTTTTGAACTTGCGAAAGATTTTTGGCCAGATGAAGTTTTTACTGCAGTTCGAGGAGAGGTTTCTGTTCATGCTCGTGTATGCTTATTTACTCTGAAATTGTTGAAAAGATGAATGCAATTGTGGTTTATGCTTTTCGGGAAATGAATTTCTTGATTTGTATCGCTGTTGATAAGGACGGGATCATTTGATTATGGACTTGGTTGATGTCCTGAGAAGGAACGTTATTCCAATATCCTATATTTGGCTAATTTGATCTGTGATGCTTCGTGTATGTTTGGTAGGGTTCTATGCTTTAAATTCGAGGAATCCAAAATTGTGTCGAACTCCTTCTGGCTTGATGTCGCAACGAGCTGTAGTGCTTCAACCTCTGTTTTGTTCTTTGGTACTAAAGTTTCACCCTTGAGCTTGTTCCCTTGTCATTGTCAATTAGGGTGAAAATTTAGAGTCGTTTGCTCTATGAATTGAGTACTTTTTAACTTTTATACTTCTCACTGAGTTGTGTCATTCCCGTGGTTATCTGATGCTTTTTTCTAAGTTAATAAATGTAATGTTTAGTATCTTGAATTAGATCCAAAAGCTTTTTTTATGTAATGGAGAATTCTTGACATGCTTATTATATTCAGTTGCTTTCCTTCCTGGAAAGTAACCTAATTGATCGATATAATCGATACTGAATTAGGATGATCAAATCAGCGATTAGGTCGTCTTTGCCTTTAAAAAGAGCTTTAAGTTGCTGATAATTATATCTTGGTTGAGTTGGTTCTTAACTAGATATGTACGACATCGTACTCGCTTTGCCATCATCCATCATGCTCGGGCATCTGCTTTTCTGCTTCAGTTTTAGTTTAACTTCAAGGTCCCTTATGCTAATTTTTTTGTAATTAGTGAAATTGATTCTCTAGTAGATAGTAGTCGACCTTTGGGCTTTAGGGAATTGTGATGGAACAAGTTGATGAGTATTCTTTCTTGCTTTTATCAGTTTATATTTTTTCTGCTCTATCAAAAAATCTGAATCGGAATTTACTTGGGTTTTTTTGTGTTACAGGGTTCATGGAGAGCTAAGGCCTGACTGTTGATTTCTTTCTGGAGGCTTGGAATCACCGATATAGATTTAGACTGGCAACAGCTTTCCTAATGTCTAGTTATAGTGGGGCAAATCTCCTTTGGCAACATATTCACGTTTCTGACTAAAACCATTCAGGCTTTGGTGGACACTTCAAACTTTCATCTACTCAGCGTAACTTCAGCATTGCGGAAGAGCTTTGAGGAGACTTAATTTGATGAAATATCAGAGGAAGTGTTGCACATGCCCACATTATCCGCAACTCCATCCTAGCAATCTTCCGGAGCTTCACTCAGACCTGTGCGAGTTTCTGAACCAGAAGTCATTGCTTGTTAGACTTCTGTGACTGGTAACCTATCTCGAAAGTTTCTTCTGCTGGAAACTTCGGCTTCAAGGCCATTTTTCTGGGCAAATCTCCTTTGGCATTTTTGGGGTCCTTAGTTGGCTCCATTTATCCCTGTAACCGGGGGCAAATCTCCTTTGGCATCGGTTCTCCAGATTTAACAGTCACGTTCTCTTAGAGATATTGACTTGTTATCTGGACCGAAAAGGTATAACTATATTATATTACAAGTGTATCGATTGGGTTGACTCTGGGACATACATAGTGCATCACAGAAAAGCATCAGGAACTCACTCGTACGTGAAGATTCAGCACAAGTTGTTCTAAAATTTCTCAAGCTAGTGCAAATTTGGAGGTATTTTTAGTATCCATCCTTCATTATTATTTCACTGATGGCATGCATTCTTCTGTCTATGATGATATGTGCTATAGTTAGGACTGTGATAAAAGATCGTTCCCTGACTTTACAGTTTGCTGTATTCAGAAAATGTCATTATTATTGATATGTTGGCTCTTCTAAAGAAAAAATGACCTGAGGAACTTAAAGTACACAATCCTTGATCATGTTTGGACCGCTGTGTTGAAAGATCTGGCTTCTTTGAATAATGTTCTTGAGTTTTTTAATATTGTTTTGCCATTGTTAACTTTAGCTGGAATTTCATGTTTGATGTCAGTGATGATAACAAGTTATATGCTTCTGTAGGTATTTGGAGAAATGGATTCTCTCTTCAGCGAATCTGATTGGGATAGTTTTAGTGAAAGCAGCGAGGAGATGGACTTACTGTTCGGAGGTCAGGCTGTGAACCTCTTGTCTAACCTGGAGGAGAGCATCGGCAAAATCGATGACTTCCTTTCTTTTGAAAGAGGATTTGTACATGGTGACATAGTGTGCTCTGTACAAGACCCATCTGGCCAATTGGGCAAAGTCATGAATGTAGATATGTTCGTTGACTTGGAGAGCATTCACGGGAAAGTCATCAGAGACATAAACTCCAAGAAACTGATTAAAGTTCGATCGATATCAGTGGGTGATCACATTGTTTATGGGCACTGGCTTGGAAGAGTGGATAAAGTAATTGATTCTGTCACCATACTGTTTGATGACGGGACAAAGTGTGATTTCACCGGAGACGATCAAGAAAAACTCATTCCTATTTCTCCATACGTTGTTGATGACTCGCAATATTCATATTATCCTGGACAGAGGGTGAAGGTTATGGCTCCAAGTGCTTCTCGACCTGCAAGATGGCTATGTGGAAGTTGGAAGGCGAACCAAGAAGAAGGAACAGTGTGCGCTGTAAAAGCTGGTTTTGTGAATGTGGACTGGCTCGGGTCTGTTCTCATGGATGGTGATTTCCGTTTGCCTCAACCCTCAAAGTTGCACGAGGCAAAAGACCTTACCCCGTTGAGCTGCTTTCCGCATGCAAATTGGCAGCTTGGTGATTGGTGTATACTTCCAGGCACAGACTATAAGAATCATCTCAACGGTTCTGGAAAATTGGACAAAGGCTTTCAGAGACGAGGCACTAGTATAAGTTCTGCACCAGTGTTTATTATCGCAAGGACAAAAACAAAGGTCGATGTTGTTTGGCAGGACGGTAGCTGTTCGCTCGGAGTATATTCACAGTCTTTGCTTCCCATAAATATTATTGACTCTCATGAGTTTTGGCCTGACCAGTTTGTTCAAGAAATAAACAGCTGTGATGATCCACATGCTCTGATTAGTCAGAAATGGGGTGTTGTCCGAGGCATGGATGCTAAGGAAAAGACCGTAAGGATAATATGGAAAAACGCTTCGATGGAGACACCTGATGATATTAATGGAGAGCATCTTGAGGAAACCATGAGTGCTTATGAGCTGCTCGAGCACCCAGATTACTCCTACTGCCTTGGTGATGTTGTGTTTAGAGTGGTTCAAAATCAGTCAGTTGTCCAAGCTACAAAGGATCCTGTGGAGACAGAAGCTACAAAGGCTGAGGAGGCCATCCTCAAAAGCGAAAAGTTTGGGAGAGATCACAAGGGCGACCCGAATAATTTTTACTTGTCCTGTATTGGCAACGTTTCAGGCTTCAAAGATGGTGCTGTCGAGGTGAAATGGGCAAATGATCTTACAACAAAGGTATACAGTCCGGTCATCTGATGGTTTGCTATTTTGAATATTAATTGGTTTAGAACACAACTAAATATAGTCCACAACCTGTGTTATCTTATAGGAGATTGTGTGTTTAGTGGTGTACATGGTACAGTGGGGTTTTTGGTCCTGAAAGGACATAAAGCAATTCTGCCGATATTTTATGGTTTCTAGTCGGTCAAGTGTTTTTTTTTTTTTTTGGTAAAGATTGCTTCGTTAATTTGCATCTTCGAGAAGAAATGAAGTTCCGTGTTGGGTTCTCGTCCTTATTGTCTTATTACCTTCATTTACCGATCTCTTTCATACATTCTTGTGCAAAGTAAACGGGAATGGTTCGTGAATATCCTCTGCTATTATTTCAGGTCGCACCCTTTGAGATTATTCGATGTGATAAGTATGATGGCTCAACTCCATCTCCATTGCCATTTGATGGAAACATTGAGCAAATTAATCAGCAGGTGGTTGAAAATGAGATACTACCAATCGAGAAAGGGAAGGTAAAGTCTCTCCCCACCAAAACAAAAAAAAATGCATCCATGTCTGCATTCTCAATGTCAATCATTTTTCAGATGCATTATGAGAAGATAGATACTAATGGTATGATTAGTAATTTGTATAACCGAGCCTAAGATCACATGGTCTCTCCCTTCCAAAGTGGCCCGACGGTGGTGTGTTCATGAGGATGTGATCGGCATGTTAAAGTGAGAGATGTGCACTTAGGATTCCAAAGTTATTAACCCCTTTTGGCCTTACAGATTTATCCATTTGACAGAGCACTAGAGCAAGATAACTGTTTCCAACTTAGAATCTTAGTAGATTGCTGACACATTCAGAAATCACTTGCTTCAGCTGCAACTCTCTGAGCACAAGCTGCATATGTCTGTTGTGCAGGATTTGCTGTTTCCTTGTACAACTGATGAAGAATGCCCAAAGCCGTCTTCTGGAAGCACCTCCTTTTCACTCCCACAGAATGCTAAGCGATTTTTAACCAGCGTTGCAGCAACCCTATTCGGCTCCTTCGGCTCGGCGTCAGAGTCAGGCTCTGTGCAATTTGCTCTAATTTCTGAAGACGGAAATGGATGTCAAGCTTCTTTTGAAAATGCGGTAGTAGAGACTTGCTGTGATACTGGTTCAGAGATTCAATCATGTGCTGAGAATGAGCTGCCAGCATCCGAATGGATGAGCTTAAAAGTCGAAGTAAAGGATGATCAAGAAGAGAGGGACCTTTTAAGTTTGTCCAAGAGCAAGGATGTGGAACAATTCAAGCAGTTTGATATGGTCACGGATTGCTCCGATCACCACTTTCTCGATGGTGCTGACAAAGGAGTGGCTTTGTCTCAGGTTAGAAAGAATGTCCAACAACAAAATGAATAACTCGAAAGAAACCTGGCAATTGGTTATTGTGTAGCAAGAAGACAGGATGAGTAATGATTTTTTCCCTTTTATGTAGGTTAAAAAAGGTTGGTTGAAGAAGGTTCAGCAAGAGTGGAGCATCTTGGAGAAAAATCTTCCTGGTTAGCATAAACTGCCTATAATATCTATAGTCCTCTTTGATATGATTTTTCTCTGTTCGCTAGTCTTTGAAATGTGACTGCTCGGTTCGGCACTTAATCTTTCATTTAACTAGCATACTAATGGATTGTTCAAGTACAACAGGATTGGACCATCCAAGCAACCTAGTAACATAATCTCGCTGATGCAATATTAAAGCTGCTAATGAAATGGAAAATGTGCTATTTGCTGTGCTGTAATGCCAGTCCTGTATTCGCATGAACCCTCGTTGTACCTCGACAGAGACAATCTACGTCCGCGTCTATGAAGAAAGGATCGATCTCCTACGAGCAGCTATTGTTGGTCCTCCAGGAACTCCCTATCACGACGGACTTTTCTTCTTCGACATTTTCCTCCCGCCAGAATTTCCAAACGAGCCACCGGTAATGATGAATCATGGTTTTCATTGCTAGCCACTTTACTTGTGCTTAAGTATGTAAGTGCCAATTTTGAGCAACAAATTCTCGTCCCACAGAGAAAAATTAACAAAAAAATGTGATGCAGATGGTACACTACCACTCAGGAGGGCTTCGTGTGAACCCTAACCTGTACGAATCCGGAAAAGTCTGTCTCAGCCTTTTGAATACTTGGACGGGCTCAGGCTCCGAAGTTTGGAACCCTGGAAGTTCATCTGTTCTTCAGGTTCTTGTGTCTCTCCAGGCCCTTGTGCTTAATGACAAGCCCTACTTCAACGAAGCAGGGTATGATAAGCAGCTTGGAAAGACTGAGGGGGAACGAAACTCCGTTAGTTACAATGAAAATGCATTCCTCATGACGTGCAAGTCCATGCTGTATCTTCTTCGCAAGCCACCCAAGGTAAAGTAATTTCAGAATGTCCGATCCAATTCACCATGATCCCCTCTCATGTACATTGGCTATTAGAATGGCTAACAATGGTTATGGGTCTCAAAATGTTGCCAATATCAAAAGTAGAATAGTGTCAAATTCTTTAGACTGAGGCTGATTGAATTATGGTATTGTGCAGCATTTCGAGGCACTTGTGGAAGAGCACTTCAGCAACCGCAGTGACAACATTCTCTACGCTTGCAAGGAATATATGAAAGGCGCTCCAGTAGGATTTGCTTTCGGAGGTGGAGAAAAAGCACAAGAAACTCAAAAGGGAAGCTCCACCGGGTTCAAGATCATGCTCGCCAAGCTATTCACTAAGCTTGTCGATGCATTCACGGAAAAGGGGATTGACTGCAGCCAGTTTCTCGGTGCATGAATACTGAATCTCTATGGCCTCGTCATCATGAAACACAGAACCCCTAGGGTTTAAGCACTCATATGTTATTCATAAGGTGTGGAGTTTGTACTGTGTTGGCCTAATTGGCAATTTGTATATAGGTGTTGCTGTGTGCGCGCTTGATCAAGAATAAAACGCGTCAAGTGATGCAGGTGATAGTTTGTATTTGACCAAAAAGAAATAGTCGCTTATGGATGCTTGCTGTATTCTGATGTATCATTATGTAATGGCTTGGTGTAAAAGCTTGACAATAACAATGGCGTTAAGGACTGTCATGTCCTGCCTCTTGCCTTGTGTTATGCTACCTGTAATAATATTCATATGGGTGCTACATGGTTGAATTACATGCTGAAAACATCTCCCTTCCGGAGTTTGGTTTTGCTCGTGCTTGCCATTGCGGGCGTTAAGTTTCACTAGAGTTCACCAGATAAGAAAACATCTACTCGTGTCTTTTGAGAAGACTTCGTTCTATTCTTCAGGTTCCGCGGTACTATAGTGCTCATGAAAGATTTACAGCGACTGAATTTCACTGCTTTCTTATCTTGTAGTTGAATGCACTCGGTACCCTTTAAGACGATAGAATGAGCACAAAAATGTCGGTGAACCATATAAATCCGAAAATGCCTCTCAACTGCCTTTCTTCAATATATTAGCTTGAAATCTACAGCAGAGTCACGGACAATATTTACAAATACATGCTCGAGGAATACAAGTGGTCATGAGCTGAACACTAATCTATCTATCAACTGCTAAAACTACACCAATTACAGACAAAACTCGGGGCCAGATGAATATCGGCCCCTTGCAAGTCCACATTTGCCGCAAGATTATGCTGCTGAAGGCAACTTCGACAGAAACTTCAGGATTCCTCCCGGCAATAGCGACATTAACATCCAACATCAAATGGACTCGCATTAAAACAAGTGTATTATTGCCTAGGTCGATTACACAACCAGCTCCCTTGCTCTCCACAGAACCTCAAATAAATTCAACCTGGCCAATCATGTGAAATGCCAATAAAAGACAATGAGAAAACAAGCACAGATAAAAAATCGTATTATGCAGTCAATTGCAAGAGTTTGAATTCGCATGGCAAAGCTTAACTAGTGGCTTCAAAATGGTGCTCTGCTAAGAAGTACAAGACATCACCAAAGGAATAGAGGGAGAAAGGAGAGCGGGTTAAAACAAACACTACTACAACATACGAGCACGACATCTTCAGCTGATAAGAGGCTATTTCTACAGCCTGCCAAAGCTAAGTTCGATGTGGGATCAGTCATATAAATTTGAAAATCATAGCAGGAGTAAACTTCGAATCTAGTTAACTACTACTCGCCTTTTTAGGGCTTGATTTCACTTGTTCCATACTTGATTCTATCTTCATCCATTAGCTATATTACTACCACCACCTATCCACGGCAGAATTGGTTGAAAATGTCAATTTGCGAGCTCATTCTCAATTTCCTGTCTAGTTCACTTTTCTCTCCTTGCTTCCTGTAACCTCCTCTTAAGTCCCTCCCCTGCAACTATGAACTCACGCAGTTAAACAGCTATCATAAGCAAAATAAATAAGACAGTTCAAGCTCTGGATCAAAAGATCCTACGGCCTGATGTACATGCTAATCTAAAATACGCTTCATTGCATAATTTCTATTTGGAATAGGCTTAGGCCCCATGATAGCTGCTTCGGCAAATTGAGATACAAGAACCTTCAACTTGCCAATGCATAGTAATTCAAAGGAAGAGTCATGCCGAGCTGCTTATTCTACCCCTGAAAAGAAAAATACACAATGGCAGGAAAAGGTTTGTGGAGACAACTAGAAAGAGGAACACAGGTGCAACTATATCAACATTGCTTATTCACCTAATGTAATGGCTTAGTTTAGCTTCTTAAATAATCGAGGACAATAACTAACCTCAGACAAAAAAAAAAATTTAACCAAAAAAAAGGGCAAGAACTCACACGTGACAGACATGTCATTAGACAAAACTAGAAATGTAAAAGTTCAAGAACTACTTGAAGGTATGGAATTACCTCAATTTGGATCAGCTGGACTTCTTGCCTGTGAGAATACGGGATACTTGAAGGCCCCGGCTAAATGCTTCATTAAACAAGATTCTTATCTGCATTTCCTGGAATCCCGGCAACCATGAGAGCAAAGCCACAGGAGCCATCACGATAATTCCAAACAACATATCGTACAGCCGGGCCAACGAAACCACGGTGTCCCACACCACAGTGGACTCCAAAAATGGTCTAAGTACAAGGGCAATGGATATTAGGCCCCATCCTGTGGGGACAAATGCAAGGAGGCTCTTTACAAGGTCTAGGAATTCAAAATGAGTGACCTCCAGCAATATGATGATCACAAGAAGCACGACCACAATGACAAGAAGCTGTATGAGACGATACTTATTGTGTTCCTTAGCAGCATATTTATCTCGAGCATATCCCATGATCACATGAATAGCGACGGCCACAACCATGTATATCCATGATAGCAAGTATACAGCAATGCTAGTGTTACCCCGGGTTATTTTCAACTGATATACAACACCATACTGAAAAAGGAAGAAACGAAGGTCAAGAATGATCTCCAAAAGCTTGCCCCAAAGTCCTGTCGTCCTCAAATAGGCTTGTTCCTCGTACCACCAGGTCTCCCAGCTCTGATCCACCTTTGTAAACATACCTCCGCCATTCCATATCCACTTCATAAAATCATCGTAATCATACACGGTCTTCAGCCAATCAAAGCCTGAAGGGTTAAATATAAACGGTGACATTATCCATGAGACGACTAGAAACCAGCTGGAGATGGTCAAGGCTATGTAAACGAATGTGTCCTTGGCCATCGGGCTTTGTGAGGCATACACTACCAGAATAACCCCAAGCTCGATGCCCTTCACAAAGTGACTGCGGGCATACAGTCGATAGTTCTCAGCGAAGCTTTTGTGCCCCACCACGAAACCACGGCCAGTGGATCTGTATCTTGCACCCCCGTGAAGAATAGTCCGGCCAAAATAGTGCGTTTGAGTCCCCAAAGAGAATGTGTAGAAGAATGATGCAAGCTGCAACTGCATCGTAATGAAGTCCCAAACTGCTTGGAGGAATCCATGCTCAAGAGAGTTCTCTACAATCATTGGAAGAGCAGTGAAGAGGCCAAGCTGGACGGCAAACTGCTGGTTGAGAATAGCCGCGAGAGCTTTATTGCTATCATTCATAGCTTTCTCTTCGATGCCACTAAGAGCTAGATAAAAGCGGCCCCACAAAAATGTGTAAACGGTAAGAACCACTATCAATAAGTTGAAGTAGAACCCAATAGTTGTGAAGAAGACAGACAGCATCCGGAAAAAGTCTAAGCGGTGACCCAGCCTATATATGTCTCTGCTTAGAACCTGCTCACCATTGCCGCTAGCGACCTTGGCCTCAAACATAGCTATCTGATTCAACCCAACATCCCTTCCCTTACCCACTTGAATATATTCGTGGTGTGTTACATTCCCTCCTCTCAATGTACAGTTGAAGCCGGCAAATATATCCTCACTGATGTTGATCACCTTGGAAGCCTTGCTTATCCCTCCACGGGTTAAGAACCAAAACCTATCAAAAACATCTGGGTGACCATAATGCATACGTACCTTCAAAGGGTTCGCCAGAACACGCTGCCCCAAAGTCACGAAACTCGTTTCCTGGGCAGACATAAACCAGGCAAGAGACGACACAGAGCCAGTGAAAACATTTTCGCGTACTCCTAAAATCGTTGGCCTCCTGATCCCGTAAAATTTCTTAAATTCTTCCAACAGATTACGCATTTTGAGTGCCTCCTCAAAGTAATTGTCTTGGTTCATGTCGATGGTTTGGAGCGCATCCCCCCGAGTGAAGATTATTGCATGGTTCTGATTCTCTGGCTTCCCTTCCCCGAGCTTCACAGGGCCTGGCAACTGGATCCGGTATATCTCGACCTCCCTCTGCAGTTGCTGGTCGTACTTCACCAGAACAGAGTAAAATTCTACTTCATCCCTCCCCAAGTGAACCTCGTCAACGTACGCAACTCGAAGAGCCTCATTTTGCTTCATAAGATACAAAATATCATTGGCACGCGGATCTTTATTTGCCTTCTGAAGGCCATAGACCTGACAGGTGACCACATACGTGAACTTCATCAGGGCGCATGCATTCTCACTCCCCTTGAACAGAAGACTCACGCCACTAGGTGCTCTATCAAGCAACCGTGAAGCCTGCATGTGGACGGAAGGAGGACCATTCAAGCTGCCATTGGACCTGAGTGAATGATGAGAAGCGATGCTTTGTGTTCCCATCCTTATGTCCATCTCTGAAGCGGAGTCTAGAAACGAAAGTATCTTAAGAGCCCTATAGTAGTACATCATCCCTCTCACGGTGCGGGACAATGTCTGGCCCCTGTAAGATGCCCAGAGACGCAGTGCCTCAGATTTCAAAATATCGTCAACATTCTCCAAGCCTTCTCCGCGCATCCTTTCCAAGAAGTTCGCCCACTCATCCTCGTAGACCTTCTGCAGATAAAACAGAGTTGAAATTCCATCCTCATTCTCTTTTTGAATGCCACCATTTGCGTACAAGACATCTTCGTCGTAATAGGGAGTCAATACGGTGAAAGCCATCATCTTTTCCACGTAAGGGGCAAGAGGCATGTTCATGAAGAGCGAATTGCTAAAGAAAGCAATGCGACGCCTAGCCTCAAGATTCACTGGGACATTGTGCATTGCGTCTCTGGATGTAAGAATTGTATGTACCCGGCGCAGATGTCTGTAGAAAAAGGGATCCTCATCACCAGGAAGCTCGACAGAATTTTCAAAGAGGAATCCTGCATCAGTGGCTTGGCCAAGGGCTGCCAGACCCTCCAGCTTCAAATCATTGATCGACTTCTTCACCTTTGGGAATTCGCGGACAGAAAGTTCGTAGAGAACCTGCAGTACATTCACCATCTTGCTCATATCTTTTGTTTTGCTCACCAGAAGCTGAAGGAGTAAGCTTAACTTTGCATGAATATCTGTAAGAACTGTCAAATTATAAATTTCCGTGAGCCTCTCGTTCTGAATGTGTTCATCGATACACTCAAACAACTTCATGACAATAGATTTCTCTTCGGTACCGTCCCTGATAATTGTGATAATCAAGTACTTGATGCTATCGTATGCTTCGATAACAGCACATCGCCTATACTCATTGACGCAAATCTTCAACCAAAGATACCGGTCGGAACTTTCCGCCAGCTCAATTGCCTGACTCAGGGCAAGAAGCAGCTCATTGCAGAGGAGGGCACAGGGCCAGCGGATTACCCTAATGTCCCAACAGTTGGGTGGTAGCTCCAAAAGCTCGAATTCTCCGTCGCTAATGAGATCTTCTTCCCTGAGAGTTATAATGATTTCATTCCAAATCAATGCAAACCTCGTCGCTTCCACTTGACTGGATTCTATCTTTTTGTAGGGCTGACCAAGACCATAGCGCAGTTTCAGCCGGTGGATCGCATCGCGTAGCTTCTTGACCATCGTCGCCTGAGGACTTAGCACCTGCTCATCTGCCATTAGATTAAACTGTATTGCACCAGCAAAAAACTGAAACCTAAGCCGCAGCTGCTCGATATTCCGTATTTCGCCCAAATGTGAAAACAGCCCAACCATCGCGCCAACAAGAGAAGAGAAGATAGAGTACCAAATTTGCAAGTCCATAAGGTATATCAAGATAACAGGAGTCCACAACAGTATTACAGCCATCCTATTAGTTTTACCGAAGAACTCGTGCCACTTGTACGTTATATCACGACGATCCAAAAGGGACTTTGTTGGAGCGACTAAAGGTTTGATTTGCAGGAAATAACTGAACGAAATTTTGCTAACCAACACCGCAACCCAAAAGAGCGCATACTTTATGTTATTCACAAGCCCTTCTCTCACGCCGCGACCCACAAAAATTCGAGTGTGGAACCACCATGTCAAAACATACAATATGCTCCAATCCAACTCTTCAATCACGATCCGGATCCAAGGAAGAATGAAAAGCGCCAAGGCCAGCAACTCCGGAATTATATACACTAATGCAGTCTTGAGAAATACAACGATCCTCCAATCAGCCTCTCGGGACCAATTGCCATCAGTATTCTTCTGACTCCATATTCTCGCATAGAACACCGAAAACACGACTATCCAAGTCACAGCAACAAGACTCTTCAACACCATCCTCAACCCAAGAAAGAACGTCTCTCTCGAAACCAAACTATACTGCGTCCCCGCATCGAGCACGGATTGCAGCAACCTAAGTCCGCTCCAGGTGATGAACGCCGTCAATAGCTTCACCTGCACATCCCTCCTCTCCAACGCCTGCCAAGGGTACTCCGTCCCCTCCCAAGCGATGATTATCATCGCCTGCAGCAAGAGAATCAACAAAACCCAGAGCCTATCGAAGCTACGGAAGACGTTCCAAAACGACCTCTGCTCCACAAACCCTGTCTTTCCCACCCTCTCACTCTTGACTGTAGTTGCAAAGTACTTGCAACTCAAGTCGATCGGCCATTTCAGCGTCTGGAAACATCTCCTGCTCCAAAAGTACTCATTCAAGTCATCGTAGTTACGCCAAGCGGAATGCGGGGCGCTCCCGTTCCTACTGTCCTCAACCTCGGTCTTGACGGTCTCATAAATGGGCATCACGACGGACTTCAAGAACGCATTTTGTCCGCACAACGAGGGCACGAACGGCCTGCCCGTGTTCTTGTCAATGTAATCCTCGAGAACGTGGTTCAATTCCATGGCCATATGGTGAAACACGTAGCAAATGCACTCGGGCATGAACCGCAAGTTCGCGGACTCGCCCCAGATGAGCAGATAGAGAGATACGTACAGCAATTCGCGGCGGAGGCTCGGGACGTCGTTGCGGGAGGAGAGCCAGAGGCTGTTGCGCTTGTTGAGGTAGGAGCACCAGAGGGTGTAGTTGCCGAGGAGCTTGCGGCGGAAGGAGCGGAGGACTTCCGGGTCGAGGGCGTCGGCGTTCGGCGGCGGGGGGTTGAGGCGCATTTGGGCGTTGGCGAGGTGGAGGACGAGGTGCTCCCGCTGGTTGCGGACGCTGTCGGCCTGGAAGCCGAAGAAGGCGGCGAGCCAGTCGAGGAGGTCGGCGCCCGCGCCGGGGGACCAGTCGGAGTAGGGCGGCCGGCGGAGGTCGTCGACGAAGCGGAGGGCGGCGGCGGCGGCGCGCACCTCCGGGGAGCGGCGGGAGGGGTGGTCGGCGAGGAGGCTGCGGATGGGGATGATGTTGTAGACGTCGGCCTGGGGCGGTGGCGGCGGCCGCGGCGCGTCGACGGGCACGCGGCCGCGCGTGGGCTGGGCCCGCTGGCGCAAGTTCATGGCGGGGGGGGGTTGGTGGATGGTCTGCGAGAGAAGCGCGTTTCCCTCAGTGATGGAGTGTGACCGTTGCCATCGTTGGCGATGGAGAGCTAGCTGCTCGGGAAGTGGAAAGAGTTTTCCAGTTTTGCTTTAGAGAGAGAGAGAGAGAGAATATTTATTATTTATTTAAAATCTTTTTATGCATGCTTGGGAATGGAAAGCGATTTATATTTTTTTCCCCACCATATATTTTTTTTACGGCACGAAACCCCAGAAAAGACATAAATTAAAAAGCGAGCCCCACTTTTGGACTCGAAAGTGCTTGTCGTGGGGGTTTTGCAACTCCTTTTTCTTTTTCCCTTTTTCTTTCCGAGAGATTTTGTTATGTTAGGTTAAAAAAATATTTGGGTCGACTAAAAATTTGTCGACTCGAATCTTAACGGGTCTTTAAAAGGCTTATAAGGGAAAGCGGGGGGGGGGGGGGGGGAGGATTTTTACTGCACGACGAAGGGACCTCTCCGCAATTTCTCTCCCTGCTCCTTCTCTTCCGGGAAGAAAAACAATAGGAGAGAACTGGAGGACTTATGGGTGAAGCAGGTTTGATTCCGTGTCGGTTTCAGCTGGCTACCACCGGATAGTTAAATATAGTAGCCTCTCGCGTTTGGAGTAACATAAGGGAGCTTCGGTTTTTGCTTGGTTAGCATGTGCTTTGCACAATGACCATGTAATCGCCTTGCTAACCAAGTATATCCCTGGTTACATAATCACCGTGCTTCGCACGATTGAGCCACTTAGAATTTGTTGACTTTAAGTTAGGGGAGAGATGGTTCGGGTTAGGTCGGTCCAATACCTAACTTAAGGATCAACCCGGATAATGTTGGTTCCCAATTTTTGAGATCGAGAACTGGCCCTGTTGAGCCTATGACTGAGGATCGGACCTACCCTATGGGTACGGTTTTGCTCCAAGGTCAACCCAGGACCAATCAATTATTTATTTGTTTCATTTTTTGTATTTCTTAAAAAGACAAACATACTATTTCAAATTACATATTCGTTAACAATGCGACAATGATCAACCAAACTATGAACACCAATACATAGCAAACATAAAATATAAGACAAGGTAACAACGTAAAATTTACATTTGCTAAAAGCAACAAACCAAGAAACAAACACGTGAAATACAGTTGAACCATAAAATTATACAATTTCATATCTAGTTTATTCTTAAATGATTGCTTCAATTCCGAATACCTAAAAAAAATAACAATACACATAATTAATGCTTAACAAACTATGTTTGTGCAGCAGAGTTGCGCTCATGAGGCGAGCAGTGATGCGAGTGAACAAAGGTGAACGGCAAGGCGAGTGAGGCAAGCAGAGAGAGGTGAGCAACAAGGCGAGCGAACATAGGCAAGCCAAGCGAGGCGAGAGGCTGAGGAGAGTGAACGAGGCAAAGATGAGCAAAAAGGGTTTCCATTTTTTTTTTTTTGGAAGTAGGGCTGGGTTTCTTTATACTCTCTATTTACATGGCAAACTGAACTGCATAAGAAAGAAGATAACAGATAAGGAAGCGTTAGAGTTTAGAGTAGACATAAGCATATAATATATAAAATGCATTATATATAATTATATAATTATATAATATATAGAGGATTGGTCTGAGTTTAACTTACCCTAAACTCTCATGACTGAGGACAAGCCCCCCTTAGTGCAGGGTCCAGAAATTCCAAGACTAAGGACCGACCCAAATCCCTTGGGAACAGGATCAGGACTGGTCGGGTTGGGCCAATCCAGGGTCTGTCCTGGGTTAACCCTGGACCGATGCTCACCCTTACTTTAAGTAAGCTTTTTCTTTTCGGGGAAAAGGAGAGAAAAAAAATTAACGCGAGCTACGAAAAAATTTCGAGATTTTGAAATTCTTCCTTACAAAAATTTCAAACTTCTATCTATTTATTTTACACCCCTCGCTTTCCTCTTCATTTTTCTCTAGCAAAGCCTCGATCTAATGACCTCCATCGACCACGTTTCCAAGCAGATTTGCATCTCAATCATTTAGTCCAAAAATTCAAAACTCACACTTTCTATCGGCTAAACATCTCGTCACCTGATGTGATCGGCACGCATATAACACTCCCTTCTTGTCCAAAAGCTCCTTATCACGGCATTCACCATATTTATTCGGTGAGACGACGGAAACGAACTACTATGCACAAATCGTTATTCATGCGCCCCGAGAAGAAAATTGCACTATAACGGCACCGCGATAGTAGATCTTTGGTTGCGAAACGATCATTGAAACAAATCATTATCGATCTTTCACAGCCTCATCGCAAAACCCGCGACCATACTTGCGCCACATTAACCCGAACTGCAGCATTACCCCGTATACGGAGATACCTCAGGATCGTCAATCCTTATCGGTCGGGGGAAAGAAAAAACCTCGTCACGTCGCTTGTTCGGATAACGCACGCAAGAGCGACGATCGAACGCTCCCGAGTTTGAAAAAAAACACCGTCCCGCTCGGTCCGCCTCCCCGCGTCGCGGACGCGCGGGGGGCGAGGGCGCGTGTGGCCCACGGGCCAATGGGACGCGTGCGAAGTGGCGCTCCGCGTGGGGCCCGGCACCCCCACCTCGGCCTCGCCGCTGCACCAGTCGCTGTCGTCGTCTCGTCTGATCATTTCTCTGCACGGAATCCTCTGGGAATGCGCGAAATTGATGCAGCGAATTAATTAATTTTGCGAAAAATAAGAAATTTAAAAAAAATATATAAAGATTGAGATGTTCTCTATCACCAGCCCAATACGACGGCGTCGCGGCCTGCTTGCCGCCGTGCAACCTACGGCGGTCATGGACGGTAGTGCCGAGCTCTTTTCTGCTTTGTTTTTGTCGGAGCAAAAGTTGTTCATCGTGCAAAACCCAAAAAAAGGAAAAATGGCTGATAAATTCTAACGAAGACATGAAAAAGCTTCGTCACTTTTCACCCGATGACCACTTCCACGTATCTATTTTTGGAAATTATCGTATACATGGCATCGGTTGTGCTCGTGTCCTATTTACGAAAATACTATATTTTTTGTTCTTTTCGAAAATTATCAAGCCGTAAATTCCCGCATCCATAATAAACGCTCGAAATCAAATAAAAATCAAATCGACAAACCTTCTTACCCAAAAAAAAAAAAACTAACAAGACAGGAGGGTGATTTGGTCTTTTAGTTTGAAGCTGTGCGAACCGTTTTTCTTTTGTAAAAGTGGAAGCCCATAAGTGGTCGGCGAGTTACGGTCCGCAATATTTTCCATAATCTAAAGCGTGGATGAAACTTCAAAGGCCATTCAAGCCAATTTGTACGGCCATTATTACACGGTCTTGGTGCACGTGTGCACGTGAGCTCAATACTTGTGTACCGTTGAATCATGTGGATTTTTCGTGGGATCCATCTAATTTAATGATCCTTTTGAGTTTGGCTTGCATGCATCGAGATTATGCTGGAATTTTTCCATCGAGAATGCATGCATGGAATAACTTTCGAAGACGCACAACTCTACGCTCTTAAGAGCGGGCCGCAAGAGAGTGCGCATGGTCGATACAATTCAAAGCAATACCTCAAGCGAGGAGAGGAAAATGGACAAACAGATTTGCTCCGCGCAATTTGGGAAGTCGACGAAGGCCTTTCGTTTTGACTTCTTTCCGAAACAAAAAAAATGTTAAGGGACACTATCGTCGAAGAGAAAAGAAAATGTCATTTTCGATTAAATTGATGAAAGACGTTACATAGTTTCAGATGCAATTATTGTACATTTAACGGGGCTTTAAGCAATACCTGTTAAGTAAATATCAAATGACAAGACGTGGAAATGATAGTCACGTAGAAAAATCCGGTGGTACTATATTTTTTCTCCCCCTAAATAGGTATACCGGTACGTCACCCACAACATGCGTGCATTAAAAGTACTAATCTTGACACGACTATGGCTTGGACCAATGATGGTGCGCCACGTGTCACTCGCGCTTGTTTCGTTTCTCGTTTCATTTTTCCCCCCCTTCCATTTTCTTTAATCGAAGGAGCACTGACCAGCTGAGCTGGCCTTAATTGTACGTTGCGCGAAAAAATTAATTAGACATACATTATTTTTGGAATAATTAATCTTTCTAATAATGACGACGTGGTCCCACCACGTGATGTTTTTTCAAGAAGTGGTAAGGGACCTATCTGCAAAACCCGGGGGAAGGCAAAATGGACGGCCGCGATGCGCCCGTTCAAATGGGGGCCGCTCATCATTTCTTTGATTCGGCGGCTTTATGGGCCTCTTCCTTTTTTTTAATGTTTCGAGGAATATTTGCGGATGAGGACAGGCTCTTTTGCACGGATTTATTCTCTCCCGGTCAGATTGGGCAAAACCTATTTCAAAAGATGAGGATCTAGGTAAAAGCCGAGTTTCAGCTAAGCACACACTTGTCTTGTTTGGAATGCTGGTGGCCATAAGGCCAGACCTTTTTGCACACACTGTGGCCCCGGTGTCATCTCATCCGAGGGAAGCAAAAGGAGTCAAAAAGCGTGGAGCTGAGCGATCGAGATGAAACGAATCGAATCGAATAAAGCTGAATCTCATCTACTTGAAGTTTCGATTTATCAGGTTTTCCTAGTTAGATTTGGATTGTGCCCACTAAAATTTGTTAAATGAACGGGACATATGCATGCTTTTGTAAATGCATTTTCTTTTTTCTGCAGATTTTCCTGCCCTTTTAGTTTGAGTTGATGGTGTTTATGTTGTGGAGGTTCGTTGTTTTCGTAGTCGGGAAAAAGTCACAAAAAAACTTTAAATTATGCACAGTGTGACACATTTATTATGAACTTTGTTTTGTGACATAAGAAATCTCAAATTATACATATTACGACATATTTACCATAAACTTTTATTTGTGACATAAAAAAACCTCAAACTCGTACTCATTTGACGCATTGATCTTCCATCAAGGTTCCATTTAGATAATTTTTCAGCAAAAATAATATCGTTTTTATTTCACTTAAGCCGCGTAGGTGTTATGTCAACAATGTATGCTTTTTGGCGTTCATGTGGGCATTTAATGGTTCTTATTGACAAAACTTTGATAAAGGGTAAATGTATTATATAGATACAAGTTTTTTTATTTTTGGTGTTGCAGAGTTTAGAGTAAATATATCATGGTAGACATAATTTAGGGTTTTTGATGCCTTTTTGCCCTTCTTTGTTCATTCTCTTAGGCATGGAGAATGCATATATATAATTTCAAATGAAGATAATGTTAGTTTGACTTAATGGTTAAGAAGCGGAGACAAAGTCTGTGTATGAATTAGGTACTCGCACGTGCATCCACCCAATTTTTAACTAGCTTTTTATTTGATCCATATGATAAGCAAAGTATTTCCCGAACCCAGGGTTTACTTATTTAAAACAAGTTTCCTAGTTATAAAAAGAACATTAAATGATGGGAAATTTCCAAATACGGGCACGAAGTGTCATCATTTTCTCAAATAAAGGCCTGAAATGGCTATGACAGTTTCAGATAAAAGCTTGACCTCGTCGGTTGCCGGCCGATTAAGGGCATTTTGATTCAAAAATAATTTTAATTTTAATTTTTTTCTTTTCTTTTATGTTTCTTTTTTTGGTTTTTATTTTGTTCTTTTCCAGTGGTTGGCAACTGGAGACACTAGAGAGGGTTGGTCAAGGGTGGCCCTTTCTGGTTTTTCTTTTCTTCTTTGTTAGTGGCTGGCGACCAACAATGCCCGTAGAGGGCTGGCCGTAGGTGGCTCTCGCCAGAACCAGAAAAAGGAAAAAAGAAAGAAAAAAAGAGAAAAATTTTCCAAAAAGGTAAAGGACAAAAATGCTCTTGACCATCTCAAAAGCTAGGCTCTTATTTAAAACAGATATAATCACTTCAGGCCCTTATTTAAAATAAGATCTACTTCATACCCTCATTTGAAATAAAGTTTACTTCAAACTCTTATTTGAGAAAATGAGAATACTTCAAGCACTTATTTAAAATTTTCCATTAAATGATTGCTATGATTGTGGGCCTAAACTTTTTCGCATTCTTATTTTCTGTACTAGCGAGTTCGAATGCATGACACATCAAAGTTAGTCCATGTAACTATGAATTGTCATTTGTCCACAAATAGGGCTCGACGTTATCAACGATGGCTTGGACAATGGTTGGAGTGGCCCGACCCACCAAAAAAAAGCCCTAGAAAATTCCCACCAATTTCTCTAAATCATTAGTATAATTCCATTGCTTGATCGAGCCCATTTCATAGTCCAATAAGAAGTCTTACATCCCACGAAAAATATGAATTTGCATCTACAAGGAATAAAATTGTTCCTAGTACAATAGGAATGAGGCATTCAAATCACTTTTATTGATATGATCTACTCTTTGCATGACTTTCTAAACATGTCTTTGAGTTAAACCGAGCTCCAGCTCACTACGATTGCTGATTTTCCTTTCCTTTCTAACACTATACGTCATCAAGCAAAATTCGTTTAACACATACCTCAATATGCATCACTAGCCATTCTGGAAAATTTAATAACCCAAGTCAATTCCACTATAGCACCTATGAATTTGCATAATCTTACATCCATCGGCTCCGTCGACATGGGTAGTACAATTGTAGTAAGAGATTACTCCATTAATTCATACAATATAACTGGTCCTCACTTGTATATGTTACATGCCCCGCAAGGTAGCATTGGAAGAGAAGAATGCGTATATGTAACGCAAATGCACGAAACCCAAAAAAAACATAAATAAAAGCAAACCCAGTTTTGGACTCGAAGGTGCTTGTCGCGGGGGATTTGCAACACCTTTTTCTTTCTGGGGTTTTGTTAGGTTAAAAAATATTGAGTCGGCTTAAAATATGTCAACATGGATCTTAACAGGTCTTTAAAAGGCTTAGGGGGAGATGGGAGAAGGAACTCTCCGACATAGCAGAGGTATCTCCCATAAGTTCTCTCCTTGTTCGGTTTCTCTCGAGAAGAGAAACAACATAAGGGAACTTGGGGACTTATGTGGGTGGAGAAGGTTGATTTCATGTCAGATTTGGCTGGCTATCATCGGATAGTTAGGTATAGAAACCTCTCGCGCTTGGAGTGATGTAAGGGAGTTTCGATTTTTGCTTGGTTGACATGTGCTTTGCATAGTGACTATGTAATCGCCTTGCTAACAAGTATCCCTGGTTACATGGTCACTATGCTGAGCCACTTAGAATTTGTTGACTTTAATTAAGCTTTTTCTTTTTAGGGAAAGGAGAGAAAAACAATTAACGTGAGCTATGAAAAAACTTTGAGATTTTGAAATTCTTTCTTGCAAAAATTTCAAACTTTTATCTATTTATTTTTCACCCCTCTTTGTTTTTCTTTAACAAAGTCTCGATCTAATGACTTCGATAACTATGGTTGCGTATGGCAACCATTTTGTATTCAGAAACAAATTCTACTTAGAAATGATTCTTTTTTATTCCGTGCCCGGAAACAATTTCTAAATATTTGAAGGCATTTGGTAACTGCCCAAAATTTCTATTTTTAGAATAGAAAAAGAGCATAAATGCATTTGATAACGATACAAAATTTTATTTTATTAATAATATTTTGAATTTTTTAATATTTCTTTTTTTTTCTTTCTTTCCCTTCCATTCTCTTCCTTGGCCATGGCCGGTCACCGGTGCCAACAACCAGCCACAGGCTAGGGCTGACGAGGGCATTGTGGCCCTTGCCTTGCTTAGGCGAGGCTCGACCTCGTTGTCGCGGCAGTGAGCTGCCCTTGCTGGCCCTAACCGATGGTCGGTCAGAGGCGGCAGGTGGCCAGCGAGCGGCAGGCGGCAAGCCGAAGAACAGCAACAAACTAAAAAAAGAGAAGAAAATCAAGAAGAATCAGAAATGGAAAAATTGTTCCAGAATCATTAAATTACTTTTTTTACTTTTTGATTTTGTTCTAAAACTGATTCTAGGAACAATTTTTCGCAAAATTGTGTTCGGACACAAAAAATTTAACAAATGAATTTCTGTTCCCAAATTAATTCTAAAAACAAAAGAACAAAAACTTTTACTATTTAGCAATTTGTCAAACGAGCCTTATGTTTTCACCAGATTTGCATCTCAATTATTTAGTCTAAAATTTGAAGCTCTCCTTTTTTATTTGCTAACCATCATCACTTGATTTGATTGGCACGCAAAATACTTCCTTCTTGTCCAAAAGCTCCTTATTACGGCATTCACTATATTTATTCGGTGAGACGACGGAAAAGAACTACTATGCATAAATAGTTATTCGTAAGTGTCGAGAATAAGATTGCACTATAACGACACCGCGATAGTAGATCTTTTGTTGCTAAACAATCATTGAAACAAATCATGCTTGATCTTTCACGACTTCGTCGCAAACCCATGACCATACTTGCGCCGCATTACCTGAACTGTAGCATTACCCCAATACGGAGATGCGTCGGGGGTGGTCAACATCTCGAGTGGGGTTAGAGCGACAGATTCGTCAGTCTTGCACTTTCGGATTGTAGGTCGTGACGACTGCGCAAACTCATCATCCAGAGCGAATCGCTAGCTTTTCGCCCTTTCTTTTCTTTTCTTTTCCTTTTCTTTCTTTCACCGCCTTGTCGATCGGGGGAAAGAAAAAACCTCGGCACGTCGCTTGTTCGTATAACGCACGTAAGTGCGACGGCCGAAAACTGTCAGAGTTGAAAAAACCGTCGGTTCGGTTGCCTCTTCCCGTTGCGGTCGCGTCGCTGTCGTCGTCTGATCATTTCTCTGCACAGAATCCTCTGGGAATGCGCGATATTGATGCAGCGAATTGATTAATTGCGAAAAATAAAAAAATAAGATGCTTTGCTGTTATCAGTGTTATCAAAAACCCAATACGACGGCGTCGCGCTTGCTGCCACCGTGTAACGTACGGCGGTTATGGACGGTAGTGCCGAGCTCTTTTCTGCTTTGTTTTTGTCGGAGAAAAAGGGTCATCGTGCAAAACCAAAAAAGGAAAAGTAGCTGATAAATTCAGATGAAAACATAAAAAAGCTTCTTCACTTTTCACCTGATGACCTCTTACACAGATTTATTTTTGAAAATTATCGTATACATGGCATCGATTGTGCTCGTGTCCTTATTTACGAAAATACTATTTTTTTTTCTTTTTGAAAATTGCCATCTCCAATCGTAAATTTTAGAGGTGTAAGCGGTTTGGTTCGATTTTCTTGAAAAACCGAATCGAACCGAACCATTAAAGATGTCCCTTTGAACCGAACCGAAACTCGCTTGAATCGAATTGAAATCGAAAAACCAATTTGGTTCGATTTGGTTCGGATCAGTTTTCGGTTTCTTCTTTTTTTTTTTTTTGCTTTTTATTCATGGCTCGGTTTTCCGTTTTTTTTTCTTTTTGTGTAAATATTTTATTCATTTACGCTATTCAACAATTTATAATTTCGATTACAAATTAAAATAAGTTGAGTGATCGTAAATATAATACAAATTAAAAACTCATTATTTAAAACTGAAAAACGAAAAAACAAAATCACATATTTAAACTAGGTTCCGACCAAAAAAAAAACTAGGACATTTGATATCATTAATATAATTTGTGTAGAAGACTCTTCCAAATAAATAAATTCAATACGAGAGGTAGAACTAATAAGGAAGGAACAATTGAGGAAAACACGAAGTCAGCAACGTTTTGACCATAAAGTGTAATAAGAAGATAAGCCAACGTAATCAGTTCCAGAGCAACGATAAAGTAAAGTAACAACCAGATGAAGACCTCATTTAGAAGACACTCTCCACAAGATCTCCTAGAGTTCAATTACCTATTCGATCGAAAGCTCCTGAGTTTATGTTGATCCCCTCAAAAGAAGTGGTCATCGTTTGAGCGCATGCAGTCCAACAAAGCTGACATAGACATCACATTTCACGCGCCAAGAATGAAAATTCATGACGCATCATCAAAAGTAAGATACTTTCTACAATTCATTCATATTGGAGTTCAAATCTTCAACACAAAGTAACCAAAATGTGAACTGAAAATAAAATTCAACACTCTCACATTTGATCAACCCAGTAGCAGAGAACCCTGCTATAGTCATACCAAAATTCAGGGAACACATAAAAAGTGATTGCTCAACGAAGCCTCCTTGCTTCTCTCTCGGACTCCAGAAGGGTGAGGACATCTCCTTCCCTCACTGGTCCCTTCACATTCCTCATGATGAACCGGTTCAAGTCGTCCAAGAACTTGACTCTCACCTGAGTCACCTGCCCTCTCGACCCAGTTCGAACCATGACTTTGACAACAACAGCATGCTTAATCTGAGAATCCAGTCTGCACAAAGGAGACAAACTAAGCACAAAGCACAACCATCATGGAAATTCCTTACATCTACCTAAATGATTATGCATCGCATTAGTCCTTGAGAGGTAGAACCAAAATAAACATTCAGCTTTGTCTGGGTTTTCTGTCCTTTTATAGTGTTCCCACGCAGTAGATCTTGTCCTCCTATTTGTGCCACTAGATTCACTCATTGAAGTAGACATCTACCAATCTATGACAATTAAAACCTGAAATTATTACAAGTCAAGTGGCTGTGTCAAGTTAACAAACTTTATATCACAAGCAAGTACTTAATCGAAATAAAAGCATAATAGAAGGGGTAGCCATTAAAGCACCAGAACAGAAGTTACTGAAAAGTTATGATAAATGAACTAAATCAGGAATATGCTGTGACATTAAGCCAAGTGAACCGTGCGTGCTAATGTATATAAATGTATGGATGTACAGAGTTCTTAGTACAGATGTGAGATAGTACCACCATATGTAGCCAAAGACAGCCAAGATCAAAACATTGTGGTGAAAGCGTGCTATATCACATTCACAAAGTAGGCTAGTCATCACGAGAGATAGAAAACACTATTAATTATCTGTATTGCAGCACCAAAAAATGGTCCTGTTTTTAGTCTCTGGCATTGATGAATATAATGAGTTTCATTATATTTACAGGAAGACACTAAACTACATTGAAAAGGGAGTCCTGGCTGACTTAACATGTTTAACCCCGGAGGACTTTATATCGAACATCATGTCAAGAAGTCATTTGATAACCCATAGATTTGTATAGCATTGCCCTTATCCCGTACCATCAAAACTAGCCAAGGCTTATCTCAAGCCATTAGAAAATACTTTACCCAGGTATAGAAATAAGATCATCAATGTTATTGCATCGATCTGCTCATAAGGATCAGCAAAGACAACAGATCATTCTTTATCAGTGAACATGAAAATGAACCCATCATCAAAACACCTGCTCTACCCAGAAAAGAACTCATGCCCAAAAAAAAACTCCGCAAGACCAACTTTGTCAGCCCAATCTGCTTGAGCACGAAATGACAAGAACTCACCCAATCACACAGAGCAAGCACAATGGAGGATGAGAGCGAAGGAAGAAGACCGTACACGCAGAAGGGTGTCCAGAAATTGATTTGAAACTTCAATCCACGAACCTTAACCAGCACCACACATCATCAATTGGTACTCTCTCTCCTTTTTTGGCGTCGAAGTTGACTTTTTTCAGCGGCGCTCTCTATTTGTCTTGTCGAACTGGGTGTTATCAAGCGCGGATGGGGAGAGGTAGGAGAGTTGCGGGATGGGTTCCGCTCACCGTCTTGGCGTTGGCACATCGCCTATACTCATTGATGCAAATCTTCAACCAAAGATACCGGTCGGAACTTTCTGCCAACTCAATTGCCTGACTCAGGGCAAGAAGCAGCTCATTGCAGAGGAGGGCACAGGGCCAGCGGATTACCCTAATGTCCCAACAGTTGGGTGGTAGCTCCAAAAGCTCAAATTCTCTGTCGCTAATGAGATCTTCCCTGAGAGTTATAATGATTTCATTCCAAATCAATGCAAACCTTGTCGCTTCCACTTGACTGGATTCTATCTTTTTGTAGGGCTGACCAAGACCATAACGCAGTTTCAGCCAGTGGATCGCATCGCGTAGCTTCTTGACCATCGTCGCCTGAGGACTTAGCACCTGCTCGTCTGGCATTAGATTAAACTGTATTGCACTAGCGAAAAAATGAAACCTAAGCCGCAGCTGCTCGATATTCCGTATTTCGCCCAAATGTGAAAACAGCCCAATCGTCGCGCCAGCAAGAGAAGAGAAGATAGAGTACCAAATTTGCAAGTCCATAAGGTATATCAAGATAACAGGAGTCCACAACAGTATTACAGCCATCCTATTAGTTTTACCGAAGAACTCGTGCCACTTGTAACTTATATCACGAAGATCCAAAGAGACTTTGTTGGAGCGACTAAAGGTTTGATTTGCAGGAAATAACTGAACGAAATTTTGCTAACCAACACCGCAACCCAAAAGAGCGCATACTTTATGTTATTCACAAGCCCTTCTCTCACGCCGCGACCCACAAAAATTCGAGTGTGGAACCACCATGTAAAAACATACAATATGTTCCCATCCAACTCTTCAATCACGATCCGGATCCAAGGAAGAATGAAAAGCGCCAAGGCCAGCAACTCCGGAATTATATACACTAATGCAGTCTTGAGAAATACAACGATCCTCCGATCAGCCTCTTGGGACCAATTGCCATCAGTATTCTTCTGACTCCATATTCTCGCATAGAACACCGAAAACACGACTATCCAAGTCACAGCAACAAGACTCTTCAACACCATCCTCAACCCAAGAAAGAACGTCTCTCTCGAAACCAAACTATACTGCGTCCCCGCATCGAGCACGGATTGCAGCAACCTAAGTCCGCTCCAGGTGATGAACGCCGTCAATAGCTTCACCTGCACATCCCTCCTCTCCAATGCCTGCCAAGGGTACTCCGTCCCCTCCCAAGCGATGATTATCATCGCCTGCAGCAAGAGAATCAACAAAACCCAGAGCCTATCGAAGCTACGGAAGACGTTCCAAAACGACCTCTGCTCCACAAACCCTGTCTTTCCCACCCTCTCACTCTTGACTGTAGTTGCAAAGTACTTGCAACTCAAATCGATCGGCCATTTCAGCGTCTGGAAACATCTCCTGCTCCAAAAGAACTCATTCAAATCATCGTAGTTCCGCCAAGCGGAATGCGGGGCGCTCCCGTTCCTACTGTCCTCAACCTCGGTCTTAACGGTCTGATAAATGGGTATCACGACGGACTTCAAGAACTTATTTTGCCCGCACAACGAGGGCACGAACGGCCTGCCCGTGTTCTTGTCAATGTAATCCTCGAGAACGTAGTTCAATTCCATGGCCTTATGGTGAAACACGTAGCAAATGCACTCGGGCATGAACCGCAAGTTCGCGGACTCGCCCCAGATGAGCAGATAGAGAGATACGTACAGCAATTCGCGGCGGAGGCTCGGGACGTCGTTGCGGGAGGATAGCCAGAGGCTGTGGCGCTTGTTGTGGTAGGAGCACCAGAGGGTGTAGCTGCCGAGGAGCTTGCGGCGGAAGGAGCGGAGGACTTCCGGGTCGAGGGCGTCGGCGTTCGGCGGCGGGGGGTTGAGGCGCATTTGGGCGTTGGCGAGGTGGAGGACGAGGTGCTCCCGCTGGTTGCGGACGCTGTCGGCCTGGAAGCCGAAGAAGGCGGCGAGCCAGTCGAGGAGGTCGGCGCCCGCGCCGGGGGACCAGTCGGAGTAGGGCGGCCGGCGGAGGTCGTCGACGAAGCGGAGGGCGGCGGCGGTGGCGCGCACCTCCGGGGAGCGGAGGGAGGGGTGGTCGGTGAGGAGGCTGTGGATGGGGATGATGTTGTAGACGTCGTCCGGCGGGGGCGGCGGCGGCCGCCGCGCGTCGACCGGAACGCGGCCGCGCGTGGGCTGGGCCCGCTGGCGCAGGTTCATGGTGGGGGGGGGGGTTGGTGGATGGTCTGCGAGAGAAGCGCGTTTCCCTCAGTGATGGAGTGTGACCGTTGCCATCGTTGGCGATGGAGAGCTAGCTGCTCAGCAAGTGAAAGAGTTTTTCAGTTTTGCTTAGAGAGAGAGAGAGAGAGAGGGTATATTTATTATTTATTTAAAATCATTTTTATGCATGCTTGGAAATGGAAAGTGATTTATATTTTTTTCCTACCTTTTTTTTACGGCACGAAACCCCAGAAAAGACATAAATAAAAAGCAAACCCAACTTTTGGACTCGAAAGTGCTTGTCGTGGGGGCTTGGGAGAGGGGGGGGGGGGGAAGGGGGTGGGTGCAACTCTTTTTCTTTTCCCTTTTTCTTTCCGGGTGTTTTGTTAGGTTAAAAAATATTGGGTCCGCTTAAAATTTGTCGACTTGGATCTTAGTAGGTCGTTAAGGTTACGAATGATAATCATACTATTTCAAAAATCAATTTCCAACTAGAAATTAATTTTTCTCTTTTTATTCTATGAACGAATTTCTTTGTTAAGATGCCTGTTCGATAGAAGGGCGAGCAGAGATCTTGAGCTTCCTCGAGTGAGCGACAGTTTCTGCTCGCTCTCGATGGAAGGGCGAGCAGAGACTAGCCAGTGGCCAAGATCGTCGCCTTTCAATTCTTGGAGCGATGGCCTTTAGTTCCGTCTTCACGGGTGGAAGGGCACAAAGATCGGAGGAGACGGAGCAGATGCAGGACCCCTAAGATCCTTTTTAGTTTTACTTGGGGTAAAAAGCTAAAGGCAATGGAAGGGTTTGTTTTTAGTTCATCAAACCGAACTGAAAGAAAAAGAGTTGGCCAATTTTGATTATCCGAACCAAAACCAAATCAAAATGCACGAAATTTTTGGTTTGGCTCGATTCGATTCGTATCTCAATTCGATTTTTAGGTTTAATTTTGACACCCTTAGTAAATTCTCGCATCTATGATATACACTCGAAATCAATTAAAAGTCAAATTGATAAACCTTTTGACCGAAAAAATACAACTGACAAGATAGGAGCGTGATTTAGCCTTCTAGTTTGCAGCTGCGTGAGCCGCTTTTTTTTGTACAAATAGAAGTCTGTAAGTGGTTAGCGGGTCACGTCTGTCCACGGTATTTTACATAATCTATTGTGTGGATGACACTTCAACTTCCTGGTCTACTTCGACCACGTTTCTGATCACTGCATCCGAAGCATCTTTCAAGAGCTTTGACCAGTCTCTATATTTCAATGTGAACATTAGAAAATAGCATCAGCTTTAGAATATAATTCATAATGAGTCGTAAAATCAGGACCAAGAAAAAAGATGAGAAAAATTAATCCGCATGCATATATCGGCTAATTTTATAGAAATCAATCATCAATTTAAATTTTACTTAAATTACTAGGAGTGCAACAAGATAATGGACGTAAAATTAGGTAACAAGCATTTGGTTAAATAACATCAGGGTGTAGAACTCAATCAACTATTAATATTTTATCTTTTATTTTTATTTTTATTTTTTTGGTAAGTATTATTTCATCTTTTATTTCATATACTTGGTTTCCAAGAAATGATGTCCTTCGTGAACTCCGAATTCACAAACTATATTTTGAGCCACAAATAGCCCACTAGCACCTGGAAAAGTTAAAATTTTTAAAAAAATTATAACATTATTAAATATTGTCCACGTCAGCACAGGTGACCGGCGTCTACATCAGCAAAATCCGGCCAAAATTAGTCGGAAGGACTGAATTGACACAAAAATAAAAGATTTAGGACTCAATTAACATCAAAAAAAGGTTTAGGACTAAATTGACATCAATGCAAAAAATCTAGGATTTTTTCAACACTTTTCCCTGCTAGCACTACTAGCGGAATTTTTTATTGGCAAATTTCAAATAAATGTTTGAAATGAGATCGTTTTTTCAAAAAATGTTCTAGAGTAAACTTTGTGATGAATAACAGTTCGAAATGATCAACTTAGTCTCAAATAACGACCTTAGCTCACCGGCCGGGCAAATCTTCGTCGATAAGAATGAAAAACGAGGAAGAAGATAAATAGAGAAAATAAAAATAGAAGACGAAATAGAAAGAAAACAAAACAAATTTTCCTCCATTTTTTTATTTTGCGAAAGATTTCTTATTGAAAAAAATAGAGAAAAGGAGATTCAAATGAGCGTACCCTCGTGCTGTGTCCAAAGTTAGGCCCACCGTGTCTCTCGCCTCTTCAAGAGCGTCCCTGAATCTTTGCAGGTCCATAACGGAATAATTCCCGTCATCCACGACTTGAAGCTGAGATGGCTTCACGTCACAAAAGATGGGAATCACTCTCTTCTTGGTCTCCCTCAACATGGCGAGCTCTTGGAGGCAGTATGGCGACTCGCAATAGCTGGGCGAGAACACGGCCACCCCGACCTTGCACCCGCGTATCGCCTCGTCGATCTTCTCGAGCAATGGTTCCCCAGGCCTCATGCTCTTGATGTCCAGGAAGGGGCGGAGATTGAGCTCGCTGAACCGATGGAACAATAAACCCGACAAGTTCAGTTTCGTGTCGATCCCGCGGTGATTTATGAACACATCGTACGGTGACCCCTGGTAATGGACACGTCGGACGTTCAAGCTGGGGTGACGAGCCAAGCTCTTGGCAGTGGCCGGGTAATGGACGTTCAAGCTGGGGTGGAGAGCCAAGCTCCTGGCAGTGGCCGGGTAATGGACGTTCAAGCTTGGCTGGAGAGCAAAGCTCTTGGCAGTGGCTAGGCAGCGCTGCATAGCTTTAAGCGAAGATAGGCTTAATCAAAGGATTAAATCTGTGCAGGTTTTATAGAAGAGAGGAAAAAGCGAGAAACTTCTTGTCTCCCTCGTCTGTCAGTTTCTTACGAGATGCGTTCAAACAGGAGTGTCAATTTTATGGTCGTCACTGCCAACTACTACAGGTGAAAGAAACCTTTTGTCTGTTTCGTTTATTCAGTAACATGATAGATTTGAGATTTAAGTTAAAGTTGGTAATTTTTAATGAGATAAAAAAAAATTATGGCCAGAATTATTACTCGACCTACAGTTGATATTTTTTTATGGGACAAAAAAAGTTCAGATCAGAATTATCTCTCGACTTAAAGTTGGTAATTTTTTATGGGACAAAAAAAGTTTGGGTCAGAATTGTCCCTCGATTTCAAGTTGATGCTTTTTTACTGGACAAAAAAAAATTTGGGCAAGAATTATCCCTTGATTTAAAGTTGGTGCTTTTTTACGGAACAAAAAAAAATTCGGGCTAGAATTGTCCCTCGACCTAAAGTTGATGCTTTTTTTTGGAGTTAAGCCATTGATTAGGTGATTAATTAATAGAAAGATGAGTCTTCACAGTTTTAGGTCAAAGTGTTTTCTTTTCTTTTTTTTTTATCATGAGAATTTGCCAGGCAATGAGCGATGTTAGTCCCTGCTCCTTCACCGCGATGTCGTTTCCTTTGCGTGAGAAATGTGCATTTCTTTGCCTAAGTGAAATTCCGGCATAACTCGAATATCGACCCAAAGCAAGCAAAACGGATGGCTCGGCAGGACGCAGCAAAGTATCGCTTCGGGATGTAAATCAGAATTGTCAAAGTCTGCGATTGACGATAAAGCAAGCGTTTCGAATACGCTGTAGCTGCGTAATTTCCCGACGAGAGATTCGGTGGTCACTGCTGCTTCCAGGTCACTTCCGACGTATTCACTATTCAGTCCTCACACCAACATTGACGACGCTCCCTGCGGCAAGTTTTGAGACCTCATCATCCGCAGGGGTGTCAATGGGGTCGGGTTGGGCCGAGTCTTAATGATACCCGACCTAACCTGAAACCCCATAGAGATGCGCTCGACATGACCCGACCCGGCCCGAGACCCGTTCAACATATAACCACAGCAAACTCTTCTGATCGGATTTTGGGTTATTTTCTCTCTTTTTTTAGCAAATATATTATAAATGCGTGTGAGCCTGAATAGCGAATAGTTATGGAATCACCACCCTCACCTTCACATTTCCCCATTTATTCTTATTACAAATAGATTAGAAATGAGTGCTTAAATTCATTTCCTTGTGTGATTAACTGAAAACACCAGATAATCAATTGAACTCGCAAAGTTGAACGTGTCATGCGTGGTGTGGGCTAGGTGATGTTAAGTACTTGCAGAGCATACTGTTGCAACAACACAATGGTAAATAAAACATTTAGGGTACCGAAACCGACCCGCAAACTTGTAGCTAGTGACTACCATCGATGGCCACTAACTTGGATAGGTGGATGTGCACTTGACCTATGTGCTAATGGTGGAAAAGATTGGAGTTGAATGTTAGAAGGGTAATCCTCCTACTTGCATTTCCAATAATTCCTCCACTAAAATGGACAATTATAAAGAAAAAGATACATTGTTGAAGTGCCACCAAGTTCTCTGCAGCACTTCACCCTAGTATGTTCAGCAACCCATACGACAAACATCTTGTCCTGTGGCTATCCATCCTCATAGCTCATAGTCTAAACCATATCCGTATCTCCGAGCCTCTAAATGCCGCTTCCACTTGTACTTCATCTTAGCAGGAAAAGTGTTGATCAAGGGCCTTTACAATCGCATAACTAGTTAATTCAAAATGTAAAATATGAAACCAAATGCAACTTCAGCTATTTCTAGGCTTCTAGCTAGTAGACATACAAGGCAAGAGATATTTTTTTGCCAGGTAACCAATTCTAGCTTTGGGTTCATTTTGAAGATAGAACTTAACCATGATTTGGATAGAAGAGACCTACCTAATTACAGGGTCAACAAATGTAGCTGAGGCGGCGAGTCGATCAATCCGATCTCGGTGCTGTCACGACGACCATGTCCTGCAAGTCTTGATGGTTGACCTTTCTTCTGCATTTGATCACGAAATGTTAAGGAAGCTTCTCAAAGTGCAATAGGGATAATGTTTTTAAGCAAACTAAGAGAATCCCAAAATTTTCATTTTACCAAAAGCAGCGGATTGGGGTCAGCTCCTTTTCTAACAAACACCCCGCGAGCCTGTTTCTTCTTCTCCTCTGTGGATTGGGGTCAGCGGATTGAAGTCATCGGACTTTTCTACGTGTATAACACTCGCGCGCGCGGAGAAGATGTGATTCGTGAGTGAGAAGTGGTGAAAGAATTCCGAAGCGATGCACTTTGGATAAATTTACAAGCAAGAAGAACACGAGTGGTAGAAAATTGTGAAGTAGTGATTATGTGTAAGAGTGTTCGGTGAGTGCAGGTGCAGTCCGTGGGATTAAAAGTATTTCTGGCGTCCATCGTGTTCCTAGATCAACAATCATTGCCGTGAATCCTCTGAGCACGAGCGTCCAATAGTTACTGCAAGTCCCTTGCCGCCACCGTAGCTATCGCATCTTACTATCGTCGTCTTAATTGTTCCTGCTTTGCAGATTGATCCGTGACGGTCCATACGAGCCCGACGTTCACCATGAGATCTCATACTAGCGAGCCACCTTCAGCAGATTGCAATCGCTGCTCGGCCAGATCGAGATTTCCTGGTGATTTTCATCGGAATCCAGCAACACCTGATAAATCCCGTGCATATTCAGTGCAATATGGGTCAAAGCTTCATCACTTGATTCTTTGACTATATTTAGTCCAGGAACATCGAAGAACCATCCTGCTGCGCCAACCTTTTCTGACGATGGTTTGCTGAGCCTCATCGTGGGCACTCCTCAACGAGCCATCTTGTTGTCACCCGCCAACGTCCGCCGGTCCAAACTTGGAAAGCAAGGTACTTTGAATTTTGTCTAGCGAATTCTGGGTTTTTTTGTGCCGGCCGCAAGGTGAAATGATTGTCGGGTTTGTGGGCCTGGTAGCTGATCTAGTTGAATCTTGGAGCGAAAGGTGAACGTCTTTGAGATCAGCTTGAGGGTTTTGAACTTCTGCGCAAAACTCCGTTCCTGTGTAATCTGCTTCTCGAAGACCATGGCCGATCATACGCGTTAGAGACAAAAGTTGAGCCATTTTCCAATGGTTGCAGGCTTTCAGAATAATTAGCGTAGTCGGCTGCAATCTCTCGATTATCTGCATGTTATTAGAACAAATGGGTTTGATATTAAGCGCCTGACAACGTTCTTGCTGGGGTTCCCTCATTCCATCTGCCTGCACCTGAAGGGTAGTCTCGCAGGTATGAAGCATGAACCGTGTCAACTCAACTTTAAGCTTTTGCCGAAATTGGCTCAGCAATCAGGTTACATTTTGTTTTGTTTTGCTTTTTTAATCTTGGGTTGGCTGGTTGGTTGGTTTTGGCTTCACTGCTCGTGCTGGGCAGTCTGAAGAAACTGCCGATACTCACTAGAATGAATCTAAAGTTAAAATGGTAGGTGAGAAAGGGCATCGTTTCCGATGGGCAGTTGTGCTCCGAATTTGTGCACTGCCTGCAGGAGTTGAATACCAGAGTTAGGGATGGTTTTGAACGCTATGCTTTGGAATGGCTGTTGCGGTGTAACGGGATTTGAGTTAAAGTTGGGGATAGAATTGGAACATTGTTTGTTCCATAGAGAAGCCTGCTGTGGAGGTGAAATTATTCCGTTGGTGCAGTCTCTGCTCACACGTACGTGATGACATAATTGTGAATGCAGGGCGAATTGTCTCCATGTGTGCTAAAACGTGATGTTCTTGTCTGGATCGAGGGTGGACTAGTTGAAAGCAGAGAATGACTTTAGAAGGTGTTGCTCCTAGAATTGTTTGGGCTGGATATAGAGGTGGACCATCTATGCTAACCACTTGGTTAATGTTGGATGGTTGACTTATCAAAGAGTGAAGCGCATTCAATTGAAAAGTTCATGGGGTGATAGTCCTCCTATGTTTTGTGCTATTCTATTACCGGGAGAAGTTCACGGAACACAACCTGGTTGCAATGGTCTCTTTGAAGCAATGGCAGAAGAAGTTACTCTAGTTTGTTTTTTCGTTTTCGTTAAAGTGGAGATGATTGACATCCTAAGTACTTAATTTAAGTAGAACAATCTTAATTTAATCGTTTTGGGAATCATGTCTCGAGGAGTATCATACATGTCTGATACGATACGCTGTTTGTTCAGCATATCAAATGACCGAATGATAGAATTTGCTCCCCATGATTATCCTTCATTATTATCATGTTCTTATGGAGAGACGGTGTCATCTTAATTTTCCAAATATTTCACATAGAATGGTCTTTCCATGTCTTGCGCAGAGTTTTGAACTTGAAAAATGGAGCAGGAAGAAGTGTTATATGATTGGCTCCAGAGATCTGTCTATTGTATGGGGTGACACCCCTCGCTCCTGGAGATGGAGTTCACTCCACGTCTCAAGGTCCATCCAATCTCCAAACTGCTGTTACATTTTCATTTTTGCTTTGGATACTGTCATCTGTCTTCTTATGTTTGGTATCTATCGTGTGGTTACTGAAATCTGTTCTTTTATTTGAAAGATTCCCAGAGGTGGCAGAGCTCCTTAGAGTATGCTGGCCCGAGGTTATCCTTAAGATGGAGATGCGACTTGTCACAAAATGAAAAGAAGAGCAAAGAAGAACAAAGAAGAACTGGAACTGAGAGAGAAAGAGAAGCTGTTTTGTATTTTTTGTAGCTTGTATGTTTACATATACAATGCCCATTATATAATACAAGATGTGTACAATAAGAGGAAAGAATATCTTCTTTACAATCAATCACAATCCTAGATTGATTCATTTAATCAACCACAATCCCGGATTGATTTAATGTATCAAACACAATCCGGATTGATTCAGACACATCTTCCAACACTCCCCCTCAAGTTGGTGGCTTATATATGTCTAAGACACCTAGCTTGCTCAGTAGATATGTGTGCTGTCTTTGGCACAAAGGTTTGGTGAAGATATCCGCAGGCTGTTCTGTGGTTCCAATTCCTCTTGTTTTGATTATCCCTTCTTGGATCTTATCTCGAGTGAAGTGACAATCAACTTCGATGTGCTTGGTTCTCTCATGCACTATTGGATTTGCCGCAAGTTTGAGTGCTGCATCGTTGTCGCAAAACAGCAATGTTGGTCCCTTTATTTTAACCCCAAGGTCTAAAAGTAGGCCTCGTATCCATACTATTTCGCAAACGGTCTTGGCCATAGCTCTATACTCTGCCTCAGCTGATGATAGAGACACAGTAGATTGTTTCTGTGTCTTCCATGAAAGCAACGATTCTCCCATTTTGATGCAAAATCCAGTAATAGACCTTCGGCTCATAGGACAAGTGGCATAATCTGTGTCACAATAGGCTGTCATTTCCAAATTGCATTTTCGAGAAAGAAGAATTCCAAGTCCCGGGCATCTCTTTAAATACTTCACGACTTTTAAGGCTGCATTCATGTGTGATTGTTTCGGACTATGCATGAACTGACTGAGTGTCTGGACTGCATAACATATATCAGGTCTGGTCATGGTGAGATACATGAGTTTCCCAACGAGTCTTTGATAGCTTGATGGGTCCCTGAGTAATGGGTCATTATCTAATGAACCCATATCATATTCAGCTGTAGTCAATTTTATATTTTGCTCGATAGGAATAACAGCTGGTTTACATCCTAATAGACCTGCTTCTGAAATAATTTCCAAAACAAACTTCCTTTGACTAAGAGAGATTCCTTGGTCTGATCGGGCAATTTCAATTCCAAGGAAATATTTGGGTGATCCCAGATCTTTAATATGAAAGGTGGAATGCAGATAATCTTTCAGACTTTTGACATCGGAATCATCGTTCCCCATAATCAATATGTCATCAACATATATCATTAGATAAATAGATGACGTACCTTTTGTCCATGTAAATAGAGCATAATCATGTCGAGATTGACTGAAACCGGCTGTCGTAAGCGCATTAGTAAATTTTGCATACCACTGTCGTGAAGCTTGTTTGAGACCATAAAGGGATTTATGGAGACGACATACTCTAGGCTCCCCCTGTCTCCGTAATCCCTGCGGAAGATCCATATAAATTTCTTCGTCTAGATCACCATGGAGGAAAGCATTGTGAACATCCATTTGATGTAATGGCCAATCATGAAAAGCGGCAACTGACAGAAAAGAACGAACTGTGACATCTTTCGCTACAGGAGAAAAAGTTTCATGATAGTCGAATCCCTCTCTTTGTGTGAAACCTTTGGCCACTAAACGAGCTTTATATCTTTCAACCGATCCATCTGCTCTATATTTTATTTTGTAAACCCATTTGCAACCAATTGGTTTACGGTGAGATGGCAATGGTACAATCTCCCAAGTTTGATTTTCCATCAAGGCATGTAATTCTGCCTCCATTGCCTTTTGCCAACGTGGGTCAACGGCTGCTTCTTCATAGGTGGAAGGTTCTTTTTCCTCTGAAATTCGGCTAATACAACATATGTGGTCTGATGACATCCGATGAAAGGAAACATAAGAGGAAATTGGATAGTGAGTACCTGGTGAAGCAGCGCATATGTAATCCTTGGTCCATGTTGGTGGTCGAGTGGTGCGACCGGACCGTCGAGGTGGATCAGGTTGTATTTGCTCAGATTGATTTCGGGTATCAATTTCTTCTGTTGAAGAGGAGACAGAATTGTCTTCGAAATTCTCTGTACGTTCTTCTGTCAAATGTTCCGGACTTGAAGAACCACCAATGGTGTCAATTTCTGGGCCAGTACCTGGATATTTTGACGATGGAACAAGAACATACTGCTGTTGAGAAGAGAAATCCTCTTCAGATAAGAATTGATGATGATCCGGAGCCATTTCAGAATGTTAAGCCGAAGACGTTGCATTTTGGAAGGGAAATATATCTTCATGGAAAAAGACATCTCTGCTTATGAAGAAGTTTCCTGTGGATGGCTCAAAAACACGGTAGCCCTTCTGGAGGGTCGGATATCCCATGAAAATGCATCGTCGGGCGCGGGGACTCATTTTGTCCCGAAGACCCAGTGTAGTAGCATAGCATAAGCAGCCGAAAACTCTTAGATGATCAGTTTCGGGTTTCTTTCCGAAAATTAATTCAAATGAAGTTCGTCCATCAAGAATTTGAGTCGGCTTACGATTGATTAGGTAAGCTGCAGTGACCATACATTCACCCCAAAAATTTTCTGGAATAGAGGCTTGAAATTTAAGGGCACGAGCAACTTCTAAGAGATGACGGTGTTTACGCTCCACAATCCCATTTTGTTGCGGGGTATATGTGCATGAACTCTCATGTAGAATTCCATGAGAAGAAAAAAGTGTTGTACACTCATTGTTAAAGAATTCTTTCCCATTATCAGTTCGAATACGCTGAACAGATTTCCCAAATTGATTTTGGGATAGAGATAAGAAAAATTTCAAATGAGAGTGTACTTGACTTTTGGACTGCATAAGAAAAACCCATGTAGCACGAGAGTAATCATCCACAATGGTAAGAAAAAACCTAGACCCATCATGATTTTGGGTATGATAAGGCCCCCAAACATCAACATGAATTAGTGAGAAAATATCAGTGGCACGAGATTTGCTATTGGGAAACGGTGCACGAGATTGCTTTGCTAAAGGGCAAATTTGACATTGAGGATATGGAAAAGAAGCACTATGACCCAATCGCTGATGAGAAAGAAGGATTTTATCATTGGTAGAAGCATTACACAATGATTTATTATTCAATGAAGAACATGATAAATTTAAATTTTTGGGAAGGTTGGTCCAGAAATACAGCGCCTGTGAAACACTACCCAAGCCCATCAGATTGCCAGTCGAAGGGGCCTGAAAGAAACAATTATCGGGATTGAAGAAAACTCGACAAGAATTATCCTCGCAAATTCTGGAAACTGAAATGAGATTGAAATGGAATTCAGGGACATAAAGGACCTTTTGGAGGGTGATGTGAGGATTAAGGATTACTGTGCCTATCTTTGTGACATAAGTAACGTTTCCGTTTGGAAGACGTACTGAAATAGGCAAATTTAAATCCTCATCGATATGGGAGAAAATTTTTTTATTGCAAATAATGTGGTCACTAGCACCCGAATCAATTATCCATGCATCATTCGAAATGGAGCTTAAACAATAAGAAGTACCTGAAAAACTTCCCACTTTATCTGAACTCTCCATTTTTTCAAGAGCCTTCATCAATTGCTGGTATTGATCATGAGTGATTGGCTGATTCGATTTTTCGGCGCTTGGTCCAGTGACCTGATGAACTGAAAAATCTTTTTCCTTTTTTCTTTTGTCTCCGGGCTTTCCATGCAGTTTCCAACAGGTTTCTATTGTATGATGCGGACGTTTGCAATAATCACAGAATAACTTACTTTTTCCTTTTGTATTTTGGCTATTTCCTCTCTGTATCGACGTGGCTGAATGTGGGCCGTTTGATGATTTGAAGATGGGGGCCGACGTGGCCTCATGAGAACCGTCCGATCCAGAGACGGAGAAGATTGAACGTGAGCCATCTGATCTCATCATCAAATCTCGTCCGTCCGCTGCCCCTCCTATTAAAGCTCGCGGGTCTCCTCCCGGAAACCCTAGCCCCCGCCTCTCCGCCTGTGCTCTGCTCACGATTGCTCTCTGATGGGTGTTCGTCTGAGCTGCCAGAAGGATTCCTTCTCCCATTTTCGTGTGCTCCGATGAAGTGAGACGTTGGCTTTCCTCCTGGACGGCGAGCTGATAGATCCGGCCGAGCGACGGCACCGGTTCCATGGCTAGAATCTGGGAACGAAAGGGAAGGTATGTTTCGTTCAGAATTAGGAGGAAACGTGTTACCTTTTCCCGTTCTTTCATCGCCTGGTATTGCTGAAGTGTGGTCTCCGGTCCCTCAAGCTTTTCCTCGGCCGCCTCTAGTTCATTCCAGAGAGCGGAGAGTTTGTTAAAACAAGCCGCAATGGTCATGTTTCGCTGTTTAAGTTCTGAAAGTGCTTGAGTCAAAGAAAAAATTTTTGCTCGATCGAGCTTTCCATACATCTCTTTGATATTTTCCCACATTTTCTTTGAATCCTCCGTCGGGGGTAGTCCGGCCGCGACATCTGGAGCAATGCAGTTTCCGATCCATGTCCGGACAAGCTGGTTGCATTTTCTCCAGTGTCGTGCCATGCGCTCGTCGGACGGAATCAGAACAGTTCCGTCGAGAAACCCATCTTTGTCTTTAGTAATCAGTGCTCGCCGAAACTCCTGTGACCAAATGGAATAGTTGTCGGGTCCTGTGAGTTGTTGAGAAATGAGCCGTAGCTCCGGTCCGTCAGCCGTGGAGGTGTACAATGGATCGCCGGGCTCCGGGCGACCACTGGCGGCGGGTATGGAGTACGGCATGTAACCGGGTTGAAAACCCGGGTAGGGATTTGGACCCAAACCCGCTGTCCCTGATTTGGATCCTTGACCCGTATGAAATAGACCCGGCCCAGGGATTGCGCTTGCCCCAAATGCGGTTGGCAGGCCTTCCGTGGGCTGGACGTGTTCCTGATGTCCTTGGTTTGTCGATTCTTCAAGATTTTGGGCCTGATTTGGTTGTGTATTAGCCCATGTGTTGGGCTGAGTCGCCCCATAGAACCATGGACTGGGTGGAATCTGGACAGGCAGCCACTGGATGGGTTGACCTGGAATAGGTTGCCCCTGGTTTGGCTGGGCCTGGAAAGGTTGCCACTGAATGGGCTGGACGAATTGTCCCTGGCTTAACGCATGTGATGCGTTCTCAGTAGGTATATTTGATTCGGCACTTGATTGTGGAGGTAAGTTCTCCACAGATGAATGCCCAGCGCTCTGATCCTCTTGGTCCTTCGTCATGGTATTGGTAAGAGAAGGTTGTTTTTCTGGTTATTTTAGTATCGGTTGCAAATGCTGATTCCTACACCGGAGTGCTAACCTTGTTTTGCAGGTCAGAGGTCCTTGCAACAACAGGGATAGAAGACTGGTCGGGAAGGCAATCAACAATAGGTGTGCGGAAGCTAGGCTAGGAAATACCGCTCTGATACCATGTCACAAAATGAAAAGAAGAGCAAAGAAGAACAAAGAAGAACTGGAACTGAGAGAGAAAGAGAAGCTGTTTTGTATTTTTTGTAGCTTGTATGTTTACATATACAATGCCCATTATATAATACAAGATGTGTACAATAAGAGGAAAGAATATCTTCTTTACAATCAATCACAATCCTAGATTGATTCATTTAATCAACCACAATCCCGGATTGATTTAATGTATCAAACACAATCCGGATTGATTCAGACACATCTTCCAACACGACTTCTGTCTGCTAACACATATTATGCAGCTTGCTTTATCTTCAAGTTTGCGCATGGGAACTGTGGCTTTGAGAATCAAGCAGTGGAACTGTCCATCTTTTCTGGTTCCATGGCTTTATCTCCTGTCTTTCCCACCCTCTCACTCTTGACTGTAGTTGCAAAGTACTTGCAACTCAAATCGATCGGCCATTTCAGCGTCTGGAAACATCTCCTGGTCCAAAAGAACTCATTCAAATCATCGTAGTTCCGCCAAGCGGAATGCGGGGCGCTCCCGTTCCTACTGTCCTCAACCTCGGTCTTAACGGTCTCATAAATGGGTATCACGACGGACTTCAAGAACTTATTTTGCCCGCACAACGAGGGCACGAACGGCCTGCCCGTGTTCTTGTCAATGTAATCCTCGAGAACGTGGTTCAATTCCATGGCCATATGGTGAAACACGTAGCAAATGCACTCGGGCATGAACCGCAAGTTCGCGGACTCGCCCCAGATGAGCAGATAGAGAGATACGTACAGCAATTCGCGGCGGAGGCTCGGGACGTCGTTGCGGGAGGAGAGCCAGAGGCGGCTGTGGCGCTTGTTGTGGTAGGAGCACCAGAGGGTGTAGTTGCCGAGGAGCTTGCGGCGGAAGGAGCGGAGGACTTCCGGGTCGAGGGCGTCGGCGTTCGGCGGCGGGGGGTTGAGGCGCATTTGGGCGTTGGCGAGGTGGAGGACGAGGTGCTCCCGCTGGTTGCGGACGCTGTCGGCCTGGAAGCCGAAGAAGGCGGCGAGCCAGTCGAGGAGGTCGGCGCCCGCGCCGGGGGACCAGTCGGAGTAGGGCGGCCGGCGGAGGTCGTCGACGAAGCGGAGGGCAGCGGCGGCGGCGTGCACCTCCGGGGAGCGGAGGGAGGGGTGGTCGGTGAGGAGGCTGTGGATGGGGATGATGTTGTAGACGTCGTCCGGCGGGGGCGGCCGCGGCCACGGCGCTTCGACGGGCACGCGGCCGCGCGTGGGCTGGACCCGCTGGCGCAAGTTCATGGTGGGGGGTTGGTGGATGGTCTGCGAGAAGCGTGTTTCCCTCAGTGTGATGGAGTGTGACCGTTGCCATGGTTGGCGATGGAGAGCTGCTCAGGAAGTGAAAGAGTTTTTCAGTTTTGCTTAGAGAGAGAGAGAGAGAGAGAGAGAGAGAGAGAGAGGGTATATTTATTATTTATTTAAAATCATTTTTATGCATGCTTGGCTCCGTTCGTTTGGGGAAAAATATTCTCCCGGAAAATATTTTCCGGGTTTTCCAGTGTTCGGGGGGCGGAAAATGTTTTCCGTAGGAAAATGTTTTCCTTCCCCCCCTTACAAAATAGCTTAAGTTTATGGAAAATGATTTCCACTTCTTCAAAAGTGGAAATCATTTTCCGGAACTTCTTCTTCTTCTTCTTCACTAAGGTTGTCGGCCGCCGCCGCCCGCCGCTTGCCGCCGCCGCCGCCCGCCGCCGCTGCCGCCCGCCGCCGACCGCCCGCCGTCGCCGGCCGCCGCCTACCGCCCGCCGCCGCCAGCCGAACGGACGGAGCCTTGGATTCGAAAGCGCTTGTCGTGGGGGCTTGGGAGGGGGGAGGGGGGTGTTTGCAACTCCTTTTTCTTTTCCCTTTTTTCTTTCCGGGTGTTTTGTTAGGTTAAAAAATATTGGGTCGGCTTAAAATTTGTCGACTTGGATCTTAGTAGGTCTTTAAGGTTACGAATGATAACCATACTATTTTAAAAATCAATTTCTGGCTAGAAATTAATTTTTCTCTTTCTATTTCATGGACGAGTTTCTTTGTCAAGATACCTCTTCGATGAAAGGGCGAGCAGAGATCTTGAGCTTCCTCGAGTGAGCGACGGTTTCTGCTCGCTCTCGATGGAAGGGCGAGCAGAGACCAGCCAGTGGCCAGGATCGTCGCCTTTCAATTCTTGGAGCGATGGCCTTCGGTTCCGTCATCACTGGTGGAAGGGTACAAAGATCAGAGGAGACAGAGCAAACGCCGGAGCGCTAATAGCCTTTTCAATTTTACTTGGGGTAAAAAACTGAAGGCAATGAAAGGGTTTATTTTTAGTTCATCGAACCGAATTGAAAAAAAAAAGTTGGCTAATTTTGATTATCCGAACCAAAATCAAACCAAAGTGCATGAAATTTTCGATTTGGCTCGACTCGATTCGTATCTCGATTTGATTTTTCGGTTTAATTTCGACATCCTTAGTAAATTCTCGCATCAAATCAATTAAAAATCAAATTTATAAACCTTTTGACCGAAAAAGTACAACTGACAAGATAGGAGGGTGATTTGGCTTCTTAGTTTGAGGCTGCGTGAGCCGCTTTTTTTTTTTGTACAAATAGAAGTCTGTAAGTGGTTAGCGGGTCACGTATGTCCACGGTATTTTACATAATCTATAGTGTGGATGACACTTCAACCTCCTGGTCTACTTCGACCACAGTCCTGACCACCGCATCCGAAGCATCTTTCAGGAGCTTTAACCAGTCCCTATATTTCAATGTGAACATTAGAAAATAGCATCAGCTTTAGAATATAATTCATAATGAATCGTAAAATCAGGACCAAGAAAAAAGATGAGAAAAATTAATCTGCATGCATATATCGGCTAATTGTATAGAAATCAATCATCACTTTAAATTTTACTTAAATTACTAGGAGTGCAACAGGATAATGGACGTAAAATTAGGTAACAAGCATTTGGTTGAATAGCATCAGGGTGTAGAACTCAATCAACTATTAATATTTTATCTTTTATTTATTTATTTATTTTTATGATCGAGGTGTCCGCGCGGCTGGCGAGCTTGCGCTCAAACCAGCGGTGAAGCCCGACTAGTCCTCGGGGGGGCTAGCGCAGCATTCCACCGCCACGACTCTCCACTTAAATCACCGGCACCTATGAGTTTTGAACCCAGGACCTCTCGTGAAAGGAACTGAGCGCAAACCATCGCAGCCACCGATGGGTGGGTATATTTTATCTTTTATTTCATATACTCGGTTTCCAAGAAATGATGTCCTTCGTGAACTCCGAATTCGCAAACTACATTTTGAGCCACAAATAGCCCACTAGCACCCAGAAAAGTCACAATTAAAATATATATATAATATTATTAAAATTTATCCACATTAGCGCAAGCGATCGGTGTCTACGTTAACAAAATCCAGCCAAAATTAGTCGGAAGGACTGAATTGGCACAAAAATAAAAAATTTAGGACTCAATTGGCACCAAAAAAAGGTTTAGGACTAAATTGACATCAATGCAAAAAATTTAGGACTTTTTCAACACTTTTCCCCGCTAGCACTACTAGCGAAATTATTTATTGGCAAATTTCAAATAAATGTTTGAAATGAGATTGTTTTTTCGAAAAATGTTCTAGAGTAAACTTTGTGCTGAATAACAGTTCGAAATGATCAACTTAGTCTCAAATAATGACCTTAGCTCACCGGCCGACCAAATCTTAACGAAAAACGAAGAAGAAGATAAATAGAGAAAAGAAAACAGAAGACGAAATAGAAAGAAAACAAAATAAATTTTCCTCCATTTTTTATTTTGCAAAAGATTTCTTATTGAAAAAAATAGAGAAAAGGAGATTCAAACGAGCGTACCCTCGTACTGTGTCGAAAGTTAGGCCGACCGTGTCCCTCGCCTCTTCAAGAGCGTCCCAGAATCTTTGCAGGTCCATATCGGAATAATTCCCGTCATCCACGACTTGAAGCTGAGATGGCTTCACGTCACAAAAGATGGGGATCACTCTCTTCTTGGTCTCCCTCAACATGGCGAGCTCGTGGAGGCAGTACGGCGACTCGCAATAGCGGGGCGAGAACACGGCCACCCCGACCTTGCACCCGCGTATCGCCTCGTTGATCTTCTTGGACAATGGTTCCCCAGGCCTCATGCTCTTGATGTCCAGGAAGGGGCGGAGATTGAGCTCGCTGAACTGATGGAACAATAAACCCGACAAGTTCAGTTTCGTGTCGATCCCGCGGTGATTTATGAACACGTCGTACGGTGGCCCCGGGCAATGGACACGTTGGACGTTCAAGCTGGGGTGAAGAGCCAAGCTCTTGGCAGTGGCTAAGCAGAGCGGCATAGCTTTAAGCGAAGATAGGCTTAATCAAGGATCCCAATCTGTTGTCTTGTCGGTATTTATAGAAGTAAAGGATGACCTAACTCCTTAACGGAGTCGACGCCTTTAGAAATTTCCTGTCACCCTCGCTGTTGTCTTGTCGGTATTTATAGAAGTAAAGGATGACCTAACTCCTTAACGGAGTCGACGCCTTTAGAAATTTCCTGTCACCCTCGCCTGTAGAGGCCGGACCCCAGACACCAAAAACAGAAAGGAACTCCTTTTGTCTCGCTCGTTAGTCAGTACGACGGCAGATATGATATTTAAGTAGAAGATGATGATTTTTAATGAGATAATTTTTTTTTATTATTTTCTCTCTCTCTCTTTCCTCCTCCTCCTTATTATTGTTATTATTATTATTATTTTTACTTTTTTCAAAAAATTTGGGTCGGTTCGCTTTTTCAATGATTGCCGAGCTTTTTCCTTCTTTTCCTCCCCTTGATAAATTAGAAAATCGAGGAGTGGGGGCAGAGGGTATTTTAGGATTTAAATCCGACCTCCTTCTCCTTCGCTACGGAGACGTATTTTTCTTTTTCTCAAGCTTCTTTTTTCTTTTTCTGGACGCACGCGCGATGCTCGCTCGCAAAGCGTTAATAAGACCGGATGAGAATCTTGTCTCCTTTCGAATTTTCCCCCTCGCAACTAGGCCCGTAGCGTTTGCTTTGATACATCACCTGAGGTGCTGACGGAGAATTCTCCCCGTAATGACGCGCTCGACCTGACCTGACTCGGCCCGGCCCGAGACCCATTCAGCATATAACCACAGCAAACGCGCCGGGTCCAGTCGGATTTGCACCCCCTGCGTCTGCGTGCGAGGCATAGTGCTTATGCTATGATAGTTACCACTTCAAATGAAATGAATGTAATTATGTATAAAGTACTCCATAGCCTTCTTTCTTTTCTAACGTGAGACTTGTGTTTTCCACTTCCCACTTCCAACTCAAGGATGTTCTTTGAGTATTAATTTCTCATTCATTCACCCATCAATTTATCTCATATTTCCGATACAAATTGCAATAGGGATGATGTTTTTGAGTAAACTAAGAGAATCCCAAGATTTTCATTTTACCAAGAGCAGCGAATTGGGGTCAGCTACTTTTATAACAAACACCTGCGAGCCTGTTTCTTCTTCTCCTCCTCTGTGGATTGGGGTCAGCGGATTGAAGTCGTCGGACTCTTCTACGTGTATAACGCTCGCGCACGCGGAGAAGATGTGATTCGTGAGTGAGGAGTGGTGAAAGAATTCTGAAGTGGTGCACTTTGGATCATTTACAAGCAAGAAGAACACAAGTGGTGCGAAATTGTGAAGCAGTGATAATGTGTAAGAGTGTTGAGTGAGTGCAGGTGCAGTCCTTGGGATTAAAAGTTTTTCTGGCGTCCATTGTGGTCCAAGACCAACAATCATTGCCGTGAATCCTCTTCGAGCACGAGCGTCCAATAGTTGCTGCGAGTCCCTTGCCGCCATAGTAGCTATCGCATCTCACTATCGTCGTCTTAATTGTTCCTGCTTTGCAAATTGATCCGTGATGGTCCATACGAGCCCAATGTTCACCATGAGATCTCATACTAGCAAGCCACCTTCAGTAGATTCCAATAGCTGCTCGGCGAGATCGAGATTTCCGAGTGATTTTCACCGGAATCTAGCAACACCTGGCAAATCCCGTGCATATTCGGTACAATATGGGTCAAAGCTTCGTCACTTGATTCTTTGACTATATTTTTAGTGCAGCAACATTGAAGAACCATTCTTTGACTATATTTCAAACGAATGACTCGATATTTTTTTTTTTGGCCAGAGTCAAATACTTTTCATTGATATCTAGTAAAACCATAACTCCCTTTTTGGAGGAATGACTCTGACATTAGGGCTATACGAATCAATCCACTCTCCATCTTTATATTTGCAAGGGCATTTAAATCTGATCTTCTTTGTTAAATTTTCTGCATTTACCAAGTATAAAGCAGCTGGCGTAAACATGAACCAAACCCAATTATGGTCCTCTCCTTGTAACTGACTTACCATGGAGGAACTTAACAAAAATCCCACATTTTCCTCTTCTGTTGTGCCAAATTCACCTTACAGATCAGAGAAAATTTTCAGATGTTCTTCCCAAAGAAAAAGACCACAAAATGGCTCGTTCATCTGGTGATTGTTCTTCATCCTGTTGACTCCAACATCAATTGTCCGAGGGGTCCTTCAAATTGTTGTGAGTGTAACAAAATTTGAAGGACCCTTGGCCTTTCACATTCCTTACTGGCCTCCGTGAACGAGACCCAACTATGGTCCTCTCCTCGTAACTGACTTACCGTGGAGGAACTTAACAAAAATCCCACATTTTCCTCTTCTGTCGTGCCAAATTCACCTTACAGATCAGAGAAAATTTTCGGATCTTCTTCCCAAAGAAAAAGACCACAAAATGGCTCGTTCATCTGGTGATTGTTCTTCATCCTGTTGATTCCAACATCAATTGTCTGAGGGGTCCTTCAAATTGTTGTGAGTGTTGCAAAATTTGAAGGACCCTTAGCTTTCCACATTCCTTACTGGCCTCCTTCAGGGGGCTGCTTTCACGGTATTTATTTTCACAGGATTCTTAATGTGAAAGAAGACGGTTTCTTGATCTGTGTCCAGGCATGAGTTGCTTCCCCTGTTTCTCATCACACGTTAAACAGACTAAGAGGGAGCACCTGACTCGAATTGAAGGCCACAACACATCACACGCACCCGGTAAGACTGCATATGTTGCTTGTTTTCCTTAATTCTGTTGAATTACATCATATTCAAATTCTGGATGGTTCAAGTTCACCCACCATGTTCATATTGCTCCCTAAAACACCACCATATCTACATTTAAGTTTCATTTCTGCATCCGCCATCCTTTAGTATTTTCAAGGTTTGACCTAAAGGAGCCAGAAAATTTGGGCAGCAGTGGATCATAATGCATTGTTGTTTCTAATAAAAGGAGATTTAAAATGGAAAAGGTTTAGACTTCTATGGCATTACCGCAGATGCAAATGTGAGTCGATTTTACTCATGCACTTTCTTCTAGAGCATCGGGTAGGAGAATAGCCAAATAAAAAGGTACAATGTATTGGAGATTCGCCTTGAAATGTGGAAGATGAGTTGGGGTTACAAATTGATTTGCTCTGCTGATCTTCAAACAAAAAGTTCATACCTGTGGAGAGAACTTTTTCGTGGGCATTATAAATTTGCCTTCGGCTATGCACTATCCAATTATTCCACACATCAAATTCACAGCATGTGCCACTTTTGACCTTCATGCTAGTGTTGTCCTTAAGGTGAATTAATGTTCAAGAAAGTGCGCTGGTGTAAATTTTCCGTCTTTCAATGATGCAGGGGCTAAGAAGCAGAAACTAGTTGGTGAAACCCAAAACAAGCCAAACGAGGTGGACCGTGAAAAAATTGAAGTGCAACATTTCACTTTTCGTGAGCTCGCATCTGCTACAAAGAATTTCCGCCCGGAGTATCTGTTGGGAGAAGGCGGATTCAGTAGGGTATACAAGGGCACTCTTCAAGGTAGTGGTCAGGTAATAAAAGTACCATTCTACACTCTTTTTCTTTTTCCTTTTTTCCAGGCAATTAAGTTCTTCGACTCACTACTCAGGATTGTCCACAGGTGGTGGCTGTAAAGCAACGTGACAGAAACGGATCACAAACCAGGAGTTTCTTGATGAAGTTATGACATTGAGTCTTGTACGCCATGACAATCTGGTCAACCTCCTTGGTTATTGCGCCGATGGGGATCAGAGGCTTCTGGTATATGAGTGGACCGTGGAAGATCATCTGCTTGGTACCAAAAGCTTTCCACCAACCCCAAAAGCAAACAAAAAAGGTACCTCTTCGTGGAATTTTTAGAAGTTCAAATGGCAATATGATACTTTAGGAAAGAAGGAAAAACTGCTTGAGTTTGCATGCAAAGTACTCGTGTATACTTCTTTTGTTGCTAACAGAGCAGCTTCCAAACTCTAACGAAGTATAATGTGTTTCGCAAGATGAACCATACATATTATTATTATTTTTTTTTTTTGTAACCCAGGAATCCCCCGCACGGCCGACAGCCGGAGGAGTAAACTTGGGGTGACGCTAGCGCAGGACCCACCACCACGGCGCCACACTTAAGAATCCCTAACGACTACTCTGGGATTTGAACTCTGGTCCCTTCGTGGGGGGACCAGAGCGCAAGCCAACGCAGCCGCTGCGGGCGGTGGTTGAACCATACATATTTCAACCTCTTGTTCTGGAGAAAAATTTCTTTGTCTAATTAATGGCTGGATTTTGTGCCAAAACTTAAATGCAGATGTTGGGCCAAATGAGGAACCTTTGGACTGGCTCATGAGGATGAAGATCGTGTATTTGCAGCGAAAGGCCTCGAATATTTGCACGGTAGCTGCAATCCCCCTATTATACACGGTTATCTTGAGTCCACAAACATCTTGTTGGACGAAGAATTTAAGCCAAAGCTGTCTGATTTTGGACTGGCGAAGCTTGGATCTGCTGGTAATAAAATGCATGTCGTCAAGGGTGGTGAGGACTTATGGCTACTGTGCTCCAGAATACACAACAACAGGACAGTTAACACCAAAATCTGATGTTTACAGTTTTGGAGTAATTTTACTAGAACTCATCACTGGACGGAGAGTAATTGACACCACAAAACCCAGCGAGGAGCAGAATCTAGTTGCTTGGGTAATATGCATCTTTCATATTTGCATTTTTCTCGTCAAACGTTTTGGTTTCCTTTAAGTATTGATAGTAATTGTGGGACTTATACACAAAAATCAATCAAAATATTTGACTAATTATGGAGTGCTTCGATAATATCCAGGCATAGCCGAAATTCCGAGATCCTAAACTATTCCCACAAATGGCAGATCCGCTACTCCAGAGGAAATTTCCCGAGAAAGACTTAAATCAAACCGTTGCTATTGCTGCGATGTGTCTGCAAGAGAAAGCATCTGTGAGACCACTGATGAGTGTTGTCGTGACAGCTCTCAGTTTTCTTTCTGGGGCATCAGATGAGAGACCATGTTCATCTCTTGCGGATCCTGAGCTTCATTCCCCCGAGGAATTTGGTGGAGAAACAGAACATGATGACGACAGTGACAGCAGACAGGATTACTGCAGAGAACATTCCAATGTGGACATAGATGAGAAAATTTTGTCATTTGGAGATCAGTTTTCATGGCGAGAAAAGGGAATATTCTGATCATGAGGACAAAATGGGTGAGAATGATTACCAGCAAATCGTTTTGGAAGCCAAATAAAGTCTCATTCGAGCTACCACAACAGCATGTCATCGGACGAAGAAGCCTTCTTTGAGAAAATGAAAGAAACAGGATGCAGATGAAACAGAAGCGTCTCTTGAGTGACAGAATCAGGTGCCAATCTCATGATGGAAATGTTTTTAAATCGTGAAACCAGCATGAGATTGAATGGGAGCAGCTTATGGATCCTGCTAAAGTTGCTAGGTGGATGTAATGAAGGTCCTAACTTGACTATCATACGAAGGTGAGATCACAGCGGGGGAAGTGTTCCTTTAGGTGACAAAAGCAAGCGAGATTAATGGAAATATTAGTGTCTTCTAGGACATAGAGCGGCTGGGACGAGAGAAGACATCGGCTTTGTTTTTCTGTTTTCACCACTATAGATTACAATTGTTTCATTAAGCCAAAATAGCATCTGGGACTCGTTTGAGTCGAGCGCCTCTAATTGCTTCCAGATGGAAGTATTTAATCATGGATTACCATTGGTTTCATTAGATTTAGCATGTATTTGTATTTGCTGTTTCTTTGTGGGAAGGCTTTACGCTTTGATCTGTAGTCCTTTTGCAATTTAAGTAATTTCATATCTCAGCAAAAAACTTTCTGAATTGCTGTATCTGGGATTTACAGTTAATCTTGAGACCCGGACTTCAGCTGATTCTAAGCTTGGCAACACTTCAGGAAAATTTTGAAAAAAAAACGAAAGCCTCCTAGATCTAATAATGTGGAACATCCATTAATTGAAAAAAAACCGTGCTTATGAGTAATATTTTTCCGCCAAATGCTCCGGAACTAGGGATAGCCTGTTGACGGTCTATCTATATCAAGATTTCATCCTTACCTAACATTCGGAAAACATCTCAAAATAATCATATTGATGGGAACAAGGTCTACTCTGGACAAGCCCATCACCAAAAATTCCTGCCTACATGCCTTTATATTGTCTGATCTTGTTCATGTCTTCCTGTTAGGCATAGAAATTTAATCCAAGGACACCCTCATGCTCTATGACCCAACCAACTCAATAGTCGTGCTCTTTATGCACAAGGATTAGTTACGATGGATTTCCTTGATGTTGCTTGGAGACTTCTACTCAGCCCCACAAGACAGACACAATCCCCCCAACGCAGCGCAGGCTCTGCAAGACACAACAAGACTAGCTCCTTAAGTTGCAAAAAAGTTACTGCAAGAACTAACAGACACAAAAATCCACGGCTCCACAGACAAAGAGACAAAGTAAGTGCCAATATTATAATCGAACCAAGTTCTATCGAGCTCACAGAGCATTCCTTCATCATCACTGCTTTCATCACCTTCACCTCGATACTGCAACAGAACAAATAGCATGATAAGTTTGTTGATCCTATGAAATATATTCAGGCAAATACAAAGTAAGAGTCCATCAAATCGCCGTAGCATCATTGTCATCAGATCCTAGATCAGCTGCCAAAAGAAAAAGAAAAAAACAGACCGAATTCAGAGGAGTGAAACAACCACTGAATAATCAAAACATTTGAAGGATGCAACATGCAATATTTAACTCTTAAGCAATAGGACCCTGAAGGCCCGAAAGTAAGCAATATTCAGTCTAGCTCCTGAAGAATGGTGTAATGCAATCCTAGATGATACAAGCATTTACATGGAACCGAGTCATCCGTATTCTTAATCTCATAGTAGATATACTTGAGGAGGAAAGACCAATATTATATGGTTAAGCACAAGGCTTTCTAAGGCATTTACATGTGCCAGAAAGCAGTGATATAAGCCTTCATACAGGGAAAGAATTCAAAACATCAAGAAAGATAATCACACCGTGCAAGCCACGCTCTAAGCATATATTGCGGTCAAAGGGATGTGAAGAACTCCAATTCAAAACAACGAAACAAACTATGAGTTTGTGAAACAACTTATCCCTGAGGATAGTGTCTACACGCCTCATACGTTTTTCTTTACTGCATTTTCTATTTGCTATTCTCAAAATATTCACATGATACTACCATAGTTTCTCGGCCAATTAGTGAACATATGCTAGAATAACCTGTGACTGTGAGACAGAAAATGGTCTTATCCCCTTTCCATCCATATGAATTTTGAATGAAGGACATCACTATGATGTCAACTCACCATCGAACCATCTATCCAATTTTAGGAATTGAACCCAAGAGGCATTACGACACTCGTGCTGTAGCGAAATACACCAGAATCAGGTAATGTTTGATGTTTGAAGAAAGCTATCGTGCTGAATGTTCACTGAGCTACCCCAAAAAAAAACAAGAAACTAGAGGCATCCCAGTGAGCAACCAAGGAAAAGGAACTCAAGCTCATAAAACGCCGAGAAACTAGAGGCTTTAATTGTACGTTGCGCGAAAAAAATTAATTAGATATGTATTATTTTTCCGATGGAATAATTAATCTTTCTAATAATGACGTGGTAGTCCCCACCACGTGATATTTTTAAAAAAATGGTAACGGACCTATCTGCAAAACCGGGAGAAGGAAAAATGGACGGCTGCGATGCGATCGTTCGAATGGGCCTCGGTGGGGGCCGCTCATTTCTTTGCTTCGGAGGCCCATAAGCGTTATGGGCCTCTTCCTTTTTTATGTTTCGAGGAATATTTGCAGTCTGCAAATTGTAGATGAGGACAGGATTTTTGCACGGATTTATTCTCTCCAGGTCAGATTGGGCTAACTTTTTCAAAAGATGAGATCTAGGTAAAAGCTCAGTTTCAGTTAATCACACACTTGTCTCGTTTAGATTTGGGTCGTGTCCACTAAAATTTGTTAAATGAACAAGACATATACATGGTTTTGTAAATGCGTTTTCTTTTTTCTACAGATTTTCCTACCCTTTTAGTTTGAGTTGATGGTGCTTATCTTGTGGAGGTTTGTTGTCTTCATAGTCGGGAAAAGTCACAAAAAAACTTCAAATTATGCTTAGTGTGACACGTTTATTATGAACTTTATTTTGTGACATAAAAAATCTCAAATTATGCCTATTACGACACATTTACCGTAAACTTTTATTTGTGACATTAAAAAAAAACCTCAAACTCATACCCATTTGACACATTGACCCTCCATCAAAGTTCCATTTAGATAAATTTTTAGCCAAAACAATATCGTTTTTATTTCACTTTAGCCACATGGGTGTTATGTCAATACTATATGCTTTCTGACGTTCATGTAGGCATTTAATGGTTCTTATTGACAAAACTTTGATAGAGAGTAAATGTGTTACATAGGTACAAGTTTTTTATTTTTGGTGTCATAGAGTTTAGAGTAAATATATCATGACAAACATAATTTAGGATTTTTTATGGCTTTTTGCCCTTCTTTGTTCATTCTCTTAGGCATGGAGAATGCATATATATGATTTCAAATGAAGATAATGTCAGTTTGACTTAATGGTTAAGGAGTGGAAATAAAGTTTGTCTGTGAATTGGGTACTTGCACGTGCACCCACCCAATTTTTAACAAGCTTATTATTTGATCCATATGATAAGCAACGTATTTCCCGTTTACTTATTTAAGATGAGTTTCCTAGTTATAAAAAGAACATTAAATGATGGGAAATTTCCAAATACGAGCATGAAGTACTATCAATTTCTCAAATAAGAACCTGAAATGGCCATGGCAGTTTCAAATAAGAGCTTGATCTCACCGGTTGTCTACTGATTAAGGGCATTTTGGTTCAAAACTAAATTTAATTAATTTTTTTTCTTTTTTTTTTCATTTATCTTCCTTTTTTTGGTTTTTCTTTTCTTCTTTGCCAGTGGTTGGCGACTGGAGAAGCCGGAGAGGGCTAGTCAAGGTTGGCCCTTTCTGGTTTTTCTTTTCTTCTTTGTCTATGGCTAGTGACCAATGACGTCTGTAGAGGGCTGGTTGTGGGTGGCCCTCACCAAAACCAAAAAAAAGGAAAAAAGAAAGAAAAAAAAATTCAAAAAAGGTAAAGGAAAAAAATGCACTTAACCATCCAAAAAGCTAGGCTCTTATTTGAAACCAACATAATTACTTCAAGCTTTTATTTGAAATAAGGTTTATTTCATATTCTTATCCGAGAAAATGAGAATACTGAAGAATCATATTTGGAATTTTCCCTTAAATGATTGTCATGCTTGTGGGCCTAAACTTTTTCGCATTCTTATTTTCTGTACAAGCGAGTTCGAATGCATGACACATCAAAGTTAGTCCATGTAACTATGAATTGTCATTTGTCCACAAATAGGGTTCGACATTATCAATGATGGCTTGGACAATGGTTGGAGTGGCCCGACCCACCAAAAAAAAACCATATAAAATTCCCACCAATTTCTCTAAATCTTTAGTATAATTCCATTGCTTGATTGAGCCCATTTCATAGTCCAATAAGAAGTCTTACATCCCACGAAAAATATGAATTTGCATCTACAAGGAATAAAATTGTTCCTAGTACAATAAGCATGAGGCATTCAAATTACTTTTATTGATATGATCTACTCCTTGCATAACTATCTAAACATGTCTTTGAGTTAAACTGAGCTCGAGCTCACTATTGTTGCTGATTTTCCTTTCCTTTCTTACCCTATACGTCGTCAAACAAAATTCGTTCAACACATACCTCAATATGTGTCGCTAGCCATTTTGGAAAATTTAATAACCCAAGTCAATTCCTCTATATCTCCTATGAATTTGCATAATTTTACATCCATCAGCTCCGTCAACATGTGTAGTAAAATTGTAGTAAGAGATTACTCCATTACTGCATACAATATAACTGATCCTCGCTTGTATATGTTACATGCCCCACAAGGTAGCATTGAAAGAGAAGTATACGTATATGTAATGCAAAAATTCACTTTGCTAGTAGCCGATATTACATGAGCCTAGTGTTTGTTGGCGAAAAGAGAGTGAAGGGAGCATAAGAGGAGGACCAGGTAAATCGCTGCTGCGACAAAGCCGGCGATGAGAGCGCCGGTGACCTGGTCGCAGAACTTGGGGACTTGCCCACAAATTGGTAACCAACCGGCATGGCCGTTCCCGTTCTTGCCCACCTGGCCTATTGCCACTGCAGCTGAAATGCTGGAGCTCAGGAGCATTGCAATGACCTAGAGAGAGAGAGAGAGAGAGAGAGAGAGAGAGAGAGAGAGAGAGAGAGAGAGAGAGAGAGAGAGAGAGATCATATGTAGCAGAAAAGACAATGTCATGAAATTTATGTAGAACGAGAGTGAAATACGTGAAACAGTTGTTTGCGAGCGATCAAAGCGTACACTCGACTGCGACGGAAGTTGATGCGATCGCCGCCATAAATGGATACCGCAATTCGGACATAAACCCGGCTCTGGTTTCCGATGGATTGGGGTTCACATGAGCTGAACTCGTGCGACCATTTATCCATCCACAAAGTGGTGGAATCATCTTATTACAGTGTAAAGTAAAGTGAAATAATGGAAAATGACTAGTCTAGATCAATTCCGGGAGGCCAATCCGTAAAATGATAGGCACTAGTCGCTTGCAATAAACACTGTTTATGAAGATGAAGATGTCATACCGTCACTAAATTGTGATTGGTTCTGTCTATCACGTCAGTCGCGAAATAAGTCTAAGAAATAGATATTGGATATATTCCTTAGCTCAGATTCTAGGTGGACACACGTATTTTCCGAAACCATTATCAATCAAATATATCGAAATCATTCCTAGTAACGACATGGAAATCACTTGACCTTGAACTATTTTGCATCGGCCAACTTCATGCGAGCCCCGTGTTAGACAAGAAAATGCAGAATGCCAATAAGTTAGAAACACTATAGCCTGCCTAAAAGATCAGGACGCCTGCTTCAAACCTAAGCCAGCAACTCCATGGGTCATACGTTGCTTTTGATCGGGAGAATTCATTGAAAGAACACACACCAAGAGCTGAAGAGAGTTCCGAGACTCACTCACCACATCCGTCATCATCACAAATCGCCCGACCAACGTCTTACAAGATAGTAACAGAGAGACCAAGCTGTACCCGCCAGCAATGGCCTCCGCAACCACAAAGTACCTGCACCGCCGAAACCGAAATCCGAATGACGAGAACCCCACCAAGAAAAGAGAGGCAATGAAAGCTTCATGTACACGTGAGGGTTGAAGAGTATACACGAATGCTGGTGTGTTGTGGTATTTGGCTTCAAAGCTCAGGTTGAGAACCTTGGCAGTCTCATGGCTGGTGACCATGATGGCTATGGCCGCGGCCGTCGAGCCCAGGGCCAGCAGCCTGAGCACCAGCGAAATCTTGGCCTTGGTCATGGAGTCTTCTCGGGATTTTCAGTGGCGGTGACCAGAGATGAATGCGACCGTGCAATGGCGAGGCTTATACTTAATTGTCCGAATACCGGATCACTTCAGATTCAAGTGAGGGAAGGCGAAGCGTCTTAGGAAACCAACCAGGTTTGATATCGGGCTAGGAGAGTGGTATCTGGATTCGGGAGTTGTTTATACATCCTGAAGTGCATACGTGCAGCAGTACTAGGTCAACTGCCTGATGCCTCGTTCGTTCATCACTGGAGGAGAGTGAGTGCAGCTTTGGCTCTCTCCAGCTGCAATTTTTTACTGCTGGGTCTTGTTGAACTACCAAATTACCATCTACCACGGAGGCCTTTCATCGCGCGCCACGTGTAATCGCAAGGCTCGATATTGAGGCCTCTTAGGAGTCGGTGTGTGTTCTCTTCGCATTGGCAGATTTCTGCTGAATGCCCTAATAATATAAGGGAGGAGGATGCGACTATGAATTCTGCAGTTAGGTGACCGTACAGAAAATGCATACTGCCAAGCAGGAAAAATTTGAAGTATACCTTGCAGGGCTACATACATCTTAGAATCCTCATATTTGGAGGCACAAATTGAATTTTCTACAGAAACTAACTGGCTCAACTAAGTATAGATTATGGCAAAAGCCACCAAAAGTTAAATTATGCTCACCGCGACATATTCACTATCAACTTTTTTTTCTGTGACACCAAAAGGTTTATGATTAAATTGACACAATTGAAAGGTTCATAACTAAATCGACCGCCCTACGATATGTTTAGGGCTTTTTCAGACAATTTTCCCCAGCAATTCGCATTTATTGTCTGGAGACTCGTGGTGTTTCAAAACCAAATAAAGTTAGCCTGCAGACGAGAAGCTTTATCCTCGCAAAACTTCTCGGAAAGTTCTTGGAACTTGGCAGTCTCGTTCTTCAAGCTGTTTTCGCACTGCATATAATCGTTGCATCAGGTAAAGTCGAGAACATGTCACTGCGGTCGACCTCATTCAACACAACAAATATCATGGTTTTCCTCACTTACATCGAATCAAGCTACGCGAAAAGTTTCGAAAGATACCGGCATTTTATCATTCCCTAGTCGTGATGGTACCCTTTAACTGAAAGTAATCCCAAGCTCTTTGTCAAGATAGTACATTTTCGGTTTTAGCCAAAAAAAAAAAAGGTTTGTACATTTTCGGAAACATTACTCGGTCGATAACCATGAAATTTCTAGATCATGGTTGATCTAGCATAATCTCTCTAGGGTAAAGCCACGTGAAAATTTGCAATCGATTTGCTTTCATACAATTTTTGTAGACGGCCTGTCAATGACGGAAGGCTAATGTCATGTACGAAGACTGGCTCCGGACTCAAGTCAATAAAAAGTCCATGCTTAGAGTAATATGGGTCAACTAGACACAGAATGGGCCAATTAATCGGCCCGTTTACAAAACGGACCGTTGGCCCAATCATCAAAGGTTCGATTCTCCGGTCCTAATTAAAAAAGGGGAGCTGGGGAGTTCGAATCCCTACCTTTTCAGGAAGGACTAGAGGTGGAGACATGTAATTTCAGATATGGGTTTCGACTCCCATGCCCTATAAGAGGCGGGGCAAAATTTTAAGAGTGAGTTGAGAGTTAGAGTAGGACTGATAAAAAAAAAAAAGGATCAATCTTCCTACTCATGGGTCGTGTCTCACCTAATCCGTGAAATCAACGGGGCATTTCCGCGGGTCCGAGAGTTTTATTCATGCACGCAACCTTACTTCAAAACAAAAATTAGAAAAAGCAGAAGCCAGTAAGATTTCGACTCCGACACCGTAATGACTGGCAAGAGCAAGCGATGTATCTAACCAAAAGCTCGGACGATTCACGTTCATCTATACATTAAAGTTTTCATTAATTGTTGTACCATTAAGTACTAGGAGCACGCCATTCAAACAGACACCCACGTGCATGAAAATAATATTTCGGACGTAGGATCGATGACCAAAGATAAGAGATCAGACTGCATGAAAGCTCATGGAAGTTGCAGTGATGCATCGCTTCCATGAAAGCTCGTGGTCGGTCGGTCGGTCCAAAGAAGATGTGACATCGAGACATGGAGGCGGACGTACGCATTCGAGTCGCACGAATCACGATAGTCCCTCCTCGTGCCCCGGTCTTTACTTGAGGCGACTTTGTAAGTCAAGAGTGTAATTCACGATAGTCGATTTTCCTTCTAGGGTTTGGAAAATTCACGACAAGAACAAAGTTGACCGAAACTTCCGGCGCTCGGAGTTTGTCCGGTCGACGTTGATCGCGGACTTTTTTTGGGCGGCCAAGAGGGGGCAAGGTAACGCGATTTCCGTGAAAAATCTCTAAGGGGGGGAACGGAGGTGAGAAATTTAACGAGAGATTTCGAAGAACACGATCACACAAGTCACGATAATCGCGGCGAATGCCCGATGGTCAGAAAAGGCGATCGGCACCCTTTACCTAGTAATTCGCCTCGCGAACTGCATATAAAGCTAGTCTAACAACAAAAAAATCCCCCCTCGCAATAACGTTATGGAAAGCTCAATGGAAACTTATGCTTTGATTTGGTCATGAAAATGGTTGGGAGTCGGTCACCTAAGTGGGTCGATTTTGGTAATCCGCAATGCTACCAAAGAAGAAAATCATCATCATCACTAATCAACATTCTAGAGGATATGTATATTTTATATTTTTTTTAAAATGTATCTTCAACACGCTCGATAAATTATTAAAAAAAGAAAGTACTGCGAGTTTTTAATTCACTGGCCACCCTCGTGATACGCACGGATAATACTATGAAAAATTGAATATTTCATCATAAAAGATGTTTGCCGTCATTGTATATCAAACGGACAAACCGCAGAGACCCTCGTGGGAGGGAAAGCTTCTTCTCTCTGGAGAGATAAACTTCTTAATCGTACACCGAAAATCCAGGGAGATCCCGTGGGATGGAATATTTCATCGTGAAAGATGTTTAACTGTTGCTAGAGATCATTTGTTAACAAGATTTTTTTTAATACATATTTGGTCGAAAAGTCTAGATGCTACCTGGAATGGTGACCCGTCACATTAGATGCTACTAACCCGTGGAAGGTTTTCCAAAATGGAAGTGTCAAAAGTTTTGAATTCGTGCCAATTCAGGTCTTCGAAGAAGCACCTTTTTCTATCCATGACTTGGTCAACATGGTCGAAATTCTAGATTAAGCAACCAAAATTCTTGCACCAAAGAAAATTGAGCCGAAATTCTCGGCTAGACCTCGCACGAATTGAACGACTTTCTCGCCAAATAGCTAGCAAAAATGAGTACCAAATTTAAAATATTAAAAATCCGATCGCAAGACTCAAAAAAGAAAAAAAAATTGTTACTGTATCAAATGAAATATTTGAGGTGTTTGGGTAATAATCGCTCTATGAATTGCGATTTCGATGCATGAATGCACAAAGGGAAATGCTTGTTGAAAAACGAAATTTTATTTTTTTATGAGGCGATGTGTTTTCTCAAATGGCAATCTCCTTCGGAATCGTGGTGTTGATTTTTGCAACTTTGCGATGGAAGTACTTTTAATGTACGTTGCTAATGGGGCAAGTGTGTGCAATAACAAGGTAGACCGTCGTTAAATTATCGAGTCAAAAATACTCCCTTAGAATGGGATTTTAAGAGTGTTTTGTACTTTAAACGTCGATTTTAATATATGTTCGGTGGTGTATATAAAATGGGTAACGAATTTATTATTTTACTTGTACTCTTGGGAAGAGTGTCGAAAAAGTCCTAAGCCTATTATGTTGATGCCAATTTAGTCATAAACTTATTGTATTGATGCCAATTTGGTTCTACACTTTTTGATATAGTGTCGATTTAGTACTTCTGATTAATTTTGGTCGGATATTACTAACGTGGACATCGGCTGATTTACGTGGCACCGCTAATGCTAACGGGGGATAATTTTGAATAATATTTAATATTTCTTCGATTTTTAATTATTTTTTCTAATTTTTCTTTTCTTTTTTCCTCCTTTTGCCGGTGACTAGCCATAGGCGATGGTCGGGGGAGGGCTGGCCTCGCCTAGGTGAGGATCACCGTCACCGGCCTATTGAGGCCAGCGAGCCTCAGCGAGCGCTCCCCTCAATGTCAGCCGTTGCCCAGGCCACGACGTCGCCCTCACCCAGGAGAAGGTCGGCCTCGCCCAGGCCACGACGTTGCCCTCACCTAGGAGAGGGTTGGCCACAGCGTTGCCCTCACCGAGTAGAGGATTGGCCTCGTCCAGGCGAGGGCTCAGGCCAGATCTGGAGAGGCCGACCCTCACCTCGGCGAGTGTGAGCCTCGGTGAGGGCTCCCCTCGCCAAATCCGGCAAGGCCGGCGCTCGCCTAGGCCACGGCGGTCTCGCCGGATCCGGCGACGGGAGCCCTAGCCAAACTGATCGCACCGAGAGCCGTGCGACACACGGAGGGTCCATCGCGACGCGTTCATCGCGACAGTCAATTCGCGATCCGAATGATCAAGATTCGCGGGCGGCCCCCCAAATTTTTCCCAGATCATAAAAAAATCGGTAGATTTCTCTTCTGGAGAAAAGCTAGACGCGGCTGCTCTTACTTCAACACCCGAAAAGCGTTATCAATCCGTCCTTAATTATTATTATCATCATGCTGATCAAACTCGCACTCCAGATGCCCAGATGAAATTCCTTAGATTCCTTCCTCAATTTCGATCAGGAGTGGTCAATAATTCCCCCAAAGGGAAACGAACGAAAGCCAACGGGGACGACCCTCGAGCTCTCTCCTACAGAGCGAGCGCCGCTGACAAACAAAGGTCGTTTTCCTCGAGGATCGATAGCCCCGATGGCGTGCCGTCACGTGTCGGACCCCCGCCCCCCTCCTCCTTCTAGAAACCCACCCACCCCGCGCCACCACGGCACGCGCGGCGAGAATAAATGCACTAGGCGTGACGATGCGCGGATGCATGTGCGAACGTCCCGGGGAACATGGCGTCGCCCACCATGCGCGTTTGACCCGCCCGTCCCGCTACGGTACAGGTTGTACATCACCCTTTCGTGTCGCCGGAAATTCCAGGCCGATGCGCCCGAACCGCATTAGCCACGGAGAGTGCCGGACCGGGGGACGCCCCGTGCCACGTCGACCCCATATCGATATGCCCGTCTCGCGCCTGCTCCCCCGAATCGCAGTAAATCCGGGGGATTCTTTGGAGAGCGAACGCGGCGCACGAATGTACCGGCTCGGGAGCTTTTTTTTATGACACGAAAGCCGGTTCGGCGTAGACGCGAGGCGAGATGTACCGATTTCAGGGTTTTTGGTGGTACTAACACTGAATTCGGTACGTTTTTATTGAAATTCGCAAGGGTCTACTCCCGCTCGGAAAGAATTATATACTCGCGCGCGCAGATCGGGATTCACGAATCGTACGTGAACATGAACCGGTTCAGTTTCGGGCGGCCTCTGCAGACGCACGAGCAACCCTCGGAACTTAGAGCGATCTGAACATATCCCGGTGGGATTTGAGCATGATTTTATGTTGCTCCCTTCCAGATGAGCGCGCCGCCCTTAAGACGAGACCCGCCCTGTTCCCGGCGTTGACTTGCCGCTTTCTAGAAGGGCATGTCCATTGAAAAGTTCGAAACCAAGGAAAGTCTCACCCGCGAGAAGACCGTTTCGAGGCAAATCGGAGTCAAGCGTCACCACCACTCCCTCTCGGTGCTGTTAAGTACTAAAAAAATGAAGAAGCTGCAGATATATTGTATTGGTGTCAATCCATCCGTAAAACCTTTCTATTGGGCCCGTATCAATTCAATCAATCCCGTTAATTTAGGTTGGAAATCACTGACGTGAGCGCCGATCGTTCTACGCGGCAAGATCGGGGCTGGCGTTGACATTTTTAGTAGTATTTTTTTTTATAGTTTTTATAGTTTTTCCTTTCTTTTTTCTTTCCTTTTTTTCTTTCCTTCATTTCGGTTGGCTCTCGCCCATTGTCACGGGGCAAAATGAAGAGAGAAAATAATAACAATAATAAAATAAAATAAAATAAAAAAATAATATTAAAACGTCATTAAAAAAATGTCCACGTCGGCGACGGCTGTGCCATGTAATTTGGCCGATATCTATGTCGGTAAATTCCGACCTAAATTGGCCGGATGGACTGAATCGGTGCCGATGCGAAAAATGTTTAGGGCTAAATTGGTCCAGTTGAAAGAAAGATCTAAATTGATCCGACTGAAAGATTTGAGATCGCATTGGTACCAATGCAATAGATTTTTAAGAGTCTTTTTTTTTTATACCAATGCAATAGATTTTTAAGAGTCTTTTTTTTTTTATACTTTTCCCTGTTTTCGTGTATCTAGGATTCGGGGGACCGACTATGAGTACTCCGATGTCACAGCACGCAAGAAATTGCAACTATAGCCTATCGCGAGCAAGCGAAACATATCGATACTCGAACAGTCGGATGTCAGTCCAAACGACTATCATGTGTTAGATTACCGGCCAGTCTATAAGTCCTGGACCGTATATCTCTAGGGCGTGATGGAGCGCGCAAGGGGCACTACTACACCCTGAAACCCTCTGCCTCTCCATAAGCTCTCTCTCATTTCAAAAAATCCTAGACGCTTCTCCTCGTCAATGTGTATGAAAAGTCTCTCGTGCATTAATCGTTGAATGACGGCACTAATTTCAAACGATAAGCATGAAAAGGATGCGATAGCAGACATTTCAATGCTAAATTTCTAGTCATTTGACTTAAACTCGCCCCCATAATATGCGGGGGTACATTGCAATGGGTACGTGAAATTGAGATAATGAACGATGCGACAGATCGTGTATGCACATTTGAGCACGAGAGCCGTACTAAACACGCGATAGTAAACTTGGACGGGGTCGATGGGCGATCAGGAAGGCCGATGGCCTAGGTCGGCGACCTCCACTGCACCCTTTGAGGGGCGCCCGCCTAAGGTGGGCTCAAGCGGATGAGCCCACGGCATAATTGGTGGAAATTCAGGATCATTGAAATGAGTATGCAAAATCGAGATAATAAATGATGCGACGGGTTGTGCACGCATTTTCGAGGATTCGAGAGTCGTATTAAACACGCAATAATAAATTCGGGATCATTGAAATTGGTATGCAAAATTGAGATAATAAACGACGTGAAGAGAGTTTCGTTTGTTTGAAAAAAAAAATACTATTTTCGGGTGTTTGGACGACGGGAAACTAATTGACCTGAAAGTTATCCACGGATCGAAAACAACAAATTCAAATCAGGAGAATACGGCTTCTCCTTCTAGCAAGAAGGAAGTCACTTTTCCAAATCCTTCATCGTAAAGTTTTCGGTAAAACGAATGGGCAGGCGGATTTTTTACCATGCACGTTCGCGAAAGGGATAGCATTGGCTCTGATAAGATGTTAGAAAGCCCAACTCAAAAAGCTTAAGTTATCAGGAGGAGGGAGACCACATGAATATAAAGAGCATTCCAGATCCATTATCAATCGAAGCGGGATAATATTTCGACGGTAATACGTACACGATACTCTATCCGCGGCGCGACCCCCAGAAATTTTATTTATGAAAAAAGCAAGGCACGTGAGTACTACTACCGCCATTGGAGGAAAAAAAAAAGGGAAAAGGAGAAACTTTAAAAAAAAATAAGCAAAACAAAACCTTAAATCCTTCTATAAAAAGTCCTCGACGACAATCAAGCTCCGCCATTCCCTCTCTCTCTCTCTCTTCCGTGCGCGATCGCCATTGAAGCTTTCCGCGCGGGACCTCGCAGTCGAAGGTAGGAGATCCGCCCGGAGCGATTCCGCATTCCGCCGCGCCCGCCGCCGCCGCCGCCGCCGCTTCTCCTCCTCCGGTAGGCTCCCTTCCCCCCCTCCCTCCCTCCTCCTCCTCCTCCTCCGCCGCCGCCTCCGGCGGCCGCGTGTTCCGGCCTCCGCCGCGTCCCGGATGCTTAGTAGGCCGGTGGTCCGTCAATGGTGGTTTCGAGGATTCGGGGCCTCGGATCTCGCGCTTGTTGGCTCTGTCTCGTCTTTCGATTGGAGGGGGAGATGCGAGGGGGACTTGGTGTTCGGGAGAAAGTCGCGCCCCGCCCCGCCGCCCGGTGATCTCGCCGGTGGATTCGGGGTTTGGTTTGGTTTGGTTTTCCGTTGGCTTCGAATTGGGCGTCCTGGGTGTTGTGTTGTGGTTAGGAAGATTCGGGGAGATGATTGTGTTGTGGTTGCTGCGCTTGAATCGATTTTGGGGGCTGCTGATTGCGCGCCCCCGCGCGCGCTTGCTTGGTGGGTTCGTTAAGTAATCGCGCTCTCCGTCTTGGGTTCCTTGCTTTGGATATAGTTGATGAGGTTGTTCTTCGATCTGCACTGCATTGGAATTAGCTAATGGCGCGGAGACTTTAGAGGTCAAAGAGGCATGCTCTTTGTGCTTCTCTCGAGTTTTCTAGTGGGATTGAGGGGGTTTTCTGGCGTTGTTCGGTGTCTTGATCATGGCGATTCATCGGTATAGAGCCGGGCCTGCCGGCTCTCCATGTGAATAAAATCTAATTCGGGGCTACCGTGTTTGTGTAACCAGGCAATGCATAGGTGACTGTCGAGATGGAGGCTGAGGAAAAGAGAACTTTTTTAGAATTTTCTTAAGAGTCCATTGAACGTTGGAGTGGCTTCAATTTTAATGCCTTTGTTTCGCATCTTTCTTCCGTGTCCATAGTTCAGACGGATCAGGTAGAATGATGATGGACTGATCTGTTTGTTCTGGCGGGAGACATATATGATTGATCAGCATCTGGTAATTTTAGCTGAACAATTTCTCCTATACACAAGGTCAAAGTTCTATTGCCCAAAAAGATTAGGAACCAATTTGTGCTTTGGATTTATGCTCCTCTTCTTGTTGAAGGAGAGGGCTTGTTTTATGCTTCAGATTTGCTGCTCATATCGTTACTATCGAGCGGATGCAATTGCGAGATCCGTTCTTCTTTTTCTTTTCCATTTTCTTTACAAAGGGGATGGTGGGATGAACTTGTTAGTTCATTAGCTCTTTCAACCTAGAATTTGGAGGGGGGCTTTTTGCGGATGAATTCGTTTGTTTGTTTTCACCATCTCCCCTCTCTTGCATAATCGATTTGATTGCCATTTGGATGATTTGAAAGCGGAGAGCAAGTCCCATTTGGATAAAAGAGACAGAAAAAAACCTCGAGGATACTTACTTTGAGGTCATTGATTATTGTTTTCTCTTTTTTCATGCGACAGTAGGTTATAATCTTCTTACCTTTAGCAATAGTGTACCAAGATCCTTACTTTTCTAGTGGATCTTTGAGATAATTTAGTCTAGCGGGTGCTTGCTTTTGCTTTATACATGATTGTTGTTGGAAAATATCTACAACATAGTGCAATTGCAGTGTGATCTGTCTTGTAAATTCAGTCAGGAAAAGATTATTTTGGACTCTTCAGTGCTGTTGGAAGAGTAGGCTGGAAACAAGATCATCCGAAAGTCAAAAAGAATCTTTTTCCGTTACGTAAAGCACATACAAAACGCACTACTTTTTTTCAAAAGATGGGAGAATAGTGAGAGAATAGTGAAATCATAGCATACTCTCAAAAGCTGTAGAAGAGGACGAAAGTGTCTAATGCTGGGACCACATCTATCATATCCTTTGGTACAACTGTTGTTCATTGTATTATTTAGTACCTTGTTTGTTTGATTGCATTTGGGTTTGTAAGGTCCATAATTGTTTGGTTCCATCTTATGATCTTCGCCATTTGGTGGGTCCTTGTTTGGTGCGTTTGGTATGGTTATTTCTCGCACAAGGAGTTTCATAAGCTTTTCTCAGTTATCTATATATGCAGGCAGCGTTTCTTGGACCTCAATGAACTCGAGAATTCATTAGCACCTCTTCTTTTTTCTTGTCACAGTTATTATTGCAATTCTCAAGATACATCCATGGCATTCGAGCAATACTTTGCCCGGGAGTGGAGGCCCATCTCTGGACCGGCGATAGATTCTGGAAGTAGCAATGGCTGTTTCGACTGCAACATCTGTTTAGACTTTGCGGTCGAGCCCGTGGTTACTCTCTGTGGTCACCTCTACTGTTGGCCCTGCATCTACAAATGGCTCCATGTACAAAGCGCCTCGCTTGCTTCTGATGAGCACCCACAGTGTCCTGTCTGCAAGGGTGAAATATCACACACAGCCATGGTCCCTCTCTACGGCCGCGGCCAAAGCTCTAAAGAGTCCGATCTACAAGACAAGGCACTCCAGATAGGAACAATTGTACCCCCGAGACCAGCGGCTTGTGGCATCCAAGCTCTCGCCTCTACGACACCCACCACCGGTCAGCAACTCCCCTACCGTAATCCTTACCAAAACCCGTACTACAGCGCCAATTCGTTTGAAGAAGATTCGCCATCGCCATTCCTCAGCATGGGATCCGTGGGCCTCCACCACTCGATGGTGGGAATGTTTGGGGAAATGTTTTACGCAAGAGTCTTTGGCAATTCGGACAGCCTATATGGTTACCCGAATTCGTATAGGTACATCGGAGGAAGCAGCCCGAGGTTGAGGAGGCAGGAGATGCAGGCGAATAAGTCGCTGAGCAGAGTAACTTTCTTCCTCTTCTGTTGCTTCCTGCTCTGTCTTATTGTATTCTGAGCTTGGTTGAAGCAGGCGCTTCCAACCCCTCACCCATTTTGTATACCTGTATAGCGTTGAAATGAATCTAAATGGCACTAGTAGATGGCACGGCTTGCCCTAGAGAGGACTCTTTTGTCTACATATTCAGAGATGGATTCGCTATAGACAAATATCATAGTCCCTTCTGGAGCGCATCATCGGTGGCCAACTTGTGCTTCACTTTTAGTCGTCTTGTCACCGAACCACCCTACCTAAAGCAATAGAAAATGAGCACAAGAAGGCCCAGGACCACCAGCGTATTTCTTTTCCCCAGGTGGGGTCCCAAGGAGGAAGCTTCGTGTAACTGAACAGCTTGTCTGTATCTAGGAGGCCGCCAAGTCCCAATCAGCATGGACCGTGATGGCTCCTCTACGAGTCTACGGTTTTGGGTTCTCCTTTAGCTACCGAGAAAATGTAAGGGCGATTTGAATTATTGGTGGGTCTAATGAGATCGATCTCTTGATGCCAGACCTCTTTTAGCCTGCGGTGCCTAAGGCTCCACCCACAGGCTAGATGCCAAATAGCTCTCCGTCAATGCTAGCACAAGTTCTGTTTTTGTTTTTGTCGAAATGCTAGCACGAGTTCATAATTGCGTTTTCAGCACAGTCCACCTTGAAGGGTGCGTCTCTTTCAGGGTATCTTGCATCGTCGCATTGCATAGGGGTCGATGAGGTACGAGCGATTCAGTGCACATGCTCTGAGGAATGGAATGCATGGAACTTTCAATCAGATTCAGATCGCAGAGCTTCGTGCATAGATGTACACCTACGTTAAATGTGGGGACTAAGTTGTTGGGTCGACATTAATACCTTCTAAAGGACGCTAAGAAGCGAAAAAAAAGAAAATTTGAGGAAGAAAGGAAGAATGCAAGACAAGCACCAAAGTCCCCACGAGTACACCCGTTTCAACAGGGATTAACAAAATGGAAGTGATCGATAAAGTTATGAATTCAGTATGATTTCCAAAACTCTTTGTGGCAACGCGAAATCGTTCCGGAACGGAATCACCGTTCCAAGTCCCGATTTTACCTCTTGCTCGATTATGTAGTAAAACTAGCCTTTGATGCGTGCCTTTTATCTACTCGAGGGAATGAGCATTTAATATGATTGTGCAAAACATTAATATCTCGAAAGAAGCCCAAAATGGAATCGGAGTTTCAATTTCGGCTTCGGCGCCAATTGTTTCACGAAAATTAATTGATTTGAAAAATATCTTTTTAAAAACGATATCTTGTATTATATTCTCATTATCCATAAAAATGTTTAGATACAGATTCCGACCAATAATAGCAAAATAATTTTCATCGACTAATTATTTCGAGTGATGCAAATGATTATTTTAAAAAATATATTTTTTTTTAAATTATTTATTTTTTGCAAAATAAAAATGCCCTTCGTTTTTTTTTTTTTGGTAAAGTTAAAAATGCCCTTCGTTGTTCATGCCTGGCCATGAAAAAGCCTTTTGAAATGTAATCTTTCCAGCATTAAAAAGAACCAATTTGCAAAAGATTTAGATGCGAGATACCTTTTACTCATATTTCCACACAAGGTTCGGAAAGTTGGCACATCAACCTCAAAACCTACCATCACCACCTAAATTGCGGAGCAAATGGCCATGGCCAAAACCAAAGCAAAAAGATAAAACCATCATCGGGCGGGACCAACCAACCTCGATCGATCACATTCACAGTTGTCTTAATCATCATCACTTCCTCTTTCCTTTCCATCCTCCCGTGAGCCGAGAGATCATCTTCTAGATCAATAATTTATCAGCCCTCATTATATGACGCCCCGTCAAACTTTGTTTGGATTTCAGAATCACTGAGATGTAAAACTTCATAAGGATATTCTCTCTTTTTAGAGAAGAAGAAAATTTAGAGGGAATTAAGGGTGCGGGACATGCGGATACCGTCACGTTAAAATAAGGAACGCATCCGTATAGCTCGCCTGAAACATTCACAGTTGTGTCTATCATCATCACTTCCTCTTTCCTTTCCATCCTCTCACGAGCCGAGAGATCTTCTTCCTAGATCAATAATTTATCAGCCCTCATCATACAATGCCCTAGCCCCAAGAAGTCAAAAGGCCCCATGTCTCATTCAATATAGTGGCAGCCTAGAAGCCGTATCTAGGAGGCAAAATCTAAGAACGAGACAGAAATCACATGTAGAATAAGCCAATTGATCTTGAAAATGGTCATTGAGGTGCGGCGAATTTAGGGTCCTGGACGGTTCTCGAATGATTTTTCCATCAATGTCTTGCGTTTTGAATATGCGGACGGAGCTGAATAAATTCTTTTGCATATGCTTGAATTTTCACCATGCGACGACATGGCGAGATTAATAATAAAGCATCATATGTAAGGTTGATAAACTCTGAAAGCAGAGCAAGATAGAGGATCATGTGAGAGCTTGACATAGAACTGAAAATTCCACTTTTCAATTTGGGAACGTTAAGCTCTTTAGGGATCTATAATTATAGACTTATGGTTAGTTGACTCGGCAATGTGATTTGATAGAAGACAATCTAGTTAACATGAGCGTATCTCAAGTATGAGCTCCTACACGAATTTACGAAAGGATCGGGTTAACGATGGTCTTTTGGGCACCCCTTAAGCGGGCATATATGTTTAACGGGACAGCGTTTGGTTTTCAAAACACTCGTCATATGTCACGGTGAAATTTTGTGCATCGAGATGAGATTAATTTATCTATTTGATTATCAAGTAAGCATCTTGAAAGCAATTCTTGACAAAATCCTTTATTAAACCGGTCCGTGTCAATCGCAATAACAGCCAAGAATCATTATCTCCGACGGACCTTCTCGTGAAAAAAGCCAAAGCACTTGTGACCCATGACAAATGCAGCTTTCATTTGTCACATGGACCTTTTCCTTTCACCTTTGCAATCGAACAAAAGGACGAACCAGAAAGACTTGCTTTTTGACCTGTCGTTATTCTCATCTTCTGCATGTAGCATGTGGAAGACTAGTGAGGCGTGTCGGCCGACAGTGCAATTTCTTGGCACGTTTTTCTTGGTCTGTCCAAAATTTTTGTCATTTGAAGATTATGTTATGCTAGAGGTCTTATTTTTATCTCGCGAAGAGTTTACGTCCGAAACCCATTTGTAATATTTGGCGAATTTCACAAATCGGGTAAGTTGCAAAGGAAATCCAAGCGAATGACCATACACATGATTATATGCACTCAAGACTACAGCGAGCCCCAGTTTGTATTGTTCGCCTAATCCATGTATATACAAGTTCTTCGTTTGCTCTTCTTTCTATTTTCTCCTGTTTCTTGCTCTACTCTTCCTATCTATATTTAGATCTGAGAGTTCTGCTCTTCCGTTCTTAGATTTGAGAGCTTTTATCTCTTGATCCAGTTTTAGATTTAGGAATTTTAATAAATAAGTATTTAGCTTCCGATTTTAATGGTGTTTGCAGCAACTTAGGTGTCAGATATAAGTTTTTGTTAGAAGCTCTAAAGGTTTCACTTTGACAGGTGTTAGATTTGAGCTAATTTAGCATGTTTTTGTTGTTTCCGTAAGGTAATGATGTTGGGGATATCGAACCTAGGTTCACACAGTTGAAAGACAAAGTCGTAACTACGGATGGAGGTCTCGGTGTGTGCTTATCACTTATGATAATATGTGATTTAATGATCGGCCGCTGATCCTTTTGTTCGGATGTTGTCACAGATATGTTCTTGAAGAACGAGTGTGTACTTGCCTCTGCTGACCATGCTCTGATGATATACCTTGATTTCTGGATATTGGTTTATTTTTTGTTTTGCAGCTCTATGAGCTTACTTTTTCGTGGTGGTGTCTGGGATTTCATGTTTAATGTCTCAAAGCAACTTGAGATCTTTCAGGGTTCAATTCAGATGCAGCTACTCCTTCTAGGGTCAACAAAAGAGGAAGTGGTCTCTCTTGGAACTTCCAAAACGTGGATAGACTTGGTATGATGAGTGAAATTCAGAGTGTATTACCTAACAAAGTCGGCTCTATTCATATATGTTTCTTCATTTAGTCGTAATCTAGGTAACCAATTCCTTCTTTTTGGGCCATTCCCTACCCAAATATAACCAAACCAACATATTGTTAGAGCGCAAATGCTCTCATTTCATAATCAGTTTGACCTAATGTACAACGAGTTTGGTAAAGGGCAGGTCACTAACCTGCTGCTTCGGATGTTGAAAGTTAGGAAATGGAGAGATGAGGATATATGCTTTGTTTAAGTGGGAAATTCCACAAATGATTGATAACTACAGGAAAATTCAAGGCTTTTCGCACACGAAAATCATGCTTGATCAATGGACGATCGAGGCGAGGCCCTAGCAAAAGTTGCGGGCTCAGAATTGGCCTTAGGAAGCCGACACAAACCTAATCATACAGCGAAAAATTTATAGATTCGCGCACTGATGCACATAAAAATTAGAGGGTGTACATTTTGCGAAGCACGTCCATGTTTGCCTCCCTAGTTGGACTTTAGTCCGATGCGAGAAACAACGGCATGCCGAGATCCGATCGATCGCGGCTTCCAATTAAATCATCGGCGAGGCCGGCCAGCCTGCCGACTGAGGCTCGTGAATCGTGATGAGGTCTATACAAAAATTAGTTAAGGCCTGTATTGTTGGCATGGGCTTTTAAACTTGGTAAAGGCCCTGCGCTTGTTTGGCCAATGCTGGTTGCTGTCACCTAAATCGAACCTCGACCCATTTTGCTCTGCTCAGTGCGCCCAAAGCATCGATTGTTAGGAGAATTGTTAAGAAGATAGTCATTTGGCAGAATCAATCTTAGAATCCCATGTTTCACTTGATTATGCTCTGCTCATGGCTTAAGAGTTGATTCCTTCTTGAGGAGGATTTATTCTTTTGTGTCTGATTATCAAATGGAATTGTGGATCGGCTTTTAATACCAGGAGTTCATACTTTCAGGCTCTGTTTGTTTCACGAAAAAAATATAGCATTTCTGGGAAATGTAAACCAGGAAGTTATTTTTCAGAAAAATGATGATATTTTCCAGCATTTGGCCGAGACCTGGAAATGAACTGGAAAAGATTTTTCATTGTTTGGTAACGAAAATCTCATTTGATTTTCCTAAATAGACATACACTATTCGGGCGCTTAGTAATTATTGACCAAATTCCAAAATAAAACGAATTGACAATAATCCAACAGACATAAGTCTTAGAGAATAATGAACAAACAATGTTTATGCTTTTCAACAACACACTTGACACGATTGCAAAAATTGAAAGAAAAAAAAAACACAAATGAGCACAAATTGCCCGCTCTATCTGAGCACTTCCGTTGGGTCGAAATTTGTTGATGGAATGAACATCTCTGGTGGAGCTTATTCACAAGTGCAAACTCAAAAGCTAACATCCACTAAAACTCGACCTGCAGCAAGCTGATGAATGAATGGGAGCTATCGTGTAAGCGGAGCTTTCGCTACAGGCTAAGTCTTTCGCTTGGTTGAGGATTGTGAATGCGGACTGAAAGTTCGTTGTTCTGTAAGAGATTACATCGTTAATTATCCAGCCTTGCTTGAGTTCTTTACTACTTTGTGTGCGCGTGTTCATTAGCTAGTTTTAGCTCTCTTTAGGGGGAGGTAAGGTGCTTCGCGTTAGTTTTCATTTTTGGTTGGGTGGATGTTTTGAATTCTAGTGTGTCTGAAAGAGGGAAGGATCTAAATCTGAATAGGAGTTGATTTGGGTTTGTCTGTGTCGTGTTGAGACCAGGGTCCGGCCTTGATGGACCCGAGTGCAGGCAGCGATATCAGAGTCCCAGGCCCGACCGTGATAGACCCGAGCCCGGCATCGATGGACCAGGGTGTGGGTGCGGGGAAAGAGGCATGGGCATGGGCACTGGCACGGGACTCCTAACCTAACCTCGATGGACTCGGGCACGGGGTTGGGGTTTGAGGGTTGGCCTTGATGGTTTTGAGCACGAGTACCAGGGACCTAGGCCCGGCCTCGATGTTACCAGTCACCGACACCGGGACCTAGGGCTTGGTCTCGATGGACCCGGGCATGGCGGCCTGGGTCTCAAGCATGGTCTAGATGGACCCAGGTTGGGGTCTTGCGGTCCCGGGCATGGGCACAGAAGTCTTGGGCCTGGCCTTGATGGACTTTGGCCCGGGCCTTGGCCTCAAGATCTCTAGCATGAGCATAGGAGTCTCGAGTATGGGCACTAGGGTTGTGGGCCCTGGTAGACCCGACCTTGTTGCCAAGAGCCCGAGAATGAGCTTTGGGGGCTCCTATACCTAAGCGCAAAGTTTTTAATCCAAGTATCGATATCTCATCATATTATGAAAAATAATTTTTAATTTTTTAAAGAGAAAATTATTTTCTTGAATTTAAGAAATAATTTTCATTAATTAAGAAAATCTTTTTCTGTTGACTTGTTTTTCTAAGCAATTCAAACACCCGGAAACAAACAGTGAGCCTTAGAAAGGAAAACAAAAGCAGCACATTGGTCTATTCATCTCAGATTTTGTCTTCTTCATTTGTTTTTTCTGGGGGAAGATTTTTACCACTAAGCCCTTTTACTTAATCCAAAAAAGATAAGGGTGCGTATGGAATACATTCCGAAATAAAAAGGTGTTCATTTCTATCCGATCCCAGAAAGTCGTGACAATGATTTCTCATTCAAGATTAACTTTGAATAGCTATAAATTATTTAATTACATGGAGCGTCGAACACTGAGCTATTAATTTAGTTTTTTTTTTTCGAAATGTCAGGAAGACCATGTTTATTTTAATGAATTGAACGAAGTAAGGATTACTGTTATTTTTTTCCCCTAAAATGAAAAGTTAGTTAATTTGTCCGTACTAACTTATGTCTTTTGAGTTTATGTTAAAGCCATAAGAAAAATCAAATTTCCAACGACGAAAATTGGAGAGATACGTTCGCCGTACGTGATTTTCCACTGATTATCCTCGTAACAAAGATTAAAGATTCATGTATTTAGACAGGAGAAATCAAAATAACAATAATCTTTCACGCTATATGTAGCTCATTTCATTTATCAAATATAGTGTCAGCATTTGGCGCGGATCCATGGCTAGTTTAATTATCATTATCATCATGATTATTATTATTACTATTATTACTATTATTATTATTATTATTATTTTGGTTGTCGGTTTGTTGTGTTTTATTTTGTCCTCTTTTGTAACACGTGTTTCTGGGCACTCGTGGTCTAATGTCTTGACCACACGCGAGCCGTCAAGTTGGAATGCACCTGAAAATCCTCCCGACGCTGTCATTTCAAATAAAGGCTGCTTTGTAGGAATTTGCATGGCTGTGACTTTATATTATATTTTCTTTTTTCATTTAAAAATCCCCTTAATTAAAATCGCTAATTAAGGTACCTGTCTCGTGTTCTCAAGACACTAATTAAGTAGTGAAACTAAAGAATTATAGGATTTCAATATACCAGTACTTCTTGTGTGATATACAATCGCTGCTTCGGATGCTGTTGTCTCATTCTCATCTCAAGAGGTCTCGTCCTCATCCTAAACCTCTCAGTCATAGGATTCATGGGGAGAAACACGGTTGAAAAGTGGCTAGTTGGTGGGAAATTATTATAGCAAAAGTACTGTAATAAAGCACTATTCATCACCATAGTAGTCACTGTTCATCATTGTAGCAATACTGTAGCAACACTATAGTAGCACTGTAGCAGCACAGTAGCTTATTTGATATAGTATTCTTATTGAGCTCTCAACCTGTTTATTAACACCTCTACATCAAATAGAAAAGTCGACACCTTTGGCAAGTATTTAGTGACATTTGCCACATGAGTCATTCAAGACGGATCAATCTTTCAAGCACGTGAACACCAACTTTTCCGACAACTACAAAAATTGGAAAGTGTTGGAAAGTTGAATGAAAGAAGAATTTTTAATTCTGAGAAAGTATATCACACGGCATTAGCATCAAACAAGAAATCACTTAATTGTTATGAAATATATATTGAGCATTGTATAAAATGTGAACCACGAGAATGTAGGACTGATCGGTAATATGATATCGGCATGTCGTGTGATATGAATATTATATTATACATCTTGTACTTTTCATTCCAACCAAACACTAATTAAGTAACGAAACTAAAGAATTATAGGATTTGAATATACCGGCACTTCTTGTGCAATATATAATCGATACTCTTGAAAACAAGACCTTCTTGATGTAGTGTTCTTATTGAGTTCTCAACCCGTTCGTTAACACCTCTGCATCAAATAGAAAAGTCAGCACCTTCAGCGAGTATTTAGTGACATTTGCCACTTGAGTTATTCAAGATGGATCAATCTTTCTAGCATGTGAACGCCAACTTTTCCGATGACCACAAAAGTTGGAAAGTTGAATGAAAGGAGAATTTTCTATTCCGAGAAAGTATATCACACGGCATTAGCATCAACACAAGAAATCACTTATTGTTACGAAATATATATATTGGGCATTGTATCAAATGTGTACCACATGAATGTAGGATTGGTCGGTGATACGATATCGACATGCCGTGTGATATGAATATTATATTATATGCCTTGTACTTTTCATTCCAACCGAAGATCTTGATTTGGTGGATGCCCAAAAGATTAAATTCATCTGGTCAATGATCTGGAGGGCCAAAAAGATGGTGATAATCTTTGACCATTCCATTTTACGACTTTGAGGTAGTAACTTTTAAGAAATCGTTGTTGAAGCCAATTTAAGAACACATTTTATAGTATTTGACCAAAGGGAGAGAACACTCTTATAATAGATGACGATAATCGATGAAAAATCAAACTACATGCTATTTTCGGTTGCCTCTTCATTCAGCCAAAAATTGTTAGAAATATACTGTTACATCGGTTGAGCAATCGAGAAATGATAAATATGAATTTTTCATCAATTAGAAGTAAATATAACTAGTATCAATAAAAGAAAAGAAAAGAAAAAGGGGGAAATGATTTAAAAGGAAAAAAAAAATAAAGAGTGCGATGTTGCTGCCCAGGATCGAACTGGAGACCTTTAGTGTGTAAGACTAACGTGATAACCACTACACCACAGCAACCACTTTGTAACCAGGGATAAAAAATTCAATATATAATTATATATCAATATATGTTAATTATTCGATGGGTTTGATTTTTCTTTTAAAACCTATAATTACTTTCATCACCGACCTTGAAAGTAAATTTTATGACGTCTATAAAAAATAATGGGGATTTTGGAATTAATGCCCTCAAAACATATGTGAAAAAGTACTTCAAATGAGTACAGATTTTGTAGTACAGTATTGTAACCATAGTCTTATGGCTGCCAAGATCTAATTGCCACATTAAAAATTCACCCAATGTTGGACTTCTTGGTCTTTCTTTCGAGTCATAAAAATATTATATGTATTACTTAAATCAACGTATTTTAGGAGATTTTCATTAATTATTAATTTTGCTCCACGGCCCGAAAATTTCTCGAAGTTTTTTCTGTCGTAAGAAAATTGGCGAAATAAAGAGGCAAAGTGTCCTCCTTTTTTGTTTTTTTTTTCCATAAAGTAGAGGGACGAACATTGAGAGTCAGGTATCTAGAGATTCATATATGGAAATATATATAGGGTTAATACCATAAAAGAAAAACTCCAAACTGAATACCACAGGCTGTTTTTTTTGTATCATAAAAAATCCTGAACTTATACCGGTGAGATAAACACAGTCTCGATAAAATTGTAATAGAGGGCATAAGTTTGGGTTTTTCGTTACACAAAAAAGTTTGGGGTATTTATGTTGTGGTGGATAAGTTTAGGATTTTTTGCAATACAAAAAAAATTGGAGATATGATATCACAGTGGCATAATTTAGGATTGTTTGTGGTGTTTTCTCAGGTAATTAAAAGTGAAAATAGAAATAAAAATATATTAGTGCCGAAATTACGCCAAAAGAAAAAAAAAACAAATGGAGAAAAAGATTTAGTAAGGATCAAGGACCTGTCGCACGTGCCATTTTACCTTCTTTTTCTTACCAGTCAAACTGGGCTTGCTAGCGTCCATTCCATCTGCTGCATCCCGTCCCCACCGTGCTCCCCCGCCGGACGACCAATGGCATCTCATCCCGCCGCTTTCGGCCCCAAAAGTCAAAGACGACTTTCCGCATCTCAAGGCCCTCTGCACCAATGGATACCGTCAAGATCTTGAACGAAGGGAAACCCTATCGTAGAACGGATGGCACCGGATCACACCTCGCCCGCACATCAGGAAGACTTCTTTGACCATGGAAAAGACAGAGAGAGAAAAGCTCAGAGCTCCCCAGATCCTCCTTTGATCTTCTTCCCATGGCCCCTTTTTATTAATTGATTAGGTGATTAATTAGTAGAAAGATGCTTCTTGAAAATTTTAGGGAAAAAATTAGTTATCACTGTCCCTGTCAGCTTAGATCTTTTTAATCGCATTCTTAGCCTTAATCACGCATCGATGGGCTAGAAGATACACGAAAATTCGGCCCTGAATATAAGAATCGAGTGTTATCATGGCACTTGTTAAAAATCTTTTATAAAGAAAGTCTGCGATTTCTGGTGCACTATCTTTTTCTTTCGCCTCATGCATAATCAATGTATTGAAAATCGAAACATTTCCTTAAGAAGTACGGTCAACTAGTGAGCTCGTATAGGGGTATTACGTATTGCGCGAGAGTCCCTATTTTGATTAGTGAATTGATTTTGGAAGTTTCGTCAAGACATCGTAATTGAATTCCATTTTGACTATGACCGCTGGTTAAGAGAGGGAGATGCATCCTTATCAATTGTTATTGTTTTCATCCCTTTGTCCAAGTACTTCACAGAAGAAGAGAGGCGGAAGACGTTATTGGGTCTGTTTCGTGATGAGCAGAGCCGATCACATCAATTGTAAGTAAACAAAAATTAGTTATTTGTTCACTAGGGTGGCAAAAAATATAGATCATCCCAACTATACAAGGTGACCACTTTGTGCAAGTATGGCTTTTTTTCCCACATGGAAAAGTACATTCACACTCAGTTTGTGCCTATTTAATCACTATAGTTAATTTCACCTTTAATCTCCAACAAAAACGTGCATAAAAATATAATCGCCGTGGTAAATAGTAATCATAATTGAGTACGTCACGGTGCTTATAAATGTGTTTATCAAGATTTAATATGGGTCCGATAATTTTTCCAGATGAGATCAATTCAGTATAACTAAATAATTTCGAACGATAGTCACTTGCATTATTACTTCCATTGATTGATTTGTTGACCGAAGAAATCATTGGATTCCTTTGCATAATATTTTTTTGAAATAACTGTAGTAGACAAAACATTAGTTAACAAAATTAATTTTCAAACAGAATTCAAAGTTAATCTTGAGTACTCCTAGAGCATTCCACTCACACTTTTTTAAAGACAAAACTGCCTTAGAAAAACATCACTAAAGTTTCCAAAAGGAGGAGAAAGAAACCTCACCCCACCTTCCAGGACGCCAGCAGTTTCCTAGCGAGGCTGGTTGAGTTGAATAGTATAAAACAGAAAAGACTGGAGAACAACAGGGCGAGTGCCTCGCGCAAGAAGAAGTGACAAACGAAGGAACACGTAAGTGACGACAATGGCGGCTCGCGAGGAAGTTTCAAAGCAAAACGGCAACCTCCAGAGCACGAGTACGAGCACAAGCACGAGCCCGAGGACAAGAGGCCCTGCCCCGTTCTTGCTCAAGACCTTCGATCTTCTCGACAAAGCCGGGGATGATGATCTAGGCGGTGAGGAAGAGGAAGAAGAAGGTGATGGTGATGGCGAGGCCATGTTAAAGAAGGAGAAGAAGGAGAAGAAGATGATATCGTGGAACAAGGAAGGGAGTGGGTTTGTGGTGTGGTGCCCTGCGGAGTTCTCGGAGCATATGTTGCCCAAGTACTTCAAGCACAACAACTTCTCCAGCTTCATTCGCCAACTCAATACTTACGTTAGTCTCTCTCTCTCTCTCTCTCTCTCTCTCTCTCTCTCTCTGTGTGGATCAGATACATGCATTCTGAACTCATCTGCAGCACTGAATCTAGTGATTTTAGATACCAAGATTTTAGATGGGACTCAGCTGGATTTAACGGTTCAGATGGACACTTCTGAACTCATCTGCATGCTTGGTTCTTTGAGATGCATCGCAACCTGACTTTTTATCTTCACTATCAGTTAGAGTTTGTACTAGTGGATGGGATCATATGACCTTCGAGAAATATCATTGAAGGATACACAGCTTCTGAGTTTAGATCTTGGAGAATTCATGTACCTTGTCTTCTCTACCTTTCTTTGCTATACTTCAAATTTTTATTAGTCCAGGAGCTACAAATAACTTTTTGTTGAATAATAAGAAAAGGGTAAGCTTTTTCTTTTTGTCCTTCAGTAACGACGAAACCTCCTTAGGCAGACAAAACCCGGAACTGGAGAGGCTAAGAAACTCAAATGCCGGTCAAAATTCAAATGGAGTTTAACTCAAAAAATGCAGAATACATGTCGCCTCAAGAGTATTCCTGTCGTATCTTTCCTTGATAATAGGCCTTTATAACAAAACGATAAAGAAGAAGGAAGTCAGCCATGTGTTGAACCCATGTATGAGGTGGTGTAGCTTGGACGCAGCTTGCTAAAATTGAAATATGTGCCTAAAGTTTGGACATTGGTTAGCGCAGATTTATTTGATTTCGGGTCGCATATTACACAACAAATGTATTTTCTATGGTCATGTGCGGGCTTGCTGAGTTTGAACAAAGTACTTGCGGGTCCTACTATGAAATGACATATAATGTACTAGTTAACAAACACCTTATGTTATATCCACATAGTGAGTCGACGACACACAAACAGTACGTGCGTCAGTCACCCGTAGTGAAAGGTTCCGGTGGTTAGAAATGTACGAGTACTTTATTGAAGTTTCTCTTTACTTTGAAGGCTCCTTTTATGTCCACAAAGCAACATTTTTTGGGAAGCTGAGTAAGGAAAGTATAGACAGGGAACAAATGAGCGCAACCTTGATATCGTAATTTGACATTTAGATACGACTACATATTGCACGGCGTATTATACCATACATAGGTTTATAATTTGAATAGGTTCAATATTTTGTTGATTATTGAAAAATATTGACAAAAAGCAGGGATTCAAGAAGACATCATCCAAGAGATGGGAGTTCAAGCATGACAAGTTCCAGAGGGGGTGCAGGCACAAGCTCACGGAGATCATCCGCAAGAAGTGCGAGCCGAGCGTGTTCCCTTCATTCTTGAGACCTTCCAAAGACCACCACAAGAACAACAGCAGCAGCAGCAACAGCAACAGCAACAGCAATGCACAGGTCAGTGCGAGCTTGTCAGAGGAAGGTGGTCGTGTCCAATTGATAGAGGAGAACAAGAACTTGAGGAGGGAGAAGATGGAGTTGGAGACCCAGATAGAGCAGTTCAAAGCCCTAGAGATGAAGCTGCTGGATTGCCTTGGCCAGTACATGGGCAACAACCACCACCACCACCATGAGCAGATAATGCCGCACAAGAGCAATTTTAGAGGATATGGTGAAGAATAGTAGTTGCAGATTGAAGAGATTAAGGATGTGGGGTTCTGTTGATTTTTGTCCTTTGCATTGAGAGATCAAAACCCAATAAAGGGTGTGGCAATCTTATCAAGAAATTATCCTATGACTTCTCGAAGCATGTAAGGACAATCTTCTCGAGAATTCATGAACATGAACTTTTGGTGGGCGCTTCCCCCTTGGTAAGGGTCCCTCCATGTGAAGGTCGGGTTGGTCAACATAAACACTAGATTGTTCGTGTTTAGTGGCGTGCAAAATTGAAATCATCCAAACGTGAACCTCGAACTTGCAACTTGTGCAGCCGAGGACTTGAATTTCTAGAGTTTTTTCAATCAAATTCCTTTGTCTCCTTCTCCGAAGGAACGAAAGATCGAGGCTGTTGTGTTTGTTGTTGCCAGACAGAAGTGTGAAGCGGAAATAAAGCGGGCAACTGTCGAATTAAAAGCTATTGATACATTTTTTTGGAGGGACAAGGAAGGGAAAGTTGTCTAAAAAGTTATAAATTTATTACACATTTACCAATTCAATTCTAAATCTTTTAAGTTTACAAATTCAGTCTTAACCATTTTCATTTCTTGTTAATTAAGTCCATCCGGCCAATTTTCGCCGACTTGCGCTGACGTGACAATTTTTAAATTTTTTTTTCTTTTTTTCGGCCTTCTTCCCTCTGGCCGATCCGGCAATAGGCTAGAGGGGTAGGCCAACGAGGTCGACCTCACCAACCTTTGGCAAAGCTCGCCCCAGCTGGTCACTAGCAAGAGGCTGACCTCGCTGGATCTGGGCGAGGTCGATCTTGCCGTCGTTGGGTGAGACTCGATCTCATCGGATTTAGGCGACCTCTAGTGACAGTGAGGTCGGCTTAGTAGCGGTGAGTGAGGCTCGCCCTCACTAGTGGTTGGCCGGGGGGGGGGGGTGTGAGCTTCACCAGAGGCCGCGCCTCTAGCCGGTCGATGGATCGGCCATAAGGAAGAAGGCAGAAAAAAAAAGAAAAAAAATTAAAAATTCGAAAAAAAATATTTAAAAATTGCCACGTTAGCATTAGCCGAATAGCTGACATCGGCTGACGGCCACGTCAGCGCCACCCGGCCAAAATTGACTGGATAGACTTAATTGGTAAGAAGTAAAAGATTTAGGATTGAATTGGCAAATAAAGTACAATAGGTTTAGGACTTTTTGGACAATTTTCCCGGACAATGATACTTGAAGTGCCATAACTTTCATAAGACAATTGCTTTAATGTCAAAACTTATTGATGGCTCACCTCGGTGCTACTTTGGTAAAAAAACGATAACTTAAGTGCTAATTTAACATTTTTGACTGACGTGGCTTGTCAGAAATCCGACGTGGCAATATTCCATCATGAATGCCCTACACAACGTCGGTACACATATTTGCTTCAAATTTTAAAAGAATTAGGGGTAAATTGAGCCAATTTTCACTTCTTTAAACGCCAATTCAAATCGAGGCATTTTGGGGCAAAATTAAAAGTTGAATCTTACAACAGAGAGTAATAGCGGGATAAGAGGCTCAAGTTTGTGTCAACAAAGTCAAGACAAATGTGACTATTACTGCTATTGTGCGCTCAAAAGTCCAAGAAGAACAACTTGGACAAGGTTGAATCCTAAGAGAAGATTTTATGGATACGCCAGGTATAAAGCAGGCTCGAAGTGCGAATATGTTAGATAGGTCGATGCAAATTTTTTAGGTTGAGCAACATAAGTGATCTTAGAGCTACTTCAAGAAAGATATTACTCTCCACCTACATTAACAAACGAGTTGGATGATGCCAACTCAATGCAAGCAGAAACAAAGGCTCTAAATATCTGGCAAACCACTTTAAGAAGGAAGTTCAAGGATGAAAAGTGAAGGCAAGTTCAAGTGTGTATTGCTTGTGTTGTTGTTGTCTAGTTTTGCCTATGCTCAATTGTAAACTAAGTGATGAGAAGAAAGCTTTTCAATCTTCCATAGTTGAACATCATTGGAATGTGTTGTTGTATTGTAAAGTAAATTGCCCAACCAAACAAGCTTCAACTAGTTATTCTTCATGTTACTATAGTGTGTGTTAGTTGTTACTCTGTAATGTGGTCAATTTTGCTGGAACTTTGTATAATGTTACAATTGTGGGTTTAACTCTTATGTCTAGAAATTGTTGGGCAAGCATGCATCTGTATTTTCTAGAAATTGTGTGTATGGGGTTGAATGGCCTGTTATGTGATCAATTTGTTGGGTAGTGTCTTTTCATTAAGTTTGTGTTGCAATTTCTACTGCAGTGGTTGGTTAAGGATTGATGGTTGAGCTTTTTGCGGCTAGTTTTAGCTACTGTGTATGGGATTGACGAGCAGTACCTTTGTCACAAGTTTGCGAGTGATCTTTTATGGTATTAGTGATCACTTATGATTTTCAACTTTTTAAACAGTAATCCGTTGGTTTCACTTTCTTATACATATCCATTACCAGCTTACAAAGAAGCAAGATTGGAGCACTTAATTGGCAACAGACATTGCGTACAAATTTGGAAACACATACACAAGTAATTATTCCATCAACTATGACTTAGATTCAAACAAAACAACATTGCATTCAGAACAAGGATGTTCTTACATCAACATAAAGTTAGCTTTTGCTAACAAAGACATCAATTGCATCAGCTGGCCTGCAGCTGGCCCTGCAGCTGGTCTTTGGAGTTGACCTTGCAATTGGCCTTGCATCGTTGCCTTCTTGTGTCCCTTCTTGTTGTTGCTTCTTCAATTAAATCCAGCCTTACTATGCCCTTCCTTATGGCAGCGTGAGCACTTAATTTTTCTACTAATTCTACTCATCCTCTTACTTGTCATCTCAAAGTCCTGCATTCTCCCTTTTCTTCGTGGCTTGTCTACTTTGCTTCTTTAGTGGCAAATGGTCAAGAGCCTCATAATTTGTTAGGTTCCAGAATTTGCTACTTTAAATAAACTGCATCATTAATTGGTGGGCATGAGTGAGAGAACATGATTTTGAAACCTGCGCATAGAGCATAGCACACATAATAGCTTGTAAAATAGAAATAGGATAGAACCACAAAAAAAAAAGATCTTTCTCAACCAAGATAATCTCTTCTAAATTTCTTAACTTCATCAATCATACATCTCCTCCGTTTTCTTAAGGGATAATGATACAAACGATCATTGAACTTTAGCTTAATGTGCAATGTGATCTTTGAACTTTTAATTTGTTCAAAACGGTCCTTGAACCTTAACCCAATGTGCAATGCGATCCCTGAACTTTTAATTTATTCAATGTCGTCCCTGAACTTTTGGTACATATTCAATGTAGTCCTTAAACTATATGAAAATATTCATCGTAGTCCTCGATCTTGAATTAATTGAAAAACTATATTGAATGTTTTTCATATAATTCAGGGACTACATTGAATATATATTAAAAGTTCATGGACGACATTGAACAAATTAAAAGTTCGAGGACCGTATTACACATTGGGTTAAGGTTCAGGGATCATATTGAACAGATTAAAAGTTCGGGAACCATATCGCACAATGGGCAAAAGTCTAGGGACTGTTTGTGTCATTTTCCATTTTGTTAACTTTATTAACCTTATAATTAGAGATCATGATTAAAACAAAAAAACCAAACCTTAAATTAGAGACCATACTAATCAAGAATAATATGTAAATGTATTTTAAAATCACATCTGATGACTATATGAAGTTATGAACAGAAGAATTGGCTGACTGTCTAGCAAAACCCTGCTTAAACCCCCCTCTCTCTCTCTTTTTCTCTCTCTGTCGCTCGCTCTGCATCAATGAACGCTTGGTCGTCTCTGCTTCGCTCCCAAATCTGCCGCCGGCTTCCCCAAACGGCGATCAGCTGGACGTGCAGAGGTTACTACAAGAGCAGGACCCGCAAGCCCACCCTCTACTCGGAGGTCAGCCCCCTCGGGAGCCCCGGCCGGAGCGTCGCTCCGGTGCTCGACGCCTGGGTCGGAAGGGGCCACAAGGTCCGGTTCGCCGAGCTCCAGCGCATCATCCGCGACTTCCGCCGCCGCAAACGGTTCTCTCACGCGCTCGAGGTACGTCGCTATCTGGGTTTTTTGTTTCTTCTTTCCCCCACCTCCTTCGGTGGAGCTGTTGGTTGGGCTGTTGGTGTCCTGATAAATGTGGGTCTGGTTCGCGTGACGTTGAGAAGCGTGTGGTTCGGTGGTGTTTCGAATGGCGTGATTTCGGGATGTTGTCTGGGTCGCGGATTGCTTTGTGTGTTCAAAGTCGGAATTTTTGTTTTTGTGGGATAGAATACTTGGTCTGTAATGTGGAAATTGCGTGTTGATATGGACAGGTTCTTTGAAAGATTGTAATTTGGCCGATTGCGGGTGCTTAGATCACTCAAAGGGTCAATTTTGAGCTGTTTGTGTTTGCTGGTCTCTAATTCGATTCGAGTGCTCTATGAACTTATGCTCCCAATTAGACAGATTATGGCGCATAGTTATCTAGCTCGTGTTCAATTGGTTTCTTCTGTTCTTCTGGCCGATTAACCTTTGTGCTTGTATAAAAAGAGGGTTGTGATTAGGGTAGAGATCTGAGATTGGGTTTGCGATTGCAATGGTAAAATGAAGTGACACTATTGTAACAGGAACAAGGGACAAAGAGAAGGATTAATTGTATGCAGACTGTTGGTAGGCTAGCCATCGGGAACAGAATGAAGACCTGCTTTTTTTGACCTCATAGACAGCGCCTCCTAAAGAAGTGAATTTACTACCCTCAAAGAGGAAAGTCCGATTAGGTGCAGATTCTGTGGTCTCGGGAAAGTTGATGACTGCTATAGGACATGTCCTAGGTGGCCCTTTCATTTTCTTTTCCTTCAGAATCTGTGTTTTTGATTTGGAAAAGGGGTGGGCTTTTGTGGTGGAGGTATAATATACACAACCTTTGATTTTGAGGCGAGCAATTCTGCTGTATACGCTCTTATTTTCCGTGGTCATGTCTTGCAGGTCTCCGAATGGACACAAAAGAACGGTGTTTTTGTTTTTTCACCCGTGGAGCATGCTGTGCAGTTAGATTTAACAGGGAGGGTCCACGGATTAATTTCAGCTGAAAACTACTTTGAGAACTTGATGGACCATGATAAAACTTACAAGACATATGGAGCTCTCCTTAGTTGTTATGTAAGGCAGCACCAGGTGGAGAAGTCCTTGTCTCATCTCCAGAAAATGAGGGAGAAGGGTTTTGACTTGACAGCTCTCACTTACAACAACATGATGTGCTTATTCACGAAAATTGGACAGCACGATAAAGTACCCAATGTGTTAGCTGAGATGAAAGAGAACAAAGTTTTGCCTGATAACTATAGCTACAGGATATGTATGAATTCCTATGGTCAGAGATCTGACTTAAAGGGAATGGAAGAACTCCTTATAGAGATGGAAACCCAACCTCACATAGCCGTGGACTGGAATACGTACGCCGTTGCTGCAAATTTTTACATAAAAGCAGGGCTGACCAAGAAGGCGCTCGATGCCCTGAAGAGATCAGAAGAGAGACTAACTGGGAAAGATGGGATTGGATATAACCAATTGATATCACTCCATACTAGTCTGGGAAACAGGACAGAAATTTTGAGGTTGTGGGATCTAGAGAAAAATGCTTGCAAGAGGTGCATAAACAAGGATTATATTAACCTACTAAAATCTCTGGTGAGGCTTGGTGAGCTTGAAGAAGCTGAGAAAGTGCTGAAGGAGTGGGAATCATCTGGGAACTGTTATGATTTTCGAATTCCTGATACTGTCATAGCATCTTTTTCTGAAAAAGGGTTGCATGAGAAAGCCGAAATGCTCCTCGAGAATTTGTTGGAGAAAGGAAAAGAAACTACTCCAGACAGTTGGGCGGGAGTGGCTGCGGGATATTGGCACAAAGGTGATATGGAGAAAGCATTGAAAAGCATGAAGGTGGCCCTCTCTCTTCCCATGGCGAAGAAAAGGTGGAAGCCCGATCTTAAGTTGATCACAGCAATTCTAAATTGGCTTGGCGACAATAGCAATTTAGCAGATGTGGAAGCTTTTGCAGGCTTCTTATCCATCGTCCCTGTAAGCAGAGAAATCCATGATGCCCTGTTAAAGGCTGATTCAAGAGAGAGTAAGATGTAGGTGGGTTCTAAACAGAACGAAAGCTGCTGACCTAGAAGGAGAAGAAACAAGCTCATTGACGTGAAAGATGTTAATGGCACATGACACACCGCTATTTGGAATGGTCAAACAGCCAGACTTTTTTTCCGCTGGTTTTCCGGTGAAACCTTGGCTAGTGGAAGATCATTTGCAGTGCCATTGTTCACCTCAAGCAAGTCAACAGAGAATTCTGAATGAAATTGCTCTTCCGCAAATTGGAGAAAATCAGGTTAGTGCTTGAGAACTAGTAAATCATCCAAGCATCGAAGCGCCGATGTTAAAGGTGTGGGATATTTCTTTGGGGGCGCGTTGAGAATCTTCTAGTTTTTCATGTCCCCTCCACATCTTGGTGTCTTCGCAGAGAATTGGCCAGGCAATTCTATGTCTGAAATTGGTATGAGTTCACGCTCCTTTATGGCGAAGTCACTTCCTTTGCATGAGAAATGTGCATTTCTTTGCCTAAATAAAATTCCAGCATAACTTGAATATCAGTGACAGACAGTGAATGGCTTTCAATCGACCCAAAGCAAGAAAAAACGAATGACTCGACATTAAGCAGCAAAGTATTGCTTCAGGATATATATCTGAGGCTGGGCGAATCATTGTCGGAAGTGAAATTGAATCATCCTTGGCAATTTGTAAGAGACTTGGGAAGTATCCCTTTTTCTTCAGTTGACTGTTAAAATTTCTCGGGCAGAAAAAGTTTATGCTCAGCTCGTTAAGTCTCGTACGAAATTCCAGTATCCTCTCTTACTTCTTGTGCCTCTGTTTCGAATTCCTATTTCATTTTGTTCCGAGCTACTTTCTAAACTGCAGAATAACAAAAACAATAGATAGTTCCTATCAAGTTAGAGGTAAATTTTCTGCCCAAACGAAGAGGAATGATGTCCGAATGACAAACAATGTACAATCAGCAAAATCCATATGTCAAGATGACAGAACGGCATATTCACCACAGCCGTCGTAGAAACCATCCCTGAGCTTCAACAAACAGAAGGCAACCACACAAAACAGCAACAATTCTTCAAACACAACGAGAACCATGCGAGTTTCACCATCTTTACGCTATAAAAAATTAAGTTTTCCCCATCTTAAAGATTGCAATTGATTGTCGCCTCTTTACCACTTTATCGCATTTAAGGACTGTTCACAGTCAATCTGAAGGAGTCGACATAACAAGTACATTTAAAAATAAAAAATAAAAACCTCTGGAACAAGCAAAACATCGATGAATGTGCAAAAAGAAACTGATGTTGCTGTCCGGCTTTGTCTTCGCTTGAGGCGTGATTTTGGAGTAACTCTACTCAGATAGGGTGGCCTTTAGCTCTCCGCCATTTTTAAGATCCATTACGATATCACAACCTCCTATTAGCTCGCCTTTGTAGTAAAGTTGTGGAAAGGTAGGCCAGTTGGAGAAGGCTTTAAGACCGTGCCTCACTTCTTCATCGGTTAGAATATCAAAGGAGCCAAAGGCAATCTCCTCCTCCTTAAGGGCATTCACAACCTTGGAGCTAAATCCACACCGAGGAGCATCAGGATTGCCCTTCATGAAAAGCATAACAGGTGACGAGCTAACCAACTTCCTAAGACGGTCTTCGAGATTCTCTTTCCGAACAATTCCTTTCTCGAGTAAAACCTTCTCAAATTGCCCACTTTTCTGCATGTCCAATACAATGTCCGATCCTCCAATGAGTTCACCCTTGATATAAAGCTGGGGATAGCTGGACCAATTCGCATAAACTTTGAGCCCTTGGCGGACCTCATCGTCAGAAAGAATGTCAAAGCTCTCAAACTCCACTTTCTCTTGTCTAAGTATCTCAACTACCTTTCTGCTGAAACCACACTTGGGTTCATCAGGTTTTCCCTTCATAAATAGCACGACTGGACTTGAATTTGTGAGGCTTTCAAGCCGAGAAGTGAGAGCTGAACTCAAGCCAGTGGATTCTGTGATGCCAGCCTTACCACTTCCAGTTTCTTCATTTGTTGCCTTATCGGATGTGGCAACACTGATCCCATGATCCCTGAAAACTTCTTTCAGCTCACCACTATTATGCATGGCAGTTGCTATGTCACATCCACCAAGCAGTTCTCCCTTGCAGTAGAGCTGGGGAAAAGTCGGCCAATTTGAAAACTTCTTCAATCCCTCACGAACCTCAGTGTCAGATAAGATGTCAAATGTTCCGAACTTGACCCCTTCTTTCTTCAAAATATCTACAACTTTTTGGCTAAATCCACACTTAGGGGCTTCAGCGCTTCCCTTCATGAATAGCATTACTGGATGAGAATCAATTAGCTGCTGCAGTCGAACTTCAAGTGCATCAATTTTAACAGGTTCCCCTTGTTGCTGCACTGGGGAAGAACCATTTCCTCTTGCAAACTCCTGCACTGTCTCAAGAACTGCAGGTCCTGCAGCCATCCCAAGACTGGCAGGAGCTGCAGGTGCACCAGGGTTGATTGATCCTGCAACTTTAGCTACTTTGTTAGCCAGACTAGATGGATTTGCACCTTCCAACGTGTCAACAACTTTACCATCCTGGCAGATTTAAAAGGACTCAATTAGATATAGAATGCACTGTTAACAAGCATTATACAAGGTTACTGAAATAAAGTTCACGAATAGGAGGCTGCCAGCGTGTGTTCTGGATGTATTATATCATCTCATTAACTACGACACTATCCAAAATCTGCCACAAATTTCATAGCATAAAAACTAAAGCCACGAGGCACATGCCATGAAAAATCCATGCAAAAGCATTCAAGTATGTATACTCAAGATCACTTTCCTACCAAGAGCCCACATTTCCCACAACCTATAACTTTCTCTGAGGCCTCAAATTATTTCCAACAACTTTGCCACAGACAGTTATGACTTCAAGTGCACTTACAAAACTTCCAGAGGAATATTCCAGACCTGCCTTTAAGCCTTGATTGGCCACATGACAACCATTCTAACTAGAATTTTGCAAAATAAAAGCAATAGAACCTGTAAAATCCAGCCATTCCACATAAAAAATAAAGCATATGGAAATATTGCCCTATGACCGTCTTACCCACCTAGTTACCTTGCACAAAATGAAAAGAAGCCGCCACATGCTACGGTATCAAAACATCCACTTCTTAAGAGGAAAAGGTGTCCTTCACACGTAAGATGCTGACTCCTCACCGCTCAATGGAAGAGTTTGCACTTTACCAGTTCAACATTTTGTTACAAGGTATTTTTCTTCTACTCCATCTCTCAAAGGACTTGCAGCCTGTTCGTAGATTTCCACCTTTTACTTTTCTATTCTTCCCATTTCTGCCATCTTGTCTTGGTTCATTATCCTGGGATGGTATCATCAGGATGTTTCTATTTCCCTTCCAAACTCTAACAAGAGAAAATGACTAAAACACCCTTTATCTCCAGCTGTACACTCTACTAGAATCTTTTCCAATTTCATCGAAAGGATACGGTGAACTCCATCTCCTTCCAAATTTGTAACTAGTCAACTTAAAAGGGCAACAAAAAGTCTAGTTGTAAATAAGCACATATTTTCTTTATGTGTCTTTCCAAAATGCCCTACGTACCACCGAAAGGTTTTCACCTTGATGCATAAAGAATGATTGTCCGAGAAAAACTGGATGACAGCATGAAACAGGAAAGTTGCTGTCAACAAACAAAGAAATGACTGAACTCTAACCTTATGTTAAGATAATGAGGGAAGTAAAATGAGAAATGAGTGCGTAAAATGGGGCAAAATTTAAAATTTTGTGAGTGAATTAAAAATTTTTCAACATCTCTCTCACTTACCTTTCCATAGTGTTCAGTTACTTCCACGTAAAAAATGGGTTCTGATCCAGTGTCTAACTTCCCTTTTCATATACTTGACATGTATATATTATTTTCCCCTGAAACGGTTGAGAGAACCCAATTGCAACATCTTTCCGCTATAACCCATTTTCCGAGAAAAGCTCCAAGCTTGTTCAATAACATGGAAAATGGAAGATAGAAAGCATTGTATTTACGTATTACAATGACAACAGTATCAACCTAAGTCTCATCCAAATAAGAGGGGCCAGCACTAAATGAGGTTGGCAATATTATGCACACAATAGTGACACAAATATCAAATATATTATTCTAGAATGCCCTATAAATGCTTCTAAATCAAACCGTTTCCAGCTAATAATGACAAAGAAACCACTTTGTTTTGCTTGATGGGCTCGGAATGCAGGTACCAAGACAAATTCCCTCAGCTATGAAATTGTCATGGTTCAAATTGATTCTCACATGGTACGGTTACCACAAATTAAGAAATCTTAAAGGAGAATGTTGCATAGCACAGTTCTCAGAAAAAGAAAGACTCTTTAGTCAATTAGAAAAGTTGTAAAGAATTCAAATACAAGACTAAATACAATAAGAGAACTAAAAGACAAGTGAAAGATTATAATTATTCCCCCGATAACCCTTGTTGTCAAGTCTTAAGAATTTTAAAAGAAACAAATAAAAAAGAGATGTGGAAGACCTACCTTGTGCCAACAGAATCAAGACAGCATGTTACAAGAACCTATTAATCTGGAAGCAATTTGTTGAGAACAAAAAGGAAGACAGTCTTCAATAGCTCTCAGGATGAGAAAGAGCATTTGAGAGGTTTTAACTTGAAAATTGCATTTATGCATCTCCAACAGTATATATTGGAGATTTTGGTCTGCACTTTGTGCCTTTTTGTTCATTTCCCCACACAATAAAAAAAAAAAACCAAAATCAAAACAAATAAAAGAATAATCTTGGTGTTTCATTTCTATCCTCCAAAGGAGAAACATCAGTCTTGTCCCTAAGAATATTTTTCAAAAGATAGTGAAAGCAGTCAAGCATGTGGTCCTTGTTCTATACATTTTGAGGAGTACAAGATAGTTTTTATAGCAATCCCAAGCATGGGCTAGAATCATCAACTACGTAGACACAGGAATATGGAAAAGAATGACTTATGAATATAAAGTTATGAGAACGAAAAGTACCACCACTTAATTTACTGTATATACACCAGAAGCAATTGCAACCCTCTTGGAGGAACATAAATCAACATCAGAGGATCTTTAAAATGTACAAAATCTTCTATTCAGAAAGACAGAGAACTATTCAAACAGTATTAGACCCAAAAGTCATACCATCAAACAAAAGACAGAGCAAAGATGCTCACGAAGACTCACCTTGAAAAACACAAAGTAGGGCACAGCAGACACTGCATAAGCCTCAGATATTTCAGGTTGCTCTTCAGCCTCAACCTACAGAATAATTCAGAGATGAATATTAATGAAACTATCCACAAGGCAAGAGACATTTTAAATCACACCAAAGCAAGAGCACAGAGCCTCATTTGCATCTGAAATTCTATCTAAAGCACAGTTATCCACAGCCGATGAGCCAAAGCTTTTTTTCACCTTCCTTTCTGCCTCAAATCAACATCGTGATCCATCATCACAATCTCGGGATAATTTAACAAAACTGCCGCGAGATGCACAAATCAGACTAACCAGCGAACACGCCGACACTATCCCGTAAACACTATCCCGAGTTTGCGGAACCTACTCAAAGTTCAACGCACTACCAACACTCCCGATCTCATTAGTCAAATATAGCAATGATTTTTCGGGCCGTTCCAACAGATTTCTGCAAATCAATCCCAAGAACACGTATGCTATGTACAAACAACAACCACTTAGATACTCAAATCAGTCCATCACATTCAACACATAACACCGGCACAGACCAAAAAAGGTCATGTTTCATCCATCTTTTACAAGTCCTGGCGAGTGATTAGCGATGCGAAGTGCGTCCTATCAAGGCGCAGTCAATCTTCACCCATCCGTCCGCACCGCAAACCGAGAGAATTCGCGAAACAAACAGCAATCGCCCACTCCGCGAGCGGATAACCGGTACGAACCCGGAGGAACTCGGCGAGCGGGAAGTCGGTGGAGAGGTGGGCGAAGACTTGGTCCATGTGCTTGGACGCGTCGCACCACGGGGCCCAGAAGTGGAGGGCCGCCGGAGCTCCGCCCCCGACGGCGGCTTCGAGCTCCTGCTTCGACCGGACTTCCTTCACGGAGCCTCCCATCGGGTCGCGCTGCGGAGGTTTCCCGCGGGTCGGAGCCGCCGGAGGAGAGGGGCTGTGGTCGGCGAGCAGCAGAAACCCTAGGAAGTTTGCTCCTTTATGGTATATAAGCTTTCAAGCGTTGCGTTGCGGTGGCGGAGCCGGAAGAGCTGGCTTGAGATATATAATATTCTGTCGCTGGGGAATGCGTTCGTGATTGATTTGTTTTGGCCGAATCTTTTAACATTTATTACAATGAGAAGAAAAATTTTTTTTTCCCAATTTTGCAGTGAGGTCCTTTTCACAAAAGGGTCTCGTATTTTGCTTTATTTCAAATGAGCCCCTGTACTTGATGAAATGTGCCCGCTCGTGTGTGCGATCGATTTCGGGCCGAGTAAGGGCATTTTCGTCGGAACATATTGGATTACTCGAAATATTAAAATTAAAGCCCGACCCCAGATTAATAAAGATAGGAAGGGAGAGAGAGAGAGAGACGGGTGAAGGTTGAACGGAGGCGAGGTTAGATTTATAATACTAATTTGATAGGATATACTGATTCCACAAATATACTCTTCACTTGTCACGCTACGTGGATCCTGTGGATCGGACAGTCTTTTGAGCCCTGAGAGCATCAAGGTAAAGATCAATGGCGTCTGGAGACTAGAAGGCCAGTTCCTTCATATGACCAAAGATGCAGGCCGACGTGGGAAAGCATACCCTTCTAAAATCTCCATTAATTCTTACCTTAGACCTGTCATGGTATACCCTTCATGGTATCGGGGCCAGCAACTTCGTTTGCGGATCAATGCTATAATCCGCAGCGGATGTCGAATAAAGTACGATGAAATGTAATATGTATATATATTCCTGTTGGCATGCATAATGTTTACAGACATAAATGGCGATTAAAAGCGAAAAAAGGGAGAAAGAATAGTCGATCAAGAAAAAGTGTCGAAACACATTGTACTGTAGAAAAGGGTTCTTGCATATGCAAGACATAATTATTAAACCTCAAATGAAGTCCTCGCTTCACATGGATGGCTTCTCAGAAAAGACACCAAAGTCCAATGTGAATGGATCACTTTCACCAGTACTCAGACAACAACCTCAAATGAAAATATAATGTCCATCATGTCCAACTGGGACTCCAGACCAGTAAATAGGTGAGCAAACCAGAACTCTCATCACAAATAACTTCTCAGAAAGGAGATTTATGCCCAGCTTTCTTCCTGTAAAAACTCAAGCGTTCTCGCTGGATATTGTCCAGCACGATCGAAATGGTTCCCGCAGTTCCTTCTTCAGTCCACTCAATGGATTCCCTTTCCAGGAGCTTCAAGATCTGTATGGATAAGAGCAAGTAAATCAACAACATGATCAACATTAAAATGAAAGAAACGAGGATCATGCAGGTTCTGTGTTGAACTTTATGTTTGAGAAAGTGAAACTTACGTTTCGTCTAAGAGCTCCTTCAGAGGTATCTACACCATTAGATTTGATTACAACTTTGAGGTAAGCTGTCAGAAAATAAATCACGTGTTATTACCCCAACACTAAGTATTGTAATTAAAGCGAAAGTCACACGATAGGTAAAGTAACTGACGGTAGATGCCAGAAAGCGACAGCAAATGACGCTTCATGAGACTAACTGCCTCCTTGGGATCTTGTTCACACAGGTCAAGCAAAAATTCATTGTCCGCATCTGCATTTCCGCCACTGATCACAAAGAGAACAATAATGATGAGTAAGCTCTTTCACTCCTTCCCAGAAATCACAAAACCGAAAAGACATTTTCAAAGCATGGAATATGTTTTCCATGAAACATTTTTTTCATTTGCATTGACTCCGTTATAAGCACTGTTGAGCTCAAAATCCTCTTGGAAAAGCTAATACCTTGTCTCGTAAATCTTTGCATTGGATTCTTCATCTGCTTCACGAGCTTTTTTCTTGTAGTAGTGTCCCTGGTATAACGAAGAATTATCATGTCAGTTTCCCAGAATTTTTTCCTTTTAAACTTCCGGAGTACGGGCGGCGAACCCATTCACACAAACCAATCAGCACATGCCTAAATACCATAAGTTTTTATAAGATCCAGGCTGCACCTAAAAACCTCTGAAGCAAATATCTTAAAGAAGAATCGCTTATTTACTGCCAATAAGATTCTCCTAAGTACTTGAAGGTCACAATTGAAAATATAGCAAGTTTGTTGTATAGATTCTACTGATTGTTAGATCTTTGAGAACATTATCCAATATGAGCTTTCATAGAAAACCACCTATGGTAACAAGTATAAATGCATGCCAATCCCATCAGATTAGTAGCATGATATCATTGGCAGAACAAGGCCAATCAAAAGAGCTCCCATCTAAAATTGCTGTCTAAAAGGACGAGGATGTTGAAATATTTTTCCATCAATCAATGGAACTCAGATGTCCACTGAATAGGTCGAGGACTCCCTTTGGGGAGTTGGAAAAGTGAGATTCTTCAGATTGGCATTGACTTGTTCAGCATCTTCCACTTTGGTCTCGTCTTTATTCTACAGACCAATAATAATCCATTTAACGTCCGTCAACTTTGTACCTTATTTATGAATTGATAGCAATTGAGTGGCTGACTCTTTGCATATTCGAGTCACGGCTTTAGTCGGGCTTGAATCCCTGATAGTATCCATGGATTGATGGAATCAAACCTGCCCTACTGAGAATCTCGAACAGGACTATCATTGGCCTTCTAACTTTATGAAGATACAACTACTAGTATATTCACAGACGTTTATAAGCTTTACCTGTTCCAAAAGTCTTTCAGCCAAAGCCCAATCTCCATTAGCATGAGCTTCAACAGCCTGATATATAGATTGCACATAACTTTATATTTTTTTCAGCACACTTTAAAAAGAATGAAATTGAACACGAAATTTAGAAACAAAATGGTTAGGAAGAAGTCACTCACTGCTCCGTAGTATTCTCTCATAATTCTGCGATGCTCCAATACAGCCTTCCGGAGAACTTCATATGCATCTTCCTCTTCCTCATCTATATTAACAGCTACTTACTTTCTCAAATAAGGAAAAGTAAAGGAAATGGCAAAAAGATGAGAGAAAAATCAATGCACACATCAATGGACAGCATACCATAACCAGCTCCGCGTATTCTTTCATGTTGAATTTGAATATTGAATATTCCAGGGTGAACCTTTTATAAGCTTGTAAATCCATCATATCGTAAATACAATTCAGAATGACTGTTATTCATGCTATAACTCTAAAACTTGCACAAGTTTCTTCAGTAAAATTGTATCTTCAGGGTACATATCTAAGCATTGGAGTCAGAAAGCTTAACAGGTGATCAAGTGCAGAACATGGATCCTTTTGAATATATATATATATATGACGTCGTGAAGCAGGCCTATGCAGCTTCCATGGGCAAACTTCAGATATTACGAGCAGATATTCAGAAGGGAAGTATAATTGGATTCTAACAAGAGGATTTAACATGCAATCCACTATAGGCCAATATAAGTTCATCTCCAACTTCTGCATTCAAGGACCTCTACATATTTTAGACCTTTAACAACTAGGAGGTAAAGAATCTCAGACAGTATTTATCTCAAAACGCACAAAAAACTCATGGGATAGGAAAGCGATATGGTTCTGATATTATTTGCAATCAATAGTAACCTGAATTTACAACTTCTAAGGACCACTAGGATAAAAATGTCCACAGTTGAGAATAAAGGCTCAAGAGTGAGTTACTGTTGAGGTTTATCTAAGAAACTCTTGAAGAGTGCAAGCTCCTCTAAATCGTAGTTTCATAGCATCTTCCCATCATACAAGAACAGAGTCTAAAAAGGTAAATTACCACTGTCATTATTTTCCCAGTTTGAGTCTGTCACTTCAGCCTCGTCATCAGGACTTGGATTTTCTGGTGACACCACAAAGCCAAATGCTCTAGATCTCCTCTTAGTATTTCCAAGAAATGACCTCCTCCTACCAGTTGTAAGGCACGGTTCATCATCATTTATCTTGGAAGCACAAAATAGCGTGGCCAAAATTTCCTTTTCTTGATTCTGCTTCTCAATATGCTGTCTAGTTAGTTCAGCAGACTTAGGCTGGGACAATCTACTTCTTTCTCTGCAACAAAAGAAACCAATGCATGTAACCAGAAGGAAAATATGGTAGTCACAAGCTGATTTTTTTCCCTGTGAAAATGACTATTGGTTGCACTAACTCAGCTTTTTAATGACAACAACAAAATTAAGCACGTTTGGGATTGAATTGAAAGATCTGGGTGAAGGAAAGCTGTTTACAAGAATAAGTACAAGGAAATAAGCATACCCTCCTGCATATTTAGTGTCTTGGAACATTTTTTGTGGCCAAAGCATTTCAGATGGAGGGATTATATCTCTCTGCTGTAAGAGAAGCCCAGGATGAGCAAAACAAATTAAAAAAAGAGTATATATCACTATGCTGTAAAAAGAAGCCAGAGATGAACAAGAAGAATTAAAAAGAAGTGACAGAATCACACAGATGTTAGCATCACATAATTACAAAATTATGTTCAAGGAAAAAGGATAGTATACATAATAACTATCTTCCGAAGAACCAAATATGGACTCTTGTAAACATTCTGACCAGGATAAGCTATCCTATTGGACGAGAGCAATTTAAGCTGCGGAGTCAAAATTCATAGGTAATACCTTGAATCCAACCACATAGAACAAGCTATATCAACTTGCTCTTATGATCATTGACATTGATCCTTAATGTAAACTTGCGACAAACCAAATGAAGAACAAGAATGACGGAGGGCCTTGCATAGCACTATTTGACCAATCTACCTAGAGCCTTCACATGCATTAATGAAGTGTTTTGCGTCACATTAAGAAAAAGAACCACAAAAGCATTTCCTGTGCTTCTCAATACTAATTTAATGTTTCAATTATCCCCCTCATGGCCCCAAATAACACCAATAAATCCGCGACAATTAAGGAGCTCTGCTTTATTCAATAAATATTAAAGGCCCCCATTTGGCAGGCCCCAAATCCACCTATTTTTACCGGTTATTCCTTCAAAAAAACTGGATATTCCTTCAAACCATATTCACAAAACTTTTAGGGATTTGCAGGTAGTAAATTTCACACTGACCAAATCTCTGGTACAAAAGGAGACATATCATTCTCCTTGTCTATAAAAGAGTACAATTTTGGTGTTTACGTGCATTAAGCTTGAAATTAAGCAGCAAACATGAGTAACTGTATCTGCTCTATCTTACTTAAGATAAGAGACAATTGACATTTATCCATCAATTCTGTGAGTTAATAAACATGGCCATCATTTTGTTTGAAGTTGAGATGAGAAACTTGATGTGCCTGGTTTTCTGAATAAGTAAACTGGTAAGTATAAATTTGAGATATGAAAACATTATGAATTTTATGTCTGTATTGCACCTTTATCAGTCAGATAGTTCTGGTCCAAGATGACAAATTAAGTTTATAAAATCAATGAGCATTGAGCAGTCCCAGAAAATTTTAAGAAGTACTAGGTACAATAGAAGAACCATGCAAGAGAAACTTTACAATTTGACCAACCTTCTTCAAGAATTCCCCATCCAAGTTGCTCCTTTCCTTTGAAGCTATGGCTGAAAATTCAATTAGTTTCTCATAGCTCTGAGAAAAAAGAAATGCAAGATTATCGGGATTTAGTGATATCATTAACTTGTCTTATCATTTAGTTGATCATGACGTACAGAATTTAAATGTTTACAATTAATAACTTGACTGCACTTGAAAGGAATTTATTCAACAGCCAAGTTTAGCCTACTATGGATTTTACCCCTTGAAAGCTTGTATCAGCTATCAGTCTCGCACCCATTTCTTTAAACAATCATTGTTGAAGACATTTCAAATGTGACAAGTCTGTTCACGTAAGTTACTAATATGACATTCTGTCAAGAGAGATTATCTATGCTATTTTCAATGGCAAGATAAAACATAAAGGGTCTTTCTATGTTAATTTCAGAACTGAATTGAAAATTTTCTAACTTTTGCTACAAAGTGAAGTTGAACTTTCATAGTACAGCATTTATGCAAATTGTTACAACCAACAAAAAAGGCACTTACTGACCTATTTGTTGATAGGTTGGAATTTACATAAGGGAAAGGATGATCATTTCTTTGTTATTCAATTTACACATTTCAAAGTGCATCCTAATCTGCTCTTTCTTGAAATATATTACAAGAATGGTTTTACAGGATTTATATAGTCCTCGTATTCACATAGTCTCCCTCCACCTAATAGTTTAAACTTTTATTTTAAACTTTGTATCATGGTATCAAAACCAGGTTTTGTGAGGATCCCCGTTCGTCAATTCCATGCGTTGCCCTAAGTCTGGTTTGCATATGAGAGAGGGTGTTAAATTATCTCATGTCACTTGCCTACGGGATTTATATGAGCCTCACATTAATGTAGTCTCTCTCCACCTAATGGCTTAAGCTTTTCGGTTGGATATTCTCATCCATTGCCATGTTATTGATTTGTAGCAAGCAAACAAAGAAACCACAATTAATTGTTCCATTTCAACTTATTCACCAAGTATTCCACTCAAGTTAAATAGCTAGAATCCCAATGGAGCAAGATAATTATACTTGGCTTGTATCTAGCTTATAAAATAACTCATGAATTGTAAAATACGACCTCAACATGATCAGGTTTTATTGAACAAGATGAACCCCAGTGGAAATAATATTGAATATTATAATTTCAAAACATGGGCAATCAATCAAATATACCTGTTTCACATCGTATCCACAGATCCCTGCATCAAGATGAAGTATTGCTCATCAGCCATTTCATTGTATTATAAGTGAATACATCATGCTGCATTCATCTCATTGCACTGTAAGTACATATATATGATGCTGCATTCATCTAAAGAATTAAGTGCATAAATCAATGAAATCATTCATACATTATCCTCTCTCTCACCAAACATCTCATTGTACTTTATGCATGTTCATATGCGTGAGGGTGACTTTCATTAGGCTGGAGATGGAATTGGTACACATGTTCAAGCAGATCTTTCACAATTTAGTTCCTGTTTAGTAGAATCTAGAAAAAGAAACTGTTAACAGAAAATTTAAGTATTCCTTTCTTTCTTTATATGAAATGAATTTTTCATATAATTTTTTGTCTTCTCTTCGTCTACGTCTGCATGCTGAAATAAATATCATCAGGCAGAAGTATCGCAAATCCTAGGAAGAGGAGGATATACATATTTTTTAAATCAGACATGTATGACAACCATAGAGGCATATGAATGCTAAAGCTTTTAAAGATTATGATGTCAGAATTTACTGCATGATGACCAATATATAGAAGGATGACAAGCATGACAATCTGTAGATCTTTCCGATGTAAGTCACAGCATGATTGAAAGATTTTGTTCAACAGAATAGAGAGCTGATATATAATCTATCTCCGCAAGATGATATGCAAATTGAACTTATGTGATGCTTGACACTAACAAGATAAATTTTAGCATTCAACTGTCATTGGACATACAAACTAATATTACTTTGTATGAGCAAATGGTGGAACTCCTCTCACCAGCATAAGGTTCCTAATGCTGATTTTGGTTCTATACCTAGCACAAATTTCCTTTTTTTTAAGAGTCAATCCTAGAACCAGAATGAATTGTTGCTTGAATACAAAGGATGCAGGATAGTATCAAGCACAGAAACTGTGGCCCCAATAATAACATTGTAAATGTACTCTCCAAAATCACCATTGGTGCATTCCGCCCTACAATATAAGAGTGGAAATGGCTTGAATTCATTAGCACAAGTTGCCAGTCAGTATATCGGATTCTTCCACTGATGCTGTTACAGGCTCCTGTTCGAACCTCTGTATTAGCCACAAGGCACTACCAGAAGAGAATAAAAACTGATTTTGTGGTTTCCCATATTGCAATATGATACTTCCCAAATAAAAGTCCGTATATTCGTGAATATGCCAACATCCTCCTGAACCTATCATTAATTTTGCAAATACACGTGGTCTTCATCTCATTATGCCATTGTTACAAGATCTGACACTCTTGTTTGTCAGGAACCTTTTCCACTACAACAAAACTAAGAAATATTGCTACAAGCAGGGTGGCTATATATACAAATTGCCATCACACAATCTGTTTTTTTAAGTCCTATGTAAGATCTAAGTACTCCAATCTTATCCTTTCATCTCTTTTCATGTCTTTTAGGTCTTCTCTTACCCCTCTCAACTAGTAAACTCATCCTATAATTGCACATGTTCATAGGAGGATCATTGTAATCGTTCAAACCACCTTATATGAACTTATCTCCTCTTCGATTAGGGCCTCAATCGCTTCTTCTCTGAAAAATACAATTCCAATCACATCTTTTCTTGAGCACACACACATCCAACAAACATTCGCATCTTTGCCAGATGCATTTTTTTGCAAACTTTGGTGTTTGACCACCCAATATTTCATGCCATAAAACATCATCAGCCCTATTCAGTGCTCACAAAAAGCAATGGATGAGCCTCACTTCACTCATCCTTATTCTCTTCTCTAGATGAAATCTCCATCAATTTCTCCATCGTTTCCAAAATTGGCCTAATATATTGGAAACATTCATTCTTTGGAACTTCTCAGTCTCTAATTCTTGCCGTTTTGTTTCTCGAACCTCTACTTCTACTGGACTTACACTCCAAATGCATTGTCTTTGACCAACAAACATGAGAACCCTTCAATTCCAAGTTCCAACATTTTCCTCTAAAGTTTGAGCTCAGCATTTACTCCTACTGAAGTTTTGTCTAATACTATACCATCCTAAAAAATAATGCAACAAGATATATAATCACGAATATCCTCGATTAACGAGATCATTACTAGAGAAAAAGGATGATGACTTAGTGTAACTCTAGGGCTATATGCAAGTCCTCCATTTCTTCTCCATGTGTCCTTATTGGAGTCATAACTCCCCCATACATATTCTTTATAGCTTGCTTATTGGTAATTACTCCTCCTTCTCTAAATCCAACAAATTATTTTTCTCCAAAGCCTTTCATGTGCTATCTCCATGTAGACCATGCCCAAAACTTTCAACAAATCTCCGCAACTAGCAGATTGCCTCAATATTCCATCCTCTGAGCACAAACCTTGTTGGCTGTCCGAAATATGTATTCTCGCTTCAACACATGGTAAATTACTCGTTCACTCTGAAGTTAGCACAATCTGGATACCAGCTCTATTGTGATATATGGCTACCAAGTGCTTTTACTTCACTAATCAATCATATCCTTTGTTCCAGAGATTTTACTGAAGAGGGTTTAGAAGAGTATGAAATAACTATCTCCTCCCTATCTTTCCAAAGTTAAATTGATGGCCGTTTGGTTCCGCCAGTTCTCATCTTTATTCCTTCAAAGCCCCAAAAACTTCATGTTTCCTAATCTGTTGATAGAAGGACAAGGTTTTCACTCTTACTCAACTCCCCCAATAAAGTATTGCTTCCAGAACCTTCGTTGAAGTACTTATACCAATAACTTCTCCTCTATCCTTAACCTCATCCTTCGCAAGTAGGTACTGTTCAAACTCGTCCTTCTTCATCTGGTTTAGATCTCTAGTCTTTCTCGTAATCTAGTAAATTAATACACATCGCTCTCTCCTTTGGTGCCCAACCATTTATAAGTTCATTAAAAGCTGCTAGCTTTGCTTTACTCACATCTTCTTCTTTAATTCTTCACTAATTCGTCAAGAAGCTTATATGGCTAGTTAATCTATCTTCAATATCGAGGTAAAATAAAGAATACAGCAACTTGGAAATTTGATCTATGACCATCTTTCGGTTTAATTATATGTCCATTACCATCAAGGTGCATAAATATGACTAAGGGCTTTTATCATCCCTCTTTCTTGGTCTCCTATTGCCTAGCAGGCAAATTAACTCCCTTTCTTTAAGAGGCTTATTTTATCCGTAAAACTCATTGCTTTACATGGAGATTACTTCCTTAATGACTGCTATCCTTCAAGTAGATTGATAAATATGAGAAAGTTCTTTACTATTTCTGCTCACATGTGATTAGAAAAGTTCTTTTAATTTTGATATGTATCAAAAATTCTGTTTGCGACTTTGACTTACACACATTGGATTCTCAAAACCATCCTATTTTCTATACCTAGAACCTTTTGCATGTCAAAAAATTCTATTAGTACTCTCCTTCCTTATAATTTAAACTACTATCTCATTTTCATACCAGTGTCCTGCTTTAGGTGTGCCAAAAAAAAATACTAAGGAAGTTCCACCATTGTCAAGAAACTGTTCATATGAGTCATCTCTCTTGCAAGCAACTGAGAAATAAACTGATATATTAGATCATCTCAATGTCACTTCAGATCTCTATGATTAAGGAAAACGTGTACATCTACAAACAGAGAATGATGCAATACTGTATTCAAGAATTTTCTCAGCCTCAAATAATACTTATACCCTGATCCTGCAAATTACAATTAAACTATTTATCAAGAAAAGAGGATGTGCAAAAAATCAACGGGATAGCAGTGCTCAAAATGTTTACCAAGTACTTCTCCAATCACATCTCTATCTAGCTGAAATCCATCTTCAACCATTTTGAACAGGAAATCCTCCGTCTCCTTTTGCATCTCCATGATGGGATTCGACGGAATATCTGGATGATTATCAGAGATGGACAGCAACTTTGCATCCAATTTCAAAGGTTTGGCAGTCTCGAACGAACAGAGTTTGGCTTTGACATCCTCTTTTCCACGAAAACTTGGAACACTACCGATCGAAGCAGGACGCCATTTCAGCTTTAAAGATCTGGAATTAGCACTCACTTGAGATGGCTTAGGAGGGAATTTATCTTTTGATGATGAACATGACCCTCCATTCACATCACCACCAGATAAGTGGTTGATCATATCTGCATCTTTAGAGTGGTTTTCTCTCATTTCAACCCTAATGTGACCTAGGAAATCTGGTTCTTTGAGAGAGAAAAAAAAAACACTGAAGGAACCACGAAAAAAATTTCGATGTTTTCTCGAAAGTGTTCTTAAATACAGCCGGCCACTTACATACAAAATGAATGGCAAAACAAAGGGCAATAATGAATGAGTTGCCATATCGTTAGGGCATAATGCGGTAAGCAAGAGCAGATAAATATGCACCGATGAAACCCAGATTTCCTGTCGTTTTTTTTTCTTCCTTGTCGTTTTTGGTCAGATTTTTTCTCGGCAGACGGAAAGAGTCCCAATACTTCATTACACCTTCCTAAAGTAAAATTAACTGATTGTTACGACTGGAACCTAATAAGATAAGCAATAAAAGGTTAATATGCACATTATGCAAGATTACCAGTCATTAAAATTTTGTTCCTTTTTTATTTTGGTTAGGATTTCTTTCCAGTGAGGGGGTGGGCAGTCATACATTTAATTACACATTCTAAAAGAAGATTTTAATGATGAGGTTTGCATCCTTAAGATTTCATGTCTCTCGTGCGCATCACAACTCACAATCAAGTGCACATCATTGTGCAATAAACAATGGTTCTATTAAGCATCAGTGCGGGAAGTGAAAGAAATTTACTTCAATTACAAAGGATGAATATGCCTGTGCAAATTACTCAATCATGCAATCATGTTCCATATTTAGGCATGAGGACAAATACAACCAGAAAAGAAAATAACAAGCTGAGCCACTCCAAATATGATGAGAAACGCAGTGCATGATTCACTTATTGCTGTCTAGCAAGCCCTGTGTATAGAGGCAATAGCAGACCATATGGCAATTCCAGAATCAATAGAATCAAGACAACTCCATTCAAAAACCCTTGCAGGATTAAACCTCTGCTGTAGGAGAACCACCCATATCGAGCAATTAATTAGCAATAAATTGTGGAAAGGACTAGACTAAGGAGAGCAAACTGGCACAAAAACAAAATAAACCATTTGAGAGAAGTCGAAGGCACTTAAATTAAGTTCACACTGTGATGGCTGAGCGCCGCATAACGCATTCTTGGATCTGGTGATTTCCACGTAACCTTGAAATAATAGGATTTTTTAAAGCAGATGGCAACACGCGTTAAATCCTATTTTGATTAAAACCATCAATCAACTGACAATATTTTCGGTTTTGATAAATGAGCTTATTTACAATTTCAGTTCATGGCATCAAAAATATTTCACTAGCTAAGAAAATGAGATATTTCACAATGCCCGCATTATAGTACAAACATACAGCAATTAGCACAAAAGGCCAATAACTTCGCATCACTCTAGAGAATATATCGGGCCTTCATGCAGTTATAGAAAGTTATTGGAAAAAATTGTACAAAGCAAGCAAACTAACCATGTAAAAAACAAAGAAATTTACGAAAAAAGAAATCAGGAAATTCCTAGACAAAAGAAACTGCCACTCAGTAATGCATACTAAAGGCTGAAGATATCGGAATCTAATGCAGCTAATGTACAAGCGCAATCGATTTATTGACCCAGGCGGCCTCAACTCCGTACTTCACGGCTTGCCGTCTTGCTCTCTCTCTCTCAAAAGAAACAGAATTTAACCAACGCCCTCACACGTTCTTTCTATCTACTTCACGCTATGGCATAACATTTTCCTCCTTTAATCGGCCACCACTCACTTTCACATGGCGACGGAACGAGAAAGGTCCTACCTTCGACTCCCCCTATGTTCCAAATTCTTCGCTTCCGACTCGTGCCGGGCTCACACGATTCGGCCTTTCATCATTTACTCAAAAGGCGAGGGGAGGGAATACTAAAGACACGTACAATCTCTATCCCACCATCCAAAGCGTACCCGTTAAGGTACCCAAATAGATCCCGCGCCTCTCTCCGACTTAGGACAAGCAACCCGAAGTCCCACTTTTGACTACTCGATTCAGCTCAGCGGACTCCGTTTCGCGCAGATGCAATGTGTCTGTGCGCCTGTGTATGTGTGTGTGTGTGTGTGAGAGAGAGAGAGAGGGGGGAAGATTACCGGCGATGGGATGATGCTCTGCAGAAGCGTCATCAACCGCCCTCCCTGCGAGAACGTCCCTACATTTTGGCTACGAAGCGAGACGACATCGAAGGCGGAGGCCAATGCCGCGAGGTTTCTGCAACAACAGGCGCTCGCTGCATTCTTCGCAGAGAGAGACAGAGAGAGGGAGACGGCGCTCTGACGCTGAAGGTCCTCCATGACTCAGCACCGGCCTCAGCACCACCGCGACCTCCGTGACTCGGCACCGGACTCGGAACCACCGGCCCCTTCATGAATCGGCGCCGGACTCAGAACCGCCGCGCCCTCCATGACACAGCGCCGGACTCAGCACCGCCGCGCCCTCCATGACTCGGCGCCTGACTCAGCGCCGCCGCGCCCTCCATGACTCGGCGCCGGACTCAGCACCGCCGCGTCCTCCGCGACTCGGCACCGGACGTGCCGGTGCACCACCGCGTCCTCCGCGACCTCGGCGCCGGCACGTCGGAGCGCCATCTCTCTCTCTCTCTCTCTCTCTCTCTCTCTCTCTCATGGTTTTGCAAAATGCCTCGTTTGCCCACAAACTGAAAACCTTTGTTTTCCCATGAAATCAATTTTTTTTTTAAAAAAATTATTTGTTTCCTTTTATATTGCTTACGTCGATGTGTAAGTATAGATATTAATTAAATTCTATTAGGATTTGTAATGATTCTTGGAGTTTTTGTGTTGCCTTTACTCCGTTAAAATTATAAAAATTTGTAATATGAACATTTTTTTACAACAACCACCCGATCACACCTAGCTTCTAATCATGAAAAGATCTCGCATTTTTATCGAATTTCTTCTACTCTTATGTTTTGAGACTCCCACGAGTTTTCAATTGAAGATTTGTAACACTTGAGTTTTGAATAAATAATTGAAATTCGAGGGTTCTATACGATATCCACAATAAGATTATGGCTTATTACAAAAAACCATGGCGGGTTGTGGGGACCCAACAGGAATCTAACTACTTTAATGACGTGGATTTGGGATATTATACCACAAATCAATATAGGTTTGGAACAAGTTTAGGGAGTGATAAAAAGTTAATTGGACAGGTTTGAGAAGATGTCGGCCTAATTTGTCCCGCTTGGATCTCTAAATAATAATAAAGCGGCACGCTAGTCATATCTTATATATATATAAAGGATGATTTATTAACTATACTTTTAGTGTCCACTCTTGAAATTAAAGAAATTAAGGGCTAACTTGTGATTAAGGATATTTTTGTTTCGTAAAAGATGAATGATTTGGAAAACATATTTCTAAAAATGATCGATTGTGTCTCTTATAAAAACAAATATACAAAAAATATGTACATCATACACATAAATATTTAAACATAAAATTTCATTTATAAAATTAAAAAATTTAATTGACTCGTTATTTCAAGTAATATAAGTAGTCATTTGTAGGAAAATTTTTCCTAATTATTCATTTTCTGCGAAACAAACGGAACCTAAATTATTGAAGAAACCAACTGGCCGACTACATTTGTATCTCTCGTCGAGTCTAAAATTGAATGAATGACTCGCAGACTAACGCTTCACTTAGAAAGTCATTCTGTGTAACATTTTAGCAATGCTAATCTAGCAACAATCTTCAAGTGCAAGCACTTTGTTCACTAAAGATCAAACGTCTGAGAAACATGGAATGAATCCTAATGCACCAGGAAAACGATCAACAAACGCAATGATCTTGTATCAGTCGCATGTAGCTGCAATACACGCTACGCAAGCTATGCTCACACAAGCATCATGATTGATACCCAAAACTGAAAATGCATGAGTCAAAGAAATCGAACCCCACTGTCTTCCCCAATCATCCGAATCGCATTTCGCGCCAGTTGACTCGGTCCCTTAACAGGCCTTATGAAATTTGCTGTTTAAATGCTTCATTGAGTCAATCGAATCCTTGCAAGGTCCTGAAAGTGCAGCTTCAGAAATGGCATTGACCAGATGGGCTTGCATTACTGCAATCTCGCTCCTGCTGAGCCTAGGAATGAGCACTGCTCAAAGATCACTGCTTATAGGCGGTGCCGGGGGACAAGAGGCCGGCGAGCTAACAGATTTCGACTTACGTGGAGGAATCGCAGGAACCTTCGGGTCATCAAGTGAGGGCGCCACCGCGGCCAGCTCCAACAAGGGCAGCTTTGGCCAGGACATGCCTGGCAAGCCCAGACCCAACCACCGCGATCTGAGCATGGTTGATGGATGGGATATGGATCCAGACACCGACGACTCTGGCGATCGGCCCCCTAATGCACACAATAATCCTGTGGTGCACAATGAACCTGCACCCATTCCGAGGTTTCCCGATGACCAGTACGGCCCGCCATTAAGCCAGTGGCAGGGTGAGTTCATGTATTGCACTCCAATGTCCTGTCAAGGGAGGAAAGAAGACTACGGTACTGGGGATTGCACGGGATTTAGTATGTTGATTGAGTACACGCCGCCGCCGCCACCTTTGGGTCAACCAGGAGTCAGCAGAAAGCAAGTATACTCGCCAAACGGAGCTAACCCTGATGGCCATGCGGTCCCTTTCACCGAACCTGCTGCTTTCCCTCCAGAATCTTACGCCACTGAAACATCAGATATTCCTGGTGAAACTTGGGAAGAACCAATGATGCCTGGTCACTAAGTGATAGATGAATGCAACAAGGTCCATTAAGGTATACAGCGTTATTCCTGTGTAATTTCGCCACAATAAAGACACGGAGAAATGCATCTCCAGGAACTCTGCTTTCAACTATGGGATTTTATCCAAACTCTAAATGATAATGCATGTAATTATATTTTATAGGCCAAATTCGCCGAGCTCACCATATATGGCTTGGTTTTCCCATGTATTTGCATGGTGGTTTTGTTCGTCATGTACTGGTCCTGCTCGAGCCAGACATTTTCACCATGTTTTGCCCCGTCAAATTTCACTCAGTTCCTACAAAAGCAGAGAACACTCGCTAGCTCTCACTGCACGCTACCTCTCGACCATCCTGTCGTGCCATCTGCGGATTTACAAGTCCATAACTTGAACATGCCAGAATCTCATGAATGCACTCGAATAATGCTGATGATGTATTCAATAATCTTAAGCACAAACTGAAAAATCTGCAGCCTTCCTCAAGTATGCGGAAGAGAAAAGAATTCACAAGCCCTTTGAACTGTGCAGCCTCGAGTCTACAGATATACATGATGCGAGCAACCGAAAAAACCAAAAGAAACAAAAAAATCTCTAGTCTTCTCGACATATCTCTGGGGACAAAAGAAGGTCCTTCTTGCTTGACATGTTAACTGCCATAAAAAGGAAGGGCCATATGGTTGGGACAACTTTGCAATTTGCCCTTGATCTCAAATGCACAGATAATCTGATCCCAATTATCGACCTAGAAACATAATATGAGTGCATATACATATACATATACCCTCTTGGTGCATGCTGTTAAAAAATTGCTCTTTGATTGGAAAAAGAAATGTTCAGGCAGTAAATTACAGCAAAATTGTTCATGGAAGGCCAGAAAATCTGATCATGGATTAAACAGCGACCCAAATCACCAAAAAACCAAAGTATGAGAGAGGGTAAACCAACCAAGAAATCTTCAGTTAATATATGCAACTGTACATCCATAATTCAGTGGACTTTCCTGTTCAAACTTGGCAACTCGTGGATGATTCTTCAATATCTCAAGGACGCGTTCCTTAACAGCTCCAGTGCCCATACCGTGAATGATGAAGATGACAGAGTATGAACCTTTAGAAGAAATGGCCATGTCAAGTTCAATAGCAGCTTCCTCGACTCGCATTCCTCGAAGATCCACAGTGTTCTTTGATGTCTGCAATAACGGTCCATACAAAGAGCCTTCATCTTTGTTTCCCTCAACTTGATTCTGGAGCTCTTCGTTGTTAATCTGTGATTGAGAAGGTAACAAGACCATCCAGTTAGCATCTAACTGTGCGCGCTGAGAAGGCACCAAATACACACGAAACACTTGGAGGGCCAACTTTCCTATTTTTAACAATAATCCATGAGGAAGAAAGGATGCATACAAGAAAATTTCAAATCATATTTATAAAATTCTGAGAATCAAACAAAGGAATAACTAAAACATGTCCATCATTCAAATGCACAAATAAGATCTAATGCAGTATACGAGTGCTTGGAAAACTAACAACAACAAGCATTCACGCCGTCGATGGTCCACAAGGAGAGAACAATTGAAATACACCACACATCCTCACACTAAAAAATCATAGAAAACTTGTCAATGAGTTTCAATTAAGAAGAGTACTTCACAACTGACGAGGAATTGGTGGCATCACAAGTCATCTTAGAAGGCAAAGTGAGAAGAGGAAAAAGACGGATGCTACAATGAACATTCAATCATTAAAATGGCTAAAGCCTGCAATTTTGAAAACTGTAGACAGAAGTTTGGACCAGACTTGCCATAATACAGGTTAGTTGGAACTTGGAATAACTCCCATCATAACAGACAGCAAGTCCAAGAAGAGCACATATAAGTTCGAAAGTTTGGACTTCATTTCGGAGGTCAATTATGTACTGGTAAATCCATTCAGTTTCGCTTTCTCGGGGCTCACTGATATAAGCATCTTACTTGCCTACAGCTAATAATGCATTCACCATATAACAAACAAGGATAGAGAAATTGGATAAGCATAAAAAGGCAAGACGATAGTTTTCAGGTAGTGGTCACACACCTTCCTCCTTAACTGTGGGATGGAAATCGAAGCTTGATTCCTTCTACTGGCAACAGCTCTAATATCATTCTTGTTTACCCGGACTCTTACTTTACCAAATTGGACTAGGACAGTGTCATCATCCCCAGTTTCTTCAACAAAAGTAACTAACTTATTCCCCAATCCCTTGACACGGAGCTGGTCCCCATACTGTGGCACATATGAAGCATCATCTGATCTATCAGGAAAATCTAGCTCGCCAGGTTGATGAGCTTCTAAGATAGATGCAATCGAGGATTCACATTTCCTGACAAGTGAATTAAGCTGATCAGGTCTAGCATCTTCAAGGTTATTTTCAAACTCTTTAACCACAGCTTTTATTTCCATTTCTGTTGCCTTACGCTCTTCTTGGGCACGATGCGTTTCCTTCGCCATAAGAGCGTTCTGACGATTGTCAATGTCTTCTGCCTCATGCAGGATCTTCATTTAACCACATAGAGCAAATGAGAAAAGGAAAGAACAGATAGCAGATCTGGTGTATCAGTGAATTACAATTCAAATAAAACAAGACAATACAAAGCACTCTATTCTCATAGAGAAACCTATTTTGCCATAAAAAGAAAGACGTTGAGATGCCAACTTCCCTTCTGAACTGGCAGTGAATGACAGAATTTTCAAGTTTCTCCACAATTTATAAACAAGGAAAACTTGCAGATATGCTTTTAATAATCAATCTTTCGCTTCCTGTCATGGGTTTGAAGGGGCTATCAGATATTTCAACTTATAAAGCGTTCCCAATTCCTAACAAATGAAGACTTCCACTAGCTATAATTTCAAAGAGTGAATGCAATGCACTTGATCTGATTCAAACACTCACCATATAAGACAATAGCCTACTTAGAGCTAATAATTAATATGTTAAGTTCATGAATATAATATGCTAATTTTAAGAAGTATATACAGAGTGCTTGACAGTTAAATGCAATTAACCACCGCCAATTAAGAAAACATGCTCACATATTGCAAGGCATGTCTCAAACTCGATCAAATTCACAAAAGATGCTCAGTAATCGAAACTACAAAAAGTAGGGGAAAAAAATTAGATAACCCCGATTTTGAATCTATTCGCTTGACTTGCAATAAATCTGTTGGCACCTCTATAGCCAAGAAAAACACAATAGTATTAAGCGATTATGAGATTCAACCTTGACCCTAGCCAATGATGCAACTGATGCAGTTACACTATTTATAGTACAAGATAAGTAATTGAAGACAAACACCATGAGAAAAAAAGTGAACCATGGAATTGGATCAATGCTAGCAACAGCAAACTGACATGATTCACTGATTTCAACAAAACTAGTTTGAACAACATTTACAGTAGCACGTTCAAAATACTACCTCCTGATAAAGATTCATGACCTCAACATGAAGAGATGCAGCCTTCTCAGCTTGAGCTTTCAAACGGTCTCTTTCTTCCAGCAAAGATTGATATAGCAAACCTTTCCGCTCTTGCTGCTTTTCTGGTCTTAACCTCTCCACCCATTGTTTTGCTCTTTCAATTATCTCCCCATCGAATCCAATTGATTTTGCAATATTTAACGCATTTGAATCACCAACACTCCCCCAGAGAATCCGATAAGTAGGTTGCAAGGTTTCCAATGAGAATTCCATAGCTGCGTTCTCAAACTGCGTGTCCTTCTCTTTCAGAAGGGTTAAATCCGCATAATGAGTAGTAACAACAGCTAGATGAATACGATTCTTGAGATACTGCAAGATGCTGGCAGAAAGTGCCACACCTTCGGAGGGGTCAGTTCCACTACCAATCTCATCAATGAGGACAAGTGATTCCGCTGAGGCAACGTCTAAAATTTTGCATATCCGAGATATGTGCCCGCTAAAGGTCGAAAGATTTTGCTCCAAGGACTTCAAGGAAAAACTGGAGTAAGAACAAAAAATTAACAAAACTGAAACCATCCAAAATGTTAATCAGCCATAAACAATAGAAAGACTACCTGATGGTCTCCAATATCTGTGAGGATAAGATCGAACCATGGAATTCTTGGAGAATCCTTAGCAGGCAAATACATGCCAGCCTTAGACATCAGAGATGCTAGTCCCAAAGTTTTCATGGAAGCAGTTTTTCCTCCTGTATTAGGCCCAGAAATCACAACTACTTTGGTTCCTCGCTCGATTTTGATGTCTACAGGCACAGGAAAATCAGAACTGACTCCTGAGTTATCCCCAGAGGTTAGCCCCCTCATACTGTTATTTAGATTAGCAAAGTACATGGAATTGGCTGCAGCAACATCACCGGGATGCCCAAGTGATGACTCAAGAAGCAAGGGATGTCGAATGCTTTCAATATCAACTAGTCGACCATGATCAGATTCAGCATCACATGAGCCATCAGAATGATCTGAACTTAAAGTTGGACAGACTCCATTCATCCACCGGGCGTAAGAAGCTCTAGCAAATGCAAGATCTATTTCAAGAACCCTGTCCAATATGTGCTTTATCTGTATCCCTGCATCTGCTATTTCAGAAGTAAGCAGGCTTAAAATTGCTATCTCTTCATCCCTTTCAGCATTTGACAGCCTCACTTCCATGTTGTTCAACTCAACTGCCTCTTTAGGTTCCATAAAGTATGTGGCACCAGAACTGCTAACACTAAGAACGAGTCCTTCTGAAAGTAAATATCTATGTGAGGCCCTAATACCAACACACATCCTGGAACGGCGTTTGGTAATTAGAGGCTTGTCAATGCCCCCAGCACGAAAAACATGAGCTGACACTTCTTTCAACAATGAATCCAATTCTTCCTTGTTGCTTTTTCTTTCAGATCTGATGATCTCTAGATCTTCACTAGCTCTATCAAGGATTATTGAGAGATTGCAATCTATACAATATTCTATCTTTCGTTCTAGGTCCATGCAGAAATCGCAGTCATAAAGAATTTCAAGAAGCGGAGAGTACCTGTTGAATCCCATGACAAAGATAGAGTCAGGGCATTCGAATCTCACGAGAAAGATAAAGTCGAGATTCTCCCTCTTTTCTAAATGGGTAAAGGGAGATGCAGTTCTCCTTTCACCACAACAACTCCAATGTAATAATTTCGAGGTTAATTTCATTTTAGAAATATGCAAACAATTAAATACCTCAATTATCAATACATTCAAGAGACCATCAAGCTTCCAGCAATCATAGAAATATGAGAAAAGAAGATCATGATATGTCTTATGCTTCTTCCCAAGCTCAAGCAAAACATCAAGACCTCTTCGCCAGTACCAAACAAAAGTTTCTTATACAAGTTACAATAAGAACCACCCACCAAATGATGAAGTGCTTCGTCTCCTATTATGTACAACTTATTATTTTAAATCATTGAAAAGAGGTACAAGTGAATGACTGACACCATCAAAATCTCACAACAACGCAAGGAACAGTAGATCTTGGTGTTTTACATGCAGCACACATAATCACTCGTTAATCATAAGAAAACTATATTCATTTTCTGTTTCTCTCTTCCAAATGAAATAATGGGGCCACGATTCTGCTACTAATTATTTTAGCAATGCTTAACACCTATAACTCCCATATCCATTTAAACATTCCATCAATCAATTAAAACCAAAAAATCCATATATGAAACCTTGAAAAAAGAAATCATCAATTGATCCAACTGGTCTATATATCATGTTAGGGAACAGGACATCCAAAAAAGAAAGCAATGAGCAAATGACACTGTGACTTTGCCCATAGCTTCCAATGTGTGAAATGCTTGCTATCTATAGTCTACAGCATTTAGAAGCAAAAGAAATCAAGAAAAATTTGCTGAGGACAAAAGTTCCAAACATATTTAATGAACCTTCTAACAGATCACGAGGAGAATAGCAGTGACAGAGGGAAGGAGGACAAAGGGGACACATGCTCTACCCCCACCCCACCACACACACGCAACAAATCTCAACAAAAACCCCCAGTTCCCGAAACACCCATGTGTGGCATATCATATCATCTCGTTATTGTCCTTGTTAGTTTGTGGCATCATTAGAGATAATTCTAGTTTTAACAAATGTAATCGCTAATTTCTTTAAGGCCAACTTGCCAATGAGAATCAAATCATGTCCAAGCCAGTGTGCTACTTCCCTTATAAAGAGGGTCTTGTTAATTAGTTGGCTAAGTGCACTAATGGTAGGAATGCATATGAACCCCTTTTGAAAATTCAAAATGAAAAGATTCCGAGAAAGCTACTTGATTCAAATAGAAACATATTAAGTGGCATTAATAAGTGTGCTAAGGGCTATTCACGCTGTTTTCATTATAGTCAAATTTGCATTATCCTTAGTAGTTGTTCTCGCAGTCATGTTGTACATTTACATTTCGAGAAAGCTACTTAATTCAAGGAGAACCATTTACACTTCCAAAGCATAATCAGCATTGATAAGTGCGCTATGGGCACTATATATCCATGTTATTTTCATTATGGACAAATTCGTGTTATCCATAGTAGCTGTTCTTGCAGTCACAATGCAATTTCAGAGTCTACTCGCAATTGGCATTTTCCTTAATAGCATTTCTTAAGCATCAATGGGAACCGATTATTGTTGAATGTAACAAACTCCTCACGTTGCCCAACTAATCATTCCTAAATCCACACAGCACAAGAAATAGCATTTTGCAATCAAATCCTTTTATCCACAATTAAAGCATCATCAAACTCTATGCTCCCTCATACATATAAAACCACATCACAAATGCATAATCTCACTGAAAAGGAGCGTAATTATCTACGAATTCTAGGCTGCAATCAAGCCAAGTCCAGTCAACATAGCATAACACCTGAACTCGACTAGACTCGAAAGCTCAAGGCCACGGCTTGATATTCATCTACAGTCCAATTTTCCAAACTCGATATTGACCAAGTAAAGTGCTCAACAAGCTCGAGCTCAACCAGACTCGGATTTATTCACAATTAAGCTCGAGTTAGGCTCGAGATTGTGTTCCCAAAAAACAGTAAGACTGTAACACTACTATTCTAATTATATTGTTATCTTTGTATTGCCGGAACAGCTACGCAATCTATAAGAAGCTACTCACCTCCCAAAAGAATCTCGGCCGCCAGCAGCCGCCGTGGCCTCAAGCTCCTCCCCCACCTTCCTCGCGGCGCTCAGCATCCTCCGCACCGCGCACATCTCCCCGATCGTGAGCAACTCCCCCTTCCCCGCCGACTCCACGACCGCCGACACGTCATCAATCCCGGACAAGTCCCACCGGCGAGACTCCGCCGCGAGGGCCGCCGCCGCGGTCTGGTCGAGGAGCTTCCGGCTCTCCGCCGGGGTCCTTCCGATCGGGACGTGGGCGTCCCGCGCGGCGCCGAGCCCCATGGGGGTCGAGGCGAAGGAAGCGAGCTGTCTGCAGACGGCGCTCCATTCCAGGGTATTCAGCGCCTCGGATTGGAGGGCCTGAGCGAGAGGGTGACGGTGAGGGTGCGCAGCGGAGGAGGAAGCGGCGGCGGCGGCGGCGGCGGGGGGTCGTCTCGGGGAGGAGCACGGCGTGAAGAGGAGGTTCGGCGGCCTAGCGACGGAGCAGAGGAAGCAGGCGGTGGCGAGTTCCATTGAAGGGGTCGAGCGGAGCCGTCGTGTGCACGTTTATCCGTTGGGACGAGGCACGGTTCGCCACGTGGCGTTTGTAAACCGGACCGGCCCGTGTGGATTATCTGGACCGGACTGAGGTCAGCCCGGTCTTAGCTCTACTTTCGGTAATAAAAGAGAGAAGAGAAATTATTCAAAAAGTCTTAACCTATTATAAGGCATCTAATTTAGTTCTAAACCTTTCAATTATGTCAATTTAATCATAAACATTTAGATAATTTCCTAATTTAGTCATAAATCATCAATTTAGTCATAAACTTTTCAATCATATCAATTTAGTTATAAACATTTTAATAATTTATCAATTTAATTCTAAATCTTCTTATGATTTGCTAGTATAGTCCTTCTAACCAAATATTCAAATAACAGGAAGGAATAATTTGACAAATTTCCAAAACATTCATAACTAAATTGATATAAATAAAGGTTTAACGTTAAATTGGCAAATGTCAAAAGATTTAGAGCAATTAAAAAGATTTAAAACTAAATCAGCTACCGTATAATAAGATCACAACCTTTAAAAATTATCCCATAAAAAAGAAATGGTAGGAGTGTTAACCATACATGATGTGGATATAAAGTATGAACATTGCAAAACACGTCGTTTCTTTATAATTTACTAAATTTAAAAATTATTAGGGAAAATCTCGAATAAAGGCACTCAAAGTAAGCTTGTTTTCTCAAAAGATGACTAAAAGTGAATCTTGTTCTAAATAATGATCTAAAGTGATCAATTTTATCTCAAATAAGGGACGAGCTCTCCAGCTAGCCAAATCTTTGTTACCCAAAGAGCAAGTGCATCTTGCATGCCGTGGTCGAGGACTATTTTTTACTTTCTTTTTTTTTTATCTTTGTTCATCTTCTTCATTCTTAGTTCTTTTTTCTCAACAGCGACTAATTCTTCATCAATCGCACAAGTGTAACGGCGATTGGGATTGGACAGTGACTAGTGCTAAGCAACCAAAGGAAATGACAAGATATAATTTCGAGCTCATAAAAGTTTTAGAAAAATACAATAAATTGTTTAATAATTTGAAAACATTAGCAAAATTTTACTGTTTAGACATTCCAAGAAAGCCATAAGCAAGTTAAAGAACATGATTGAACAACAAATGAGCGAGAAAAGCTAAGTATTGTCAAAACATGTGCATTTGGCATTGTGGTATTGTCAAAACACGTGCATTTGGCATTGTCAAAACATTCCAAGAAATGTGCCTTTTTGAGGTCGAGAATGGCATCGGATGTTCATGGCATTTGGAATTGTGGCATTAAGCTCCGAATGAGCTTTTCAAATTATATTTGTTAGCCCCGTAACATTGGATAATAATACAATAATCCCTAAACTTTGACAAAATTTGCAATGTCATTTACGGACTTTTAATTTGTGCAATATGATCCCTGAACTTGGACATAATGTACAATGTTATATTCTTAGACTTTTAATTTGTTCAGTATGATGATTGAACATTTACCAATAGTTGTTGGGCCGGGCGGTCCAGATCAGGCGCGGTTCAAGGCCGGTCCGGGAAGGAACCGGTCTGGTTCGTGGTTCGTTTAACACCGTCGTCTTCTTCAACAAGCCACTCTCTCTCTCTCTCTCTCTACCCTTCGGCTGTTCTGCGAGTGTTCGTGGGTGTGTGGCCATGGCGGCAACGACGGCGGACCTGGTTTTCTTCTCGTCTTTCGAAGCTTGAAGAGCTATTCGGCGAGGGGATTCCTCTAGAGAGAGAGAGAGAGAGATGATACCGCAGCAATGGGCGTCTCCGTGCGGGAGCCAATGCACGAACAAGTACTCGGCCCTCACTCAGATTCCATGTATCTTCCGACCCTTCCTTCCTCTCTCGATCTCTCTCTGGCCTTTTGATCCTCGTCTATCTGTCGAGCTTCCTCTTCGTTAGTCGCATGGCGGGTTTCGTGTTTTTGACGGGATGTCATAGCTCGATGGTGCACGTTTTGAGCTTCAAAACAGCGTTGTTTCAGGAGCTCTTTGTGTGGGGGCTACTTGGGTTTTTCTGTTTCCGTGAAATGGAGGGGAATTAGTGCCGTCGCTATCGATAGAGGATAAGAAATGCGGGCGTTTGGTTGAGTGGCGAGATCACATTTGCAGTTCCGTATTTATAGACAGCTTATTGATCTGGGATTGGAAATTGCATTGGGAAAGAAGAAGCAGGAGAGGGAATTGGAAGGGATTGTGAAGAAGAAGAAGTGTGGCGCTCGGGTCGATCATGGCCGTATGGAGTTTGAAGGCCCCTTTGTTCTGTCCTGAGTTGGTCTGTGATTTTCTGTGTAGGGACTTCTTGTTTGATGGTACCCAATGGGCAGAATTTGATGGTGTTGTGTAAAAGGAGATGTATTTGCTGTTGCATTGCTCGCGGACGTACTTCGCCGGTTATGGTTAATTTTACCAAACCAGACTTCCGACCTTTTTAGTTAGCGTTCCTCGCCATGTAGTGAGGATAGGGATCGCAACGAATGTTAATTTAATTATTTATATACTGGTGGTTTTGTATATTGTCCTGTCATTGCCCACCACAACATACCCTACTCCGTCCTCCCCTAATCAGAAGTGTCCATCCGCGTGTGTCTCTCTATTTCGGTCTTCTCTCAATAGTTGTCTTTTTTAATAGATGCTTCTCGACTGTTGATTACTTACTATGTCTAGGTGATGATATTCAATTTTGTGTTATATATGTAATTGTTATGCTATTGCTCCACATGAGATGTTGCCCTGTTTTTATAGAAATTTATGTTGGAGATAATGGTTGAGTTCATATTTTAGATTGACAATGCACTGCATTTGCCTTGTAGTGTGGGATTTTCTCTTTCAGCAATGAGCAGAATACTATCCCGTTGTTTTAGATTTCTGGAGTACGCGGTGCCCTGCGAGTTTTTTTCGTTGGTTCTTTTCCACTTCGTTTTGCTTCATGGTTACTTAATGGAAACTTCTTGGATGGAAATCTACAGATTATTTATATGCAGGAACTTTTTAGATCTTACCTTTCAGATTTTACTGGTTGGTTTCAATTGAGTGCGTGTGTGAAATGCAAAAACATTTGCTTGAATTGGTTGTCGCTTTTTTTCCCCTCCTTCTCTGGTGATTGACTTTTACATGTTAAACGTCATCTCTGCTCTGTCCTACTAAGTGGATTATATTAATGACAACAAAAGGATTATGCAGGGAGAGTTTTTTGCAAGAAGGCTTGTGATGCTGACGGAGAGACATGGGAAGAATGTGAGTTCCCTTTTATGTTTGACTATCTTTTACCTTTATTTCTGGACATTGCCTTCATGCTATTACAGAACATGAGTGGCTTACTAGAGTAGTCAAGAGTTGAGAACTATGCCTTACTTAGCTTCAGGCTCTCCTTTGCCTCAGTGTGCACCAGGACAAAGAGATTAAGCAATGAATTTGAGGAAGTGCTAATCAAACGGAGCATCTCTTGTCACGAAGCAGCCTATCTTTTTTATTTTATTTTATTTTATTTATGGAGGTGTGGTTGGGGGAGGGGATGGAGTTTAATCAAGAACTGATGCTTGGCTTTAATTTTGCTTAGACCTTGCCATGATACACTCAACACATATGTTTTTGCTGATTTGACAACAAAAGAACTAGTAGTGGAATGATTTCATCGAGGTGAAGACATCTTTCCTCATCCTGGCTTTGTAAAATTCTCAATGACTGCCTTAAGATCATGAAGCTTGAGGGCTGGAGAAGATGCTATTGTCTAACGCTCCTCTTGTCTTTGAAGGCTTACGTCTTGAAAATATCTGACCTAAATCTAGGGTTATCGATGTACAGATTCCTTGCCTGGTTGAAACCTAGCTTTGAGTCTTCGTTCCTACTGCTCTCTCTATCTTACACATAACTTTAGCTGAAGCCTTGGGACAGGTCACCTGCCTAGATGTGGACCAAGCAGATTCATCCTTTGTCGATTTCCTACTCTCATTGACTGGGTCATTGGATTTTTAGGTCTGGAAGAGTGCAATGAGATGTGTTACAAGGACCCCGTGCTGAAGGACCGCCAGTGGAGTGCTTACATTGATCGCTCTCCTGGTGCTGCAACTTACTCAGAGGTTTTAATCTCCTTGTAACTTTCCATGAAACTTGTAAACATTACTTTTGTCTGGTCCTTATTTTTAATCTCTCTCTCTCTCCTCCCCTCTTTTTGTTGTATGGACTGTGTTACCTAGTTGGCAGTGGTTCATGCCAAATGTTCTGTTTTTTGAATCAGCCTTCTGTTATTAAACCATGTTAAAGCTAAACCTGGTGGTTTATGGTGTATGCATTCTTATCTGGAGATAAACGAGTTATATCTCACCATAAAAATGGTGATTAGTTGCAACATTTAAGCTACAGTGTTATCCTGTAGCATTGTAACCGACATTCAGCTTTCCATATTACTGTTGTGAATTCTACCAAAAGATCGTTCTGTATTGCACCATAAGTTCCTACATCACACTAAAAGTTTACTGGGGAGTACTGAATAAGTTTGCACAATGATAAAACTCTATGTATATGGGTATGGGCAACCATGACCCCAATTTGGGAAAGATACTTGATTCATATTCACCTGAAAGGTTTACATATCATGTCTTTTGGTGGTCCTTTGTCAATTACAAACAAATTAAGGTATTATTGTTGGATGGGTGACTTGTGTGAAAATGTGGTTACGTAACTAAATCTCAAGCACATATCTTACCTACCTAATGGCGGTTGTGTAGAAATTTTTTATAAATTTGTATGAAAATTGGTATCATATTGATCTGAAACACAAGATGATTTAGAATGCTCATCAAACGACCTATTCATATATAACGAATTCCAACATAATAAACTGCTCTTATAGAAAATTGATACCAATGTGAACTCCCAAGAACTTTTGTCTACTTTTCAAGGTCTTGTTAGATAATGAAGGATTTTGTTAAGAAGAGAATTATATTAAATCAGAAATCTACAAGACTAAAAAGAGAGAGAATAATAAACGAAAATTAAAACAACAATAATTGAATCTCAATGTTAAATATCCTTACTTGCAAGGTTTGATATGTTGCTGACGCTGGCCAGTCTTTCATTGTGACTCATATATTGTCAAATTGGTGTCAAAAGGTTATGCACCTAAGTAATATGGACTTTAATTTTGGTAATTTTTATGAGTGTAATCAAGTATCTCATTAGTAGTTTTTTTTTTGGCCGAAAGATGTCTCATTAGTAGTTTTATCATATCGGTCGGTCTCTTTGTGGTTTTGACACATCAATTAGTGGCTTTTTAACCTATCAATTACTAAAAGAATTTCAGTAGTGACTTTGATATCTTACCAAACCAAAAGGGGAACAAAAGCACAATAGTACTTCCTTTATATAAGACTTAGAGTGGCCATTAAAGGAGACAAAGTATAACTGGCATTCATGGCTGTTTTCTGACTAGGGAGGCACTTTGGGGTGCAGTCGCTACCCATGACCCCAGTGTCCATATCTCTGGGCATGCAGGATTGCTCATAAAAACTGTTGATGGGTTGTGCAGGTTCTTAATGCTTGTAGAATCTGGTCATGTGTATGTCCTTATACATTGGTTTCAATTTGGTATTTGCATCTTTAAGTGATTGAAGCAAGGCAAACCAAAAGGGGAACAAAAGCACAATAGTACTTCCTTTATATAAGACTTAGAGTGGCCATTAAAGGAGACAAAGTATAATAGTATACCAAACCAAAAGGGGAACAAAAGCACAATAGTACTTCCTTTATATAAGACTTAGAGTGGCTATTAAAGGAGACAAAGTATAACTGGCATTCATGGCCGTTTTCTGACTAGGGAGGCACTTTGGGGTGCAGTCGCTACCCACGACCCCAGTATCCACATCTCTGGGCATGCAGGATTGCTCATAAAACTGTTGATGGGTTGTGCAGGTTCTTAATGCTTGTAGAATCTGGTTATGCGTATGTCCTTATACATTGGTTCCAATTTGGTATTTGCATCTTTAAGTGATTGAAGCAAGGCATGTTAGGAACTATGAAGTACTTATTTTATTCCTTCTGGAGAAATTGAAGTCTGACAATAGTTGATTGAAGAATAAATGAAAACTCTAAATTTACTGAAAGAAACTGCCTCTTGAATTTGACTTAAGCGCTACTAAATAAATGGGCTGTTTGTGGAGTGACATGGCAGGAGATTATCTTCCCAGAATTGGCAGTGCATTCATCATGAATAGGGCTTGTAGATAGGGTTGATATATGTGTACAAAGTAATATTTTACGTGACCGCCCTCTACTTCCTTTTCTTCTACAGGAATGTTTCCATGCTTGTGTATCTGGCTGTGGCTACAAGGTCAGTTAATGTGTGCATTAAACAAGTTCTTCATTTCATTGCATCTAGGGTAATTTATAAAGCTGAACCATCATGATAATATTGTGTTAACGGATATTATGGATGCACTTATACAGAAGCCATTTGTTGCCTTTTCAAGCTTGCATTTTGTTGGCTATTGAGCTGCATCAATTACTGTGTGGCATACATGCACACGCTAAGGCTGATACAACAATTGACTTTTTTAAAAGTACCTACATATAATTTAATTCTAGTATGGAAGTTATCTTCCAGCATTCTTGTATGGTTGCAGATTTAGAAGTACTGGTCAACATGGCTCCTTTAAGTTTTATATTCTCTACTGCAGCTCTGCTCTGGGTAGCTATTATGTCAATCTTTTTGTTGAGTTCACATAGGCGTTTTAAGAGAAAAGTTACATATTTAATGAAATTATCTCCTTAGCTCCATATCGATCATTTACTCATTGTTCTTTCTCCATATATATACCTATGAAGATATGGATTTGTTGCAATGTCAATGACCCTTTTCACATTATTGGCATTTTGTTTTAGATATAGAGATAGTGCTGTATGTCTGGCATAAGCTTGAAAACAGAGTGTTGCGACTGTTGTCCTAGAGATGACTTATCCTCTGTATTTCCTTGCCTTTTTATGCCCCCCTTGATCTGGGGTCAGTACGGCAAATTAAACATAATGCACAAGCTGATGAAGCTTTTCCCTATTTGGTGTTCATAACTTCCTCTTACTGCTCTGCATTTTTTTTTGTTTGACACAATGATGTTCAAATACTTATTGCAGTTTGAAATTCCTCTGGAGAAAGTCGAGCAAGTTCATCCAAACAGACCACCGAAGCCTCCTTCTCCTCCTCCTCCTGCTGTTCACAAGGCAACTGAACCATCTCCAAAACCTAGTGTGCCCTCCGAAGACGTTCCTTGCACCTCCGCCTGAGAGGCATAGCATCTAAGAGCTGAACTTTTTGATTTTAGTAACAACAGATATCCACAGGAGGTTACGGTGGAACTCACATTGTATGCTGCTTTCCTGATCAGCTAACTCCAACGACCAATTGGCTGACTGAACCCAATATATCGGGTCGCTCATCTGACGTACTAGTTGTAGGCCTTTTTTGCACTTCTTTCTTCTGACCTTAAGGAGAAATTTGTAGAACTTTTCTGAGTTAGATGCAATATGTAACCTGGATCCAAATTGGCAATCCAGTTCAGCATTGTTGATCCTGACATGCTATTCATCAAACGGAATGTGCTGGAGGTTTTTAACTTTTTGTAGCAAAGTGTTAACCACATACTTCACAATCTCATCGGATGAATGTTCACCATGAAGCATTGCAAAGAAGAACGTTCCGCAATTGGAGCATCGAGACTCATGTTTCATCGGATTATGATTGCGTATTGTTGAGAAAAATGTCCTTAATCTGAACTCGACATTCTCAAGTTCACCAATACGACCGGAAAGGGAGATTGCCCGCCGATAGCGGAACGGAACGGAACAAAATTATAGTGACGATAGTCATAAATTGTATTGAAAAGAAGAAAATGTTGCTGCCCAGGATCGAACTGGGGACCTTTAGTGTGTAAGACTAACGTGATAACCACTACACCACAGCAACTTGCTTCCGACCACCGCACCTGGATTAGGATTACAACCTATTATGCAAGATCCGACACTTCACAATGACCACAACAATCCAACAAAATGGGTAATGTCTTGGAAGTTTCTCACTGACATGTTTGCTCATTTGCGAGTGAAACAATCATAATTTCGGTTGGCCATAACCGGAGAAGCAACAAGGACGGATGATAGTGTAGAACAGAGAACTCGTTGTCTGAGCCTATGAAGTTTCCTCATTTGTCATGTTCCAAACTGAACTATGATTTGGACAGCCACACACAAAGCAAGTTCATTGGCTTCCCCATTCCCATGTGTCGGATCGAGCTTGTCTTCCACGTTAAGGCTTGAGAGAATTAGTACTCACTTGGTTTCTCCCACAAATTTGAGTGCAGATCTTGAAACATATATCTAGAAGCGTGAGGCTCTGTAGGATTTATACCAATCGGCCCATATTTTACCAAGTATTATCAAGAATTCTTTTTTTATTATCTTTTGAGAAAATAGAGAGAGGCAATCAAGGACTTTGAGATGGCAAGAATAATGAAGAGTTGCCTCCAATCACTGATGAAATGGGTGAACTATGTGGTGGGGATGGTTGGGGTGGCCATGATCTTATATGGCTTTTGGATGGTCAGAGTTTGGCAGAGAGATATGGATGAAGGCTCTTCCTTTTACTCTACTGCTCCTTGGTAAGCTTGCTCTTCTCCAAACTAATGTTATTTACACTTACGACTCTTTTCCCGAAAAAAAAATCCGAACTTTATGGACTAAGTTGAAGGCATGAAGTGAAAATCAATATCATCGAATTTATAAAATGCATGTGCATTCGGCAAATATCAACTTGCTGATCACATGGGTTTCAAGTGGAGTTGAGCTAAATCGAATATAGTACAGTGCATACACTCGGTGCACGAAACCGGGTGCATATTAACAGTTTTTCCTTGCCCCAACCTATAGTTATTCTCAAAGCTAATTTTTCAAAGGGAGATCCTACCATTTCTCAGCAAAGTTGGGACTCAAATGCAGGTTCATTTATGCTTTTCTGGGGATGGGAGTGATCTTGTGCCTTATCACATGGATTGGACGTGCTGCAGCTGACAGTGCAAATGGCTGTTGCCTTTCTTGTGTATCCTTTTTCTTTCTACTTCTCTCTTTCTCAATTGGCTTAAGACACTATGCAAGGATAAAAAGCTTCCCTATTAACAAGCTCCTACTGCAGAGTGTAGATGAAGTTTATCCACTATGGAAGTATTCCTGAAGAACTGCTTATGAGAATGGATTAGAGAAAGAGTTTTGATAAGCTTCTTGGTTGTTTTAGATGTAGAAATGTGCCTGGAAGATGCAAATTCAGCAACAATTTTCATTCAATTATGAATAGTTATGCTCATTTTGTGCTTGATTAAATTCTGTTGTATCAATAGATGACCCTTAATCAGATTCAAGTACATGTTCATCATGTGTTTGCTCATCCTGATTGAAATTATGGTGACTGCAGATGTACTCCTGAATTCTGACTGGGAAAAGGTAATGTTCATGGTTAGGGCAATTCCAGAAATCAGCATTACATGAAGTTGTCTTTGATTTATTACCACTTTCGGTTCATAATCCATGAAATGTTTGCTTATTTTACACTCTGGTTGATGCTCTAAAAGGACTTACCTGAAGATCCAACCGGAAGATTTTCCGACTTTGAGGATTTTGTGAAGTCAAACTTCGATGTCTTCAAGTGGATAGGATTGCTAATAATCCTAGCACAGGTATTTCATGCTCCATCAATTTGTATCGGTTTCTCGATTTATTTCGAAGAGATGTGCTGAAATTCTGGCCAATTTCGAACATTTGTCCAAGAAATGTATGTCGATCACCAATGAGAAGAACACATTTGATTTGATTGGCTAGATTACTCGGGTTATTACATTTTAGTGCATACTTAGTTTTGAGAATTTGCAATGACACGCACTAATTGTGCTAATAAAATGGAGTGATGTCAATCTTTTTTGCTTTCTCCAACGTGAATCAATCATTCTGTAAACTCTCAACGTTTATTTATTGCTTATTGCGACTCTTCAGGGATTGTCGATCCTGTTGACCGTGGTGCTTAGAACAGCCAGATCACGCCAGGGACCTGACTACGACGATGACGATGAGTACCCTCCAACGAAGCTTCCACTTCTGGGTCATCTACCTCCGCTGCCTCCGTACGCTGTCGTGCCGCCGACCTTTGCCCCCGTTAAATAGCTCTAAAAGCTTTGAACAGATGAATGATGGACACATTTCAAGCTCCCTCTCTGTATTCATATGCGATATGTGCTGTGTGCGCTGTCCCTTCTGCTAGAAGCATGAGACATTTTTGTGGGTTAAATGTATGCTGTGTCGTGTCACGTATGTTTGATGTTTTGTGAAATATTGCAGAATACAATCCTTCTATTCACTACTGTTGATCACCCCCCACATAACTTTAAAGTGATAGATGGAGCTTGACAGGTAGTTTCCTGCCCGGCTACTACCATTGAAGTTGCCATGATCGCTAATAATAGCACGAGCCCCCAACAGATGACGAGAATGCCTAAGAGCTTGTGGACTGAAGTTGAGATTTTCGCGAATTCTTCGCCATCTATATAGCCTTATTTGAGTAATCCAAAGAACGATACCTTCTGCCATAGAATCAGGGAAGATGAGACTATATGTCGGGTCATTCAATTCCATTATATTCTCATGATGAATGTGAATAGGACCATAATAGATATTCTGTGCAAGTGATTAATGACGAGGCCCGCATGTCGCAAGGCATCTCCATTTTTGCACAAGGAATGCAACTACATTGCCCGCCACTGTCGAAGCTCAAACGTGCAATCGAAAACTAGGCAATCAGCAGAAGCAAGTTGGGAACACATTATCGCAAGCTCATCTGTAACACATTATCGCAAGCTCATCTGTAAAGAGTATAAAATTACCACTTGATTCGAGTTCAGGATCACCAGCAACAATCCTGCATAAAATTCAAAAGGTAAGAGCTGCAGAGAGGCCGAAAGACCCCAAATTTCAAACCTACTCATCCGGTGTGTTAGTGCGCTGTGTTATAACGTACACATCATCCTGCTCAAAAATCATTATGAGAGCACAGAATAGCACAGCCTTAAAATGGAAAGGTATGTACCTTTCGAGGAACTTCGATATATACAAACATATATACACAAGTGTTAAGTTCATCTTGCAAGGAGTTTATACATAGAATTGCAATGAACTTAAGGCCATCCAACCCACAATAACTTAGGCTGGCTTAGGCTGGCCTCACTAGAAAGAAAAAAGAAAACTAACCCCGAATTGGTTATTAAGGGGAGAAATTAAAAGAAAACTGTGCAAAGAAGTAGCTCGAGTTGTGCCATTCACCTGAGGTGAGAATCATAGGTGTCAAAAAGGGTATCGGGAATTATCAGTGACAACTTATCTATGTACATGAAGAGCCTCCTAAGATTCTCCCGGGTTACTGTCTGCATGTCTACTATGTCCCTGGTGTCAGTAAGTACCCAGAGGTCACCAGAGTCCACTCTCTTCAAACTGTCGCGACAGAAAGGGCATGACTGTGATCTCATTCTCCTGCAAAATGCATAGACATTTTAAGTATGGAAAACTCTTGCTCCTGCATGGAGAGCAAGTAGGTCATAATATATAGATGCGACTAATTATTTCTTTCTGACAAGTTGTTACTTCAAAGAAGCATAGCCCATTCACTTAATCAGGTGAGAGCTTGAGTAGAAAGACTTAAGCATCAAGCAATAACCTCTAATTGGATCGGCTTGCATAAGAGAAATTGCTAGAAAAGCATGCAATAGCAATTCTCCGTATTTTGAATTTCATATGACAGAGAGCATATCCCAAGTCAGTATCTATACAGCAGCTTGCCAAAGCATTCTTCAGAGAACAAAGAACAGAACATACACCAGCCAGTCTGACTGATCAAAACCCAAGAATAGAATGTGCAACTAAATTGCACCCAAACCTAGGTCAAGAACTATTTGATCAAAATATCACTGTCCTCCCAAAAGAAACCAATATCAAGCTAGAAATAGAATGGTCAAGACAGGTAAGTCTGCAAGAATGGCAACACATACTATCCTATATTAAAAGAAACTGAAATCTGATACTCATTAGTCATAACCAGCATAAGTAATACTGATATAAAGAAAAATATGTTACGATACCATGTGAAAAACCTCCAACACAAAGATTACTAGAACAGCTGATTATGGGAGACCAAACCTCCAACAATTATGGGGACAAATTCCAGTACCATGTTAGACAAACCTTATACACAAAACCTTCTATTATATTAGAGCACAAACTGTTTTATAACAGGACAGATATGCCGTTTGCAGTAAACCAAAAGACTCATATTACAAGAATTGCTTTCTGTGGAGTAGAAAAATACTTGACTGTTGGGACTGCCTACTAGGTTTCATTAATATTCATACCTAGTTGGATTTGTACACTTGGTCTGCCTCTTAGCAATTGCAAATTTTTCCCATACATTTCACTATAATGGAAAAGAGGCATCCTTGTGACTATTGAGGCAATAGCGATAGATTAAAATTCCTTAAAGCAGCAATAATACTTATGAAAGCACCTTTTCTTCTGGGTTTGGTAAAAGGAAAATACTAATGTCATACTATCTCCAGAAGAATCATAGGGTTTAAAAGACATCTCAAAGCAAGAGTACAATATCTTAAGAAGAATAAAAAAAAAAAGCACACAAGTATAACCATTGGAGTTTTCAGAGCAGACAAGGGTATTGTCGAAGCATCATCCCACAATTTCAATCTTGAAATCCTTCTTCAAGAGCTGCTTTTTTCAGTCCAAGCAACAGAAACTCTAGACAAAGAGACCACTCCCATTGTTTTAACCCATCCCAACAGAGCGGTTTAGGGTTTAAAAAAGTGTTTGTTATATATACAACATCATCCATCCCCCTCCCACCTCCTCCTCTCCTTTTCCCTCTCTCCAACTCCCCCAAGACACCCACCTAAAGAGCGTCTATTATGAAAACTGGTGAATCTTTGGTTTTTTTCCTATTCTTAATTATTCATCAGGGAATGCCGCTCTTCTATCAGAAGTCATAGCCATGGTCGCTTCTAAAATCTACTATGAGAGTCATTCCTAAAAAAATTGCTAGTAATGAAACATAGCATATCTGTCAGACTACTTTTCCTCATCAAGAAATTCCTGAGATGGTAACCCACAGAACAATTTCAACAATTCAAAATGCCATCCTGACAGCAGATGTGAATTGTGAACTCTCTTTCAGGATTTTATCCCCCCATATCAAAAGAAAAAGAGAAAAGAAAGAGCTACCATTTCAATTATTTTATTGTTTCAAGAGAGGAGGTAAGATGCTTAGAAGTGCAAATTCACTTCTCCAAACCCCTCCCCCACAACCCACCACCCAAATAAGCAAAAAGACGTTAGCATTTAACTAATTAAACATTGTGGAATTTGCTGATAAATCATCAAAAATTGAAGAGAGAGGGTAGAGAAATGGAAAGAGAAGAGGGAGGAGGGCAGAGGGAGGGAAGGACAGCTCAAGACCAACAGCCCAACTGATATTTGCCTTAGTTAAAAAAGAGTAACGAAAAAAGCCATGTGTCCTACAATTGCAGGTCCAAAAGGATTACCAATCATGGTAGCATTTCAAGCACATAGCATGGTTGCAGTTAGGCAGTACTATTTTTCTATTCAGCTCCATGCATATTCCACATTCGTCTTCCCTTTCAGCATCTACATCTGAGCGCCGTATATGTTCCTTTTCCTCTCTCTTGCGGTATCTCTCCAGGCAAACTGCCTCCTGCATTTTCTCTTCAGCATCTGTAATGCCTCTCTGAAGTTGCACCAAAGAGGGATAAATTACAGCTGGTAAACAATGGCAACGTTGAATCAGGGGACAGATGCACTATGGAGTAACCACACAACCATAAAGCTAGATCAATCGCTTGGAAACGCCAAATTTTACCATAGAACTCTCTGATACTTGCTTTTCTCTCGTGAATAGACATGGTTGTCGTGCCATCGACATGAACCTAACAGAGAGCAAAATATTGGGGTCAGATATTCATGTTCCAGAAACTTTTAATCCGACATGCCGCCAATGAATCAAAAAGAAAAAAAAAAATCTTTTCATGCCTTGTAAATAAGAATCCTCAAGAACCCAAGGGCACCAGCAAGGTGGCAATCTGTCCATTGCACAAGAAAGAGGAAGAGGTGTGCAGCTGAACTATACGACAATCTCATTTGGAGACAGGCACCATCATACTCCCTCGGAAAATCTGAAGCCCTGCACGACATTTGCATAGTAAAGATCTCCCCAAGAAGAGATTCCAGACATGCGCGCAGAGTCGGCACACACTCCGAACTGGTGAAGTTAACAGCTCAAGCAGGCAATCGGGTAAGAATTCCATCGAGAACTCAAAAATGGGAATCGATAACAAATCTGAAAGCCACAAGAAAAGTTAAACATGAACCGAAGGAAGCTCATTTCCACTTTCCAACCAGCTTTACCTTTCCCCAACCACTGCGGATCGACAGTTCGGTAAAAGACCAGGTAAGCCAAAACCCTTAACTTCGCATTGCCAGACAGGCACCGTAACATTAGCAAAACCCAAGTGCACTGTCCAATAATCGAAAACTAACGCTAACTTCCTCCAGAAAATGAAAACGAGGCACGACAAACTCCAACAGCAAAGGGGCAAGAACCGACATTCAAACCCGACCGGGCAAATCAGCGGCAAACGAATCACAGCCCAAGGCGCAACAGCGAGCCGAACTCACCTACCCAGTCGCTAACTCAACAAACAAACCGCGATCGAAACCGAAAAGATTCGAGATTTAAGAAGAAGGGGAAGCAGCAGCGGACGATCGAAAGCCCGGAAAATGCGAAGCTCACAGCGTGTTGGCGTGCTGGATGTCGGCTTCCAGCACCTTGAGAGAGTCCTTGAAGGACTTGCGCATCGACCCCATATACATCTTCCCTCCTTCCCTCCTCTCCTCCCGCACCCACCAAACCAAACCAAACCAAACCAAAACCTCCCAACCCTCACCCACCAAACACCATACCGACGCTGCCGGGAGGAGAAAGAAACACGAGACGACCCACGTCGGAGCCCGCCGCCGAGAGCCCTAACCCGAGGACCCCACTCGCCGCGCCGTCGGCGATCGCGGAGATATCTAGCAAAAAAGTTGCAGCAGCAGGAGCAGGAGGAGGAGGAGGAGGAGTGTGGCGAGAGGAAAGAGGAAGAGGAAGGGGACACGTAAGGAGGAATTGATGGCGGCGACCGTCGTGTGGAGTGGGGGAGGGGGGGAGCGTGTGATGCAGCGTACGGACAGATAGAGCTAAATTTAATAATATTTATCCGGTGTTATATATTTATATATATATATATCTGAAATAATATCTATCTGATCATCTCTGAGTCCCTCTGACAGGAAAGAAAAACAATAATGGAAAATTTAAAAAAGGAAATATTTACGAAGAACACACACAACGCAACGCAACGCAACACTACACTCCCGACCTTATCCGGATTAAAATTAATTAATTCACATCATGTGGATAAACGTCTGGGCTTGAAAAATTTACCAAAAAAGAACGACACACTTCCCTTATTTTCCATACATATATATTTTTCATTTTTTCCTCTTTCTAATTTTTAATCTGTCCTTCGTGATCCCGAACAGATTTGATCCGAGAAGAAGGCATGTTTCGCGGTAAAAGACTTGACCTTATTGGCAAGAGGGCCTAACAGCGACGTGTTCGGAACAATGCGTTTCGATCAAAAGACCCGAAGTAGCATAGCATTGGACAAATTAGTACTCGGCGCGGTTCCTGAGTAGGACAACGGGCTGTATTCATTTCGCGAAAAATGGATGGTTCGGAAAACATTTTTCCTAAAAAATAATTATTTGTATCGCTCGAAATAACTAATCAATGGAAAATATTTTTATTGTGGACAGCAATTTATGCATAAATTTCGTTCATTCGCTTTTTTATTGGCGATACAAGTGATAATTTCTTGGAAAATCCTTTTTAAATTGTCTATTTTCTACGAAACAAATGGAATTTTAGACCACAAACTACTAAGCTATCCCCCACCATTTGGTTCATAGGAGTACCCAGTCCAGAAGCCCTCGTGCTGTCGAATGTGCACGTTGTAGCCCCCCTATTCATTCCGAGAGAATTTATACACATGGCGACCGTTTCTTGCAAGTATAGTACCTTGGCATCATTTTGCTTTTGGGGGGCTTGCTTCTTTGTGTCTGGATTAGGTACACCGACTACATGTTCTTCCAGGCGCTGCCGTCCGACGGCGGGCAGGCCGGCATGCCGGTGGGCCGAGCTGGACCGAACCGAGCAGTCAGCCCGTCAGCCATCGCTTGCTGATGATGGAAGTCCACTAAAGGAGGGTCCTTTCACGCCATGGACCGAGGAAGATCCCGAGCCTGTGTAAAGTCCATAAAGTACATACATTCTCCACCAGTAAAATTAGCGCATCGAACGAGAAAGCAAATCGTTCGCGAATTGTCTAACCTTTTGAAACTGATGGTCCGTTCTGATCATACCAGGCACGAGTCGAACCTAAACCATTTTGCGGATTTTCTAATCTTTGGCTCTCATCTCGATTACCATTTTGATAATTCATACGCCGTACTTATAATCACGTTAAGATATATCGTTACTATGGTACACTTAGTACTTTCATGCTCCAAATTACACTTAGATTTGCTCTTAACGTTATCAATCTCCATAGTGAAAATTTCATTCTTGATTTCAGCAAATCAATGTTGGGTTCCCATCATTGGAAAAACACATATATAGATTTAAAGATTAACTCAAGTTCGCATCCTCAAACTCGCGCATTTCGAGCCAAAATTCAATCTGTGCCATGTTTATGAGTCTGTTTTAATCAGAGTTTTCCAGTTCATCATCAATCTTGGTTTCACCTTTGCTCTGTTTCAGCTCATGGACTTTAGCCGCTCATGGAAGACCCTCAACATGCTCTTGAAGGTGACGATCCCGGCGAGGCTCCCGTCTGCCTCCACGACCCAGACGTAGCTGACTCTGTGCGCGAGCGCCTGAATCATCACCGCGACGAGCGAAGAGCTCGGATAGCACATGATGGCCTCTGACCTCCTCACCATCCTCGCGGAGTAGCCTCCGACTCTGCCGCCCTTCCCGCACCCAAACTCTTCATCGGAAGAGGAAGACACGGATGGCAAAGAAAACGCCAGTTCCTCTTCCATTGCCTCCAGGAACGGGACCAAGTTCTTCTCTTCCAATCTTTCCTTGACCAGACGAACTAGACCGTCCGGCGGACCACCACAATCGATGTACGCCATGAGATCTCCGGCGGATAGCGTCAAAACAGCAGCAGCTACGGTCAAGTCGCAGGAACTGAGAGTCAATGGCGAGATCTCGCCGATCAATTGGCCTTCGTCGTCGACGATCGCCACTGCAGTTTGTTTGAGGTTGGATTCGGGGATCAGACGCAAGGCCGATGCAGCAGGGTCGTAATAGTGAACGGCAAGGATCGAATCGGTGTCGATGATGCCGAGAGAATTTATCGGGAGGGCCGGTATGGGGGCAAAGAGATTGATGAAGTTGAGGAGGTATCGAATGATGTCTTCCTGCGTGAGCCAACAGTATTCGCGGTGGTTGTGGAGGAGGTTATTCCTCGACTTTGTTCCTCCGGGAGACCGCATCGGCACCACCAGGTTCTGCGCGCCTTCGAGGATCAGCTCGATAGCGTCCAACAAGCTGGAATCAGAAGAGACAGAGCCGTCAAAAAACGCATTCAACGTCCAGATACAAGAACAAAATCAAGGCGAATTCGACACACAGATAGCTGCTGCGAAAAGACGCTCCCTTCCAAATGAACGTAGGTATCATCAAATTAGACCAAATTCTCATCATAACAGTCGCAAACAATGGCAGAATTTCAGCATTGAACGTTCCAACGAAGAACCAAATGCGACTTCATATCAACATTCGATGAACTGCTTACCTAAGATTAGGACAAGACACAAATCGGACGAACGAACACATGACTGGAACTAGAATCATCGAGAACCGCAGTTTAAGGAAAAATCGACACACGATTCCATCCAGGTATCCGCAAAACCAAATCAATTCTCATCAAAGTAGCCTAATCGCAATAAGCGCCGAAATGAAAATCTCGAATGAACCGCGAAATCTCCGAACACACGAACCTGGCGTGCGGCTCCAGGTGCCTGACGAGGCCGCCGCCGGCCTTCGGGACGACGGCCTCCACCTTAGACCGGAGCGCGGCGGCCGGATCGGCGAGGTTCTCCTCCCGGCACAGGAAGCACACGATGTCCACCGCGCACACCTTCCCCACGCACGCGCGCCCCCCGCCGCCCGCCCCGCCCCACAGGCCGACGGCGGCGTCGCCGGACCTCCGGAGGGCGGCGAGGGCGTCGCCGACGGTGGCGGCGGCGGGGAGGCACCTCAGCGCGGGCTTCCCGAGGCACAGGTCGGATATCTCGTGCGCCGGCAATCCCACTGCCATGCAAGTACGGCGAGATCGAGATCGAAGCGGAAGAAGGTTCGGGAGAGATCTGCGCAAATGGACGAGGTGGTGGTGGAAGCGGAGAAGCTTCTGGGGTTCGGGAGGTTGAAGAAGGCAGGGCGGGGGGAGGGGCGGTATTTAAAGGGGCGGGGGCGGGGGCGGGGGCGGTTACCGGATACTGCCGGTGGACAGCTTCGGGTTACCGGGAATTAACACGTTTGGGGGGCGAGGGCGTGGGGCCCGATGTACTTGTCCGTACGGGGGGGTTTTTTTTATTTATTTACCGGAAAAAGCATTACGCGTGGGGACCGCTTGTCGGGATAAAGATTGAGAAAAACACCACTGCCACGTAATTTTGAAATTGCTTCTTTTTTTATTTTTATTTTTGCTTTTTTTCGGCCAGGTGTTTGGATTTTTTTTTTTTACAGGTTCCCGAAAAAAGGTAATTTTTTTTGCGGATGTTTTTACGTGGAACGACACAAATGGACATTTGTGATCCACAAATTTTTTATTTTTTCAATGTGGTTCTCGAACTTTAGTCTAATATTGAATATGTTTCATGAATTTTTTGTACATATTCAAAATCGTATGAGAATGTCCAATGTAATTCATGATCTTGAATTAATGAAATGACTACGTTTAACATTTTCTTAAAGTTCAAGGACTAAATTGAATATGTACCAAAAGTTTGAGGACTGCATTGAACAAATTTAATGTTCGGGAACCACATTGTATACTACGAATCTGATGTGCAATGAGTCCCCGAGAAGTTGCCGAAAGGTGTTCGATGGGGGATGGATTGAAAGCGGTCTCGAGTGTTTCGAGGGGAAAATGACTTCAGGATAGACGAGTTCACTGCCGAGGCAGAAGAGAATGTTCCACCTGCCAAAGGATAGAGAGAGCTTTGAATACACTGCCAAAGAATTTAGGTGAAGAATGCGAATGAATTGCTCGCCTAGAAACGGTTCTCGGATACTATTATTATTATTATTATTATTATTATTATTATTATTATTTTGGTTGAGTCGTATATTATTAATTCACATGCCGATTTTTGAAATTGTGATTCCACCTTCTATGTTTAGACGGACTAAGACGTAGGAACTAAGGAAACGTCAAATTAGGGAAACTAAACTAGAAAAATTATTTCAAATTAGATAATGTGCTTCAACTAGGAAATCTAAACCTACTCATATTATTAAAAAAAACTAAGTTAAGACCCTCTAGCTTGACCGAGCCAAATCAGCCTTTATTCTTCAACTTCTAGAAACTCCATCTTGGAAGGCTGAAATCTCTCTTTGCTTATATAAAATGTCAAATGGGTTTGGTTGATTCATGAGATTTGAGGCGGGTTTGTGAGTTGATTATCTTTAATGAAGTTCGTTGCTCCCATGTTGACATCTAAACTATATGTAAAATAAACTCGATCAATCACAATTGAATCTCAAAGTGTTTTTCGTTCTTTTAGCCTCTTAAGATAAATTTGATCGATATGGTAATTTCAATTGACAAATTCATAGTTTGACGGGATGATGAATTGAAATAAAAAAAATTCCCATATCCAAAAAAAGAAGAAACCTCTTTTCTATGGTGTTTAAAACCTACGATATTTACATTTCTTTCTTTAAACCCGTGCCAATTCGAGATGGATTTGGACGATTTTTGGAAGAAAATATATGGCTATGAATTTTAACGACGAGGATACGTGCCCATAAAATAATAGCTTTGTTAGATTACTACCGGGAGATATTGAATTTTTAATCATTAATGATAGGTAATGTTCTCTTTACTTTTTCTTTATTTATTGATATAACGGCATCTTCCTTGTATGAAAAGCCAACGACAAACTTGAAAGCTGTAACAACCGGGTCCGACAAGAGCAGAGAGTAGTTGCTAAAACCAAAGGATCCCGAGAAGGAGTGGCTCGTGGTAAGCTTCTAGAATGGCGAATGGGGCGGGAATGAACTGAACTATGCACTGAACAGGAAGATAATGACTATAAAATAATATATAATATGCGTGAAAACTAGAATTAACTCACGGATATGCTTTTTGACGTAATGGCAAGCGAACTCCAAAGTTAAGCGAGCGCATGCTAGAGCACTACTAGGATGAATGACTTCCTAGGTATGGAACATGCTAAAGCGAATAATACCTCGAGTAAGTTAACTCAGAAATGTCACGAAAAGCTGACTTTACATATTGTGCATGTAGATGCACACAAAGGCGTATTTATTTCCATACTTGCATTAATTCAAAATTATTATCAACTGGTATCATAAATAGTAAAGTGTAAAGATAATTTATATATGATAAACAAATTGAGATTTCTATATATATATATATATATATATATATATATATGTATGTATGTATATAAATTGTGGACATGACTTATATTGTTAATTACACCAAAGAACTATGAGTAATAATTAGGGTTAATACCATGAAAAACCACAAACTGATACACCCGTAACAAATTTATCCCAAACTAATTTTTTTACCACAAAAAATTCAAAATTGATACACTTGTAATAATTTTACGGAAACTAATTGATGGTAAATTTGTCACAGGTGCACCAATTTAGGATTTTTTGTAGTATTAACCCTATTAATTATACTACTTAAATTAGTGATTTTCAATAAAAGATATATTTATATTCTGAGATTTTTTTTACTCCTTCAATCCTGAATAATTACCAGCTTTCCACGTTAATCCTTAAAGATGTTAGTTGGAACCAAGTTGTCCATTTTCCAAACCCTTTTTCCACGATTTTTCGGATTCGTGGCTGTTCCTGCATCTCCAGCTTGTTCCTTTTTTCGAAATTAAATTTGGTTCGGACGCTAAAATAAATAATGAAATATCTCGAGCATTTGTTATTCTTTTCTCGCTGTAGCGAATATGCCCTCTTTGTGCGTGGACGACCTCTTCTTGATGCTGATCGTTGCTTCGTGAAAACAACCTTAGAAGCGCCCAAGCTCAAGCTTAAAAGTTTGACAACCATTCGTTCGCTAAAGCACCTCACGTCGCTTGCTGATAAAATTTACATGCGATTCATATACATTTAGGCCCGTTTGTCAATGGAGCTTATGAGTCTCGGTTTTCTCGGTTCAAACATTCTAACATGATGTCGGACTCATATTTTGTCTGGGTTTATTTCGCCTGCATGGCACTCCACTCATGAAATTTCACGTGTCTTTCATGATTTGGCTCCATAAGAGGGTTGTCAAGAGTATCTCACATTACTTGCCAACGAGATTTACATGTTCTTTATATACATGTATTCTCCTTCCACCGAGAAGTTGAAGCTTTTGAATTAGACATTCTAATAACTGCCAAGAGCAAAGTAACGTTCTCTTTTTTCTTTTTTTTGCACGAGCAATTAAATCACCAAAGTGGTCATTTGACTTTAATGAATAAATATCTTTCGCAACCGTATGTTGCCATTTATTCTATGAACTTTTTTAGCCAAGCATATTCTGTTTTTGTGGTCAACGAATGCGCTCCACTGCCACAACTTTCCTCGTCAAAGATCTAAGCAAACTTGGACGTGGCTTTTGGGTTTGTAATGAATGGAAAGTTCCTCGTGGTGATGCCAATTGAATATCTTTTACATATGGAGGAGCATGTTGAAGTTGTTCTAATAAAGTCCCGTGTTGAAATTAGTTTGGTGTATAGTAATAAATATATCCCCATGATTCGTTAGCTTAAGCTTTTGACAAAAGAAGGGTTCAATTCGATATGTTGACACGTTTAGACTCGATCTTCTTTGATCTCTCTTCCCTAGTGAATATATCGGATTTCTGTTGCGCGCTCCCAATAAAATGATATTGATCGGTCAATAAAATCTCAAGGCAGGCATTGTGGTGTTGGGCTCGAACTTGGTTTCCCTCTTGGCAATCTCCTCGGGTGAAAGTTTCAGGCTTCCACAAGAACAATTGAAGAAGCAAATTCGAAGCAGCAAATTAGAATTGTGCTGGATAACTTTATGCAAAACAAAATATGCCATTGAGATCCTTTTTTTTCTTAGAGGACGCATTTAACAAGAATTAGTTTGGTGTAATGTTAAGGTTCCCACATCGTTTGTTTATTATGACTAAGTGTTCTTTATATACATGTGATCTCCCTTTACTTATAAATCTAAGCTTTCGGACCGGACTTGCTAACATGATATCAGAATTAGGTTCTACTATAGTTTGTTTCGCGTCCGAGTCCCGTTCGTCAAATCCTAGGTGCCATTCCTAATATCCGTCATGTTTTCTATATATCTGTGGTCCGTGCGCATCCCAGCAGAGTATCATTTCCTTCCCAAGTCAAATTATCAAAGTAGTGTAAAAATCTTTCAACCCTTCATGGATGTCATCCTCCACTTCCAATTTTTCGAGTGGGCTATTCCAAGGGACCTACCAAGCTGAAAACGAAGGGCATTCATGTGGAGGGAGGAACCAGTGAAAAGTTGAAACTCTGTCAACTTTGCTGCCGCTGCCAAAACACAATTTGATCACGTCTCGTTTCACTTCACTTTCCATTAGCAGCCGTTCGTTTCTTTGTTGATGAAAGGACAAACGAATTCATCTGCTTCCGGACAAGAAGATCTTCTTGGAAAGATGCGGCGGATTCCGACCGGCTCGTGGTACGATTCGGGGTTGAATTGTCGACCAAATGTTGGAAGCGAAACTCAACTTCGCATCGAATATCTTTAGTCCGTTAGTAATTTGCAAGAGACAAGGAGGAGAAGAAGCGCGAGCGATTTGTCCATTTGTATATATCTTGCTTAAAGTTAATAGAGAATGCTTAAAATTTCGGCAGGCGCGAATTAATGTAAGTACGACAATCTTTAAAAGCGACATTCCCGTTGTTATGATTTTTCGGCTCCTTCTACGTGGATATTAGACATATTGTGTGAACACTTTGACGTGAATAATTGAGGTGGACGATGTTGTTGATCGTCAAGGAGTGTGAGAAAGTTTCATGTCGAAATCAGACAAAAGAAATGTTTCCCTATAAATAGAAATAGTAAATCAGGATCGAAGATTGAACGGTCTGAGAAAACAACCATAACTAAGCGATCGAGAAGATCAATCATCAAAGTTGCATGACTGAAATGAACATTAAAGTTGAAAGCAATGGGGCCAGGGCGCCGCTCCACACCACCCGAATCTCGGCCTGTTGTTGCCGGTGGCGGAGAGAAAGTGGTGAACCTTTGTAAAATCCAAAGAGGTGGCTAGGGGGCATATGACAACTTGCCAATTAGTATAATTTCTATTTTTTTGTTCTCAGAATTAGTTTGGGAATCGAAATCCGTTTGTTAAAATTTTTGTGCCAAAGCACAAATTTACAAAAATTGTTCCCAGAATCAATTTTGAAACATAATCAAGAAGCAAAAAAAAGTAGCTTATTGATTCCGGAACAATTTTTCCATTTCTGATTTTTCTTGGTTTTCTCCTTCCTTTTTTATTTATTCTTCATCTTCTTCCCAGTCTGCCATCGGCTCGCCGCCGGCGACCGACCACTGGCCCATCTTCGGCGACCGACCACTGGCCCGTCGTCGGCGACCGACCACCGGCAACCGGCCAAGGCCAGTGAGGTCGGCCCTTGCCGCCCCTAGTGACAGCGAGGTCGGCCTCGCCTTGGTCGGGCGAGGCTTAACCTCGCCATCATCTAGCGATGGCGAGGTCGAGCCTCGCCTTGGCCGGGCGAGGTTCAACCTTGCCGTCCCCGGGGGTGGCGACGGTGAGGTCGGCCTCGCCTTGGTCGGGTGAGGCTTGACCTTGCCATCATTTGGCGAGGTCGACCCTCGCCCAGCCAAGTCGAGGCCAACCTCGCCGTCGCAACTAGTGAGGGCGGTGGTAAGGTCCGCAATGCCCTCACCGCCCTTGGTTTGTGGCCGTTCACCGGCGTCGGCGACCAATCGTAGCCAAGGAAAAATAAGAAAGAAATATTAAAAAAATCAAAATATTATTAAAAAAAAGAAATTTTGTGTAGTTATCAAACGCATTTATGTTTTTTTTCTATTCTAATAATAGAAATTTTAGACAGTTACCAAATGCTTTTAAATGCTTAAAAATTATTTCCCGACACAGAATAAAAAAAAATAATTTCTAAGCAGATCAGTTCCTAGGTATAGAATTGTTACCATGCGCATCCCAAATCGCCAACCGATCACCCAAAAGAACGAACTCGAGGACATCACAGTTCACAAAGTTCTTCAATTTTTTGTTCAGTAAACCTAAAAGACATCTGATGAAATCGTACACATGCTCGTACAAACGACTCAAGGAATTCACTCAATGAATCCATCTCGTTACGATACAGAGGTCGAGCAAACGGCGAGAACCGCACGAACTTTTCTTTTCGAAAGCACGAAAATCCTCGACTTGGGGTTTTTTTTTTTTTGGGCGGGCACAAAAATTTACGATAGTCCACATCTCTCAACCAACTTAGGAAAATAAGATGGAGGGAATGATTGAAAGCCAACCATGAGCCAAATGAAAACGACTCCACTTCTCTAGAAGGGACGAGACGATACGTACGGCCCCCACAAAGAAGAAACGTGCGACGGACAATCGCCTCCGCCCCGTCATCGATGGCGACGGCAAGGTCATAGTTATCCTCCGTACAGCCAAAAACCATCCGACAAGCACAACCACGAACAGAAAGGTGGTGGTGGTGGTACGGTGGTACAGTGGTACAGAGGTTCTGCGCCGCTGATACCGGGACATGCGGGAGGGACAACCGACACGTGTTGATCGCGGAGCTCGCTCTGTCTCTCTCTCTCTCTATGCGCGTCTCGACCGCGTACGGTTCTTGCCAGGATTCGGACACGGTCCGGGCAGGGATCGAGACGAATTGGAGTCTTGATGAGACGACGGAGAGTTGCTCGGGGACCGTCGTATCTACCCACGGGCCACGTTCGCCGTGCCCGAACCCTACGTGCGAGTCGAATCACGATCGAGATGTTGATGTAATTCTTAGGACTTTGTGCGCGTGCGTTCAATGTCGTGCGGGTTTTGATGGTCCGGGTATTTTGATTGAAGCCTAGCTAGCAATGTGATTATGCCGTGCGCGCAAATATCATCGTCGTATGTAGAGAATGAAAAAGAAAGATACCCTGTACCTTATGACTACAGTTTGTTTTAATTTAAGGAGACGGGAACTCCGGAGGCTAGGAGAGTGATCGAGATTACCGAACGGTTCCACGCTCGAGCATAAAGTGAGCAAATGAGGCTTGTATGGAACGTGAATTTTACAAATATAGATGTGTTGACACCAAAAATGACCAACTTTTAGTTATAATCGACAATCGGCTGATTTAATTTATAGTAATACAGTTGGTGAACAGCAAAAGTCGTCAATAAAAAGAGCAGTTGGATAGTATCGATAACTCGCCAAGGAAGCTATCAACACAAAACATCAGATTTTTGGGGATGATAGTCATCTATATCGACGTGTGATTGGGAGTGACTATGGTTTCAGATTCGTAACGTCTTGTGATCGCAAATAAGATTAAAAAGTTATTTGTTTTGAAGATAGAATCTGGAAGTTATCTTTTTTTTTTTTAATTCAATAATATTTGTACTCGTCGACTGTACTCTTTCAATAACTGTGTCGTACTCTTTGTAAAAGCCTCCTTTAATCGATAAAGAAACTCAATGTTCTTGCAATTGCATCTTTATTTTTACTCTTCAGCAATTTAAATGGCTGGCTGAGGCATCATATACACGTGGCTTCCTTCTTCCTATCGGCTTAAGCTTTCGAAGCAGTCGGCTACCGTCCCACGAAATCTTTCATATATATCCTCCCATTCCAGGTTAGTTACCCGTCACCACACAAACCCAATCATTGAGATATGCAAACCTAATCTACCACGACTTATGCAAATGGCTTTATAGGAAGTTAGGTCATTACTTAAAGTCTCCCTAAGTTAATCAATCGATGGAAATTTGATGGATGTACATTGAACTTGTGATTACAAAAATTTGCGTGTGCAAGACAATGTCCAACATGAATTATTGTTTGATTAGTCGCTCTCTTGTCTTTATTCAAGTCCACCCACAACTGTCGGTTTTTGGTGTGAATGAGAAGAAAACACTTGTCATGGGGGATTTCCAAAAAGACTTGGGAGCCCCGAAGTCGGCTACCAACCATTCAAATTAGGGAAAATGATACAAACAGTCCCTGAATTTTGACTCAATATATAATTTGATCCCTGAATATTGAATTTGTTCAATGTAGTTCCTGAACTTTAACTTAATATCCAGTGTGATCCCTAAAATTTCAATTTATTTAATATGATCTCTGAACTTTTGGTACATACTCAATATAATCTTTAAACTTTATAAAAATGTTCAATGTAGTCATTCCATTTATTCAAGTTTAAGGACTATGGGACTAAATTGAACATGTACCAAAAGTTCAAGGACCACATTGAACAAATTGAAAGTTTACGAACCACATTGAATATGAAGTTAAAGTTCAATGACTATATTGAATAAACTAAAAGTTTGGGGATGAAATTGCACATTAAGCCAAAGTTCAGAGACTGTTTATGTCATTATCTTTTTGAATTATGTAGATTCTTTAATAAAAAATTGTATTTACTGATCGATTCGTTTTGATTATGATAAGGATTTTGTACAATCATTAATAGAGATAAGTGCACCTAAAGTCTTAAAACTTATCTTCAAACTGAACAGCCTAATTGCTTGCCTTTACTTGTCTTAGAATTTCATTTTTCTTGTGTTGATGTGACATCCAACACATGGTGTTGGATATGTTTTGAGAAAGTAATAAAAAAAAGCCAAGTCGGCATTTTCCGTTAGCGAAATTGGACGAAATTAACGAAAAGGACTTGATTATACTAATTTGACAAATTTTATGACTTAATTGCATTTTTTTATAGGGCTTTAGAACTCAATTACACTTTCGCAACAAGTTTTAGGATTTCAAGTACACTTATCCTATAAATATAAGTTAAATGTCTTTCGATATAAAATTTTAACTCGCCTATAATGTATGCTATGAAGTATATTAGATATTTTACAATTGAAAGCTTATTGAAAGAATAATTATTGAGCTATAAATCATGTAACACCAAGCAAAATGTATTATGAGTGATAAGTTCCAGAATGGGTAGGTTCAATTAAGGTGGGTTCTCAATTTTTAGAATCGAAAATCAACCCTGTCGACCTTGGACCCGGTCTAGCTAGAACCGAACCGGTCAATTTCAAGGTCAACTGGGGAACCGACATGTGCCCCAAATGCACATCAATTAGCGAATAAACAGACCTAGACCAGCTCATTCAAAAGTTACCCCCAATGTCAAAATGACAAACTGAAGAGGCAATGGAAGCAGCATAGTTAAACCGCAGATTTCACATAACTATGGTACACATGAAGGAACATTTAAAAACAGAACCAAATGAGTCGAGGTCAGCGAACGAAAAACTGAAAAAAGAAGAAGGCAGGACTTGAGAAGAATGACATGGTGTTGGGACTGGAGGACGATGCTGATGCTACTCCTCTCGTCACTCAAACTCTATTCCATCAATACTCAGTCGTTGAGTCATAAAATCGCTGGCGAAGAGAGAGCATGAGTGAAGAAAGCTTGAGTAAGCGACGAATTTGAGAGAGAGAGAGAGATTGAGGAACTCAAAGATATAGAGAGAAAGAGGCGGCAAGTGTCAAAATGGAGAGAAGCTCAAACGGGTTCGGTTTCCGAATTTAGAAACCAAGAACCAGAATGGTCTCCATGTGAATTGGCCGGACAAGGTAGGTTTGGGTCATTTCCCGGGTTGAACCGGCCTGAATACTTTTAAAGAAGTATTCTATATCACCCAAATTCATTCTGTTTCGTACACTTTACTCTCAAACACCTGAATCGATTTCATCCCCCACCACTCGACCCTTTGCCTCGACGGTCCATCCTCGCATAATTAAAAATGAATGGAGAATCCACCCCTCCTTACCATGGCTCAAAACCAACCCCGGTTCAGATCGAAACCGACTCGGTCCAACCAATCTAAAAACCAAGATGGTTTGGCCCGGAAAAGATCCAAGCCAGAGTCTTTGGAGTGCCATCGTCCGAATCCGGCCCAACCCGCCCATTTGCCACCAATATGGACACTTGAAATCTGTTGGATCTTCAACTTTAAGTCCCCAAAATGGTGCGAACGACTCTTGAAAGTCCACCTCTGGTTCATGGTTTAGAAGATTTCGAGAGTGCCCCTCATTTCTCTTTTCTCTTTTGGGCCTGGATTTGGGCCTCAACAGTCAGGCCCAGTGGGCAGTCAAAATGGAGTGGTCAACGACATGGTCGCCAGATTCTGTGTGGGACCGGCGTAGTGCACTTTCTTTTATTTTACAATTATTATTTTTTCGAATTTTTAATTCCAAAAAAGTATAAAAATTCTTAGGAAATAGCCACAGAAAATCCCAAACTATACACGTTGCTAAGCATTTACCTTACATAAAAAAACCCCGAACTCATACTTGTATGACACATTTATCCTCCGTCAAAGTTCAATTATATCATTATTCGCCCAAAATAAGGTTGGTTTTATTTCACTTGAATCACACGAGTGTTATGTCAACGACATTTGCTATTTTAACATCCATGTAGATAAAATTTTAATGGTTCTCATTAACGGAATTTTAACGAAGGATAAATATATTATAAGGCTACAAATTTGAGATGTTTGGTGTAACGGTTTAGAATAAATGAGTCACCGTGAGCATAATTTAAGGGTTTTTTTTTTTGGGCGTTTATCCTAAATTTGATAAGGAAATCAACAAAACTGTAGATAGGAAGAAGACGTGGAGATGACTTTGATCCGCGAGATTGGCCGACAGGAACGAAGTAGCTGACTCGGATCGGCGTCAAGCGTCGCATCATTTCGCGGATGGATAAGGCGGCTTTGACCAAATCCTCGTATTCCTCGAATAATTATTATAAAAAAAAATTCTGCTATTTTGCTTTTAAAAAAAATAACATTTATTCTGTCAGGTTAATAATATTGGATGGAGATAATGCCGCTCCCCGCCCCTCTCCATTTTCCACCCCTGTTTTTTTTAATTATTATTTCTCCCCCTTTTTCCCATTTTAATAAAAAAATATACAAAAAAAAAAAGATGGAGGTCTTCTGTGTAACTGCATATCATACATGTGAACATATGGGGTGACCCATCTAATCTAAGGAGCCATAAGAACTTAAGTACCCGAAATTTGTGATCATTCGATATAATCTTATGATGTTTTTGCAAAATTCTAATCATTTCACTAAATCTGTGACGCGGGACTTAACCTTATGTTGCTACACATGATTGTGAAAGATCTCGAACGTATTTAACAAGCAGCTTGTTCTGGTGCTACATTCGTCCGTGCCATTTGCGCCTATTTCAATCGGTTGGATCACGCGAAAGCAAGCTAATGTCCGTTGCTTTTAGAGAACGAAACAAAACCTCCTGACGGACTTCTCACTTCCTCAACCCCAGGTAAAAAGGCTTCATCTTTATCTATTTAAAGACAAGAAAAAAATACATAAGACCCAGAAAAAGATCTAATCTCTTGTACCAAATTTGGACAAAATTACACGTGGCTGGTGGTCGTTGGGCCCACCATTCTGGATAATGTTTCCACGTTGGTTTTCTCAGTATATATAGGCACCAAGAGCAAACAGATTATCCCCATCACTTTCATCAAGTTTCTCCAATCACCGTTTCATAGGTTTCATAGAGCCGTTCGAAAGCTGTTCAAGCTTGTGTTATTTTTGTTATTGTTGTCTCTTCTGGGTTTTGTGTTTGATTGTGATATTGCAAAAGGGGAAGGAAAATGTTGGGTATATTCAAGAAGGGTCTGGCTCACCCGCCGCAGGAGCTCAACAGCCCGCACCCGTCGAAGATCGCCACGAGGGAGCCCAAGTTCCCGAGGGAGATCTTGGAGGATTTCTTGGCTACTCATCAGTCCAGCAGCAGCAATGCCTTCTCGGTTAGCTTTGAAGACGGTGCTGTGCTCGCTTATGCTCGCCCTCAGAAGTCCTACTCAGTCCATCAAAGGTAATGGCGATGCATTGGACAGCAAAACTGAAAAAATGTGATGCCTTTATGATGTGATTGACTGCTCCCTTCGCGGCATTATAGCAGATGGCAATCCCCATCAGAGATTGTTATCAAGCAAGCTAGACTTGCAGATGAGTTTAAGTATAGTCGGCATTGCGGTTTATGTCATGCTCATTGGAAGTCTGCTGTCTTATCAATATAATCAAAGTGTTTTTTTCAAAGAGTTCAGCTTCAAGCACATTCAAATTGTGGGGATTTGGCGAATTTCGAATTGCCTTTCCCTAGATTGTTTGATGGTTTGGACAACACATCTATGTACACTGCATTTTTCTTGACAGAAAATCAGTGGATCAAGACTTGTGTTTGTAAATGGGAGAGTTCTGAATTATGCTAAATGTGTTTTTGTTCCGTCTTCGGGGCAGATTGTTCTGTGGCCTGGACAACATCTACTGCATTTTCCGGGGCAGCCTGAACAACCTGAGCAGCCTCATCAAGCAGTACGGCCTGTCGAAGGGCACGGACGAGGCCATGTTCGTGATCGAGGCCTACCGGACCCTCCGCGACCGTGGCCCTTACCCGGCCGACCAGGTCCTCAAGGATCTGGATGGCGACTACGGCTTCGTGCTCTACGATGGCAAGGCGGGGACCATTTTCGCCGCATCTGTAAGTTCTCTCGATAACATCAATCTTGTTCATTATAACTCAAAACCAAATTGACTTGGAGGAATATTTGACAAATCCAAATTAAATGTTACGGTCTTCATGACGAATATAGGGAGCAGAAGAAGGGGTGAGGCTGTTCTGGGGAATTGCAGCTGATGGGTCTTTGGTAATCTCGGACAACTTGGAGGTTGTGAAAGGGAGTTGTGCCAAATCATTTGCTCCATTCCCAGCAGGTTTGTATTGTGTGCTCTAAATTTTTTTCAATAATAAGTAAAATTTCGTGAGATTAATGATATAAAATGTTATAAAAATGGAGAGTATATGCTTAACAATTGAATTACTGAAAATGGGTTATTTTCTTTTTGGGGGGCAGGATGTATGTTTCATAGCGAGCATGGATTGATGAGCTTTGAACATCCGAGGAGCAAAGTGAAGGCGATGCCGAGGATCGACAGCGAAGGGGTCATGTGCGGAGCCAATTTCAAGGTTGATGTCCAGTCCAAGGTCCACGCCATGCCACGTGTCGGGAGCGAAGCCAATTGGGCAATTTGGGGTCAAAGTGCATGAGGCTCGGGGGGGGGGGCCCCGAAGTAGACTACCGACCGTTCGACTCATGTAGAATCTTGGAACAAAAAAATGTATTTAGTGATTGATCCATTTTCATTATGTTATGGATTTGTACGATGATTGTCAGTTGAAATGTTCTTAATGAAAATGTAGATAAGTGTACCAGAATTCCTAAAATTTTCGCAAAACTAAACAACCCAATGACTTGCCTTTTTTATCTTCAAGTTTCCTTCTCCTTACAATATCATTCCTTCTTTCTTTTTCTTTTTTTTTTTTAAAAATTTTACAATGTATTTATTTTAAAAGAAATTTAATGTTTTTTCTGATCCGACGCTTGGTCAATGTCTCATCAATGCTGTATGTCTTGAGAATGTAATAAAAAAAAGTCACGTTAGCATTTTCTGTTAGCCAAATTGAGTGGAGTTAACAGAATGAGAGTTTTAGGATTTCATTGTACTTTTGCAAATAAATTTTAAGATTTATAGTGCACTTATCCTATAAAAATGTAAGTTAAAGTTTTTTCTTTCTGAAATTTTATCCCACCTTTAATGTATTTTACAAAGTATACTAGATATTTTACAATTAAAAGCTTGTTGAAAGAATAATTATCGAACTATAGAGTATGCAACAAGAAGAAAAATGTATTAGGAGTGATCGGTTTTAAAGTGGGTAGGTCATGTTAGGGTTGGTTCCCAATTTTTAGAATCGAAAATCAATCCTGTTGACCTTGGACTTGGCCAAGAACCAAACTGGTCGATTCCAGGGTCAATTAGGGAACTAGCATATCCCCCAAATGCACATCAACTAGCAAAGAAAGAGACGTAGAACGGCTCATTCAAAAATTATCCATGATGTCAAAACCACATAAACTGAAAAAAAAGATACGGAAGCAGCATTGTTAAACCGCATATTTCACATGACTGTGGTAGAATATTGAAGAGCAGAAGCAATGAATCGAAGAGATAGAGAACAGAAAACTGTAGAAAAAAGAAGGCGGGGTTTGAGAAGAATGATATATGGCGTTGGGACCGGAGGAAGATGCTGACACTACTCCTCTCGTCGCTCGAACTCTATCCCATCAATACTCAATCATTGAGTTGTAAAATCACCGGCGAAGAGAGAGCGCAAATGAAGTAGCTTGATAGAGAGAGAGAGAGCGAAAGGTGGCCAGATTAGAGGTGAACAATTCAAGCGGGTTCGATCCCTGATCTTTGGAATAAAAAACCAGACTGGTCCGAAACATCTAAAATGAGGCAAGTTCATGTCGTTTTCTGGGTTGAACCGGCTCAATTGCTCACTTCTAAAACGTACACTTTGCTCCCAAACATCTTAATCAATTTCGTCCCTTGCCGCCACCAGACCCTTTGCCTCAACAGTCCATCTGTGCAGGATTGGAAACGAATGGAGAATTCCACCTGCTCCTTATCATGGCTCATAACCAAGCCCGGTTCAGATCAAAATCGACTCGAGTCCGAGCAATCTGAAACCGAGATGGTTCGGCCCCCGAAACGATCCAAGCCAGAGTCTTCGGAACGCCACCGTCCGAATCTGGCCCGACCCGCCCATTCGCCACCAAAAGGGACATTCGAAATCAGTTGCGATCTCTAACTTTAAGTCCACGTTCATCCAAAACTGATCCGAAATCCGAACCACTCTTGAAAGTCCACCTTTGGTTCATGGTTCAGAAGATTTCGAGAGTGCCCCCAAATTTCTCTTTTCTCTCTTGGGCCTGGATTTGGGCCTCAACAGTCAGGCCCGGCCCAGTGGACAGTCAAAATGGAGTGGTCAACGACATGTTCGCCAGATTCTCTGTGGGACTGGGGTAGTGCACTTTTTTTGTTTTTTGAATTTTTAATTCCAAAAAAGGGATAAAAAAATTCAGTATTAAAATGAACAAAAATGGTAGATGATGGAAGACGTGGAGATGAGTGTGATCCACGAGATAGCCGACAGGAATCCGAGCGGCTGACTCGGATCGGCGTCAAGCGTCCCATCACTTTGTGGATAAGGCCACTTCCTTGAACAATTCCTCGTACTTCTAAATTCAATTATTATTACAATAAAAATTAGCTACTGCTTTTTTTAAAAATAACGTTTATTTTGCCATATCGATATTGGAAATAATATCTATGGGTGTGTAAGATGGACCAACCGAACCGGGAATCGCTCGGACCAGACCGGATCGAACCAGCCAGTTCTAGGCAGTTTCAGGGGGTGTCGTTCCGATTCCTATTCTTTGATGGCGGTTGGACCTATACAAATTATTTGTTTAAGGGCTTCGAGAGATGTGCCGATTAGTATTAGTGGGTAAACATCTTTTAACCATCGAAGAATTTAAGTGCGCGGGATTCATTTTTCGCTCGACCTAACGTCTCGATGCTCTTGCAATCTCCCCGTCAATTCATCGGACCAGAGATGTGGACTTAACGTATGCTGTTGAATGTATTCGTCGAAGATCTTGGAACGCTTTTTTGCAAGCAACTTATTTCAATGCTATACTCATTCGAGTAGTCCGTACGGTATTTAGTCGATTGGATTACGCGAAAGCAAACTAATGTCTGGTTGCTTAGAGAACAAATAAAACTCCTAAAAGACTTCTCACTTCCTCAACCCCAGGTAAAAAGGCTTCATCTTTATCTATTTAAAGACAAGAAAAAAAAATAAATTAAGACCCAGAAACAGATCTAATCTCATGTACCAAATTCGAACAAAATTACACGTGGGCTGTTGTCGTTGGGCCCACCATTCTGGATAATGTTTCCACGTTGGTTTTCTCAGTATATATATAGGCACCAAGAACAGACGGATCTTCTCCCATCACTTGCATCAAGTTTCTTCAATCACCGTTTCATCGGTTTCTTAGCGCCGTTCGAAAGCTGTTCAAGCTTGTGTTATTTTTGTTCTTGTTCTCTCTCTTCTGGGTTTTGTGTTTGGTTGTGATATTGCAAGAGGGGAAGGAAAATGTTGGGTATATTCAAGAAGGGTCTGGCTCACCCGCCGCAGGAGCTCAACAGCCCGCACCCGTCGAAGATCGCCACGAGGGAGCCCAAGTTCCCGAGGGAGATCTTGGAGGATTTCTTGGCTACCCATCAGTCCAGCAGCAGCAACGCCTTCTCGGTTAGCTTTGAAGACGGTGCTTCGCTCGCTTACGCTCGCCCTCAAAAGTCCTACTCAGTCCATCAAAGGTTAATCTCTCTCTCTCTCTCTCTCTCTCTCTTCATCAGTTTAGAATGATGCATTGGAGAACAAAACTAAAAATGTGAGGCCTTTATGATGTGATAGGGACTGCCTACTTCACGACGGCATTATAGCCGATGGCAATCCCTCTCGATCGAGATTGTTATCGAGCAAGCTAGACTTGCGGATGAGTTCAAGCATAGTCGACATTGAGTTTATGTCATGCTTATTGGAAATGTATCTTCTGAATCAAAGTTTTCCCAGAGAGTGGAGTTTCTCAACGAGCACATTCAAAATGCTGGGATTTCGCGAATTTCGAATCGCCTTTCCCTAAATTGTTTGATGGTTTGGACGACACATCTATGTACACTGCATTTTTCTTGACCGGAATTCAGTGAATCAACACTTGTGTTTTCTTTCTTTTTAGTTGTAAATGGGAGAGTTCTGAATTATGTTAAATGTGTTTTTGTTTCCCTTTTCCGGGCAGATTGTTTTGTGGCTTGGACAACATCTACTGCATTTTCCGGGGCAGCCTGAACAACCTGTGCAGCCTCATCAAGCAATACGGCCTGTCGAAGGGCACGGACGAGGCCATGTTCGTGATCGAGGCCTACCGGACCCTCCGCGACCGGGGCCCCTACCCGGCCGATCAGGTCCTCAAGGATCTGGACGGCGACTACGGCTTTGTACTCTACGATGGCAAGGCCGGGACCATCTTCGCCGCATCTGTAAGTTCTCTCAATAACATCTATCTTGTTCATCCAACCGAAACATGTTTTGACTAGGAGAATATTGACAAATTCAAATTAAACGTTGTGTTCTTGATGATGAATATAGGGAGCAGAAGAAGGGGCGAGGCTGTTCTGGGGGATTGCAGCAGATGGGTCTTTGGTAATCTCGGACAACGTGGAGGTCGTGAAAGGGAGCTGTGCCAAATCATTCGCTCCATTCCCAACAGGTCTGTTTGCTTTAAATATTTTTTCGATAATAAGTAAATCATGAGATTAATGAACAGAAATGTTCTAAAAAAGAGAGTACATGCTTAATAATTAAATTACTGATAATGGGTTTTTTTTTTCTTGTTTGTTTTGGGCAGGATGTATGTTTCATAGCGAGCATGGATTAATGAGCTTTGAACATCCGAGGAGCAAAGTGAAGGCAATGCCGAGGATCGACAGCGAGGGGATCATGTGCGGGGCCAATTTCAAGGTTGATGTCCAGTCCAAGGTTCACGTCATGCCACGTGTCGGGAGCGAAGCCAATTGGGCAATTTGGGGTCAAAATGCATGATGATGACCCCTAAGGAACCACCAAGCAATGACAATCGGACAGTTGGATTCTTCTTTTGTAATTTTTTCTATTCCCTGCTTGAATTTTTCGTTGTTGTTTTCTGTTTTTTCCTCTTTCGAGCTGACTTTGGTGGGGTTTCCACTGGGGAAAATTGCACCATGCCCCTGATTTTTCTTTGCTTTCTGTACATGTTTAACGCTTTAGAACATCAATAAAAAGGATGTGATTTGAGAGCTGACGCAGATTTACATTCCAATTGGATTTGTTTCTATATGAAGTTTTGGTTTTCATATATATCTTCTTCATTGGAAGGTATAATTGGGATTCCCTAGTTTTTGTCTTATACATATTCGTTGCATTCGATTTGTTAGAGGCATATCGCCGCTTCAAATTGTCCATTAGGAGTACATACTTCTCGATTCTTGATGATGAACAGCTTTTGGTTTAGTGAGTAATTCGACTCAACTTGCATGTGGCAATCGACCCTATTCTTGTTGACTCATTCTCTCTAAAGATCACTCTGGATTGTGATATGAGACTGAAGATGGGCATCGTTTTTGACTTGGTCTACTCAGCTTTGCTGATTACATTTTAATTTCTTGCATTCTACACGTTAACTATACATCAAATAGATAACAGTGAGAAAAATGAACAAACCATTCTGAGAGCAAGAATGTTCTTACAATAGTGAAAACATGAATAAAAAATCGGGAAGGTTTTTGCGCTGCATTTTGACTCGGTGCACACAGAGATATTACAATGGACAAAGTAGAGAGCCAAAATATAACAGAGAGAAGCATGAATAACCAACCAGCCATTCTGAAACAGCTCGTCGAATGGAATTTCAACTGTTCGGTAGCTTACACGAGCAGCGTTTAGAATGAAATCTGCTTTTTTTTCAAATGTGAAGGTGATGCAAATGGATATAACTAGTTCATCACTAGCAACAACCTTACAAACAATCCAGTCAATAAATTGTAGATCAGTCATCTCCCTACAAGTGCACTATCTCTAGGGGAAGATAAATCAGTCTCCTATTTTAGGGAAGGAAGAGACAATTGGCAGATATGACCCATTTGAGCTTTCAGACAGAAATTGGAGTTGGAAACTAACTGATGCACCAAATATTCCGTGTGCCCATTCAGAAAAGCAGAAATCTGCACTAACTTGAGGTGGATATGTACAATGACCAAGCATCGGCTTGTCTACGAAGATCAAAAAGAAACTTTCTCGCAAGAGTTATCTTCCAATGGCGGAATAGGTCAGATGGGAAGATAGATCACTTGACATCCACGAAAATCTGCAAGTATCCAGAAGAAATTAAAAAAAACATAACAAACAGCATATCACGTGACCCATCAATTACCAAAAAAATTAGATTACGTGATTCACAAATGCTATGTAGAAACGATGTTAACTTTGTTGACAATTCCAAGTTAACACTAGAAATTCATATTGAGCACGGTTTGTTGAACATGGCAGCTCAAGGGCGGAGCAAAACCATCTTGCAGACCTGTATGGCGTAATGCAATTTTAAGTGTCTGGAGGAGAAATGATTTCACAGGAAACCTTCTTATTTTCTAGCTCAAAGAGCATATGCTTGCAATAGGCACCAAGAGTTTTATCATGGAGTATATTCATGACATGTAGAGAACGCTCTGCTTTTAGCAATACCAGAAGATTGCCCGTGCCATACACAAGGCAATATTCTTTATATGATCTATTTTCATCAACCAAAATGTAGATAAAGCAACACACCAATGTATTAATGTATTAAGAGAATTTGTATAGTTTTTATATTATTAGTTATGTAATGAAAAGCTTAAAATAAAATAAAGTAAAACATGGTTATTATTCACCAAACACGGTGCCACGTTTTTAACCTTTACAAACACAGTTTATTTACTCAACATACAATGTATAAAATAATCAGTAGTACGATCTCCAATATTAATGAGAAACTTTAATAGTAAACCGTCACTTGATTTTGTTCACCTATTAGGTAAACTTCTCCATGATCTTAAGGCAAATGTTGATTTTTATTTTCTGATAGTCAGGCAAATACATGCTAATGGATCCAAACTTTATCTTGTTTATGAAATAATATCTATAAAGTCACTAAAGTGTCACAAATGAAGCTTTAGTGATTTATTTACTCAACGTACAATGTATAAAATAGTCAGTAGTACAATCTCCAATATTAATGAGAAAATTTAATAGTAAACCGTAACTTGATTTTGTTCACCTATTATGTAAACTTCTCAATGATTTTAAGGCAAATGTTGATTTTTATTTTCTGATAGTTGGGCTAATATATGCTAATGGATCAAACTTTATCTTGATTATGAAATAATATCTAGAAAATCACTAAAGCCTCAAAAATGAAGCTTTATTTATTATACATGAAAATCCTTAATCTTATGGAATATAAGGTTGTCAAACATAAAATTAAAGAAGTTTCAGTTAATAACATTGGCCAAAAAAGGAAATAATGATATCGGTATTGATATTTGGCTTGAATATTGAAGGAAAACATTACTTTAAAACAATAGTGTTATTTTGTTTGAAAAATGTAAAAGTATAAACAGAAACAGAGAGAAAAGAGCTAACTAGTTCACTATGGAACGCAAATTCACCAACTCTCACATGGCTACTCTCCTATTATGAGGTCAACACTTGGGTCAACCAACCAAGTTTAATGTACTCAGATTTGTGTCTTCAAACCGAAGATATGCCAATTTTGTAAAGCTACTCATGGATTCAGCCATTAGATAGTCCATTTCAACCTCCAGCACGAGACAAAGCCCAAAAAATGTCAGGGAACCAAGTCATATGATATGCGCACTGCTGCATAGCCATTGCAAACAGAGAACTGATCAAAAGGACATACCTCCCAATCTGGCAACAGATCATAGCTTTTGGCCTCTGTTATGTCAAACACAGTAATGCCTGTAATTCTCTGAACTCCAAGTTTAGTAGCAATCAAATTCTGCACAAAAGTAAGGTGACTGGAGAAATTCCTTTTGGAAGAGAAACAAGTAGATGAGATAAGAAAGGAACAAGCCAGATTTCAGGAATTAGCCAAATGAAATAAAAAAGGTATATGCGACAGATATGTAGCATAAAAATTGATGACATAGTCAAGTGCTCATGATTAATGAGAGATACATAAGGCACCTCAGTATTCATCCACACAATTAAATCATCCAGAACTGGAACAATTTAAGATGAGAAAATAAGTGGCTCTCGCAGCATCAGGATACAGAAGTGCATGCAGTTTGCAAATAGTACAGTTCTTGCAGAAATAAAGAGAGCAAAGGTGACATGGAATGTTGAACGCAATGACAAAGGACTCTCTCTCTCTCTCTCTCTCTCTCTCTCTCTCCACATTTATTAAGAAGGGGCAATTGGTGGGCCACTTCAAAGGTCAGGTACATCATTTCCTACATTCTCCTTTTGTCTATTCAGTTAATAGCGAGTCCGAAAGGCAAAATTCTGACTTTGATGTGACATCAGCAGACACTAGTGAACATAAAGACACTGTGCAGCTAGCCCGGTCATTTCATGAAAGGTCCCTTGAGAAAAGGCTTAATTCGTTAGACCTACTTCAATTTATGAATGTATAGCATTACTGAGGCAACCGATAGATTAAATTTGATAATTGAGAAGAAGAACTCATCAGAGACTCAGGCTGGTTTGCCACATGATTAATGGATTGGAAAAATGTTTTCACTCACCCTGTTCTTTTGTTATGCACAATGCCCCTGACAATTTTTTCCCTTAATTTTAATTGCGGATCACCTACTGCCTGAAGATGCAAATGGTACTAAAAATAATTTCTTCCACAATCTTGCATCATCCAAACACTTCAATACTGGGCAGGGGCACAATGCAGTGAGCATCATCAGAGAAAATCTACCATGATGTGTGAGTCGCAAAGTTAGATAACAAGTTCCAAACCAAGCAGATAAACTAATGTAGGAAGCTCAATTACTTAAAGCATAATTGCAATATGGTAGATAACACTTCACAGAAGCTACACAAAGGTATAGTGAAGAAATCCAGGTAAAAAGCTTGAAGAACATTATCCATACCAGCGCGAAATCTGATGAACCAAATGCCTCCACCTTTGGTAATGCCTACGAGGTTCAAATGAACATTTAAAAAAAAATAAGTAATCAAAATCCTCACTGACGTAAAAGGGACACGTTTCCAAGTTACACCAATTTCCCATTAGGTCCACCTACTGCATGCTATCAGATGATGACACAAGCTTAAACACAATAGAAAGGCATGTTACTCCTGAGAGTACTCTCTCTCTCTCTCTCTCTCTCTCTCTCTCTCTCTCTCTCTCTCTCTCTCTCTCTCACTCTCTCTCTCACTCTCTCTCTCTCTCTCTCTCTCTCTCTCTCTCTCTCTCTCTCTCTCTCTCTCTCTCTCTCTCTCTCTCTCTCTCTCTCTCTCTCTCTCTCTCTCTCTCTCTCTCTCTCTCTCTCTCTCTCTCTCTCTCTCTCTCTCACTCTCTCTCTCTCTCTCTCCCTCTCTCCCTCTCTCTCTCTCTCTCTCTCTCTCTCTAAGAGGAAGAGAAAGGAGCTACAGCTAAAGAGGAAGCCCTGGATGAAGCACACATTTTCTGATTCTGCTTGTCTGACAGAATTCCCTTTCATCAGTATAACATGTATTTGCAGCATAAGAAAACATTAAATTTTTAACCACAAAGCATGTTGAGGTCAACACCGGACATTATCAACTTTAAGTATCCGTCAACACACTGAAAGCGCAACAAATTTCATGCAAAGGAAGCTTTTAAAAGCTAGATCATCTGATTACCATCTTTTGAAGACCATTAACCATAACAGCCCTGTCCTCAGGTGAATCATTCTGCGATAACCAAACTTCAAAGGGGCCCAATTCTCGGTCCATCAAGTTCATGAGATTGAACCGTACCTGTAGCATGCATTAGTAATTGTGAGTTCCCAATCAATGGACGAAGAAATAAGCATTTTTCTGGGAGAACATAACATTTAGGCAAGTGAGACTAATAAGGTTCATTAATTGAAAGGATGACTCCAATAGTCACTGAGAGAAGCATCATAAAGTCCTGATCAGCCGCCTCAAATTAATAAATCAGAATGGTATGTGAAACTTTCTATTTATAGAGACAAATCATATGGCACAGTAATTATGGAACTAACCGAGAAGGATCTTCCCAAGTTAATATTGTCTGGAGTCTCTACAATACGCAAGTCCATATCCTTGCGGGTGATGGCCTGCGAAAGAAGACAGTTCAAGAAATGGATATACTCTTCAGTATCAGATAGAGGTCAAAGTTATAATGGAAAGACGTTTGGAAAGGGCTCAGATTGCAGTTTTTCAAATTCAAATATTTTAAGTTTACATAATGCATAGCCATGCCCTAACAGTTTAGCCCTCAAAATACATCATGTCCTCTCATAAAAGCACAAGCAGATTATCAGCTAAAATGCCCTATGGTTAGTATGCTTGTTAAATTTGCTTGTCCACCACTACCATGGCATTTTCCAAGCAATAGCGTAAGTGGTATGCCAGATCAACCATTATATGTCTCCTCATTGCAGTATACCAAAACATCACCAGAAATAGACACTCCACAAGAAAAAGCATATCCCACCCAGCTAAAACCTAAGTTCATCATTGACCCCAAAATATAACAAACACCACAAAAAGAAACTTCTAAGTACAACTAAGTAACTTAAAAGAGAATCTAACATAATGAAGGAAACAAAGCAACTGCAAACCACTGCATAATGAGAAAATACAAATACTTATTCTTATAAAATGGAAGTCAGATGAACTAGAATTTCCTATCCACAAGCTCAAAGGACACTTACAGTCCCAAGAATCTGCTGTGTCTGTAAACGACCAGGTTCACCCAGATTTGTGCGCCATGTGATCTGAAACTTACCAAGAATATTATTTCCCTCAACTTTCATCTGTCCATTACTCTGCGAGGATGATTTCAACTGATAAAGATAGTTCTGAATTCCTCCACCTGATCTGATCAGGATTGGTGGCTTAAATACCTCTCTGTAAGTCAAAAAAATCACTGCCTCTTGGCATTCACATTTTTATGAATAGAATGGCATATAATATGTGGATTTTACTAAGAGATCCTTTACATACTTAGCTGGAGAATCTATCTCGGACTGGTGCTCATCAGCTTTTAACATTGTTGCACCCCAGTATTGTGCTGGCTCAAATTCAACTTGGTCCATATACAAGTTCGATTTGGTGTGATTTTCAATACACGCTTCCAGAAATGTAGTTTCCTGGTATATGTTTTCAAGTTGTCACATCCTAATATGGAGGAGCAACATACTGAGATGTTTTGTCCTCAGCATATAGAGCATTTGTTCATGGTATGAAAAAAATGTCAACCAAAACAGTTAAAAGTTGAAGCTCATAAATGTAGAAAAAGCAATGAGCTTGATTATCAGCATTTGTGGAACTGTCTTAGCAAGGCTTTTGGGACAAAATCTTACGAGGTTGGACAGCTTCAAATAAACTCTGTGAGAGAAAGGCATAGTAGTCTGCCAGTTATGTTGATCAAGCTTATGCCTAAAAGGATTAAAGCAACATCCAATGTACTAAAGATACACAACTTCTAGCACATCATAACACAAAAACAAGTTTCGTTTCAACAGACTTCTGGACACTGCTATTGTTCGACAAGTATTATTAAGACAATCATCTCCTATAGAGAGGAATGCACCTGAATAGAGATAAGAGAGGAGTCTCCTCATCCAACCACAAGGCAAACACAGAGGCCAGCGTGATCCAACTTCACCCCCACCTCTAATGAGAAAAGGAGACAGTGGAGCACACAGGAGTCCCAATATTGTAAAACAAAGAGACCCATGCAAACTCTGAAATGCTAATGATTTTCAGGAGAGAGAGAGAGAGAGAGAGAAGAGGTGAATGATAACAGAACAAATCATTTTGAGAACCAAAACCATTAACCAATTAGCTAATTTGATCTTTTCATTAAGCTATCTAATCTGATGACAAAATTAATTGCCACTATAAACTTCTGCAAAGAGCTAACGATAGGATCTAGCGCGTAGTTCCTGTAAATGTACTATAAACATCGAGATAAAAACTGTAACTTACATCAACTAAATTAGCCAGTCTCAACATACCTTGATCACACGGACCTGCAAAGGCAAAAAAGAACATTAAAATCGACGTCAGACACAATATCATGTTTAAACAACCAAGAAATTCCGCCATTGCCACCACAGCACAATAGAAGCAATGTTGTCTATGCATACATATCATTCAAATTTCAAGTACTAAAAAGAAATACCATCTTGCAGCCAAATGAACACTAAGATGATACCTTTGTCCTCACGGAAAGCGGATTCGCAACAACGAATTTGAAAAACTGAGGAAGATATTTTCTTTCTCCATCACCGTCAGAATACAATGCCGTGCAAACCAGGCTGAAGAAGAAGATCAGCAAAAAAGATAAGATGCGCAAGTTCGAATCACAGACACCTTTGCACGCCTAATTGAAAGTATGTCATCAAAACAAAGTATAGCGAAACTCACGTGTGAGCTCCAAGTTCCTTCACATCGTGTTCCACAATAAAATCATAACGCCCTCCTGCACGTATCGTTTCCACCGGAGCCTTGGAAGTATCCAAAAGCAAAATCCGCTGCTTCTCAGTTTGAATTTCCGCCTGTAAACCAATCTTTCAGATAGACACACTAATCACAACAGCCACAGTACACCCATGAGTCTAGACATATCCACGCCCTCTTCGCTTCGCATCATCGACAATGCCATACGTAGGCAAGCAAAATTTAAACCAACCAAAGACAATAAAGCTCGACCATTGAACTACTCTACACTTTGAAATCTGCATCTAAGAAGTGAACGCACCGACCTTAATCGTGACGTCCCTGACTTCAAAACTCGAACTGTTGTTGATGCTAACGTAGCTGCAAAACGTCTCTCCTAGATAAATCGCCCTGCAAAACACGAACGACTCAGATCAGCGCGCCAACCGAACCAACATCATGAAATTCCTCTCGACAGAACTTCCGATCCAAAACGCAAAGAACGCAAGATCGACTCCGATCGATACACGCCCGCATCGCATCGCATCGCATCGCACTGGCATCCTCCCTAACCGCGAACAGAATTCACGAACCCGAAGGCCTGGGGGAGGAGGAGGAGGCCGGAGAGGCCCATGGCGTCGGCGGGGTCGCGGAGGAGGAAGCGGGAGCGGTAGGTGGGGTCGGGAGCGGCGGCGAGGTGGGCCGCGACGAGGGCGGGGAGTCGGGCGGCGGCGAGGGGGTCGTCGAGGATGTCCTCGCCGGCGAGGAGGTCGGAGGGGTGGGCGAGGAGGGGAGGGTCGACGAGGAGGGAGGGGCGGCACAGCCGCATCACCCGGAAGGCCAGCGAGTGGGGCCCCTGCGTCGAGCTCATCGTTGCTCCGCCGCAGATCGCCGCCGCCGCCGCCGCCGCTTCCGATCGGCAAGCAAGCTCTCTCTCTCTCTCTCTCTCTCTCTCTCTCTCTGTGCGACGGTCTGAGATTCAGTTGGTTTTGAAGTTCTTCAGACGATCGACGACGGCCTCCGATCGCGACGCATCATCATCGTCGTACTCGCTTCATTCCATCGCATGTTTGTCAGAAAATTACGCAAATGTTCTCTCGTTCTTAGTATAACGTGCAATGTCGTCCCTATCTATGTGGTCCTTAACGTGCAACGTGATTTATAAACTTTGAGTTTATTCGACGTGATTCTTAAATTTTAACTTAATATGTAATATCGTTCCTAAATTTTTAATTTATTTAATATGATTTATAAACTTTCGATAGATATTCAATTCGAATATCTTTCCTCCTAGGTGTGGTGTCTTTAGATGCTCTCTGTTCAGACACGCAAGCGAGGAAGGATGGGGATTTCCGTGCGAAAACTGACTGATTCGGCCAACAAATTAAATTCTTCAGCTATTCCTTCTTGATGATTTGTCGTTTGTTGTTTGAGCGAGTGAGGTACAAGGATTGAACGAGCGAGGGAGAGTCGGTAACGAGCGAAAGTTGTGAGGGCGAGCCAGGAACAAATGAGGGTTGTTAGGCTCGAACGAGCAATGGTGAACCGCAAGCGAGCAAGGAGGGTGAGTCGCAAGTGAGAAAGGAAGAGCCATGAGTCTCTAAGTGAGATAAAAAAAAACTCGGAACAGGGAATGGCACCGGTTCTAACGGGAACTAGACCGGTTTTCAGGGCAATCCAATTTGGGTCTCGGGAAGAGCTGGTCCGGTTGCCTAGCCCTATGTTTTACCGTTAGCACAGACTAATCACTGTGATTACATAAACATCGGCCGTGATTACAGTTAGCAAGAATTACGACCGCAATTACATCGGCCGATACCAATCACTGTGATTTCACGGGTCGACGCACGGCATTATTTACCGTCTCTTTTCAGCATTGATTTTTCCCTGACGAATCCAGCAAGCAGAATGAACCACTTCTCGACAGACCAAGAATCACAAAAACATAAACATAAGGAGAGACCTCGAAGTTTAGCCTCGAGTTCAGAGAAAGTGAAGGGAATTGCCCTGTGATGTTTCTACATCGTAGCATGACAAATTACGATATACTTGGGCCAGAAAGGAAAATGCACATGTAGAACAAAGATATAACCATCTCAGCTGCATGAATAGACAACTAAATTCCTTTACAGCAGTTTTTCAACTAGTACCTGCCGCGCTAGCGGGACTATGATAATTACAAGGAAACATTGACACATGCGAGTAGAAATAGATCGAAGGAACCAAACAGATCACCGCCTTCAAAGCAGCACCATTTCGCTGTCAAGGTTAAGAATCTTTGCTGAAGCGAGTTGTTCAGCTGAACTACTACAAAATGTACGAAGATGTCTTGTCATTAGGCCTTCCCGAGTCGGCTGGCGCATCTCGACTTTCTTTCATTAACACCAGAAGCCATGCGGATGGATCAAAAAATGAGTAGATAGGAGAAACGTTCATTTATACACCAGAGGAAAGGGGATAGGGAACGAGGGCCATTTACACAACTCGGACCCAAGCTCCACCACAGATGGGACATCCGTGAACCCACCGGCTGATCCAATAAGTCTCCCGCTCATTTTGATTAGGTGGACTAGCGGAGCCTGGCGAAGCAAAAGCAGAAGTCTGCCTCAAGCATCTCATGCATTTATACCACATTCCCTCCAGACCAGTTTTCCACACGGCTGTGATGACGTCCCTTCGAGATCCCATTATACCAAGATATGCGCCCAAGCCCACTGAGGTATTCAATCCAAAAGCCGCATCTCTCTCTGACATCCTACGCTTCCTTGGCCATAAATTGAGGACCCCAGGATAAGCATCAAAAGCTTCCAAAGAGTTTGAATCCAAACTACCATTGCTCGATTTCGGGTTATCCTCAACTGGACCTGCATCATCTGGATCAGACCAAGGACCACCGTACATATTGCGCCTGTGCCACTCTTCAGCAGGCGGATGAAGTTCCAATTCGCGAAGCAACAAACCAGCTGCATCTGCACCTCTAGGCCGGGGCATACTCTAGATAGCCCACCAGATAGAAAAAGGTACAACATACATGAGTTTATACACTAAATCCGGAACTTCACAACTTAAAACAAGAATGTGTCACATAAAATACAATCCTAAATCTCATCCTTTTCAACCTGGTCTAGTGGCCCATAGATTAAGTAGAACCAAAATCCAAATCACATAATCAGTTCGAGCATGTAAGCACCTGCATCTTTGCCCATACAACAAACAAATAACTACAGGCAATTTGCCAACATGCTAACTGGACACTACAACAATTTACATGAAGATGCAAGAAAAATACATAGTATAAAGATAATACAGCATCAAGTAAATCCAGTATTACCTGCATATATGGACCCAGGGATGCTTCCACAACTTCAGGCAATACAGTATAATTCCCATCTATGTAATGCAATCGAACCTGAATGTGGGGGCTCCCAACCTGAGAAACTGGTAAAGGATGTGACAGAGGAGCCGTTCGGAGACACAGATCTCGAAGGATAAGAAAAAGGACCTTCACCTACAGGATAAAAATGTCTGAGTCTTCTACACAATATCCTTCCTATTGCTGGGGTACAGAAAAAACATTGCATCAAAAATATATGGGCAAAATCTTGGCTATTCTTACTAATTCATCAATGAAAGATGGAACAACAAAACTGAGAGCTGCCAAAGATGATTTCCACTTAAAAACAGAAGTCAAAAGCTCAAAGCCGGAAATTATTGGAAGTTAAGACCAAAAAAACTAAGCCTTATGTCTACCTCTTCAAATGTGTATCCTTGGCCAGCATTACCCGACCCCAATCTTGACCTTCCAGCAGGACCTTCTTCTGCTGCCTTTGATCCAGTCGTCATCTGACCAGCTCGAGCTCCCTGACCTTCATCTGACCTGGTGATAGATGATGCCGGCTTTGTGGAAATAGAATTTATTTCTTCAACCTTGCCAGGGCCACCAGGCTGTGGTTTTTGCACGTTCGAGTCGCTAATTCTCTGAGCAGTACCCGCAACACGGCTTCGCCGGAAGAAATAGCAAAAGAGAAGAAGTTGGCACAATCTGTGGAGGAAATGGCAGTCGCCAATCAGTCTAACAGCTGGTGTTCCAGGAAACGTTCCCGTGTTGATACTGATTGGCATGAAGGATGTGGGACCACTTATGGGGGGAGCTGCACCAGAGGCTCCTTCATTTGTGTTACTAATCTTGGCAATAGCACCTTGCACCCAGGCATTTATCTGGGTGCTGCCAGAAGAGCTTGCAGTGCCACTTTGACCAGCTGAAAAGGTAAAGGAACACTCGAAAATAAGAGAGGCTGGTTAAGAAAAAACCATCAAAATTTACAGAAGCTTACCACTTGAACAGTATGATATTTCCATGTTTCTCAATTCTAACCGTATAAAAAACACTACTCAGGCTCTTCACCCAAAAAAAAAAAAAAAACACTACTCAGGCTGTGAATTTAACAACTTACCCAAGATGTTTCATATATGATTTATAACCCAACTTTTATTCTTCGGATCAATCAATTAATGACTTAAGAGGATCTGACTGGTATTAACCAATATCAGTCAATAATTAAGGTGCTAAAAAACTTGTTTGAGGCTAAATAAACTCATACAGGCCAGACTAATCTACTACAACTTAATCAACTTTTGTAGAGAGATGGAGCCATTGTTCTTCTTCCCTTTATTAGTGTGCAGATTATAAGATTACAGAGGGCACTTCTGATTTGAGAACTTTTCAGATAATGTCTGGAGAGATTTAAGTCAAAATTCTCATAACATCATTAAAATCATTACCTTGTCTATCAAGAGACGTGTGATAGAATTACTACTTCAACACAAATAAACAGAGACAGAGAAAACTTGCACAACACAGAAGAATCACATCCTGAGAATTTACATTTTCCCACTAAGGTAGAATAAAGTTTGAAGGTGAAATCTTAATTAAAGGGCAATATGAACATCATTATTTCCAATTTCAACATTAATACCTAGCTTACGTGGTCTATCCAACCTTCCTAAGCAATTCCAGAATTTGTGATCGAACCAGGCACTTACGCTTCGATTCAATAGTTTAACAACCATGGTGATATGAATGACTGTCAAAGTTCTGTATTTCATCAATCCATCAAACTTGGGGTCTCAAAGAACAGAAAGCTCATATTAGAAAATCCCCAATTTTACCATAGTTAACTCTTGAAAAGCAGCAAATTCGTCAGAAAGTGGAGTGCATGTACCTTGACTAGTCGTGGGGGATGCAGATGTATGGTTTGGACTAGTCACCATGTTCCGATTACTGCCAGGTCCTGCATTGACAGCATGGCTAGCCAATGTGCGACAAAAACTAGCATAGCGCCGTAACCGTGTGATAAAATGTGAAGCCAGATCAAGAACGGCATCAACATAAGCCTGCGAGACACCTTTGACAGTCAGAAACATATACGCTGTCATATCTTTGTTTTCACTGAACTCAATTGCCGTAGTCTAGATAGAAGAAAAGGTCACAAGATGGGGAGGGGGAGGAGACAGCGGAAGGGTACATGACAAATGCATTAATTAAAAGGCGATTGTATTAGATGGCATTTGAAAGTGAATGCTACCCAAGGGAACTATATGCAAGAGTATGTCATAGCCATTTAATTCACACATCGAATGACAAACTTGACATATTACATACATAGCATCATTTGAAAGCCAAAAGATATCTGGGCAACCATTTTTTCAGCAAAAGCTACCGTTCTTTACAAAAAAGCTTATTTGTCCTAGATCTTTTGCAACTAAATTTCACCATCACAGTGTTATAAAGGAATTTCAGTCTAAAAGCAAGACGTGAAGATGGTCATCAAAATAAAGGCCTCAAGCCATGGTAAAACACAGCCAGAAGATCTGCATTTCAAACTTCCACATGACAAATAGGAGATCTAATATTAAAAATCAAAATGAAGGTGAAGGGACCTGTATACTTGGGACAAGGGCCGGTTCAACGGCCAGAGCTTCAGGATCAATTCCAGAAAACGTTTCACTAGATGCCTGCCATGGCTCAGCTACTAATGCTGAAGGATTCACCAAAGCAGACTCAATACCCTTCCCCAGCATATCTAGCAACAACCTAGCTTGCATGTCTAGTACCATTGCCCTGACCTCTTGAGCATTTGTACCTTCCAAAAGCCGGCATTTTATACGGTCAAGACTCTGCATGTGAAGAACAAGTTCTGTTAACCAGGAGGGGATGACAATCTTTTGGCAACTCATCACACATAGATGATACAAAGCAAATGGCAATGTCAGCTTAACAATGCCCCCCTCTCACGAATATGAGAAACATAAGAGCCAACTATATCCAAAAAGAAGCATAATACTTTGCAAACAGCTCAAAAGTACAAGGAATTTGTTTCCCTTTCTCGATTTGTGCTAGCATTTTTAATGGGAACATCTACTATCGCCGTCATTTCCTACAACAAAATCATACAAGCTTGTTATAATCATCAGTAACAGTTAACAGAACCACTATTCAGAATAGTACCACACCTCTTACAAGTATACTCCAAATTGGGAAAGTCTAAACTATTAACAACAGATGAGGAAAGTGAAAACCAGCATTGTCACTTGGAACTCCAAATTACCCCAGATAAATCTCCCCATATTTCGTTTGTGCAAACTCCAGTACTTTTTCCACGCATACAACCAAGCAATTTTAATGCTTAGCAAGTAAGATTTGCATCTATATCAAAAGCTAAACCTTGTAACTTCATGTCATCATGACCCATAGTTGAGCAGTATAACAGCATTTACTCGGAACAAGAAAAACACGCTTTCACGGCTTACAATTTTGTCTTCAAACCAGACTATGTTATGGGAAAGCAGGAGACAAAATAGTTTAGTAATACTAGAAACTTATGCACCCTAGTCCATGTCACATGAAGCCAAAATAAATCGATTTTAAAGACTGCAACATCGGTATGCAAATTATTCCAACTTACAGGTCCATACTGTTGCCTGTGCTGAGTCGAAGCAAGAGAATGGAAATCAGCATCCAAGACCGCAATGACACTATTGAGGGAAACTGAGAAATTAGGAAGGAAGAGAGCGATTTATTAACGAGCAAGGAACCATACTAGTGCACACATATTTTGGAAAGAATATAAAATAAAGAATGAACCTATAAGGTTGGTATTCATGCTATATACTGTTAACGTATCATCACCATGTCATTTCATATTCTTTCCAGTAAAATCAAGATGATACAAATCAGTTTGATAGGAAACAAAGCCTTCTTGAGTTAATTTGTCGTGTTATGGTTGGATTGGATTGGTTGACTGTTTGGGGCAGATTCCCCGTTTAAATAAAAGAGTCAACTCCACCAATCAGGATCCTACAGTTAAAGGGGGGCAAAATGGAAAGGATTGTTTTTCTTCAAAATAGTTGACTAAAAATTACATTTTCATGTTGGATAATAACTCGGTAATGCCAAAGAGTGATTAAGACTGCATAGGTAAAATAGTCAGAGATCGAGGGTTCACATCACCACAACTTTTGTAGTTTTTTTTTTTTTTGGTAAAGACCACAACTTTTGTAGTTCAGAAGACTCAAATCCAAATTAACTCCTAAAGGAGGTCACTGGCAGCAACTAGAAGTTACCGGCAAATGACAATCCAAAGATCTAAATTACCAAGGTTGGTTAATTGCAACCATCATTATTTTGGGATCGAATTGCTTTAGCTCTACCCATATAGGGTAAAGCATATAGTGTATCCCAACTAATACACATGCTTGCTCCCCTGTAATAGAAAAGACTGCAAAAGGTAGCAATAGTGATATCTCGAAAATATCTAGCCAAGAAATCTTCATCAAGAAGCTATCAAGTACCGAGACTTTTTCTCAAGTCAGACATTTCATCGTAATTAGCAGGTTTTTATCAAATAAACGACCCTACTTAGAGAGATAAGATTTGGTTGCTGTAATATCATCAAACTGGCCTATAAGATTTTCATAGTAGTTTCAATGCTTACCAATGCCACACTCGGCAGCACTCTGTGTGCAGCCAACAGCATCCCACCAATCAACACCAACCATAAGACTCCACCAAAACCTGCAGGGACATACAACAGATTCCATCATGCTAAACATTGTCATGCCCCCAAAATCCATATCGAGCTCCTTAAAGGATCAAGCAATAAGCACAGTTGAACACTGGAAACTATTACTGAGAGATACTAGACCAACCTCTCAGCAATCGCACGTTCCCAGGTGGATGAGTTAGCCTTTACTTGACTACTAGGAAGAGCAGGAGGAAGGACACGGATAATCTTCAGTATGGTTTGGTCCTTCTTGCTGTCATGCCAAACGGAAGCTGAACAGCAGCTTGTGGAAGAGAAGGCAGGAGCAGCAATTGCAGAGCCAACATTAATCTGGTAATTATCAACAGCTGCAAAGTTTGGCCCTGAAAAAATGTGGACCCCACCTCGTAGAAAAGCAATAGCGATCTCTCCACCATGTGCAGAATAGACGATTCGAGCAAGTGTTCTGACATCACTTGGCAAGTCAAAGGGATCAAAAGACACCCTTTTTGCCTTCTCAACACCAGAGACAATTGTCTTCACACCATCAGATGTAGGTCCTGTGGCAAGTGATTGATGGGATATAAAATCATTTGTTGGTGGTATGCTTGTGTCAACTTTTGATTGCCAAACTGTTTGCATGGGTGCCTGCCCGCCAAAACTAGAACTAGGGTTACCAAATATTTGATGAATAACAACAGGCTTAAGAGATGATTCCCAGCGTTGTACTCTCCATCCTGTAATTGAAGGACCCTCATCCGGATCATAAGGGGACATGTACTGCCCTGCAAAATGAAGTATCAGTGGTTGGTAAATTCCTACTCAGGGCCCACTGGCAAATAATTCATCCTAACCAGCAAGAAAACAAAATTACAAAATATAACAATAGCCGCATGAAAGAGAGTACAAATAGTTACCCTCGACTATTACAATAGCTATAACAGAGCCGCCACATGTAGGATCAAAGGCAACAGCTGTAACACCCGAACCCCATGTTGTGGTTGCTGCTGATTGTGCTGCAGCTTCAGGACTCACATAAGCCGAAAAGTTTGAAACAGGTGAACAATGCAGAGATACTGCATCATTTAGATCTTGATCTGTCTGCCTTTTGCCTTGCTTCGCCTCAGACAATAAGTACTCTTGCCAACTGAACAAATATGCAGCCAAAGGAGCAAAGCCAGCCCAATTGGGTGGATTGACCGAAGGCGGGACCCCGGGAGTTGCACTAGCCTTTGGAGTTGCTTGAAATCCATTTCCAGGACCAGGAGTGACCTCCCACACAACAACAGTTGAAGGGTTTACAATTGGAACTCCTGCAACATGCATCGCACCACTATCTGTTACGATTGCATCAGCAGCCATGATCCCACTGGGACCAGCACCCAAGAGTCCTTTACTTGTGTGAAACCACTTTGGTGCAACGCCACTCTGACTTGGAGGCCACTGGGACCAGTTTAACTGAACAGATCCAGATGAAAAAACGGAACATACGCAGAGAAAATTGGGCCATCTAGCTGCAACAAGTTTCATGTATCACATATCAAAAACTCAAATTCAGAGAGAGAAGAAACTTACAGGTCATTGTTTTCACAATGTCATAAATCTATATTCAAAAGTAGAGGTCATTCCCATGCTTCCTAGATGGTTCGCTATGGACCCTCTATATCTTTAATAATCAAATTTACATAACACCCAATGAAGTTATTAGGAGGCATAAATCAAAGAGCTTTCAATACAGATTATATTTATACTATCATCTCTCTCAATCCTTAATGTACAAAATTACACTCCATTATCAATTATTCACTCTTCTGCAAAATACCATTGTTGATTACACAGCCAGCACACATACCTATACCTAATTGCGTTTGACAACATAATGAATTTATTGATCAAGAGCATGAATTGGATCAAAATGCAAAGACAATAAAGATGAAAAGAAAGTTAAATGCCAAATTTCTACCTCAAAAGTTATCCAATCAGGGGGCTTCCTAGGTTTACTCTCATCCAAAAGTCAATCAGAGCTGAATCTCAGTAAAAATGGTTCTTCTTTTTGAATAACTGGTAATCCATGTGATATTATTACTTCATCCTTCTCAAACTTTTGTAGGTCTAAGAGAAAAATGCTAGCCAGAAGCAAGAAAGGGGCTGATGCCATAACTAAGCTCACCATGGCAATCACATACCTGATGTTTGCGACTGCTGAGAAAGAAATTTTTCCTCAAGAGTTGACTTCGAATTTGCAAGGGTACTAGATTTAGAGGAAAGCCACCTATACTGATTTTAAAACAAACGAAGCAACAAATAGTGTTCAGAAGACCAATAATACAAACCAACCTAACCATAGCTGATGGTAAAACCAACATAGTAACATGCAAGAGGGTGACACTGAGTCATGGTAGACACCAAAAAAAAAAAAACAAGAACTAGATAACTTTAAAAAGCAATGAAAAAACTGGAGGAGGAAACAGGCATCACTTTCAGTTCTTTTTTCATCAGGAAATGGTTTACTGGACCAGCAATACATCCTAATGCCTTCATTCTTCGAAAAGCATCCCATATTAGAATATATGCAAGGGCATGAAGCTACATGATACCAGACTTTTATGACAATATAAGAATTTTACGCATAATCAAGTACAGAGGAATCATAGATAAGAAGGCTATTCGCAAGTTTATAAAAGAGAGAGACAAGGTGTCAAACATATATCTTTGCTCATAGCACATAATAATACAGATTCCTCCATTCAATTTTTTAATAAAATAGATCAATCAATCATCACTTGAGAATTATATAATCAAATTCTAAATAAAAAATTAAAGCAGAAGCACCAAAATAACATACCGGAGACACCCCCGATAACCACTTTGTAACAACAGCAATATCCTGCCGCCATTGATGCTCACATTGCCAGCAGCTAGCATCCTTTACCAGATTAGCTGGCCCCTGAAAGAAAGAAATACACTGTAATTAGCGTACTCAAACATAATGATGTACCCCATCTAGTAAGACGGAGAAATAAGTTTATTGGCAAGATCTTGTGGAAAAAGGACTGGAGTGTTTGAAGAAAACAACCCAGTTGGTTTGCTTACTTGAAATGGTTGAGTCCAGATAGTGACACTCCCATGAAAATTAGCTATTAGTAGTGCTCGAGGGCATGAGCTAGGTGACCATTCAATAAATTGAACAGAATCTCTTGGAGAATCTGCAGAAAAGTTCAAAGCAAGTAGTTGTAATTCACATTGTTCGGGCACATCCTTTGAAAGGGGAAGATATATCACCTATCTACAAAATAACAGACTATGACTACAAAGATAAAGTCGAATGGAAATAAAGCACGAAAAGAGTACTACTCACCCCAGTGCTCTGGGGTAAGGATAGACATTTATGGTCAGTCTGTTCAAAAGAGAAAACGAGAAAAAGCTCTGTATCATCCTAACCGGGGACAAACTAATCAAGCCATCCAGGTAGCAAGGCCCAGTTTATCCTCAAACTTAAGTACACAAACTTTTCAATGCAGAATATATGATCCTTTCAGTAAACAACAATGGAAACACGATCATTGACTAGGAAAATAGTTCACTTGTTCTCATGAAAGTGCGCAGACCAAAGAACTCACACAGCAAATAATCCTCGCGCTACAATCCTTCGATATATTATCTACATGGATTAATCCTGTTAAACTGATGATGCTTAAGGATCGTGAAAGATGATAAAACATATAAGCAAAAAGATCAATCAAAGTACCTGCTCTGACATTAAAAACAGCACACTCAGTTGGACGCTCGGGGATAACAATATGGATAGGAATCCAGAATGGCGGATTAGCAGTCGAACTGGAGATAGTACAAAAAAGAAATTACTAATTAAAACGACACCTCCACTGCCGAAGAAAAAAGAGAGTAAATGATCTTGCCCAATTCATTCAAAACTATCAAGCATGCAGATCACAATACCAAGTGTGTGTTTAAGGTGGCTTTTGCCTTTTCGCTTTTGGCTTATGCCTTTTCATCAATTTTCACTTCGATCTCATAGTGAACACTTCAAAACTTTAGAGATATACATATATCAACCCTTAAGAGTCATTTATAATTTTTCATTATTATTATAATTCCAAGAGTTATCATTTTGCCAGGAAAGCGAAATTTTGGAGGTAAAGCGACCAACTACCCTAGATAAGCTCCTCCAAATGCACTATAAAACAAATTCAAAAGCAATTTGTGCAAAGCATTTTCATTTAGATAGCAGTATCAGCAGATCCACCCCAATGTCCTGGGGTCTATGGTAGTGAGAACCACAAAGAAACTACCAACCTAGGAATTCTCGCGCAAGTTTCAGAAGCACAAGCTATTGCATTCAGCTTCCCACACCAAGCAACAGCACTAAACAAGAAAAAGAGAAGAAGTTAGTAGAAGAAATAAGAAGATAACTGCAGATCAATCATCACAGAAGCGCACATGCACTAGCGAACTCTAATTTCTTATATGCAGTCACTGCACAATTCGTAAAACACAATCCATTTTGACTCATATTTTGCACCCACATAATTAAACTGTACCAAAAGAAGTCAACCGGAATAGCTTAAAATGTGCTCTACCCTACCATGCAAAATTTCTATATCCCTCTTAGAATCCAACTCTCTCCAGCAAAAACTTATTAAGTCAATGACAGAGGCAACAACAGCATAAGGTAACATCAGGTATACCAATGAGATGAACAGCTAATTCTCCTACAAATGCATATCCCTAGTTTTTGCTTCACCGGGAAAAAAATGGCGGATATAAATTCAAGACCAACTGTGAGCTTTTCAGTCTTTCCTCACAGACATCAAATTCGGGACTTACAACTTACAGCCAAGAACAGAACCAAAGTTCGGACGGGAGAAGCTCACAACGTACATTTGAAACACTAGATGTAGACAATGCTCTAACCGAGCACCAAACGCACATCAACAAACCAAAAACACACAATGTTTAGCGTCACCAGAAGATCCACATTCTTCTAAGAAACCCACATAATGGAAATATCACGATTCTGCTCTTAAGCAATTAGTATTCATATCCACCGCATGTATTGGTGTTTCTATAACACTTGTACGGGGGCAAGTTCTCTTCAATCATCTAGGGGGTAAAGGTCCATGATTTGTTATAGCCATAGCAATCCCACAAGAGGTTGGTTTCAATGTCTAAGGAAGATTCATAAAGTGATTATGTTTCCATTACGATAACATCCATCAAACTGAATGACTGGTCTACCCATATAAGCTTTTCAATATTTTCACCTCAGCCGAGTGTCGTGTTAACTTCAAACTGAAATCTCCCAACATGATACAAGGAGCCTCGTTGAGAATCGAAGTCCAACAGGTGAATCGACAAATTCAGGCGGAAGATGACAGAAGACCGCAATTTACGCCAAATATATACAGTCTGGGAAATGGGTGAGCCATATTAATAGCAATACTAAAATTCAAATACACATTTATACAGATTGCAATTGAATTCCAATGGAATGTTGTGTCCTCGCTTGGCCTTCATAATACTCAATATGCTGTTCTTGGGGGTTTTGGTCTCACTTACTATTAACTCACTTGACAAACTACTGTGGTTGTCCTTATGATCAGCTTGACTAGAATGCGCTCGACTAGAACGCAATCGAGATACACCGACAGCAAGGTTTCGCTTATTTTTGGAGGAGACAATCGATTCCTCGTTGCCTCCCAGAAAAATAGTTTTCTATCGTGTGGAGAAATAACACCAAAAGAAAACTGCTTCCAATATTGCATGGTCTGTAAGAAGAGTCTTCATGTGAGTGCCAGATTCAATCACAAATGCATACGTCAGTAGATAAAAGGAGAAATGCCGAGGCAAGGCGATCCGACAACCGCAGAAGCCCTATGAAAATCAATTCATACCATGAGAACATTGAAATCCTTGTCAATACTCGTAAACACAGATACGCAACGTCAACAACATGATCCTGGTTGTCACAGTTTCATTATTTGATGGGATTACCAGCACTCCTGCCTTCAAAGCAACAAAAGACACTCTCCCTCCACTCGCGGGCCGCAGAACCACCAGTTACAGGATTCGAACTCGAATTACATCAGCCGATGCCCGGGTCAATTCGAGGGAACTCATCCCAAAATTCAGCACAAACTCAAATCCTCAAAATACACAAGAATCACGAATCCGCCGGTAACAAAACCTAACTCGACCAAAAATCGCCACGAAAAAACCAGCAGACAACCTCCCCTCCCAACCCCCCCAACCCCCAACCCCCAAAATCACCTGAAATTCCGGCACAGCTCGGGGACGCTCATCTTGTGCATCAAATTGGACCGGGGCTGCTTCAGCCGGATCGAGAACACGGTGGCGGGGCTCGCCGGTTCCTCCTCCATCGGCGGCTCCCCCTCCTCCTCCTCCTCCGCCCCGCAACCCTCGGCGCTCGCGCACTCTTCCTCGGCACCACCCCCCGCGGCGGCGGCGGCCGAAACTGCCGCCAAGGCCTCGGCTTTCTCGGGCGGCGGCGGGGACCGGGACGGCGGCGATTTCGGGACCTCGAGCGGGAGAGGGGGGGCGGGAGGGGCGGGCTCTTCGTCGGAGGCCTGACTCATCTCGAAGGAGACCCGCAAGACCGAGGCTTTATAATGGCAAAGGCAAAGCAGGAGAGGGAAAGGGGGGAGGGGAGAGGAAGGGGGGGGTGAAGAAAAGGTGGGTCGTGAGTGGTGGGAAAGTCGCGGTTGAAGGCGACAGGCGAGACACACTGTGAAAGGGAAGGGGAGAGAGAGAGAGAGACGAGTGGGGGCTAGCTAGTGTGCTGTGTGCTGTGTGCTGTGGGTGTATGTGAGTTCTTCTTGGGGGCGGGGGGGGAATTCTTTATAATTAGGGTTTCTTTTGGGGCTTTGTGGGTGGGCGGTGAATTTGGGAGCTGGGGAGGGAATCTGTGATGAATTTGGAGGGATGGCGGAGATTTTGTCAAAGTCTGCGTCTGGAGTGCGCTAGAAAGCCAAAGCGAAAGCGAAAGCGAAAGCGAAAGCCCCAGAGAGAGGGAGAGAGAGAGAGATGGGTGGGTTTGGCTTCTTTTCGCTTTGCTTTTTGCTTGGGAGGAAGGAAAATCTTTGGAAGAGAGAGAGAGGGGGGACGACAAGAACAGGGAAGAAGGAAGGGACGCCGTCGTCAGCAGCAGGAGGGGATGGAGGGGAGCGAAAGAGAGAGAGAGAGATTCGTCAGCTTTTGGCCCGATCTGCGGACATCGGGGCGGGAAGGGCGGCGCCGCTCCCGGTGCTGCTCTCGCGTGGGCTCTTCGTCCCCGTGCTCAGGTGCCCTCCTCTCTCTCTCTCCCTCCCTCTCTCTATGTCCTCGGGCCCGTTTCGCTCGGTTCGATTCGATTCGTCGGCTCGACGCCACGTGGAAGCTCGCGTCGAGGCTTTGACCATACCAGGCGTAAGCTTTTGTGCTCGTCGAGGATCCGCATGAAATGAGGGTGCGAACGAGCCGGATCGTGACCGAATTGGCAAATCGCCGAAAAACCTAATACTGAATCAGCACGATTGAAAGGTTTAGGATCGAATCGGACGCTTCCGCGATGGGTTCAGACGTTTTTGGGATAATTTTACCTCCCAACTCCCAATTTCTAACAATACGTATGATTGGTCGAAAGAGCCCGATCTAAACAGAAATAGAATGACCGGTTCGTCCTGTTTGGACCACTGGAGGTGCGATGGCATAAATCGGATCGGAGACAAAGTTAGTACCCAATTGAATCAACTAATCCGGCCGAAGAACTGATTGACCTCCCACCACATCTCACGACATTCCATCCCATCGTCGCGCTCGCTCGCTCTCGCTCTCGACCTCAAACGGACCAAAAGCTGAAACAAGTTTCACAGGTCATGTCTCCCTCCAAGAAGCTAAAAGCTTCTCCGTTTTCCAACCACCACACCGAAGAACCGCTCGAGGCACGGCAAGTGCCCAATGCGTGCTCCTCCGCCCCCAAGCGTCCATCGTCATCGCTCAAGAACGGCTCCGCCCTGAACAAATCTCGGTCACTTCCTCGGAGACTTGCTTCATCAGAACGTCGGATTTGGTGGCGAAAGCATCAGAACATCGAGTCTCGGACTTCGTCAGAAGTGACTTGTAAGAAAGGGAAGGCGAAATCCAAGCCACACGAGATGGGGACGGCGCGGCCACGTGGATCGAAGCAAGAGTTACTTTGCGGGCGAATTTTCTCGAGATCGCCCACCAATCAAAGGGGCCAGCAGTAGCTAATCTTGGCCCCGGAAGAAACATGCTTGACTAGACTCGCAAGCGGCCCGATTTCTTGCGAGACGGGACATATGATTTGATTCGTTTCGATATCTAATTCGAGCTCGATGAAAACCAGGTGCTGCTCGAGTACTTTAAGAACTACAGGTCATTATTTATTGTTTTCTCCGTTTTACATCCCAAGTGTTCTTCAAATTGAATGCACGAAGACATCCTGGACAATCTCTTTCCATGTTGTTAATGTATTGGTCGCTCTAGTAAGGTAATGCCTCAACGTCAGATACCCATAAAATAATAGGTCTACCTCCCGTCTAAGATCAATTTGATGCCGTGTCGCCAACGATCGAGGATGTACACTTCAACTCGATTTCTCCCTATCTGTCTCCAATAAGATCTTATAGAATCGAGACTAAAACCTCAAACTTTAACCACGAACGGTAATTTCGACTCTTGGTTGTATCATCATCCTAATAAAAAAGGATCGTCTTTATCGTCTTTTGTCATCTCGTGTCGTGACTGACCCCCCTTTTGTAGTTTTAAGGAAAACCCTAATTACCCTTTTTAACACAATGCATTTAATTATCAAACTAATTTTAATAGTGTTATAGCCGGGGATAATTGTCCAACAAGTCGTAAGCATATTGTACGGCGATCAATTCAGCTTTAAATCTTTCAATTATGCCAACTCAGTCCTAAGCTTTTTGACAATTCGTCAATTTAGTCATAAACTTTTCGATTATACCAATTTAGTTCTAAACATTGTGATGATTCGTCAATTTAGTCTTAAATCATTTGACAATTTGCCAATATCTTCCTTTTGGCCAATTTTGATGAGAAATCACTCACTTGCGGTCTAGTTAGCGTCAGCCATCCTACGTTGGCATTGACATGGACAATTTTTATGAATTTTTATGAATTTTTTTATTATTCTTTTCTTTTTCTTTTTTCCAACTCTGGTCCGCGCGAAATTGTAAAAATAGCCCACATCAGTGCCGGCTATGCCGTGTCAAACGGTAGGCACCCACGTCGACGATTTCCTGTCAAACTTAATCGAAAGGACTAAATCGATAATTCGTCGAAAGGTTTAAGACTAAATCAGCACAGTTGAAAGGTGTGTGACTGAATTGGCCGCCGTATAATACCTTCATATCTTTTGGACAATTTTCTCGTTACAGTCGTCATGTCTCGTGCCTCACACCTAATTTACAATTACCATAGTACATGGGTATGTAATCCCGGAGAATGACTCCACGATGATGCACCGAGTATATAACGAATCGAAGCGGCACTCGCGCGAGGAAGACGAGCGTGCGTAACCTTATCAATTGAACCACGTCGCTTTACTTTGGTGCCGTCTAAAACAATAAACAATGCTCAAATCACCTACTCTAGAGGCAAGCTTGACTTCGGAAATTAAGACTGGGGAATGTTTAGCGCTTCCTCTTGGGCTCTCCATCGCCTAAATTCCGAGAAGAGGAACTTGGGCCAGTGGGCCGCAGAGCCGAGTTGATGGGCCGGAGGCCCATGAGCCACCGAATCTGGGTTAGCCCAAAGCCCATTTCCCGTTGAGATTCAATGTATGAACGGATTCAATTCCTAAGTAGGGCCCATCAAGGAGGCACGCGACAAAGTCACGCGCTTGACAATGTACCGATAGAAGGAAAAATCAAACCCGACATCCTAGAATTTTCCCCATTAAACGACACGACACGACACGACACGACACGAATATGTCAAATCTTTTTATTGTCTTGCCAATCCCTTGAAAGGTGTACCGGTGACTTGAGATTACATTTTGTTAGACTTCCGTGCATAATGGCATTGAAAAATCCGACGTGGCAAAATTCGTGAATAACGCTAAGCAAACGGATCGAACATGGCAACGGACGCACGCTGGACGTCAACCTAGAGCGTAGGCACGTCCGGTTTCTAACGGGCACATGTACTGCCGAGTCGGATTTCTTAAAGATCATATGGACGGAAGGTACTTTTGGGTTATCGGAACAAGTTCGAGGGTATTAACAAAATGGGAAAAAAAAGCTTAGATTGCTAGTGTTCACGAGGAAAAAGTCGCGATCTTTGCGAGGTTGTCACTAAATAGAAAGGGACAAGATAAAGTCGGGTGAGGGGGATTCCTATCTCTTTCAGCTTTTCTCTTATTCTCATCGCGTCCGTTACGTTTTTCAGCCCCTTGACTTAAGTATCGGAGGTTCCTCCCGACGTGAAGTCCGGTACACGGCACGACGAATGCAAAAGCGCCCGAATCTAACTCAAAGTGAAGAAGAAGAAGAAGAAGAAGAAGATTGGATAATCAGGCATCAAAGGTCCAAATCTCATCCATTTGAAAGGACTTTGAAGATGAAGGACGGTGTGCTTGATCCTGTTCTAAGCTTCTCCCTTTCCTCGAAGATCAAAGACTCCAGAGCCACCTTTAATCACGGTATCAGAACCTTTCCCCTAGAAAAGAATCAACCCGCAAATTGCTCTATCCCTCTCGATAATCAACCAGCTCAAAACCGCGGAAAGCAAGCCCAGACGAAATCGGATAATCCGAAATTGAGATATAGATGCGAAAAATAGAACCCGGCTCGGAGAGTTTACGGGGGCCGCGCGGCCGTGCGTACTTCACGAGAAGAGAGATCGACGAGATGTTCCCTAAATCAACAAGAGGAGGTTCCAATCGCTCGGAACACAGGTTCCTAGCGTGTCGTGGATCTTCTTTGCGTGCCGGTCGGACCGGCAATGGTTAGACGTTCGAGTTCAGCTCCACGTGCGTCCACGACTCGTATTTCCGACCTACAGTAGCTACGCCATCCTTTGCACACCTTTCCGGGTGCCCGAACCTCAAATAGCTAGGACGCCCGGCTCGCGCTGGCGCGCAACTCCAAACCCTTTCGCTCGCTCCGGATGACTTGTATTTCGATCTCGAGTCGAATCCAAACCAAAACCGATCGAACTTCGGCCCACACTTGAGCATAACCTTTTTGGAAGAACAAAACACATCATGAAATTAGTTGGCAATGCCGTGAATAATCGAAGAAATCGATTGAACTGAATCCTAATAGCAAAGGAGAGCTTTTGAAAAGTCTCTCGCCTCCTTATTCTACCAATATTCTCCTCTCATGAAATCTTGCAAGACTTCTCAGACATTTACAAGTACTTATACGACATAAACTCCTTCTGCGCTTATTATCCAATTCAGTATTTTGGAAGATATTCTAGTTCATGATAAACCGAATATAGAAATGTTTAGCCGAATCTGGGTTCTCGACGAAATACCTTTCACCGAACATTGTTTTCATTTTTAATAAGAGAAGACGGGCCCTGTGGCGATTCCGAATAGGAGTCTCAATAAATCACAATGAATAAATATGCTTCGTCGGAGCTTAATCAACAAAGAAGTACAAAACGCTTTGGAATAATATAATCGACGACAACATGTGATGATAGAGGGATACAACACCGAAATTTAACCGACAACGATGATATGTATGAAACTACGACTAAAGTACGAGAATTGAAAAATATTTAAATTGCGAAGAATATATATATAGTGAAAAAGTAAGAATAAAGATAAATTTGCTAAAACGCCGAGTTCTTTGATTGATTGGACAGCCCTTTTACATGAATACGCTTTGGGTATTTATAGCCTAACACGATCGATAACCATTCATGAGCGGTTATACTTCCTAGTCACGATCTTAGGCTTATGGGTAACTTGAATCTTTTAGCGTGACTTCCTTGCCACAAAAGTCGGACTTCATAACTCCATGTTGTCCTTATCCGAAGCAATTTCAACCGTCGATACTTATCTTGAATATTAATCACGTGGTTAAACCGTTAGCGACTGGTCGCTATCGCACATCGATAGCAATGTTTAGTCACTGTTATTCGTGATTATCATATAAGCCTTACCCAATCGGCTCCGCATAATGACACTTGGTCATCCGCGTCCCACCAACATCAGGGTCGATCGTCAACCAATCACCGCCCGCATATCGGTAGCAACACTCGGTCATCGATATCGAAATCGATCCGCATTTCCCTCTCGCCGATAGTTCTGCCCATAATCGACCAAACCCTAAGTTTGCCGGTTATCAAAATTCAAAAGCTGGTCATTTCTGTTCGTAAACAATTAATCTGTTATCATTATTACCATCGACCTGGTCAAGAGAATGGCCGGCATCTGAATTGACTCGCAACGGAGAATCTGGACACGGTCAATGCAAGCAGTCGCCCGTCAATCCATACGCATCGCTGTTTTTTAGATATGTGACCGTGGAATGATGGCCTGCGTGACCAAGTTTCGTTGATTTGCTAAAGCGACCTCCATTCATCACCAGATAAAAATTGGTAGTTGGATGCAACCATTGTTTGCTAAGCGAAATTCGTGAGAATCCGGTTACGTACCTAAATGGTTCTCAAGACGAAGGCGATCGCATGGATTCTGCTATTCAGTAACGTCGAGTTTCCTCGAGCAGGCCGCACTGAAATGGTATTTCACCAGTAGGTGTCCGGTCACCTGCCGCGCCTCGACGCGTTGGGAAAGTTTCAATGAATCCCTAATAGTATCGTCTGCCGATGCCGGCCCGATGACAAGTCGGAGGAAGGTGAGAGTGGCGTCCGTTGGAAAAATATTCGCGACATGATACCGTTCGCTGTGAGTGATCGGAAAAATTAAACGGAGACAATAACTCCGACGAATCGATAACAGATTAGTGATAACCAAGTCAATGAGTAAATATATTGAACGAGTCTTCTCAACAAGTGATTAGTGCACTAATACAAAACCAAATGTATACTAGCAAAGTTGCTATCAAATTATAACAAAATTAAACATGAGGTGAAACATGGCTAACCGAATCTCCCTTAGGCGATTAATTCTCGCCGACGGTGCTACACATTTTCACGAACTATACCTCCCAAGATACCCACACTTCGAACCTGTTTGTATTAGAACTATGCAAATAACATCATGTCGGACACCTATTGAAACTGGCACATTTAGAGGAAATATTGAAGAGAACTGTTACTCTATTCTCTATACTCTCTATACCTCATATTCTCTATCTTCTTTGGAATAAAGAATAGTTCGACTCCATTTATAGAGTTTAAATGGATATAAACTGAACAGACACTTGAACTGAAAAGATACATGAACTTAACATATAGATATATTGAAGAGATTCATGAACTCAAGTTGTAACGACTTGAATTTCCATAAAATTTGAGCCTCGAATGCAAGTATAATTTAACTTCAATTCAATCATCCGATAAAATAGCTAACTCCACTTCAATTCTCCGATAAATACCTAACTTATTCCTAATTGTACAAATAATTTAACCTTAGAAAATATACATTAAAACTTTATGTACAGAAACCCATCTTTACTTTCGTTGCGCACTTTGATCCGATCTTTACTAGTAATTTTCGGAAGCGTTTATCTAATTCTGTTGAGTTCTTAACCTGACAAATACGAAAAATATATTGGGGTGAGCCTAAGCTCAGTATATGAAATCTTTGAGTTTAAGGTAAAATATTTACTTATCACTCAACCTGGTATCAACAATAATTATGAGTCCAAGGCAATACATAAAACATGAATAAAGGTACTATCCTTCCAATCGTGACGTGTCATTGAAACAACAATAATATTACATAAATTAAATCACTCATGTGCAAGCGAATAGTATATCATATCTCACAAATATCACATTACACTCATCGATTTACATATATGAGTTCATATTCATTGCTGGCCAGGACGATCTCGATTCACGGGGCATCTCAACTCACGAGGCATCGTCACCATCAACTCATGGGGGACGGAATTATTCATACCCTTTGCCACGCCTCAGACCATTCATCATGAGTGTTATCTTTATTAGTGAGAATAAATACACAACTATACATTCTCGTGGTTATGTTCATTTCTTAACATCATATCATAGTAAAGCCATGTCATATCATGACTACAAGAACCATGTCATACCATGATTACAAGAACCATGTCATACCATGACTACACAAGTCATGTCATCATAGTATTTCATATCATTTCAACCTTATAGAGAACGGTCTCATACGGTAGAACATCTGGCTAACTCTAGAATCGCATTCACATGCTCATGCAAGGGAATTCGCTCTATGGCGAATAGGCCGTAGCAAAGGTCTTAGTCATGTGGCATTATTTACATACATTTCGTAACAACATAACGATTGCCATTTTCCACGCAATTAATGATAGATAATTAATTACTTGCACTTCAACAAATATATCATCATTCTTTCCATGCTAAGCCATCATTATTTAATCAGAAGTCATAAATAGGTAATTCGGTAACTTCGGAACTGATGCTCATAAATTGACCACATGAACACAAACAACTCAAATCATCGACAACGTGGACATCGACAACGCAAATGATCGACCACGTGAACATCAACAACTCAAAGTATCAACAGTATGAACATCGACAACTCAAAGAATCGGCCACGTGATTAATTGATAGCATTTAGTCGAATTACAAAAATATTATTATCAAATCTAGTTTCGCCATTTTCACACTTTCAGTTAATCAAGCCATATTAATTAAATTAAACACCAAAAGCCATTTATTTTTCATCTAAAACATATGAGTATTTTATTTACACTATGGGCATGACACATATTTTATAAAATTGCCAAAACAGCCCACTTCCAAATTAATTATACAATTAGGTTCAATTTTGCATAGTTAGATACTTTGTCTAGATTAAGCAATTAACTCTAAAAATAAATTAACCAAGTATCATAATAAAGTTCCTCCACTGTGAACAGTCCCCAGAACTTTCAGTATTTACATATTCGACCCTCAACTTGGTGAAATTATAAATTTGCCCCTAAAGCTCATAAATTCTTTTTTTTAACCGGTTTGATTTCCTTTAATTAATCTGACTTAATAAACCACTAATTAACACTAAAAACCATAAATAACACTGTTCACAGCCCCTCTCCATTTCTGTAAATTCGAAATTCTCCCTTACCTTGACAACAAAATTACCAAAATACCCTTTATTATGCCTAATTTTACCATTTTCACACTTTTCCTACTCAAAATGCAACAAAACCTTTTAGTCAAGAACCACATAAACACGTGAAAAGCTTTTTACTTCAAGCTCAACAATCACCATAGCTTAACATACAATTATTGAAACTTGCTCATACATAGAAAAAGATCCAAACTAAATAAACAAATAATCAATCAACCAAGCTTAATGGTACTAAATCAATCATTCTAGTTTAGTCCTTAGAGTTTTCACTTACCCAAAGTAAAATCTTCAACAAAGCAAGCCTTTAACCACCTTGAAATCAAAATGGATACCAAAATAAATTAACAAGTCTTATTCTTTAAAAAACAACAAAGCTTATTTGATAAAGAACAAGGAAAGGGAAGTCTAACAATATACATTGTCAAGAAACTAGATTGAAAGTGGGCTTGAACTTTGATATTTTTTTTTATTGAAAGAGAGTGGAAAATAGAAAGATTTGCAACTAGAAGAAGAAGAAGAGAGTGATGTCCATGCCAAGAAGAAGAAGAAGAAGAAGAAGAAGAAGAAGAAGAAGAAGAAGAAGAAGAAGAAGAAGAAGAGACGCGTTCTAGTCTCTTGTCTTACAAAATTTTGCTACAATGAAGAGTGTTTTGGGGCCACATTAAATGGCTTGGGTTAAAAATAATAATAACAAATAACTATAGTTATATTTAGATAATAACTTATTAGAGTTAAAAATGTAAAATGTCATGCATGATGTCATAGACTTAGGGTCAAAGCATTTCAATTAAGCATGTGGCAAAAATAGGGTGAGAATTAAGACTTTGTCCATGATAATATAGTGACAAATGAAATAGTTTAATTGAAAAGAGGGAAATATTAGGTTCTTTTGGGTATATACTATATATTGCGGTAAATGAACGAAGAAATCGGTATTCGTTTGAACTATCAGTAAATCAGAAAATTATTTTGAAACCGCTAAAATCATTAATGAAATTATAGAATAAAAGTGACACCTTAGCTCAATAAAATTTTTAATGTTTGAAAATCATCCAATATGAAACTCCGAGCTTATAAATCATTTCTTCAACTAATATGGCGGCAATTAATTAATTACCGTCACGCTACACCATCAACATACATGTCAAACTCCTATCACATCGAACTCTGGGTAATAACGATCACGAAAAATCATTTTAAATATTATTACAAAGCGTGAAAAATTCCGGATATCACACAAGACATACATGAATTGAAGATTTTCATGAAATGAAGAGATTCATCAGCTTAACAAACATATGAATCAAAAAGATTCATGAACTTAATGGATATACGAACTGAAGAGACAAGTGAACTAAAGGCATGTCTCGTTTTGCTCGCATACATTGATCCATTAAACTCATAATTACAATAGCATCAAATCGTCGCATCGGCTGAATCCAACACTAGACGTATGTGGGCTCAATTGTGCTAAACGAAAGAAAAAAAAAACATAGGAGAAGCGCCCGACTCCTTCATGCATGCTCCACTTGGCTCGGGGGATGTAGCTCGGTCAATAGAGCTCCGCTACCGCAGTCGGGCCGTTGCGATTGTGGGTCGAACCGTCTAATTTTCCGTGCCACATTCTCGGAAAAAAACACGTCCAATTCCCGCAGGTACGGACAGGATGGTGGGGTGTGCTGTTCATCGTTTGGTCGGTCCGCAAAGAAGCATCGACGGCGAAAACCGAGAATGTTGACCGAGGTGGAACGAGACGGTCAACAAAACACAAGGCGTTGCCATGCCATGCCATGCCAATCACCATCCTCTTCAGTCGCCAATTCTATATCCGTCCAATTGAATTAGTCTTCGATTACTTTGCGAGAAGTGAATAGTTTGAAAAAGAAATAATCGCTTAAAATAATTAATCAATAAAAAATACTTTCGTCACAATAATAATTTATGTTTAAGTATTTTCGTAAAATATAGAAATATTTTTCGTTATGTCATTTCTATAAGCATTGTAGGCGATCATTTTTAGAAAAATATATTTATATTTATTTAAATCGTTCAATTTCAGCTGAATAAATGGAGCCTCGGTCTCCATTCATCAGCGTCAACATCTCGAATTCCCTCCCGCTCGCTCTCTTCGTGTCCCGTCTCTACACGCGACCGCATCGGGCATGTCGCGCGTCGCCACGCGTAAAACTTGTAATTTACGGTATCCGGGGTTCGACAAGATATCTCTAGAGCGCCACAAAACGGGGATTTGCCAAACTTTGACTGTGGCTACACGTTTGCGGAATCAATAATTCGTGGCAAAGGGGAGTTAAGTCGGCAAAAAGAATTGGAAAAGACGGGGGGGGGGGGGGATTCAGACGTGGTGGACCAAGGGTGAAGATTTGGACGAGGTGGTCGGACTCGGGTTTGAACACCGCGGCGTGTTGATTTCATCTGCCCACGTAGATGCTAAGGCGACCACCATTTTACCAAAGTTTAGTCCACCGCACCACGAGCAATCAAAGTCAATGTTATTCGACTTGCTCGACAAATCTCGGCTTTAATTAAATTAAAGATCGATGACTGACCGATGCTCTCCTTAATACAATCTTTTTTTATGACCCATCTGTTCGGGGTTTTTCCGTTCCGGTTCGCTGACGACGCTGACGGAGCATCGCATGGGCCAAGATCCACGAGCTCGATGGGTGCTTCGTATTCATGAAAAGGGATAATGACACAAATAGTCCCCGTGTTTACGTTATTCCTAGACTTTTGATTTATTCAATGTGATCCATGAACTTTTAATTTGTTCAATGTGATTTTTTAGTATGTTCCAAAAGTCTAGGTATTCAATTGCACACTAGGTTACCGTTTAGGAATCATATCGGACAAATTTAAAGTTTAAGGATTATATTACATGTTGAGCCAAAATTTATGGACAATTTGTATCATTTTCCCTTATAAACATTAAGATGACCCTTTGTTTTCGTCACCAGCCGCTTGATGCGGCGTGCCGGCATGGGTGGACCGCCGTGCTCGTCGGCGGTTCTCAGCGGGAACCGGCAGAAGTGACTGCTCCGGACTTTCGCGCAAGCTTTTTTTAAAGGATAACATCCGGCGAGACCGGAAAGTCCAGGACCGGCTCGACATCCGCGCAGCAGGTCCAGGACCGAGCCGGTAATTTCCCCCTTCGAAATCGATCCGAGGAGAAAACGCGAATTCGAATATGATGAGTTCGGCGGTGGTGGGGGGGTGGGGGCGGCGGTGGGAGACTCGGCCGAGTCAACTCGGAGTGGCGGCCGAGTTTGCTCCCCCCCGTTTACCTGTGACGCGAAGCGTCGTTTTCAGGCTCGGTGGGACTGTGGAAACAGAGACGCGCAAGGACAATGGGAAAACGTGAGCTGGTTTCCTATGACGACTCGCGACCGTTTCCTGCGAAAATTCACGAACGGTGTTTTCCTTTTTTATGCTTGTGTTTTTTTGGCTCGGCGTTTCCCATCTTGATCCCCCCAGATCAACCCCCCTCCCCCCCCACCCACCTACCTTACCAGAAACGGAGGACCCAGCAACCGTAAAAGGCAGAGAGAGAGAGAGACGCCGGCTCGTCGGGAAGGCGATTTGTTCAACTGGGTCGGGTTCGTGGGGGGGACCCAGCAACCGTAAAAGGCGGAGAGAGAGAAGCCGGCTCGTTGGGAAGGCGATTTGTTCAACTGGGTCGGGTCCGTTGGGGGGGGGGGGCGTTGTTCCCGGAACTGCTTCATCGGAGGGTCGGCTGCGGCGGCTGGCGAGGTGAATATCCTTTTACGTCCGGAACTGTCGGAATTGCAGCTGATGCGCTAAGTTTGTCGCGGTTCATTGATGTGCTGAGTGTCGTTAGCTTGTACTGTGCGATTGCTGCCTGTGTTTCGTGAAAATTTGAGCGGCGGATGGATTTAGTGATGTGGGTTTTGGTGGGTTTTTGCTTCGAATTGGTCAAAACTGTCAAGGTAATTCCTTTTTGGTTTTGGTTTTGGTTTGTGCCAGAGTAATTCGTGTTCTTTTTTAATTGCATTGACTTCTGGTTGACATCATTGTTCAAATTGGGCCGGAAAGAAAATATAAACTATGTCATAGAGATGATTTGGTTAATGGGACTGTGCTCAGATTGTATTTATAGATTGAAGAAATGTTGAGCAGAGTTTTATGGGAGGATCCGTGTAAGGAGATTGTAGTGTTCGATGTTGTGCAATGCACTTGTAGTATCCTTACAAGTTTGACTTTGATGCTAGAGACGGAAGCGGGTACAAGTGGCAGCGGCAGTTTGTTGCTTTGCAGTCCTATGCGAAGTCGCTTGCCGTGAATGAGATTCTAAAGCCATAGGTAATGCAATATTTGAATTTCAAACATCATATACTGTTCAAGCCTTCAAGATTCATGAAGAAAAGATGTTGAATTCTTGTTTGTTCCATTGTTTTTCTCCTCTTTTTTTTCAGGTATATCTGGTGGGGACCACTGTTCAGGAAGTGTTACAGAACCTTGTTTCTGAAGGTGCAATCATCGAGTCTGGATTATAGCACCTTTTGGTCCAAGTTAAGAAATGAGTTGTAATTGCTTTGGCTTTAGTTCAAAGAATAAAACTCCTGCTTCTTCTTCGTCCATACAAGGCATTGAAGGTGAGCTGTTGATTAATAACTGTCACAATTTACAGGAGCTAGTTACTTTTGTTTGCAAATTTTAACTCTTTCACATCTTTTTTCTGATATATCGAAATGTAGTTATGTTTTGTCCCCACCCTCTGTATAGTGAAAGTTATATAATACGTGTTGCCATGAAGCTTTCAAAAGGGGAACCTCACTTTGATTTTTATTGGCTGATATTCAAGAGATTCCCCTTTTGTGCCTGATATTATATCTTTTACATCTTTAATTACATTAAGTGATAAAGAGATATAAACAAGTTCCATCATCGGAGAAGCATTACACAGATCAAAGCTTATCTCACCCTTGACCAAAAGCTTTCGTAGTTGGGTATTGCCACTTTCTGAACGCTAGGACAGTAAATGATGCACCTTAAAAGACCAGCAATTCCTGATATATGTAAACTCATGCTTACTGCTCCCTTTTACCGAACCACCACTACAATTCATATTAGCTTTCCTTGTTGCTTCCCATCGTGTATCATAAGTCTGTTAATGCTTCATTGTTCGATTTTAGCTTTTTCTTTGCTTTTCCTTGGAATTAAAATTTGGTGGAACCAGTTGTTTTATCTGCATGAGCTCAATTAGTCTATAGAGTGGCGAGTTGGAAAAATCATAACAGTGTTCTTTTCTTCCTTCTTTCATTAGATATGAAGATAGGTGTTCTGGGTAATCAGGCAGAGCATTTATCTCGAGAATTAGTATGTCAGATTATGCTTAAGATAATTGCAAGTTTGCGAGAACATCAAGATATTCACATATAATGGGCTTTGCGAAGGAGTAGAGGATCAGACCTATATCACATTTGGATTGGTTTTTTTGCGGTTATATGTGCTTTACATTTTGACTACGGGGTTGGTTTATAGCTGCATTGCTCATGAGCCATACTGGTATTTTAAAAACTACAACAGTTTATCAGTGCTTGACCCCTTGAAGGTGAGAATTAACCAAAGTAAGAGAATATTTGTCTTCACACTGAAAGCAATGTTTTTGGCTGCAGGTGATGTTGTCATTTATCTGTAATATATGTGTAGGTATAAGTTTCAGAAAAGTTTTAGTTTATTATGGTTTGGTTAGGGAAAACTTTAAACAAATACCCAACCAAAACCATTGAAATCACCTTTCCTCTATAATTGAACCATATTCAAGAACTAATAAATCGAAAATTTCAGTTTGGTTCAGTTTTGATCGTCCATTTTTGGTCTTCTTAATCACCCCTGGATGGAAGGATAGATAAACATTCAAGCCCTCTGTTGCAACAAATGAGGATTCTATCAGATTGGTATTTGCTAGGTTAGTGAAGGATTGCAACTTGAACAGCAATGACATGACCTATCCGAATCATTTCTTTTATATCCAACTCCCATATTATATGTTATCTCCTTATCCATCTAGGATTATTGCCATGCTATTATTCTCTCTCTATGGATATTCTAACAAAAATTTCAACCTGTCTCCAAATACCAAAAAGTGTGCTTGTTGATCAAGCTGACCATATAGATATAGGGCTTCAGTCATTGTAGCTGTGGTAACTATGAGCTTTTGGGGTGATTTATTAGAAGAATTTAACATTGACCACGTCAAATTTTTCAAGCTAGAGATATATTGGATATCTAATTGCAAGTTCTTAATGAAATTTTGGAAGCATTTAAAATATTTGGAGCAAAAAAAAGTTCTCTATGCACAGGTGATGAAGCATTAGAACTGTTCCTAAGACCAAACCATAATAGTAGCAAAAGCATATGACCTTTGTCTTCCACTTTGCTTTTCTTGTTTATTTTCAACCCATATCACGAAGAACGAAGCCAGTTCAGTATACACGACTGGCATTTTTGCTTGTACCTAGGTAAGTAAGGGTAAACTCCAGCATCAGAGGAAACTATTAAAGATGGGATTTATCCCGTCCAATCATCAATTAGTTGCATTTTTCTGTCTGCCTCATGCTGGTATCAAATCACTCACCCTAATTTCACCAGCCCTACTGCTCATGCTTTTTAAAGCATCTAGTTCAGGATACACATGATGAAGTTCAGTGTGCGGAGTGCAGAAGTGCCATTGTTAATTTGAAGTGGCTGGGATATCTTGAGTGTAGTCAAAATCTTGCTGTCAACTTTCTTGGTGTAGTTTGTTCTGATTTAGTTTCAGAAATATGTTTCTGTGTTTTATTTCTATTTGCACTTCTTATATCTCGAAAAGTTTCGAGTTTTGATTCTCTTTTCTCTTTTCCTTAGGTAACTTGCTCAGAAATATCACTCATTTGACATATAATGAGTTGAGATCAGCTACAGCTAATTTCGATTCAAGCAATAAGATAGGAAGAGGAGGTTTTGGAATAGTTTATAAGGTAATCAGGTTCTGTATCTACTCTTATTATGGTGCTTAATAGGACTTTAAAAGTTCGATACAAATATTTTTTTTCGTAATGAAACTGATAATGAGCTCAATATCTTCATAATTGCTTCCGTGGATATGCATGTACTTTGATTTTGTCTTCATATGTCAAGTTGGATGATATTCTGCTAGAAGTCCTGAGTGTTTCAAGAGAAAATAGGAAAAATTACGTGTTCTCATCCGTAACTACATCTATATTCTGGCAAAATGTCCAGATTATTCTTCAGCTAAGTATATCCTCATGATTTGATTCATTAAGGTCTCTTCATTTGTTTTCTGACCTCATACTTAGTTGGCACTCAAATGTGATTAAATTAATATAATGTATGCAATCTGGTATTGTTATAGCATTTATGTACTGACTTATATTCTAGAGCATAAGTTAATACAACAAGTCACTGTAGTTTTGTTTAGCAATCTTAGAATGTCGCTTGAATTGTGTTGGTTTCAGCCAAGAGATGAATTGCTCGATTTTGTACTGGGGAGCAATAAATGTAAAGAAGAGTGCTGTCCTTAATAAGTAACTATTGCACACTTAAGAAGTCATTTTGGTTAAGTGCACGGGTGATTCTCCATGTATAATTATTATAATTGGATTATTCAATCGCACTGTCTTTTAGTACCTATGTTGTGTTTGATAGGGAACCCTAAAAAATGGAGTGCAAGTGGCTGTAAAGAAACTTTCTGCAACCTCAAAGCAGGGACTTCGTGAATTTGTAGCTGAGATCAATACTATAGCAACTGTCAGACATCAGAACCTTGTTCAATTAATTGGTTTCTGTGTTGAAGGCACAGACAGGATTTTGGTCTACGAATATTTAGAAAACAGCAGCCTGGATCGTGCATTATTAGGTATTTCAAAGAAAGCGAGAAGTTTGGCTGAGAAACTGTTATCACGTGCAACATATTCTAACTTTTCCTTCTTTGTCAGGCTCCGGCACAAAAGATGCAAAAATAAAACTTGATTGGCAGAAAAGATCTGCGATTTGCCTTGGTACTGCAAGGGGTCTGGCTTTTCTGCATGAAGAATCCGTGCAGCATATTGTTCATAGGGACATTAAAGCTAGTAATATACTTCTTGATAAGGATTATAACCCAAAAATTGGAGACTTTGGGTTGGCCAAACTTTTCCCAGACGACATCACTCACATCAGCACAAGAATAGCAGGAACTACGTGAGTTCGTTTGTCTTCTTATCTTTGATTCCACTTTAGGAATACTCTTGTTCTCACATCTTTCTGAAACTGATCACCCTTATACCTCTGAAACCAATTACAAATCTGATTGGTCTGAATGGACATACTATTTCGTCTGCAAATCACAGTTTGATTAATTGCTTCCGCGCTAGGTTAATTAAGCAGGAATTTCAGAGCAAGTACGTTTTTGGACTACTTGAGGAAACCTAAAAGCAATGGAAAAGAAGCATTTTCTATTCTGAATGTGTCAAGTATCCGCGGAGCTACTTGAAAAAATACTTTGTGAATCAGTCAGTATTATTCTAAGTACAGTCAGACACCTCATCATTTCTGAAATAGACAATCAGGACAAACAAGCGTTTTTGAGGAGACAACTGTCTCTTGTGATAGTCAAGGAATTTCACATGCCAGTGGAGGGTCTTTTAGACACTGGAGAATTACTTCCTTGCCGAAAGAGATCACTTCCAACAGTTATTTTCCCATAAATTGTCAATAAAAGTGATGTTTCGGTGACACGGTTTACAGGATTTTTGTTATGACAAGCTTATTATCCGTGGTGGAGACTTTAATTGGATCTTTTTAAGTTTAGGCATTTCCTAGATTGGTCGTGTGGAAATGAGCTTAGAAGTTCTTTCTTCCTTTTTTTCCTTTCCTTTTTTTATTGAACTTTTTTTTTTGGAATTATTTTTGTATAATAACATGCAAATTAAAATTATAGGGTAAAGTATAATGTGTGCCCTATTTGTAGGTAATTGTACTAATGATTTGTTGCCTCTGCTCCATGCAGTGGTTACTTAGCTCCAGAATATGCATTTGGTGGCCAGCTGACTCCGAAAGCTGATGTATATAGTTTCGGGATCGTTGTACTAGAAATAATAAGTGGGAGAAACAGTGCGAAGGCAGATTGGAGAGGCTCAGAGAAGTTCCTCCTTGAACAGGTGCGCCAGTGGTCCTTTTTCGGTAAAGCTTTGCTAGATTTAACATATTTTCTACATTGGAACAATTTTAGTAGGTCCAGCTTTTGCTTTTCCCTTCTTCATCATGTTGTGCTTTTCTACCTCTTGGGTAGCCTGGAAGCTAATATACCTGCAAAAGCTGAAGCAAGAGAAACCAGCAGGGCATTCGGTTTTTGGTAGAAACAGAGAACCAATTAGAAAATGCGTTAAATGCCCTTGTTTTTCAGTTTTTCTAACAACTCGAAGTACTGTTCCAAAAAATCATACCAAAAATATTCCAGCAGGGTGTTAGCTGGAGAACATACTGTTTAGGAAAAATTCCACTGAATTTGAAAGCTGGGAAAATTGTTCTGAACCCACTGGTCTAGTTTCCTAGTAAACAAACTTGTGGAGTATTGATCCGTCTAATTCTGAATGGAAAATTTTGCTTCATAGGCATGGGAACTCTACGAAAAGGGAGCACTCTTGGAACTGGTGGACCCAGATTTGGAAGAGTTCCCTGAAGATGAAATCATCAGGTACATAAAAGTAGCCTTTTTCTGCACCCAAGCAGCGGCAAGTCGACGTCCGTTAATGAGTCAGGTGGTCGACATGCTGTCAAAAAACATACGGATAAATGAGAAGGAACTAACAGCGCCCGGTTTCTACCAAGATTCAGGAGGCTCAAGTGGGATGCCTTCATCCACTAAAAAGTCATCCACAGATTCGAGCTATCAGATGAGTTCAGTTCCTGTCACAATCACTCACGTGACCCCTAGATGAAGAGGATTATCATTTTTTTACTCATTGGTCTTCAAGGATGGTGTGTGAGAATCGTTCAATTTGAAGGAACTTTTGAATTTTGTCAATTTCCTTCGTGGGTTTCATTGGCGCTCTCTCCCCCGTTCTCTCATGCCTCCTTCTGTGGCCAGTGCTTATACTCTTAGGTAGAGGCAGTAATTTTGTATATTTGAGCGAATCGCGATGTTCTGCTGAAGCAGAGGTTGGGATGTTTATATACATAGAAGATATTGGTTGCAGTGATTCAATACATCAGTTCTCAGAGAGTTTTCTGGGATTTGTTTTGTAGATCCTGTTTTGGGATGATTTTGTTTCACTCTTCAACTCGCCCTCATCTCGGAAGTCTGTTTACATCTGAGTTGCTGCAGAAAGGATGGAAGGTGAAAAATGACAGTATTTTGCTGGCAAACCAGTGTCTTGTCAATTTGGAAAGTCACACATTCCTGAACTAAATTCATTTACCATCCTGGAATTGGTGAGGCCTTCTGGGGTTGGATGGTATCTTGTTAAAATATTTGGTATGAAGTGATGGCAAATGGAATGGAGAAAGAGAAGGATCGAAATATTAATTGAAGGGAATGAGAATATATTTTTAACATGCTTGGTATGTGACTGAAAATTCTCGTGTGGAATAAACTATAGTCTGTTTATATCTCAACAAGATTGTAAAAAGAGGCCTTTTCTTCTATTCTACTCCATCGTTTTTTACTTGTACCAAAAAACCAATAAGTAATTTCACCTTTCCCCGTAATTATTAAAACGGTTTTTTTTTTAATTTTCGTTTCAAAAAACTATTTTTAAAGTATTACAAACGCATGTTCTTGAACAGTCGTCATTCTCTATTGAACATTTAAACAGATCTTCCTTGTTTCACATGTTCTATCGTGTTGCGTCATATGTTCTATCGTGCCGTGTTGAGAAGGAAACGAAGCATTCCCATCCCCCGGTCTGCACTAGGAAAACCAAGCTTCCGACCAGAGGGTGTAACAAAATGGGACCTGGAATTGCAGAGTTCATTCTTAACCCCATCTTCTTGTCCACCAAAGACGCCCTGGATATGTCTCTGTATAGGCTAGCACGATGCACCACGCGAAGATGCATGTGACCTCTGGCGGAACCACAGTTCCGTCGCGTATGATCATTATCTTTCCTTTTCTTTTCCCTCTCGGCCTGCTCATCAAATCAATAAAGGAATAGCGGGATTTCCAAGAAACCGAAAGAAAGAGGAATGATAGGTTAAATTAAACCGGTGATGCGGGTTAAGTCCAAAGAATATCCAGTCACCTTAGTCATTTGTTCAGTAAGTTACCAACTGCAAATTTGAAGATGGAGACAGCAACAGTGAATGTCGAACCCCCCAAAAAGTGAAGCATTCTACACCGTGGAAAGTTTTTCTCTTCGTTGTCAAACAGAAAAGTAGTTGTGGAAACTATTCTAGCGATTCATCAGATTGTTGTTGCCTCACATCCATCTTTGTCACTGGCCATCTTAAGAAGAAAATCTCGGTCAGTGAGATTTTAGTTTGCACAGGCAGTCGTGCTATCCCTCTATGTCCCATATACATATCCGGAAGATCTGTTTTCCCAGAGTTTTCTTCACTTCGACACATGCAGCTCCTTCTTAGTGGCAAATGATTCACTTGAATGACACAAAGGAGTAAGTAGTAATGTTGTCCACGATTATTGATCAGTATATTGTTCATACAAAGGACCTCTTGAGGGGAACACACAACATACAGAGAACTTGACTTTAAACATCTCTTTTAAACGGAAACTTTTGACAACTGCTAGCCTCCCGTTTGTGTTCATCAAATATGCTTCTCAAGGAAATCAAGAATTAGCTTATTCACCTCGTCAGGCGATTGCTCCTGGATAAAATGCGTTCCCTCTGGCGAAAATACAATCTCTAGCTGGGGAACAAATTCTTTGACCTCTCCGCTCCTGATGTAGTCTTCGATGCCCGGAAATTTGAGCACATAATCCTTCTCTCCCATGACCAACAGTGCTGGAACTTTAACAATAACATCTGTTATTCCCGGGTCCTCCTTAAACGACCTGCAATATCAGCCAGATTGTCAAACATAATCTATCTGCAGAATGCAGGGCTATCTGAAGTCCGTATAAACAGCAACGATAGCTTATTCACCAAGGCCAACTCCGTCAGGAGATCAGTTAGTGCTCTCAAAGAATGATGAATAGAGACCATGATTCCATGCAACATAAATAGTTGGAGAGTATCAGCATGTTAACCTCAGACACTGACTCGTATCATATCACAATAGTCTACCTTCATCTTTTGCGAAGGTGAGAACAAAGGACTGAAGCTCCGAGGCGAGTATACAGCACAAAAAGTATCAGAAGGTTCACCTTCTCCGTTTACTAAAACAATCACAGTACAAAAAACATGTGGGGCCATATTCATCACGTGAAACACATAATATGATGCCCTAGAGACATGGGCATTACTTGCGTATTCCATCTCAGATCAATTGTCATAAGCCTATCTCAGATCAGTTGCTTTATCAGAATGAGTTTCTAGGGATCATGATCATCAATAGAGCTATAATCTTGTTGGTATAGCAGAATGGGATTCATCGGCAGGAAGCCCACAATACCAAGCATAGAGTGTGAGACCATTACCTGTAAGGAACTTGCAATGCAGTGCGAAACCCTGATTTCCGGTACAGAGAACCGTATTCTTCAAGATCTCCTTCTGTAAACCAAGGGGGAAGAGGGGTAGATGGATCAACTATATCCATAATCTCCTGGTTTTCTGCAGCTATTGGTATTTCACTTCTCGAAAAGAGTATGTAAACATTGCGCACAACTGTTTTGGCATCGAGGCGCCCAAAATCAGCTTCCGCCCGTCCAGGTTCCTAAAAATAGAAAGTTCAAAGATATCGAATCGAAAGCAGATGATTATCACTTTACCATGTAATGGTCTTGAGAACGAGAGTTACAGAGGCGGCATACCTGCCATCTTGAAATGTAAAAGCCCTCAGGTAGATGCTCATGATATTTAACAGGATGACTGGGAGGGCGGTACGGAATTCCTAGGGTCACGATTCCTTGGACCCTCTCTTGGTGGAGGAGGGCAAACAAGTAAGCGGGAAAAACTCCGAAGTCTTTAGCTACAAGAAACACCTACATTGACAGTGCCCAAACCTTGTTAAAAGAAGGGTTCACTCTTAGTACGTAACCACGGAACTACTTGTCATAGATGCAATAATAGCAGCAAAAACTTCTATAGTGAATGTCAGGACTGATCAAACTAGAAGGAGCAACTCCATCAGATTACTGGGAAGGTAAAATTATACATATATGTGTGAAGTAGATAAGGCTTCAAACGTGTCCCACATTATATTTGTGCTCAAGGAACTATGAGAGGTTTTTCTTTCCATAACCAAGACAACCACAGATTCTGTGTGAGTTCCCAGTGAACCCCTGCTGTAGAACTTTTTTTTTTCGCTAAAACCCCTGCTATAGAACTTACCACTGCATGTGATATACCGTCTCTATGAAGGCTTTGTTCACTAGATCTCATCTTGAAGGGATATGCGAGGTGAAAAGTATCGAAAGCAAGTAACACTTAAAAAAGATTCTTTTTCCTTTTATGACAACAAGACCCACCTTTCCCATCTTAGGTGGGTAAATCATAGATTTATGAAGTACCGGCTAATGTCTGAGAGGTCAGGTGAGACTTGCAGCAAGATCCACAACAAATAGCCAAGCTATTCAAGTATTGCGCGTTATTCTGTCCACCGTGTCAGCATTATCAAACAAAAAGAGCTCAAGACTCTTCCATTTATGAACTATGATTGATTCTCTCTAACCCTTTAGTAACATCTCCATTCTCTCAGCAACCACACATACCACACATAGCAAAGGAAATCGGGAAATGGTAGAATCATCACCTTATCAATGCCTAGGGCATCAAGCAAGGCAGCAAGATCCTTAATAAGGTCACCAAAGGAGGCCTTTTCGGGTTCAAGCGGCGGATCAGACAACCCATAGCCTCTGAAATCAGGCGCTAGCGCGCGAAACCCAGCTTCCGCCACAGCCACCATCTGGTACCGCCACGAGTACCATATCTCCGGAAATCCATGCAAGAACACGACTACATGGGGACCTAAAACCACAATTCACAAAGCCAAGAACTCACTCACGAATCCAGTAATCAGGCACTGTAGTTGGAACTGCCAAAACTTATGGTCAACCCATGAAAGAATTGTCAAGATCACCACAGGGCAGCATGGTTTTCGATACATTAAGGCATTTCAAGACTCTCCAACATGTATGGTTGATAGTCTTTGAAGTTTCACAAAAAGAAAAACCCAATAACTCAAAGTGCCCAGATAAAAAGGGTAGCTTGATCATATGCTTAAACAAAAAAGGTTATAACAGGTGTGATATGAATGAGTGAAACGATAGAAGTTTGATCAGAGTGAACTTACCAGAGCCAATTTCGGCAACGTGGTGCTTGAGGCCTTGGACTTCAATGAACTTGTGTTGAATTTGATCCATTTCAAGTTTTGATTTTTTTGGGCAGAGAGAGAGAGTTTCAGAGTCTCGGCTTCAGGCGGAGGAGCAGGTGGAGGAGTAGAGTCGAAGAGGATGATGATGTTTTGGTTCTTCTATGTTGGAAAGCCAGAAAAATTTGATGCCAATTTGGACCTCGGTACTTACAATTATTTACTTATATTTTGGCTTTTCGTATTACCATATATTTTCTTAATCTTACACGCAATCATTGGATTGTACAAATTATTCTTTACAACTTCGTATTCTTTCCTTTACCATTTCAAGTGCAACACTATTTGACTACCAACTTCCATCGACAGCGAGAAATGCTCATTGCATGCAATCTAAAAGGTCCGCGCACTTTCGCCTTGAGGATACTGAGCCTAAAAAGGAGTAGAGACAATCTTGAAAGGCTAGAAAAATAAAACGTCTTTTTAATATATATGTTTTTGGGTCACCTGTATTCTTCCATGGAGTTTTGACTATACGGGGGTTTCAATAAATGAATTTTTTTTTCTTTTACTTATAAAGAACTCTAAAAAGTGATAGGATAATGTATATGGAAATCGTAATGAAAATAGTGCAATACTAAATACAAACCGTGTGTTCAACAATTCACTAACTATCTTGTATGCATATAAATCTTTTACTTTAGAAGAATTATATCTCCGTAGAATAACAAAATGTATGGAAGACAGAAAGATTGAACGAAAATCATGTTAAATCCCAGCAATTTTCAATTTTTGGAGCAACGCAATGATTTCTTGGACTAACATGTTGTTCAGGGGCGAGAAATCTTGCTTGAAGTTGCATTTCAGACACTTCAGTTTGCATATTGCCAGCGCTACAAAACAGAATTCTGTGCTGGTAGATTGTGAACAGGGTCAATAACTGTCAAATGCGGCTATTAAGAAGAAAGTGATTACAAACTTGCCCACTCATTCTCATTAGGAATCAACGATGCTGAATTTTCTTTTCCTGAAGCTCCAAGATTTCCTGGGTTCTAGGACAGGTTACAATAGTGTAGCTAGCCATCAAATCGATTTGCTTACATAATCTCCCATGAGCTGTACGAGTATAGCTTGAAGCATTGTGACGACTGCCCCTGTATTGAGCATCAACGATGCTTTTGTTAAAGCTTTCACACCCAATGTTCAAGGAAATGTCACATGAAGTGAGACTTGCTCCATTGCCCTTGAGGCCTTTGGAACAACTAATAAGCTTTCTTATCAATCGCCTTTGGCTCTTCCCTCCCCAACTCAAAATTTCATATTCTAGTTGCCATGCAGCCTTTTAAACCAACTTTTTAAGTTCTAGCACTTTTTATGCATCCCGAAAGTTTTCATAAAAATACCTCAAGCAAATTTATGTTCTGCTTCAAGCATCAGATTTGCTAGTGTTTGCACCAACTGCCTCTGCTTGTCCAACAAGAAAGTTCACTACTTACAATTTTCAGGATTTGTGATCCCAGATCTTCTGCAAACATACCTAATAAGCCGGTGTCATGTCTTTGTATGTTTCTTGTCCCATCACTTACGGAGCCCCTAGATGAAGAGGAGTATGATATGAGATAGACATTTGTTTTGTATATCTGAGCAAATCGCGATGTTCCGATGAAGCAGAGGATGACGTGTTTATGTACATAGAAGATATTGATAGCAGTGATTTAATACAACATCAGTTCTCGCATATTTTTAAGGGATTTATTTAGGATATCCTTGTTTTGGGATGCTATTGTTTCCCTCTTTGACTTGGCTTGCCTCGGAAGTCCTTCTACATCTGAGTTGCTGCCGAAAGGATCGAAGGTGAAAAATGACGTATTTTGCTGGCAAGATTGTTGATGCAGGTTGAGTCCAAGAGTATCCAGTCACCTTAGTAACTTGCTCAGTATGTCAACAACTGCAAAATTGAAGATGCAGACTGCAACGGTGAATCTCAAAGCCCTCCAAAAGTGAAGCATTCTACTCAGTGGATAGTTTTTCTCTTCGTTGGCGGACGGAAAAAGTGGTTGCAGAAACTATTCTGGTGATTCATAGGATTGTTATGGCCTCAAATCCACCTTTGTTACTTGCCATCTTAAGAACAAAATCTCTGTCAGTGAGATTTTTGTTCGCGCAGGCACTTATGCTATCCCTCTATGTCCCAAACACACATCCTGCAGATCTGTTTTCCCAGAGTTTTCTTCACTTCGACACGTGCAGCTTCTTCACAGTAGCAAATGATTCGCTTGAATGACACCAAGAAGCGAATAGAAACGTGGTCTGTGATTATTGAGAAGTATTTTGTTCTTACAAAGGACCTCGCGGGGTAAATACACATAATTCGATTCTTAAACATCTCTTTTTTACTGGCGGATGTTGACCACGGCTAGCCTTCCCTAGTGTTCATCAAATGTGCTTCTTAAGAAAATCAAGAATTAGCTGATTCACCTCGTCGGGGGATTGCTCCTGGATAAAATGTGTTCCCTCTGGCGAAAATACAATCTCTAGCTGGGGAACAAATTCTTTGACCTTTCCGCTCCTGATGTACTCTTCGATGCCTGGAAATTTGAGCACATAATCCTTCCCTCCCATGACCAGCAGTGCTGGAACTTTAATGATAAAATCAGTTATACCCAGACCCTCCTTAGACGACCTGCATTATCAGCCAAATTATTAAACATTATTTACTTGCAGAATGCAGGACTATCTGAAGTCTATATAAATAGCAACCGTAGCTTATTCACCCCTGCAATCTCCATCGGGAGATCAACTAGTTTTGCCTCCTTATTCTACAAGAGCGATGAATAGAGATCCCACACTCAATATGAAGAGGTGGAGAGTCTTGGTATGTTAACATTGGACACTAACTAGTATCACATCACAATAGTCTACTTTCATCTTTTGCAAAGGCGATGACAAAGGACTAAGGCTACGAGGTGAGTACACAGCACAAAAACTATCAAAAGGTTCACCTTTTCCATTTACTCAGTAAACATAAACAATTACAGTGCATAACCATGTGGGGCTGAACTTAATCATGTGACAGACGTAATATGATGCCCTAGAGCCATAGGCAGTACTTGCTTATTCCATCTCAGATCAATTGTTGTAAGCTTAGTTTCTAGGGATCATGATCACCAATAGAGCTATAAACTTGTTAGTGAAGCAGTACGGGATTCATCAGCAGGCAGTCTACAATACCAAGCATAGAGTGTGAGACCGTTACCTGTACGGAACTTGCAATGCAGTGCGAAACCCTGATTTCCGGTACAGAGAACCGTATTCTTCAAGATCTCCTTCTGTAAACCAAGAGGGAAGAGGGGTAGATGGATCGACTATATCCATAATCTCCTGGTTTGCTGCTGCTATTGGTAATTCACTTCTTGAAAAGAGTATGTAAATATTGCGCACAACTGTTTTAGCATCGAGGCGCCCAAAATCAGCTTCTGCCCGTCCACGTTCCTAAGATAGAAAGTTCAAAGATATCAAATTGAAATGTAATGGTCTTGAGAACGAGAGTTACAGAGGCGGCATGCCTGCATTCTTGAAATGTAAAAGCCTCCAGGGAGATGCTCATGATAATTGGTGGGATGACTGGGAGGGCGGTGTGGAAATCCTAGGGTCACGACTCCTTGGACTCTCTCTTGGTGGAGGAGGGAAAACATACAAGCAGGAAAAACTCCGAAGTCTTTAGCTACAAGAAACACCTGCATTGACAATGCCCAAACCTTGTTAAAAGAAGGCTTCACTCTTAGTACATAACCACATAACCACTTGTGCACAGATGCAATAACAGCAGCAAAACTTCTATAGTAATTGTCAGGACTGATTAAACTAGAAGGAGCAACTTCATCAGATTACTCTGAAGGTCAAATTATGCGTATATGTGCAAAGTAGATGAGGCTTCAAATGTGGTCCATATTATATCTGTGCTCAATGAACTATTAGAGGTTTTCTCTTTTCGTAACCAAAACAACGGCAGACTCTGTGTGAGTTCCCAGTGAACCCCTGCCATAGAACTTATTACTGCATTTGATAGGCAGTCTCTACAAAGGCTTTGGTCACTAAAACTCATCTTGAAGGAATACGCGAGGTGAATAAGTATTGAAAGCAACTAACACTCGAATAGATTCTTCTTTCCCTTTTTTGAGAACAAGACCCACCTTAGGTGGGTAAACCATAGATCCATGAGGTACCAACTAACCTCCAAGAGATCAGGTGAGACTTACACGAAGAGCCACAAGAATTAGCCCAATCTATTTCAAAATTTGCGTGTTATTCTGTCTACCGCATCAACATTATCAAACAAAAAGAGCACAAGCAATTTCTAGTTATGAACTGGGATCGGTTCCCTCTATCCCTTCTAAATCATGCCCATTTTCTCAGCAACCACGCATAGCAAAGAAAATCCGGAAAATCATAGAATCATCACCTTATCAATGCCTAGGGCATCAAGCAATGCACGAAGATCCTTAATAAGGTCACCAAAGGACGCCTTTTCGGGTTCAAGCGGTGGATCAGACAACCCGTAGCCCCTGAAATCAGGCGCCAGCGCGCGAAACCCAGCTTCTGTCACAGCCACCATCTGGTGCCGCCATGAGTACCAAATCTCCGGAAATCCGTGCAAGAACACGACTACATTGGGACCTAAAAACACAATTCACAAAGCCTACAACTCGCTCATTAATCCAGTAATCAGTCCCTGTAGTTGGAACTACTGAAATTTATGGTCAACCCATAGCATTGTCAAGATTACCATAGGATGGCATGTGTTTGATACGTTTAAACACTTCAGAACTCTCCAACATGTATGGCTGATGGTCTTGGAGCAAAAAACCCAGTAACTCAAAGTGCCCAGATAAAGAAGGTAGCTTGATTACGCTTAAAAAAGAGAGGCTTTAACAGGTGTGTCGTGTATGAATGAGACGATAGAAGTTTGAGCAGAGTGAACTTACCAGAGCCGATCTCGGCAACGTGGAGCTTGAGGCCTTGGACTTCAATGAATTTGTGTTGAATTTGATCCATTTCAGAGAGAGAGAGAGAGTGAGAGAGAGTGTTTTGCAGTTTCAGCTTTAAGTGAAGGTGTTCAGTCGAAGATGCTCTTTTAGTTCTTCTATGTGAGAAAGAAAAATTTGATGCTAAATTTGGACTTGAGTTATGTTTTGACTATATGTGGGTATCAAATTTATTTTATCTTATATTTATAGACGAGATTCCATTTATTTATTGCTTATCAAAAATTCAAAAACGTGATTAGGTTAATGAGTCTTTGAGTCACTCTCTTCGCTCCCTTACAATCTCGCGGTCTCTCTCAATCATTATGAGAATTATATGAAAATTGCAATGAAAATACTACAACACCGAATACAAACTGAGTGTTTAACAATTGGCACTGTAACTTTGCATTCGTATAAATCGTATACTTCAAAGACCTATTGTTTCTCTATAGATTAACAAAATGTATGCGAAAGATTGATTAGAAATCATGTAAATCCAGCAACTTTGAATGGCTGGGGCAATGCACTGATTCCTAGGACTAACATATTGTCCAGGGGCAAGAATTCTTGCTTGAAGTTGCATTTTAGACACTTCAATTTGTATATCGCCAGCATTGCGTTGAGTGTCTAAAATGCAACTTTCGAGTTCTGTGCTGGTACATTATGGACATGGTTGACAAGAATTCCTAAGCATCTAAAGTTGCTCCGCCTCCCATGTGATTATACTCGTTGCTTTAGCCCTAACTCTGTAGACCATTGTCCTCGATAGTTTCAAAACATTCTCAAACTCCAATATTTTCTTCATTGAAGCATTTGGCCATATAGGATTATTTCTCAACCTATCATAATATTTGCTTGCTACCCATTTAATGTTTACTTGATGAACATACATAAGGAGCTCTATTACATGTATGTATAGGATTGAAGGTTTTAACTTGTAAAGTATGTTCCCTTTGTACTTTCGAAGCATAAATGAGTTAATCACGGTTGTTAGAATATATTGCCCTCAATTTATTTGGTTCCATTCTTAATGAACCTCACATGTCCTCATACTTTATGGCAGAGTTCCCCACGGCCTCTCTAAACTCCTTAACATTACTAAAGCACATCCCCAATTTGAAGATGAGATTTTCCCTAACAACTTCAGCATAGAATTCGGGATGTGTATACTCATTTTGCCTTCTAATAATCAGGAAATCTGCATTGTCAGATAAGATGTCTAGATACTTGCCGCTATTTTCGACCTTCATGTCTCTCTCCATCAAACCATCATCATCGATACCCTCATTTTTGACATTTCTTCTGTAGATCGATAGAGGCAAACCAATATTCTTCTAAGTGATGTAGCTAGCAAGGATCACCTAGAGGGGGGGTGAATAGGTGATCTTAAACAATTTTTATCATTGTATGCGGAAATAAAAGATTACGGTTGAGTCTGAATAACATTTAGATTCAAAACAGTTTATATAGATATTGCTCTTGATGTGCAGAATGTAAATAAAGAGATAAGGGATAGAAAAACTGCACACAAATTTATAGTGGTTCGGCTTATAGCAAGTCTTCATCCACTCTCCCACGTTAGAGCCTACCGGCTGGATTTCACTATGTAATCAAGAGGAATTTACAGATTCTGAATGATAGCACTCTCGTGTATGATAGGTCTCTTTATCTCACACAATCTCACTCTTACAAAGTAACCCTCAAGATCTTAATCTTTGGCTCAGAACGACAAGAGAAATTATTGGAGTATACTCAGACTTTGGACTTGTTGATTCTTGATTCTGTAGACCTTCTGCTGCTCGATGATCTCCTTAAATACTTCTCTACATCCAAACTAGCCGTTGGACAGCTTTCAAAGGATCATCTTCCAATTCTCACCTTGGACATATTTGTATAATAAGGGTTGAGTAGCCGTTGGATGATAGATTCTGAATTCCGCTGATTCTGATCGCCCATACAATCAGAATCTTGGTTTTCATAAGTAGAGCTTTGTCCATTATAATGCATACTTGTCGAAATATTTGATTGTCAATTTGATTGAGATCAAAACTTTCGTTCTGTGAAATCCATATCAGATCACTAGCTGTTATGTTTCGTTATGAATTCTGCATCTGAAGAAGTTCTGCGTCTGAATAATTTTTGCTTCTGAAAAATTTTAGCTTCTACGTCTTCTTCTGAAAAATTTCTTTGTCTATGTCTGAATAATTTCAGCGACTGAATCTCAGAACTTATATTATGTGGGTCTTCAATAAGGTATTTGACATCTTGTAAAGTCTGAATAACTTCTACGTCTGAATAACATCTCAGAAATTAGATTATTTTTCCAGCTTGTAAAATCTGAAAAACTTCTTTCTGAGCTTCCGGAACATATATATATATTTCTAGAATAAAATGATTTAGAATAAGTATCAGATTTACAATTATCATGGAAGGTTTTGTCAGCTTCAAAATCAGTAGGAGTTTTTCTCAACAATCTCCCCATTTTTTATGGTGACAAAACTTTCCTGCAGATTGAATTAATTTCAAACTCTGTGTCTCTGCTTCCTTTGTATATAACCTGCATATAATCCTGCATATTAAAGATAATATATTAAATCTGCATATAATTTCTCTCCCTTTTTGTCAATAGCAAATAGAGAGAATAAATCGTTGATATTAAGCAACTAAACAGTCTAACAAGCATTGATAGAAATATTACAAACCAAAAAATAGATGGATTTGAAAAACAAACTATCTTTTGGAAGGGGTTCGAATTAGTTGAAAATTTTCCAGAATGGATACAGCTTCCGCGATTTTCAAATTGCATTCTCCCACAGCTTTGTCCATGTTGGTTGAACACAGAGCTATGGCCTCTTCAAGTTCTGCTTTATCTTTGGCTGTCTGAAGATGTTGAGTTTTGTTGTTTTCCTCAACAATTGTGTGTAGATTCTTCATGTCCTGTTCAAGTGCAGCTTGCTTGTCCTTGATCTCAAGCAGAAGAGAGAGAATGGTCTCATTATTTGAAGGCTGTTCCTGGACATTTTCTTTTTCAAACTGATTGAACCCTGTTGCTGTTGCTGCTTCTAAAATCTCCCCCTAAACAGGTACTTGATATTCAGAAACATGCTCTTTAGAAATTGATTTTGATACCTTTGGAGTTGGTTCAGAAACATGTTCTGGAGTATTAGTATGGCCTGTACCAAGGTGCTCTGCTTCTGCTTCATCACTTTCATCATGTAGAAGAATTTTTCTTTTCTTGCTATACACCTTTAGTGGGATTGGAGAGTCTGTCTGCTTGCTTGCTGATCTTGCCCCTTTTCTCTGCCCTGTCTTTTTTGACACTTGTTTGTTCAGCAGATGTTATTTCATAAGATTGAGCATCCTTTCCTTTTGTTCTTTCCCTTAAATCATCAAATTGCTTCATTTTTTAAAGCATTCTTTTACCAACATACATACAAGGTACAAGAGTTTTCCTCATATCATTTGGAATTGATATCTTGAGGAACATAAAAATTCGTGAGATAAGAGCACCAAATAGAAGTTGTCCCTTGTCTTTATGTAATGTTCTATACATATGGAAAATGATGATATGGGGAAGAGAAAAAGATTGACCCTTTAGGATTGCCCAGATAAGCTTAATTTCTGACTTAGATAAGTCAGTCTTGGATACTGCTTTGGGCTTCAGACAGTTGATTATGATCTTGTGTAGAATCACGGATCTTCTAGATAGATCAGGATATGAAATATACTTTTCAGAGTCCTGAGCAAAATTTGCATTTTCTGAGGCCACCTTAGATGCTTCTTCGAGGCTCACATCTAGCGGAGAAAATTTGGAATATTTAGTTCCAATTAATGATGCCAGTTCCGATGCTTTTAGATCAAACTTTTTGTCACCAACAGTGAATTGAATCCAGTTGGGTGACAAAATAAAAAGATTGGAGTAAAAATATGCAGTCAGTTCAGCATAGACATTTCCAGACTGCAAACAAAACTTATAAATGCCCAATCTTGCAAACAAGTGCTTCATAGAAATTCTACCCTTTTTAAGGTAATCAAAATCGACGGTCCTATGATTCATAATTCCTCTTGCAAGCAGCAATTTATAGAAGGTGTTGTGCTCATTGCTTCTAAATAAGCCTCCAGTTTCTGGCATGCAAGATGCAATCCCAACTTTTATTTGAAAACTATCAAAGAATTTACTATCATTATCAGGAATAACAAACTTGGTTGCACTTGTGGTTTTAAGGTTGATTTGAGCAGATTTTTTGTCAGAGGGTGTTGATGATTCTTCAACTTTTTCTTTGCCCTTTTTGGAAGAGGGCTCTTTTGGTGTAGAGCTGGCCAAAACATTGTCAGAATCAACGCAAGCTTTAGAGATGTTTTGCGTAAGATGTTCTTTAGAGAAGAATCCATTGTCTCTCAGATAGTCACGCAAAGTAGATACAGAGGCATTGTTCATCTTCAACCTCTGATAGGCATTCCATACATGCTTGATGCTTTTAAAGCGAAAATCTATTTTACCAGAAGTTTTGGGTGGCGACGATCATTGAGGTGGTGTCGTTTTAACAGGGTCTTCATGATGATCCGACTCTGTATCTGAAATCTCCATATACTCCGCCGGTGCAGTAGATTTGGAGTCTTGATTGAGAATGCGTGAAGATCTTCTCTTGAAAGACATTTTGAGTACTTTTGGGGTGGAAAGATTAGATTTTTGGAGAAGAAAGAGACGAAGACGATTCTGAGTATTAAGAGGTTTTGGAGAGAAAACGTATGAGCGATAGGGTTTTGAAAAGAGAGAAAGACGGGTTTATAAAGGAGGAGTACAGGTTTTGGAAGGAAAACTTACTTTTAAAAAGAGATCCCAAAAATTTAGGAATGAAATATATTCTTTGAAGCACAAACAATCATGATAATACTAAATTAAGCACAATCAATCAAATAGAATACATACCTGATTTGCTTCCAAAAGTAACAATTATGAAAATGTCAAAAATATACCTGTCAAAATTTGAATAAAGGACGTACCGTTTTTTGTGAGTCTGAAAAATGTTCAGATTGATATCATTTGAGTCTACAAATTTCCTATCTATCAAGAAAATGGATAAATGATACACAGTTTGTTTCTAATGAACTCAAATGAAGATTTTTCAAGTGGTTTTGTAAATATATCAGCTAATTGATTCTTAGAATTAATGAATTGAATATTCACATCACCATTTTGAACATAATCTCTAATAAAATGATGCTTGATTTCAATATGCTTGTCTCGAGAATGAAGAATGGGATTCTTAGTCAGATTAATAGCACTTGTGTTGTCACATTTGATTGCAACACTTGAATCTTTAATAGCAATGTCTCGCAACTGTTGTTTCATCCATAGAATTTGTGCACAGCAACTTCCCAAAGCTACATATTCTGCTTCTGCTGTTGAAAGTGCAACTGTATTTTGCTTCTTTGAGTATCAAAATACCAACATATTTTCAAGTAGTTGACATGTACCTGTAGTACTTTTCCTGTCCACTTTACATCCAGCTAAGTCAGCATCTAAATAATCAGTAAGAGTAAAATCTGAATCTTTGAAATACCAAAGACTTAACATTGGATAGGTTCCAATGTATTTGATTATTTTCTTTACTGTAGAGAAATGAGATTTTTTTGGGTCTGATTGAAATCTCGTGCATATACAGACACAAAAAAGTATGTCAGGTCTAGATGCAGTAAGATATAATAAAGATCCTATCATACTTCTATATACTTTCTAATCAACCTTTTTATCATTTTCATCTTTGTCTAGCTTGGATGATTGAGACATTAGAATGTATGTCTTCTTACAATTTTGCAATCCAAACTTCTTGATTATCTCCTTGGCATACTTTTCTTGGTAAATGAATGTACCATCTTTTGTTTGTTTTACTTGTAGGCCAAGAAAGAATGTTAATTCTCCCATCATGCTCATTTCAAACTCGTTCTGCATATTCTTAGCGAATTCATTGCAAAGCAACTCGTTAGAAGATCCAAAGATTATATCATCACATAGATTTGAACAAGTAGAAAATCCTTTCCCTTTCTCTTAACAAATAAAGTTGTATTAACCTTACCTTTGGTGAAATCATTTTACAGAAGGAAGTTACTTAACATTTCGTACCAAGCTCTAAGTGCTTGTTTCAGACCGTAAAGGGCCTTTTTGAGTTTGTAGACATAATCAATCTTCATTGATTCTTCAAAACTAGGTGGTTGTTCCACATATACTTCTTCTTTAATATATCCATTCAGGAAGACACTTTTTACGTCTATCTGAAATAGTTTAAAGTTATGGAAACAAGCATAAGCTAATAATAGCCGAATGACTTCTAACCTTGCAACTGGTGCATATGTTTCATCATAGTCTATGCCTTCTTCTTGAGAATAGACTTTTGCTATCGGTCTTGCTTTGTTTCTTACGACTTTCCCTTTGTCATCTAGTTTGTTTCTGAATACCCATTTTGTTCTAATTACAGGATGATTTTTGGGTCTTGGTACAAGCTCCCATACTTTATTGATTCTGAACCGTTGAAGTTCCTCCTGCATAGCTTCTATCCAGCTTTCATCTGATAATGCTTCATCAACTTCTTTTGGTTCTATTTATGATATCAAGGCCAAGTTGCTGATGTTCTCCTTGTGTTTAGATCGAGTCTTGATACCATCTTCTATTTCTCCAATAATGAGATTCTTCGGATGACTGGATTTATGTTTCCAGTTTTTGTCAAATCTTTCCTTCTGAATATCTGTAGACTATGAAGGTTCTGGTTGAGTCTGAATTGTATCTTCTTTTCCTTCTTCTACAGATTCTACGATCTTTGGAGATTCTTGATGAATTTATGATAACTCTTGAATGTTGGGAGATGGTTCAGATTCATTTTTATGAGTCTGAATATTTTTTTCAAACCTTACATTCATTATTTCTTTCACAGTATGAGAGTTCTTGTTGAAGACTCTGTATGCTTTGCTTGTAATAGAATATCCAAGTAAGAATCCTTCATCTGCTTTCTTATCAAACTTATCAGGGAGATTATTTGGATTTTTGAGAATGAAGCATTTACAACCAAACACACGAAAATATGAGATACTGGGTTTTCTACCTTTGTAAAGCTCATATGGGGTTTTCTCAAGAATGGGTCTGAGAAAAACTCTGTTAATTATGTAACATGATGTAAAAACGGCATTTACCTAGAAATGAAAAGGAATCCTACTTTCAATCAATAGAGTTCTTGCCATTTCTTGCAAGGAACGATTTTTCTTTTCCACAACACCATTTAATTAAAAAATATTTTACCCAGCCATGGCCACGAAGGAAGAGAAGAAAAAAAAAGAAAGAAATATTAAAATATTTAAAATGTTATTAAAATATTATTAATAAAAAGAAATTTTATGCCGTTACCAAACGCATTTCTGTTCTTTTAATATTTCAGGAACAGAAATTTTGGGCCGTTATCAAACACTTTCAAATACTCAGAATTAGTTCCCGGGCACAGAATTAAAATGAATCATTTCTGACCAGAATCTGTTCCCAGACATAAAATGATTACCATGTGCAGCCTTACAGTTTCAGCTTCAGGTAGAGGAGAAGTACAGTCCAAGCTGCTCTTTTTGGGTTTTCTATTTGATAAATTGCCAAATAGTGATTGATTTTATTCTTTTATTCCCGAAAATAAAAAAAGAATAGAAATTTATTTGGTAAATTTTTTATTTTCGACACAAATTTATTTTCAAAATCAGTTTTGAAACATAATCAAAAAGCCAAAGAAAGTTGCTTCTTGATTCTAAGAACAAGAATTAGAAATAAAAGAGAATTTTTTTTTCTTCTTTTCTTCCTAGCTGCGGCCGGTTCTTCTTCTTTCCTGATTGGCAACTGGCCACGGGTTAGGGGCGATGAGGGTGAGGACCCTGACGCCCTCGTTGGCCCTGGCCCATGGCCAATCGCTGGCCAATGGGCCATGGCTGATAGGGGTGTCAATGGGTCGGGTCGGGTCGGATTTCTATGATACCCGACCCGACCCGACCCGACCCGAATCACAAGGGGCACAAGCTCTCTCTGACCCGACCCGGCCCAAAGCGCATAGAACCCAAAGAGAAAATCCGGGTCGGGCCGGGTCGGGTCGGGCCGGGTTTTCGGGTTTTCGGAGTTATAATAGAAATTCTAAAGCTCAATGGTTACTGGAGCATCGCATGTTTACTCATGATCAATTAAATTAACAGAACACATACACGTGTAGATGTGGGTAATAAGCCGATGCACAGCATGTTCAACAGGGCAAAGATGCGCTATGTTTGCACTAAGAATCCAAAGATTGGGAAGTAGCATACCCACCATATGGAAGCACTCAAGTTAAACCAATTCCAATGTACAACATAAAATAGCCCAAGATTTTTTAAACTGAAGAGACCAACCAGATTGCACCACATACTTTTGCGTTGACACAAAGTTAATCTTCCACCTTCCCACTTTTCCTGATCCTTGTTGAGTTGCGGTTCTCGCGGGTGAATATATCACAACCTGCAACAGAAGTGGAATGTTAAGGAAAGGGAAACTAGACAGAGAAGAAGCTAGATACAACTCCAATGCAATGGCTTTCGACGCCACAAATTCCCCATCTCCGCAATACCCATTTTACCACTACTGGTAAAAATTCATGAAAAAACCCGAAGCACAACAAGAAATCGCGATAACCGAACCCTAACTTCGACTCCGGTTCTCGAAAATCCGAAGCGGAGACGCTCGCAAAGCAGCAAAACTGACAGGTACCACAAAATCGCGAAAGCAACTGCCGAAGGATTCAGCAGATAAACACCCGAGACAGCACGCAAGAAATGGCCCAACACCCTGCAGCGAAAAACCCAATTCGACCCACTTCGCGCAAACGCAGAGAGAGAGAGAGAAAGAGAGACAGAGAGGGAGGTTGGGGGGGGGCGGCGGCGGTCACCTGAAACCGGAGACCGGCGACGGCGGAGGACGAGATTCGTGAGCCTCCGAGCAGCCGAACGGCGGAGCCCCGAGCGGGAGCTTGAAGACGATGTGCTTCGCTTTGCTTTTCCGAAGCGTGGATGAGGGGGAGCTTGAAGACGACGGAGATAATAGGCAACTAGGTTTTTTTAAGTCATGGGCCAGCTATAAAAAAAAGCTCGATCCGAACCGGCCCGGCCCGAAACAGGATTGATATATCAAATTTAGAGCTCTTACCCAACCCAAAGAAAACCCGCCCCGAAAAAGCTCTACATTTCCGGGCCAGTCCGGGTCGGGCCGGTCCGGTATGGGTCGGGCCGGGCTTTATTGACACCCCTAATGGCTGACGATCCAGCGACGGCCAAGAAGGAGAAGAAGAAAAAAAGAAAAAAAAGAAAGAAATATTAAAAAATTAAAAAATATTATTAATAAAAAGAAATTTTATGCGGTTACCAAACGCGTTTCTAAACAGAAATGATTCAAAGGCCAGTAAAAACTAAACCGTCAATTTCTAACTTGATTTCATTTTCACACAAAGTTTCTGACTATGAATCACAACTGTTCTATATAGTTTTGACTATATCAAGGCTTCGAATTTATCTTATCTTATCTTTATTGATGATAATGATACTCCATTTTTTTTTATTACCCTCTCCGCTCCCCCACAATCTCGCTCTGTCGCTCTCAATCGTTACCACAAATGTAAGGAAATTGGAAGGAAAATACTCTTGAATACGAACGGAGCGTTTAACAATTCGCACTATATCTTGTATGCGTATAAACCATTTTACTTCATAGAACAATTGTTTCTCCATAGATTAACAGAATGCACGGGAAATAGAAGGTTGATTGAAAATCGTGTACATAAAGCGATTTTGAATTGTTGCAGCAATGCACTGGTTCCTAGGACCAACATGACTTAAATTAAAATTAGTAATTTTGAATACAAGTAACTTCAAAAGGCGTTGGTAGCTACGAAAATAAAATGTTGGTAGATTATAATAGTAATTCGTAAACTTTGAAGTATAAAGAAATGTCGGGACTTTTCATATCGAAACAAGATAAAAATGTTGGTAAATGACCAGTATCTTAATGTGACGATTGTTGGTACATCGGCCAAATTAAGGTTGATAATTCCTTAGAAGTTAGTAACTTTCAAGGCATTAGTAAGCCGCAAAAAATAAATGTCGAAAGATTATTTACAGTTTGCGGTACTATTCGAAATATAAAGGAATGTTGGTACTTAGAAAGGTAAAAATTTGGTAAATGACTAAAATTCTATAGCCAGGAGGCTGGCGGTGACCAAAGGCTTCCCTCTAGGCCTCCCTCTCCGGTCCATCGTCTTCTCTAATTGTGTCGATAACGCCTTTGAGGTTGTTGGTGTGAGTTTCAGGTCTCGAGTCTGGGAGCGTTTAGGGATGCAAAACAATGACTTGACATGCCAGCCACAGTCTGCAAGTTCGGACCCTCATTTGAGAAGTAAGATCCACTTTGGACCCTCTTTTGGTATCTTCGAGTGAGAAATGATGATTGTATTTAATCAAAACAAGGTTGGCAATTTTTAGTAAAAATCGGTCCTTTCATGTATGTTGGCAATCCAATATATATACATATATATATGTTTATAAATTATTAAGTAGCTGGTGATTTTGGGTTCAAGCAGCGGATCGGACAACCCGTACCATCTCAACGACTGCTGGTACTTCAGTAATTAAGGTTGGTAATTTCCTTCATATGCATTTGGTAAAAGACAGGAATAAATTGTTGGTAAGTCATAAAAACAAAAGTTGGTAGATCATTATACAGTTGGTAGCTTTTCCAAATATAAATGAATGTTGGTACTTTTTCAAACTTGTTGATTAACTAGTGAGGCTTGACTAATTCTTTGACAGATCCTCAGATTCATCAACCACACCAAGAGAGAACTAATCTTCCGATGACAGCAAAAGGCTTATCTAATCTTTTCCTTGCAGATGAATTCTGGTGGCAGTCCACCACCATCTTCACTAGTTTTCACTTTTCAGCATTTTGAGTACCGCTGATTATGCAGTTCGTGCATATGTTGTGTGACCAATGCGATGACCATCCCTCCTCAATCATCGCAAATGCGCCATAAGCATGCAACACGAAGCAAGCAAGAGGCATGTTTGATCAGTGCAGGATCGATGAGCTATCTTCACAGCTCAAGTGGACCGGAAAAATTCAATGGAAAGTAGAGTTTAACCATCATTCGAATGATATACTATTCCACCTCATATGACCTTGCTTTACAGAAAAGATAGCTCCGTTTCGCCAGTTATATTTTCTTTTTTCTGGTAGAGAGTGACAGTATGACAGACACCAGACAATTTCTTGTGAGAAGGGTGCTTGCCAGACAAGAAATCAAAACAATGGGATGCTCTGACAACCTAAGACGAACTCGTGTAATGTCGGATTAGAGAGTACATAAACTCAATTAAGATGAATAATTGACAGGCCACGATCGATCAACCTCTACCAAAATCTAAAACAATTATCGCTTCAATACACAACATCATATCAGGTTATCGTCTGGCAATTTGAGCAGTACAGAAACACTCGACCTTGTGATGGGTGAACCTCAGAGAACACATCTACTCCTGGCTTCCAAGTCTCTCGCGGGATGGAGCCCAAGATCTCACAACGCCACTGATAATCTCTTGGCACGTAAACATAGAGATGGATCAGAAGGGGAAAAAATTACCTGTAAGATGTTCTTTGGAAATTGGTCCTCATGAATGGACTATATCTTCAAATATCTCGATGATGCACGAGAATAAGACAGTGTACAAACTAAGCTATGACCCGCCAATGTCAAGAACCGTAATAACGAAACTTCTTGTCCCATTCACTCGTTTCAGAATATTTTTCTCCTTGATGTAAAGGCATTCTTCAGAGAATAGGCTACAATTTGAGGGCAGGTCGATGGCAGAAACGATCTCTGAAAAATTTCTGGAGTCCTGGTCAAGCTAATATGCACATTGCCTTTGCCTTGACTTACGTATATTATGAGAAAACCGAACGACTGTACAACCAAATCATTCTTTCGGAACCAAACGCTCGGCATCTCCTAGTTCCACCTCTCCTCCTTGCCATTTCTTTTCATCCTGAAAGAGCATCTCAATTTGCTCCAAAGATTTCCCTTTCGTTTCTGGGACACATTTATGCACAAAAATGATGGACAGCGCAGAAATAACCGCAAAGACAAAAAAGGTACCTCCAACTGTAATCAACCGCGAAACCGAGAGGAAAGACATAGTAACAGCCCCACTACTGACCCTACTTCCCACTGCTCCAAGAGCCGATGCTTGTGCTCGAAGTCGTAAAGGGAAAATTTCAGAGGACACAACCCAACAAACAGGTCCAATTCCAACTGAAAAGAAAGCCACGTTGCCACAAACCCATAAGATTGCTAGCAGAATTCCAAGTTTTCCATTCCCCATGAAGGCTAGAGTGAGGCTCAATCCAAGTAGGCACATGGTCATTCCGATCGTGCTCACATATAGCAAAGGCTTCCTACCCACTTTATCAATAAGGACTATAGCTATCAAGATTAACATTGTTTTCGTGAACCCTACAGCAACAGTTGCAGCCAAAAGCTGAGTGTTGTCCTTTATCCCGGCTTCTTTGAATATCGTGGGGCTGTAATAGACAGTCGCATCAATTCCCGTGATCTGTTGGAAGCATTGTATCCCACAACCAGTGATGAGCATCCGTCGAACGCCTGGTGTAGGGTTTAACAATTCGCGCCAAATGGCTTTGGAATCATACTTATCGGCATTAACAAACCTGGCAGCTTGTTGGATTTCTGACAGCCTCATTTCCACTTCCCTTTCGCTCTCATTTGTTTTAGCTAGCACGAGCCTCGCTTCATCAATCCTGTTCCGCATCACCAACCACCTTGGAGACTCAGGGATCACAAAAAGGGCAAACCCAATGAATACTGAGGGAAGGATTCCAACTCCAAGCATGACCCTCCAGCTTATATGGACGGGCAACCCTGAAAAGGCATAGTTCGAAATGTAACCGAGAAGAATCCCGAGATTAACGCAGATCTCAGGGAAAGAGGTCAAGCGTCCCCTGGCAATGGTGGGTGATATCTCAGCGATATAAACAGGAGCAATCATGACCCCGAAACCAATCCCAATTCCTGCCAACAGTCTTCCTATCATTAAAACAGTGAAAGAAGGAGCAAGCGACATTATTGCGGCTCCTGATTGGAAGACAACTGCGGCTAAGGCAATGGTCCATTTTCTGCCGATGGCATCCGATGTTTTCCCACCAGCTAAACTACCCAGGAGAGAAATGATGCTTAGAATCCCGACAAGGACTTCTTGTTGCACTTCTGTTAGATTCAGATCTTCCTTCATGAATAGAATTGCTCCACTCATCACACCCACATCTGCAGATGATGAGTGAACAACATAAAACCAGGAATTTCAAACTACCTAATGAAACGAAAACAATGTATCCCAAGATAACAAACAATAAATCAACTTTTCCCCAACTAGAATCAACTTAAACCAAATAAAACAAGAAGCAAGAAAGCAGTCATTTTCAAACGACGAGGAACCCACAGACTAAAAAAACACCCAGTCATTAAGCCCAGAATCGATTAAAACAAGAAAACACGCATTGGAGCAAAAGCCCTTCTATCTCTCTGACCGTCTCCTAACTTGTTAAAGCAGTCAGAACCCATCTTAAACAGTTCATTGCCTTGACTTTGCCAATCAACCATCAAGACATAATTTTTGCCCAGAATGCCAAAAGAACAGGAATTTCTGAACTTTGCTAATCTTGAATTCAAACTGTCCTGCTTCGCTATATTGAAAACCAATAAGGCCGTTCATGCAGAAGAAGCCTGCCAAACAGAGAGAAACCAAGAAGAACCCACTTATAAAACTACACGAAAGGACAAAAAAGAATCATACATCATGCAATCACGTTCATATATTATATGCAAACAAATAACCACACAGAGAGAGAGAGAGAGGGGGAGGGGGGGGGGCATAGAATTAACAACGCCACGCACCATAACCCAGAAGCACAGAATTGAGGGAGGCAAAGAGCGCGCAGGCGACGACATATTTCTGGGAGGTGTTGGAATTATTGATCTCTCGTTGACGACGGGACTCGGCGCCGGCGCCATCGTCTTCCTCCGCGAGATCGGAGTCCATTCTCCTGTATCTCTTCCCCTTCTCCTCCGCCATATCGAGACCCCCGTCTTCCTCACCAGCCCCGACTCCCATCTCTCTCTCTCTCTCTCTCTCTCTCTCTCTCTGCCTCCTCTTTAAAGATTATTCCTCGTCCGATTTTGTCCTTCTTGGTCGCGTTTCTCTCTCCTCCACTTTCTTCGGAAGCGTGGGAGAGACAGGGAGAGACAGAGACATAGATTTGGCACGAAAGTTCAGATTCAGACAGGACAGCCATCAACATGAATTTTTGTCTCGTGGAAACGTTTGTTTCAGTTCTATATTTCGTACAGAAAAAAGCAATTAAATAAGGAAATTCCCTCGTCGCCGTTAATTTATTCCGCGTCATATCCAATTTTATATTTCGCACAAATAAGGATTACTGCCATAAAAAGACCTCAGACTGACCCCAAACTCATATACATGTGATATATTTATCTTCCGTTAATTTTCGTTAAATTTTATGATCAATTAATGAGTTGGACAATACGCGGTAATTGACGGGTGTACCGTTTTGGGTTTTATCCTCCGTTTGTCACATGTGTACCAGTTTTGTGGTGTTTCGTGGCATTAATTCAGTTTAACGGAAACTAACGGAGGATAAATTTATCACAAGTGTACTAGTTTGAGGTTTTGCTGATAAAAAAATTATTTTTGAGTAAATTTATTACAGGTATACCGGTTCGAGATTTTTTGTGATAAAAAATAGTTTTGGGTAAATTTATCACGGATATATCGGTTTTGATTTTTGTGGTATTAATCTTGCAAAGAACTGTATTGCGCTACATTTAAATTTTTTTTAATTAATCACTAGTTCGTTTTATGTGGTGTAACACTATGTGAAAATTATGATAAACATATTTAAGCACAATAAAATCACAACGACGACGGATCATAAGGACCTTGCTTAGTGAAGATTTAATTTTCCTTTTTCTAATCAAGAGTAATCTCCTTTCATGGAAAGAAATAAATAGGTGCAATGATATTAATAATCCCTCTATTTTCACTTGAAATTCAAAACCGTCCCTCTAATTATTTATTTTCTGTTTTAAAAGGTACGTGTGCTTTTTAGAAAGCGCCACTATTCATCTGTTCTGGTGATGAATTTTTCTGATATGAATTTGACGCGGTTTAATAATCTTGCGAAAATTCTTTTAAAAAAAAAAAGATGACCTAATTTCTGCAGAACATGGCACTTTCTCATTTTTATTTCCAAATTTTATCTCTTTTCTCTAACTAAAGTTGCCCGTTGGAACAACATCCTATTACTCGAAACTTAAAAAATGAGCCTTGTGATGAGACACGATCAATCCTTATTGCTTGCAAAAAAAAAATGACATAAACAATCCTTGAACTTTGGCATAATGCGCAATATGGTTCCTAAACTTTTAATTTGTTCAATGTCATCCCTGAACTTTTAGTATGTTTTCAATTTAGTCCCAAAACTGTATGAAAACGGTCTACGTAGTCCTTTCATTAATTCAACATCAAAGACTACATTGAACATATAACAAAAGTTTATAGATCATATTAAACAAATTAAAAATTTATGAACCACATTGAACATTGGATCAAAGTTCAAGAACTATTGTATCATTTCCAAAAAAAAAGAAGAAGAAGAGAGAGAAGGAAACAGGAGCCGCATGCCCTTTGTGACACCAATAGGATCGCGCCATCGGCATTGCCGGTAACAACTGCACGATGGTTGCATCCCTTGTACGACCTCCATCGCTGTGTCGATTATGAGTCACTTTGCCCCTTCTCTATTTTCTACGCCCTGATGCATAATTGAGACCATTGTCACGGCGGCCGCCTTGGAGACGAGATCTGGTCTCAATTTACAATGTCACTATTGCGACGGTCTCACGAGACAGACACGACGACCACCGTCACGGTGATCACTACAGACACGCGACCACGATGGTAATGGTTGCTGTCGAGTGGGCAAGACAACCGCGGCGGGTGGCAACCCTCCAACAGTGTCCTTACATCAAGTTTATTTTGAACTCTCGGTTTAAATCGGTTCATTTTTTTTTTTAACACACAAAAGCTTTGAATTTCTATTTTTATGTCCACGTTAACATGTTCGTGTGTTCTCAAATTGCCTCTTCAAACTTTCCAATTGCCGACCTACCAATCCAATGGTCAGATTCAATCAAAGAACTTACGATGACACTCTTGGAAAAAGTACACGATTTGCTTTGGAAGAGAGAGAGAGTAGATGAACGATTTTGAATTTTGAGCAAAAGTAGAATGATGGGCTCGTGCCGTCTCACTGGACAAAGATTATGCTGCGAGAGGACAAAAACTTAACCTTTAGGACATGATTGCGAAATGTTGCCGTACACCCAAACGTCTATTTGGTGGGCACTGTTCTGGGCTCCCAAGCAAAATGATGTTCCCGTTAAGGGTGTGCAACCGGACCGGATTTACTCGGGAACCGAATTGGCCCATTCGAAAAACAGATCCGAGAACCGATTCTTATTTAAACCGGTCCGAAAACCGGTTCTATATTTTTAGAACCGGTTGGAACCGGTCCGGTTTCCAGGTCTAGGTGAAAACCCACCCGGACCGGTTTGAAGTTACTGTAAAAACAGTAATAACCCTAAATCAGACTCTCAATTCCCAGCCTCTCTTCTCAGTCTCGAGTCTTGGCTCTCTTCTTGCCCTTCTCAGTAAAAACCCACCCGCAAGAGCTCGTCGCCGGAGCTGCTCACAGCTCGTCGCCCGAGGGGTGCTCACCGCTCGTCGCCCAAGGGGTGCTTGCCGCTCGTCGTCTGCGGGGTGCTCGCCGCTCGTCACCCAAGGGGTGCTCGCCGCTCGTTGCCGCGGCTTGGCTCGTCGCTGCGGGGTGCTCGCCGCTCGTCGCCCGCGGCGGGCTCGCCGCTCGTCGCCGCAGTTTATAGTCTTATGCTTGCAATTTCGCAATGCCGTTGCTCAATACACTCGGCAAGAGCTGAGTTCAAGAAAAGTTCTAATTTTTTGCGCAAAGCAAGTCCCTTTTTCATGTTAATGAAAAGTAGGAAGGATCTGTGATGTGGTCGAGTTCAAACCTCAGGTACCCGCATTCTCCTTTCCTTATGATGAAGACTTGAGATCTTTTACCTGCAGACTGAAAGATGACATCTTTTAGCGTTTGCCCGTGGCATAAAGTCGACGTTTGTAGATAGGCAACATCTGCGTTTTACATTTTCCTCACAGTAGACATGTATGCTTTAGGAGAGTAGCTGTTGGAGGATGCAGTCTGAAAGTTGAAGTCAACTTTTCAGATTTCCTGCTTATTGTTTGAGCCATTGTTCCTTCATCCTGATTATCTATTTTTTTTTACTCTTGCTATGATGTGAGAAAAGTTAAGATAGATAAGAAAAGATTATTGAAGCTAGAGTTTTGATTATGGGTATTTGCTTAGCTTGATTGCCTGTTTAACGCGATATCAAGCATAACTTCTGCAAACAGTACAAGTTGTGTTGTGAGCAAATTACCAGGTCAAGTTTCAAATGGTTGACTTAATTTTTGAAGATCTTTGGAATAACTGATTCTTCTCATGCAATCGTCTTAGTGGTCAGCTAAATCAGATGTAATTAGGTTGCTCTGTGCCACTTGGTTTTGGACAACCGCATGATTTTGGAAAAAAAATAGAGTTAATCATTTTTCTTGTGCCCATTTACTGTTTTTCATTTGCTGCTATGATTAAACAAGGGTAATAATGAAGTCATTCAAACCTGATACTGGTCATCATTAATAAATTCAGACTTTAAGCTTGGATGGAATTGTAATATGAAGCAGATTATGTTATGGTTAATGTGGATGTCCATATAGCTGTAGAGTTATTAGCACATGTCAATCTCAGCGAGCGGATCTTCTCTTTTTTTACTTTGTCAGGATGCTGATGAAAGTGAGGAGCCCACGCAGTCCACTAGTGCAATTGTTCATGGTGAGGACTTTGCTGTTCTGATGACATCATTATTATATCTTTTGATAGTTTTTCGAAATTTTGAGCTTGGTTATACCATGCCCATGGTGGTTGATTGGTGTATATAATTTTTCTGAATAGTTATTTTTGTTGAGAGGGTGGAATAATTATTGGCACTGATGCTTATATTGCATCACTGAAGTGGCTTACTGCCAAATTTTGTGCGCTTGTGAACCTTAGATCGTCTTATGCTTTTACCTGATCTTTAACACTGTTGATTTGATGATGGAGGACAAATGTGATCTACTTTGGGACCTCTTTGTGGATTGTTTATTTTGCTTCAAATTTCTGTAACCAGGAAAAGAAAAAAAAAACAGGTTACTGGGTAGACCCTGAAACCGGACCAGAAAAACAGGGTAGGTTCCAAAACAGGGTCTAGGGAAAACAGGGTAGGTTCCAGGTTCCAAAAAATGAGAATCGGTTATAACAAGGTAGGTTCCAGGTTCCAGGTCGGGACCCTACCCACCCTAGAACCGATCACCCCTAGTTCCCGTTGTGACATTTTGGTCGCTGTCCAATGAGAAGACGGCTTTTACAAACCGAGGGTACGACAGTAATTTGGATGGAGCCGGCTTGATCGGGTTTATGTTTCGGCCGACTAATTCGGTTTCTCTGTCATTAAACATAACTAGAATGCCACGACGCATAGTCAACCACATTCTACTAGTGCGTGCATTTTGTTTTTACTGTTGTTTCTAGTAAAATCTCTGCATTATTGACCATTCGGAATTAAGTTATTGTGAAATTTAAAATGTTTTGTGAAAATAGTGGATATCACGAGCGGGGCGAACGCCCACAATTCTAACGGTAAATGACCTGGACAGAGAACGTTTAGCCTGTTTTTAGGCACAAAACGACCCCAACCTTGGTGGCCTGAGACCCAACACGATTCGTTAACCAAATCACTTAAATATGAATGCAAACTTGAATTAAAATTCATGAACTATTTATATCTATCCCATATCCGCATTGAAACTAGTTGAGATGGGGCGATACATATTAGAACAATGCAAGTTCTAGCTACAATCCAAAGTTCACTAACGGGGAATAAGGAATTGAACTCAAATACGGAGAATCACGTTTGACAATGGATACGTTCAGAATTTGGGTTGGGAACGCGGTCAGGGGGATGAACGCTTTGCATCAAAACAACAAACCATTAGTAGGCTCATGCACTTGAATTAACCGAAAGATCGGAATAAACGTTTAAAACTTTTTGAAAGTTTTGAGATTTGATTATACTTTTGTGATAAGTTTTAGAACTTCATCGCACTTTTTCAAAGTTCTAGGATTCGATTGTACTTTCGTGATAAATTTTAGGACTGGATTATTTTTTTTGAAAGTTTTAGGACTCAATTGCTCATTCGTGACAAGTTTTAGGACTTTTACTTAACCAATCTTCCTCTTTTTTCATTACCTTGGAAACGGACATATAAAACATTCCTTGGTCCTCACAATTACCCAATCACATTTATTTTTGTATCTAAAGAAGTAGAGCTTGAAAATTACATCGTTAGTCTCCTAATAAAACATGATTAAATCTAATCGCCTATCAACTAATGAAGCAAACATATCGGTGGCCTATTTGATACATAATTATTACACACATCGTTGAGTTGGATACCGCAATTTGCTAGCCAATTTGCATATCCATTTTCTCCCTAAAATTATGGAAAAATCTTGACTAGTTAAAAATACTTGAGCACACTTCCAATGTAAGAAATGAGTGTGTCGCCAGTATGAAACAATGAAGTTGATTTCTGAAGTAGAGAAATGGCCGCTTGCAAGTCCGCCTTCGTAATAAGTTCGGTAATACCAATAGAAATTGCCAATTTGAGGCCTGAGAAAAGGCTTACTTTGAGTGAAAAACACACTTCCACTATATGTGTGAATCCAACAAGCCAATTGCTTGAGTTATCATGAATAATTTACATATTGAAGCTAGACCCGAGTTGCCTTTAGAGGCCTTGTCAAAATTGAGTTTGACCCTACTAAAAGGAGAGGGTCAAACGCACAAACTTATCTCTTTTCTCCCTTTTGGCAGATAAATTATATTATACTAATCAAGCAGACACAATATCGTTGGCATATCCTAAGATAAGATTTATAGGTGTACCTAGAAAGGAAAAGTATGTCTGCAATATTCTTTGATTCCTTCCATTTCGAAAATACCAACAAGTTACTCCAAATACCAGTGGCCAGTCATATTCTTTTACTAGGATTGTTTTAGCTGACATGTTTGCTAGCAACCACTTATGCAGATTAATAATAAAGAAATGACCCCTTAAACTCGTAGGCACAATACTTTGCCAAATAGCCTTTGCAAACTTACAATCCTAGAGTACGTGTAAGATGGTCTAAGAGGATAGTAGACAAGAAGCACAGTAGGAATCCACTGTGATTTTGTTATAAAATCTTTTATGATTAGTAAATAGAAGCTGGTGTGAAACCAATCAAGGGCAACTTTTGATTTTTCACGGTAGGGATAATGACACGAATAATTCTTGAACTTTAGCTAAATGTGTAATTTGGTTTTTGAACTTTTAATTTGTTCAATATAATCCCTGAATTTTAGGCTAATGTTCAATGTGGTCTCTGAACTTTTAATTTGTTTAATGTAATCCCTGAACTTTTGATATATATTCAATTCAGTTCATGAACTATATGAAAATGTTCAATGTAGTTCATGAATTTGAATTAATGGAAAGGTCTGCATTGAAAATTTTCATATAATTCAGGGACTGAATTAAATATGTACAAAAATTTTAGGGATGACATTAAACAAATTAAAAATTCAGGGACCACATTGCACATTTGGTTAAAGTTCAGGGATTACATCAAACAAATTTAAAGTTCAAAGATCAAATTGCACATTAGGTCAAAGTTTAAGGACTGTTCATATCATTTTTCCCTCACGGTACATCCCATTTCCATACTAAGCTCCAAAGTTTATTCATAGGCAAATACTTTTCCGGTGATATTAATTCATAAGCTTCCTTAACAAAGAAATTCCCACTGCCATTGCTATTCCAAAGTGACAAAACATTATGATCACAGTTTGTAGGTGGAAGCATGGACTGAAGACCCAGTAAACTTGACTGAGGGAGGATACCCCCTACAGTAATGAGGTTCCATTGATTATGACATAATAAATCACGAACAACACAGTCAAGATGGCAAAATGACATTATTGGTGCCATAACTTGTGTACGGAGATCACTTTGGTGCCATAACTTTTTTTTCGGATTACTTTGGTGCCAAAATCGGAGAAAAAAGATCACTTTAGTGACTCCAGCCAAAAAAAGTGCCACGTCAGATTTCCGGCGAGCCATGTCAGCATTGGAAATTAATAAAAAAAGAGCCACGTCAAATTTCTGGCGGCCATGTCAGCATTGGCACTAAAGTGATCGTTTTTCAAAAAAGTTGATACCAAAATGACCCAAAAAAAAGTTATGGTACCAAAGTGATCTTCGTACACAAGTTATAGTACTTGTAGTGTACTTTTGCCCAGTCAAGATTCTGAACAGGAGCATATGACAAAATCCAATGGGTAAGGGGACCAGTTCCATCAACCCAATTATCGGTCCAAAATTTAACTGCTCTCCCGTTGACCACTACCTATCCCGTACCCTCCCCTACGTCACCTCATACTTCACGAAGAGCTTTCGAAAATACAGAAAATCATATCGCATTTTACCTCGTATGCTTTTCACATCAATTCTTGCGTACTCTTGGAGCATATGAACCTTGGGGGTCAATGCATCGGATCAAGTCGGGTTTACATGATACCCGACCCGATCCAAAATACAAAACTGGTGTGCTTGGCCCGATCCGAGACAAGACCCGAACAAAATATAGCCAAGTGATCGGGTCGGGTCGATCCGGGTCGAATTCCGTGTTTCAAACTCAGCCAAACGATTCTATTCTTGCTTTCTCATCACCTCAAAAATCTGCCAAATTCATTCCACGACCAAAAATGAATATCTTTGATTTCCCAATTCAAAATGACCACCATCAGAACCTCCCATTTCATATCCGCTCGCCATCAACCTGTCTCGGGTTCCTCCACAACTGAGCCGAAGACAACAATTAAACAACAAAAAAAAAGAAACACAGGAGACGTGCTTCACATGAGGAGAGCTGTTGATTTCGCGGAGGGCCCTCGTTCCCCTCTCCAATGCCTCCGGGTCGAACCCTGCACCTCATAGCTCCTTGGGAGGCTTAGGCTTTGCTGGCGAGGTCGCGCCGAAAGGGGCATCTTCAACGTGCTGCGACAGAGGGGAAGGAAGCGTTGGCGTACACATGGGTCGAGAGCGTGGACGTCGCCGCCGCCACCGCCGCAATCGCCGAGGATAGTCTGGAGGCCGCCATTTCTGGGCTTCAATCCAGACCCTCCATGGCTTCCATAGGAAAAGGGGAAGAGAGAACGGGCGGTACGGATCGAGATTGGCACGAACCGAGCATAATTCCCTACACCATGGCGCCGCCGAGGCTATTCATGGCGCCGGTGCGGTTGCCGTCGGACTCGATCGGGAACTCGATGGTCTTGCCTTCGGCGAGGTTGCAGAAGCCCTGGATGGAGGACTCAGAAATCGTAGAATAGATTGCAGAAGAAGCGACAGTGAGAGAGACGTGGAAGAGAGATCTAAATGGTTTCCTTATTTGGGTTGGGCTTGGGTACCTGCGCCCAATAAATACAAAACAATACTCAATTATCTTTATTATTACCCAAACAAGTTGAGGCCCAATCCGATCCAAAATAAAAAATTTCCGATTCGGGTCGATTTGGTTCCGGTCAGGTCGTGTTTGATTGGGTTATTTTGATAGCCCTATGTGAGCCCATTTTAATCTCTATGGCTATGGTTTAGATTTTTATCTTAAAAAGTTTTCAGGCTTTTAGCAAAAGCAAAAGCCAACCTTGAAGGTTACTAAAAGCGGTAGAAAAATAGATATGAAAGACGAATCTCCACTCGTTTGTGCCGTGCATGTGTTATTCGCGTGTCATGCATGTGCTATACACATCATCTAGAAGGGTTGTTGGTTAAGGTAGATCTTGCGGCATGTTTAAGGAGAGTTTTCCATATAAATCTTGCGGCACATGGGCATTTTTAATCTTTTGTAATATAAGGTAAGGAGTCTTCCCAATTAAGTGGCCCGGCGAGAAAGGGCGTCAAAAGAGCCCGAATCGACACGGACCGAATTTTCAGGTATTTTCGGTTCGGGTAATGTAAAAAAAATTGCGTATCATGACCGTTCTATTCGGGTCGGGGTGACGAACAAATTTAGAACACCCGACAATCTTCCGGTTCCAGATCTTGAAGCGCTCTTTCCACGCTCCCCCTCAATCCATCGTCTCTTGGGCAAACTCAGAATTTGACCAATACCAAAGAACGAATCCAGACTCGGCTCATGAACGTAGTCAGCGAAGATGGAAGAGGCCTTACCAATCCGGGCAGCACTAGGGTCCTCGGCCCGAATCTCACCCGCGGTCCGCAAGATCACGTCGATGCCGGTGGAGAGAGCGAGCGAGGGCGAGACCGCCCCGGCAACGCCGGAGCATGATGCGAACGAAATTCATCCAATATAGAAACCTGCGTGGACGTCCACGTCGGGAAACGATTTCAATGAAATAAATGCACCTTAAATGATAGTTGCGATTTTCTCCCCCCCTCCATCGATTCATCTGAACGAAATTTTACATGTCCATCGCAGATAAGGTAGTCGAAGTAAATACCGATATGTTTTTCTCCTGACCCATTTTTGGCTGGGTTCAACCGACTTCCATCGCCGTTTCAATCGAGAGTACCGAACACGAACCATATTGGATCTCCAGTACAGTTTTGAAGCATAATTTCTAAGAATAATTAATACGGATCCTGATCCACGTTCAGTCGACACGACCGTCGAGCGACGCCGGAGCACGACGCCGACAGAATTCAGCCAACCCGCACGAGACGTCCACGTCGGGAAGAATTTATCCACGTCACGCTCCGGCGTTGGCTACACCAACTGGGTTCGGCCGGGATCCGGTGTCGGAGGGATTTGATTAGAAAATCTGTGAAACTAGAGGAGTTTTAATGAGGCAAGAGGTCCTTCTTCCTCTTCTTCTTCTTCCTTGAGCAAAGCCCTATTTGGGCCTTCTTCTTCTTCTTCCCTCGGCCCATTTGTGCTTCTTCAAAAAACACTCAGCTCTCTCTCTCTCTTTCTCGTGATTCTGTTCTCTCCCTCCCCCCCCATTTCGCTAGCAGAGAGCTCGAGAGAGATCACGCACCTCCGTCCACCGCCGATGGCCGTCGAGACGGCTCCGTACCAGAACGGCCTCGCCGCCAACGGAGATCTGGGCGGCGGCGGCGGCGCCGAATCCAGCGGCGGCGCCGCGGCGGCGAGGAAGTCCCGCGAGAGCGAGCGGCGCCGCCGGAGGCGGAAGCAGAAGAAGAGCAGCAGGGCCGCTCGCGGGGCCGATGCCTCCGCCGACACCGGCGGGGAGAGCGACGGCGCGGGGGACGAGGGCGGGAAGGAGAACGCCGATCCTCAGCAGGTTACCCGGTTTTCCGCTCTCGTTTCGGCTCCTAGGGTTTTGGGTCGTCAATTGCTAGTATCGTCGTATGCTTTTAGGTTGCAGGAGCTGGTGGTTTTTGTTCAATTTTGAGGAATCGGTTTTAGGTTGGTTGCCTGTAATGATTTTCGCAAATATAGGGTGGCTTACGTTTGTGAAGGTGCAGGAGGAGTGTTTTGCTTTCCGGTCGTTGGCAGTGGTGGTTAGGGTGGCTACACGTTAGAAACTTCCGAACGATAAATAAGAAGTGAATAGTGCTCTTGCCTTGTGGTTGAACTGTTTGAATAAGGGTCTCTAGCTTATTAAGGAAGGACAGTGCTGCAATGGTTTATTGCGATTCGTTCAGGTTAGTTTTACATAGGGGTGAATCGGTTCCCATTCCGGTCCAGTCTCAACCAGGAACCAGGAACTGGACCAGGAGAACCGCTTCCCAATTTCTGGAACCGGGGACCGGCCGGTCCGGTCTGGTGGAACTGGTGATTTCACAATTTTTTTTGTTCTTCAAATGTGTTAAACGCATTAAATTTCACCACAATCACCCCTCATACCTTATTGAAGCAAGAAAAACTACAAATTCTGAGTTTAGATGTGTGCAGAGCTATGGATTAATGTTTTTGAGTTTAGTTGCGGTATTACTTGCTGATTTGTGTTGGTGCGTGATATTTAATCATATTTGACAGTTTGAAGTACATGTAAATGGGGTTCCTTAATCGAGTTTTGCACTTAATAATGTCGATGGTTCATGAGTCGGCAGCTGCAGAACTTTGCAAAGCAGCAAAGTTAACCTTCTTGGTGGTCAGTGTTCTTGTTTTCCTTAAGAAAGTAGGTTTTCTGCCATTCTGAAAGTTTCCACACTCCAGAATAGAGAAAAATGTAAAGGGTTTGCCTAAACTTTTGGCTATTCTTTAAGAAATAAAAAATAAAAAAAATATAATTGGTCCATTCCAGTCTGGTCTGCTTCCCACCCTGGAACAGGGAACCAGACCAAAAATCACCGGTTGTAATTTTATGGAACTGGGAACCGGACCGGTGGCCCATGGAACTGCTCAAAATTGGCTGGTCCCATCCAGGCGTTTCCTGTTGTACACCCCTATGTTTAACCGGACAAACAAGTTACTGGTTGAGTTTGGGTTTCTTGTTTTTTTAATTTGAATCTGCTTTATCCTCTTACACTTGAAGAAGAGGAAATAAGTTGGCGTCTAGTATAATTTATTACTACTACATCCTATTGGTTCATGGTAATTCTTCGTGTTTATTTTATATTACAACATGGGATGGCAATAACAGTCAGAGTTCATGATGGTGGTGGATAAGTCTATTCTGACTGTGTGCTTGAAGGAAAATTTTATGGCTGATTGCATATGGGGCGTGCTATAACTGTTGCTTGGGAGGAAATTTAGCTTAAGTAGATGCTTTAAGTTTTTTTTTTTTTTTGGCTGATATTTCTTCTTTTTACAATATAGATTGTAGAGACAGTTGAGGTGGAGTATGTTCCTGAGAAGGCAGAGTTAGATGATGGGTTGGATGATGAGTTTAGAAAGGTCTTTGAGAAATTTAGTTTCCATGAAGCTGTTGGATCCAAGGTAAATGCTCAATTTGTTGGTTGACTGGATACGTTTTGTTTTTGTCTTCGCCATTAACTGGCTTGGTAATTTGGTTTGTAATCTAGGACAATGGTACCAAGGATGAGGATGCTCAAAATGCGACATTAAAAAAGAAGGATGATTCAGACTCTGAAGAGGAAGAGCAAGATAACCAGCAGAAGGAGAAAGGCGTTTCCAATAAGAAGAAAAAGGTACATCTCATTGTATTGCCACCATGACGTGATCTTTAACCTAGATATCATGGCTTTTATGATTTTATTTGTTGACAAATGTATTGATGCCATTTTCCAGCTTCAAAGGCGAATGAAAATTGCTGAACTGAAACAGATATGCTCAAGACCTGATGTCGTTGAGGTCAGAATTGATAATCTCTGTGTATAGACTACTTTTGAAGGAATCTCCGATGTTTTGATTAGTTGTTAAATGCTAATTTTTGAGCTCGAGGACAATTTTGCATGCTAAATGCGAATCCATATGTAGAGATATGCAGTCTATAGATCAAACTTTTCATTGTGTTGTTCTTAAATGTTTCTTGCCAAAGTACAGAACACTGCTTTTTCGCACTATCTTGTAGCCTTCTATTGGAACATGAAATCTTCTAAAATATGGGGTTTGTATTATAGAATCTTGGAACTTGGGGACATCTTTGCATGCTATATGCTAGTTTATATGTAGGGATATGCCGGGGATGGATTAGAGTTTACATCATCATATCTCAATGTTCCTACCAAAGTACCAGACAATTACTTTTTTCCCCCATCTAGTAGTTCTTATTCTGAGCATAAAATCTTCTAAAAAATCAAAGTTTTACCTGAGTTTTGCTCACCTCTCACATTCATCTGTTAATGTTAAGCTTTGATTATTTGAAATCTGTATGGCATCCGATCTTGTAGTAGTTATTGCTGATACTTCTGACTACTTCTAACAAATTGTGTTCCCTCATTACATGTTACAGTTTCCATGGGTTCATACAGTGTGTCACTATTTGCCTTCTTTTGGTGGTTGTAATTGATCAGCAGCTTAACTATTATCTTGCTAAATCCTTATTTTCACACTCAGATATGGGATGCTACAGCAGCAGATCCAAAGTTGCTGGTTTTTCTAAAATCATACCGTAATACTGTTCCTGTGCCTCGTCATTGGTGTCAGAAAAGAAAATTTCTGCAGGTTAGTTCTTTTGGAAACTTCACGAACGTGAATGCATGCTTAGTGTACATGTGATGAGGGGTGAAGGGTAGAGGGTGAGAAGATATAGTCGACAAGGTCCTTCTTATGTGTATACATCTGGTTCTTGCAGGGGACTGGCTGTGATCATCATGAAGCCTGAACTGGTAGGTAGTGGCCAAGGGGCCTTAGATTTGGTTTCTGTTTGAATATTTCTGCTAGTTTGAGTGGGGATGTAGACAACTGTGGTGTGGTATGTAGTTGTAGCCCTGTAGGCAGTTGTGTGGTATGTACTTTTAGGCAGTTGTGTGGCATTGACTAAAGTGGAGGAGACAATAACCTTTTGCTTACTGGACATGACGGGGTTGTTCATCAAATTGCTAATTAATTTTACAGTTTGAATTTCAGATGCCTTCACATTGTGGTTTAAGCTCGAGTTGAGATTCTTTTATTAATATGTTCACGAGTGAGCATAAAAGACGAATTTTTATACAAATCATTAGCATTGTATCTCATCAATCAAATATTCAATTTACAGGGAAAGCGCGGTATCGAGAAGCAGCCTTTTCAGCTTCCAGATTTTATTGCTGCAACTGGAATTGAAAAGATAAGACAGGTATTCTTTGTTAATTTTCCCAATTTTTAGTGTGGCCATGACATTCTGACTTTAAGGGAAGTTTTGTATCTATTCAGTAGCTGGTGGATGGTGTAATTAAAGAGAGATATAATTTTCCTGTTTGTATACTGACAATTGGTGATTGTGACCTCTTCGTACTGTTTAATTTATTTTTTTTCATATGTTTTACCGAGTCAATTACCTTGTTTGACTCCAAACTCGTTTGAGCATTGAGCTTGGCATATTTTAGCATATTGTAACTGATTTGAATGTAATTCTGTTGCACCATTTCCAACTTACTTATATCACATATGGATGTTTTGAGGATATATGACAGAGTCTATTTAAAATGGGTCATTTCACATATAATAAGCGAGGAAATTATTTGGGTTTTCTTTTCTCTAATCTCTATTTTGCTGTATTCCGTCATAATTTTTAATTTTTTTGCCAGTACCCTTTGGTCCTAGTATCTATTCAGCACTATTCATCACTGAAGTCTATTGTACTCAAATATGGGATGCTAGATACTCAAAAATCTTGGTCTCAACTTGGTAAAGTGCTTCACAACCTTGAGCTTGATTTGACTCAACTCCATTATAAACTAAGAAATATCCTAAGCTCCATATAAGCTTCAACTTGAGTATTATAAGGGCCCGTTTGGCAACGTGCCAAACAGTGAAAATTTCTGTTCTTTTGTTTCCAGAAATAGTTTGGGAACAGAAATGCGTTTGGTAAACTTTTTGTTCCTGAGCACATGTTTGCAAAAATTTGTGCCGAGAAACAGTTTTTGAAGAGAAACAAGAAGTAAAAAAAAGTTGCTTTTTGTTTCTCGGCACAATTTTGAGAATCAGTTTTTTTTTCTTTTTTTTCTTTTCTTATTTTTGTGTTGTTCTTCGTTGGGCTGGGCCAGCCGTCGGCAGAGGCGAGGGCGACGGCCCTCGCCGGGCCTGGGCTGTGGCCGGTGGCCGGCCGCCGGTTGCCGGTGACCGGCCATGGCCAAAGAAGAAAGTGGGTAAAAGAAAAAAAAAACAATTCAAAATATTATTAAAATATTATTTGGGAACAAAAATTTTGTGTAGTTACCAAACGCATTTCTATTCTTTTCTACTCTAGGAATAGAAATTTTGGACAGTTTATCAAACGCCTTCAAATACTCAGAAATTGTTTCCAGGTACAGAATAAAAAAAAATCATTTCTGTTCAAAAATAGTTCCCGGGCATAGAATGGTATTCATGCGCACCCTAAGTACAATGAAATTGCGAAATGATGTTAGACTTAGGGTTTTGTGTTTAAAGCTTTTATTTGACTGTCTGATTATTTTCAAGCTTGACTCTGTTTCTTTCTAATCTTCTGATGACCGCGAGATAGAGATGTTAAGTCTTGTTTCATTTATGTAGTTGACATATTTTCTCTGAAGCAGCATTTGGTTTCGGACAAGTCTATGTTTGATGACTGAGCTCTCTATCTCTCTCTGTCTCTGTCTCTGTGGTACACATGCTCACCCATTGTGGGTGCACTGCAGCATACACTACTTATGGATTATATTTGCAGTCCCTAATTCTTGTGTTGTGGCTGCAATGCAGGCTTACATTGAGAAAGAAGATAGTAAGAAATTGAAGCAAAAGCAGCGTGAGCGCATGCAGCCGAAGATGGGGAAAATGGATATTGACTATCAGGTTTGCCTCTTTTATATAACTTTTTGTTTTTTTGTCTCGTATCCCTAATTATGTTGCTTAGCAGCCTGAGTTTTATGGCTGGTATGTGAATTTGGCTTTTGTTGTGAAACTGATTTTTCTCTTATGTAGGTTCTGCATGATGCATTCTTCAAGTACCAGACAAAGCCAAAGCTAACCACCCATGGTGACCTATATTTTGAAGGGAAAGAATTTGAGGTGCGATGTGCAATCTAAAATGCCTCCTTTGTTTACTAGTTGTCTTGTCATGTGCAAGTCAAAGTAAAATTTGTAGAACTAGCTTCGGATGGAGAAACATGAGTGATAAGCTAATGCACTAACCAGTACTGAAGTCCCTTTTTTTTTGGGTGGATGGGGTTGGGAGCAACTTATCCTTTTAGAGAGATATGAGTTTGGATTTCCAAGGGTAGATTGCTTTTGGTTGTGCTTCTTTATGCCAGTGTCATTCTTGGAAGTGTCTGTGCAGCATACTCCTTTACATCCATAATTGGTTTTCTAAAGGACATACCTATGTTACTGGAATTGGATATTTTCTCAGTGTTTGATCAGGACTGCTGTTGGACTTCTTGTAGTTATCATATAGGATCCTCATTGATTCCTGATAAGTAGGATCACTCAGCAATGTTAATGAACTGAAGGTTTTTCCTATTAATTTTTGGACAGGTGAAACTGAGGGAAATGAAACCTGGGATGTTATCCCATGAGTTGAAAGAGGCCCTTGGCATGCCTGAGGGTGCTCCTCCGCCTTGGCTTATTAATATGCAGGTTGGGTGACGGATAAGTTTCTTGATTAGCAGTGTTAAATCTGTATGTTGTTCTTTGTATTTGTCAGTCTTTCCCCTATCAAACTGACTCCTTTTCCTTCAGAGATATGGCCCTCCACCTTCATATCCACAATTGAAAATTCCTGGACTCAATGCTCCTATTCCACCTGGAGCTAGCTTTGGTTATCACCCTGGTGGCTGGGGCAAGCCCCCCGTTGATGAAGTAAACCTCCTACTTTCTTTGAGTGATCTAGTATAAATTGCATGCCCAAACCCATGTCGCTAGTCTCTGACACTATTTTTTTTTTAACTCAGTTTGGGCGGCCTCTGTATGGTGATGTCTTTGGTGTTCAACAGCAAGAGCAACCTAATTATGAGGTATGTCCCTTGAACTTATTTCACCTATCTGAAGCTGGTGATTGAATTGATGGAATTTGTGTTCATCCCCCCTACCATTTGGTTTCAAAAGTTTGTGTTCACTTATTTTATGATGCATTATGTAACTAGAATTTTTTAACCATTTTGTGGGATGCTTAATTACTGTAGGAAGAACCCCTCGATAAGACCAAGCATTGGGGTGATTTGGAGGAAGAGGAGGAAGAGGAAGAGGAGGAGGAAGTGGAAGAGGAGATTGAGGAAGAGGAGTTGGAAGCAGGCATTGAATCTGTAGATAGTCTTTCAAGGTACCATGTCATTCATCTGTTCTTTACACATGGGCAGTTGTGCAGAACTAAGGACTCTTTGCAGCTGGATATTCCAAATGGATGGTCAAAAACATGTTGCTATTACTTAGGTTTAAGTTTTTTTGTTATTCTCATGATTAATATGGTTGTTCATCAGCACTCCGACTGGTGTGGAGACACCTGATGTCATTGACCTTCGCAAGCAGCAGAGGAAGGAGGCTGATAGGCCTCTTTACACTGTGAGTTCTTATTTTGGGTTTTATCACTTTCTTACAGCAAAAATTCAAGTAGTGCACACACATACTTGTCCTCATCCATGTTCTTTGGCTGCAGGTACTTGAGGAGAAGGAAGAGAAGATAGCTCCAGGGACTTTGCTTGGAACATCGCATACGTATGCATTTCTCAGATGTGCTCGTCTGTTATATTATCCTATGATAGTGATTATTGTGGTAATTCCTGCTTTCTGCATGCAGTTATGTGGTCAACACAGGTGGCACCCAGGACAAGGCAGGAGCTAAAAGGGTAAGGCAACACCTTTGCATCAACATTCTTGCTCAATTTACTATGTACACATGATTATGTTTGTTCAGAGTGATGCCTGCTTTATAATGTTCCTTTTGTCCTTTGCCCTAATTGTTGTCTCTGCAATCTGAGTTTCAAAATGTTGATCTTTTGACAGGTTGATTTACTCAGAGGACAAAAAACAGATAAAGTTGACGTTACCCTTCAGCCAGAAGAACTGGAAGCTATGGATAATGTTTTGGCTGCAAAGTAAGTATAATACTTTCAAGTGGGACAACTTAGAAGTTCTTTGTAAGAGGGTTTTAACCAAGTTCATTCATCAGGTATGAAGAGGCGAGGGAGGAGGAGAAGCTGCGGAGCCAGCGGGAGGATTTCAGCGACATGGTTGCAGAGGTTAGTTTTGCCTCCAGCTTTTTGAGCTTGTTCTGCATGGCTGAGTGTCTTGAACCAATGTTCTTTGGCTGTGAATTTCGTTCCTCATGCTATCAAGTTTTTGGTCCATGATTAGGAAAGTTGAAGTCCATCCTACTCTTAGCTCTAGTGGCAATATGCGCCAGATTATTTGAGCTGAGATTCGACTTCTGTCTCCTCTAGGAAGGTCTTCAGACAGACTTGCAAAAACAGTCGACTACTATAGAGCTTTCATGATTATCTTTTTCTATCATTACGTTTTCTCAGGCTTTGTTGATCTTTTTGCTTATACGAAGTCAAGTCAGATGATTTTTTTACAGGGTTTCTCTTCTGATAGCTAATACGATGCCTTTAGTTTTATTCAAGTAGTTGAAATCTCTCTACACATTGGTATTTATTAATTCCCCTTTTGTTCTTATTATCGTTTTGCTTGCTTATGGATAAAGTGGTCAAGTTGAGTGGGAAATCATTAGGGTGCTTCTCTACTTTTGGGCCAGTCGTTGATTATGCAGTCGTTTTCTATTTGACAGTAGAACAGACTCCATGCCTGAGCAGGCCTTGACTAGTGTGTTGATGTAGATGTGTTGAGAGTTCAGAACAAACGTCCTCTTTTACTGTATTTTTCTCGTGTGCCAATTGTGTCATTCCTACCTATTGTTTGACTGATCTTGTTGACCAAGTTCCCTGTTATCTCATGTCCATCGTTCCTGTTTGGCAATCATTCCCTTTTTGTATTTTTGAGTTTTGTCAAGGATCTAACAATGTGATGGATTGATGCAGAACGAGAAAAAGAGGAAACGGAAGGTGCAGGAAAAAGAGGGGAAGTCGAAGAAGAAGGATTTCAAGTTTTAGGTTCTTTCGTCTCGATCCTGTCCCTAGAAGCATTTCTTGTCTGGAGCTTTGGAAGGCCTTCTCGGCAAGCACTGGGTTCGACGGGTTTAGTACATCTCCGAGTAATTTTTGTAGCACAGGATCCAACCATGCATAATAACTAAATGCAGTTGGCTTAGCCCGCTAGCTGTGGGAAATCTGTTGAACGATGTCCGAATGCCTGAATTAACAATTTTACCTACTTTAGTCGGCCCTTGTCTGAGCTTATACTCGAGAAAACATGGTACCTCATTTGTGCGCTAATGTATATGCTACAAACCTTTCTCAGTGTTTGTCCTCTTCGTTCGTGGATAGGCTTATGCAATGTTACCGGTTTCGTTCCCGTAATGGATGGGCTCCCGTTGCATGTGGCATATTTGATGTGCTTCCGTGAGGCATTGTGTTTTGTCAGAATGTGTTTTGTCCATCGAATTAAGTCGGAAATGTTGTTTCGGTGGAAATTTGGAGTTTGGGAAAGAGATTAACGGGTGTTGCTGGTACTTGGTAGACCGTAGAGTTACATTGTTATAGCTAAAGATCAAGTGTTTGTATTCTCGGTGTTGCTAGAGTCTCCTCGATTTGTCCATTGCCATGAACGTGCTGTGGAAGCCTCTTCATCTTTTGTGCGTCTCTTGAACAACTCCTAACGAGAAAGATGTGGTTGCCGGACCAGACATGGAGGGTATCATATTAACTGTCTTTTCCGGAGTCGGTAAGCGTAATTTCGCCATTCGCTTTGCTGCTACTCGTGACGGGTGGGGGCCCATTTATGTCCAACCAACCAACAGGCATCTTCACCCCTCCTCCCTCTCTCTCCCTCTCTCTCTCTCTCTCTCTCTCTCTCGAAAAGGAGTTTTTTCTGAAGGATAAAGCCAACAAAAATTTCACATTCAACCTAAAATTTTTTTGTAACATAAAAAGGTCCAAACTTGTACCTATGTAAAACATTTACCCCCATCAATGTTCTATCAGGTGATTTCTTGATCAAAACATCATTTTTATTTCACTTAAGCTGAATGAACACCATGTTGATACCATTTGCTTTCCAACGTCTGTACAGATGGTTTTTTAACAGTGTTGATCGATAAAATTTTAACAGAAGATAAATGTATTATAACGGGTATAATTTTGGGTTTTTGGTGGTTAAATTCGAAAATTGTAAGTCTCATCAACCCAAGCTTGACTCTTTAGAAGGAAAAATAAAAATCAGACAAAACGTGATCCATCTCCCGGAATTCTGTTTCCGTTTCCAAGAATTAATCATTCGAAAACAAAATTACTGTGAAAGCACTCTAACATTGACTCTTACGTACGACACATGATTCGCGAAATTTCTCGGTAGAAATTTCTTCGAGTTGACGTTGAATTCGAGTCCACGTTTGTTGTGATATAGCTATGAAATTGTATATTTTGGTTCGTACCGGCAATGGGTATAAATCACCACTTTAGCAATTTCAAATGCTGGAAAAACTGTTATCCTATTGGAAAAATCATTTAAAATATCCACCATGTTAGTTTTTTTTATTGCATTTTATAAATTAGCATACTATTTCTATCATAATTTTGACAAATTATAAAACGTTAAAGATGGTGCCCAAGCCTATCACGGCCTTAAGCTAATAACGACTAAGGAGTTAAAAAGAGTTGTGGCATTAGAATTGTTCTTTCGAGTTTAAATTAGGAAAAATTATTAAAACAGGCCAATTAAATTTAAACATATTGCATTTATGCTAATTTAGTTCATCTGGTCAATTTTGGCCGGACAACGTTGTTATAGATGCCAGCCATTCTACGTAGCGCAATCAGCGCTGACGTAAATAATTTTTAATAATTTTTTGAATTTTCTATTTTATTTTTCCCTTTTTTATTCTTTTCTTTCCCTTTCTTTTTTTTTTCCTCCCATCATATTCAACCTCTGGCTGATCACCGGCCTGACGACCAGCCAGAGGTCGGTGCTGGCCACTGGCCAAGACGAGCCTTGCCAGTGGTAATTCTTCCGTTTAAATTATATATTTCCATTGTGCCGAGGAAAGAGTTCCCTAGATTGGCCTGGAGGCGTCACTACATAACGAGGTAAAGTGAGGTGAAATTATCATAGCGCGAAAACCCTACAATCATTCTAGTACACTATCGCACGTTTGACGACTCAGTCAACATCGTCGTCGTGTCACGAACGATGTGCACTCCAATTGATATCTGCGTCATCTCCTGGCGGCTTCTTTGCTATTAAGCAACGTCAACAAAAGTTGGACACCACGTTTTTTTTTTTGTTTTATACTATTGATTATTATATCATGCAACAAGTGCACGATGTTCCTTTTAGATATACCACTACTACTACTACTCATGGTTTGACTGGAAACTGTGTATGACCGAACTAAACCATCACCATCGTCAAAATCCAGCGCGAACATATTATTTAGCTCATTCTCGCAAATATTTTATATATATTATATCGCGTTTTTATTAATTTGTTTATACCTTAAAGAGCAATAGCATATAACAAAAATAGAGTTAGGATATACTTCGGAATATGTTTTCAATATTCCAGTTTTAATGATAGTATCGGAATTTTATCTAAATTCCCTTTTCCCCCTTATAAGTTTTTTCTTGGATAATTCCAAAATTTGTCCATGTGATATCGATCAATACTTGAAACTTTTCTCGTCTCGCCAAGTTCCAAACCTTGTTCCAATAACCCGAAAGTAACTTCCGTTAGACTTCTAGCCAAAACAGCTGTTAAAAATCTGATGTGCTGCTGTCCACGCATGCTTTTGCATCGGATCTTTAATGGCCATGAATGGACGGAACCACCGCCAAAGGTACTTTTGCGTCGTGAGGGTATTGGTTAGGCGGAAAACAATTCGAGATATTGGTATCTGAGGAGAAAATTTTGGGATCTTTCGTGAGATTTTTGTCCCTTTGTCCCCCCCTCCGCTGCATCATATTCCGTGCGACAACATTGACCTTTGAGATTAAGAAAAGAAATGAAGCTGACTAAGGAAGACGGGACGAATCCAAACACGACACGTCCGAGCGAAACCCTCTTTGTTGGTAGAAAACCCTAATGCGACAGCTCGTGGAATTGGTACATTCAATGAAAGAGGCTTCGACGATGGGGGTCTCTACTCCAGGAAAGCAAGCAAGGAATAAAGATTGGGACGAGGGCCAAGACGTGCATGCACGCTAAGGCGCATGAACATCACTGCTTTTAGCCACATTCTTTACTTCTCCGTTACGGCGCAGACATGTATTACCATGCTTTTTTCTTATGGACCCACCTCGCGTGACTAATAGTTAAGAGTTAGGTTGATTGACGTCACATCGTAGTTTTTGATTCATCGAGTTCGTGCGCCTCATAATTCGAGTTCTGCTCGATGCAAACTATTTGAAAATCGTTCAGGATATACAGATATCGGCATGCTGGAAGCACTTATATAATATATGATTTTTCATTTGGAATTTTTCAAAAAGTTGGAGCATGTTTTAGTTTGAGATTTGGAAGTAACAAGTGAGAGATAGAAGTCAAAAGAAGTTGTCCGGAATGGACCCTTTTAACGTTTTTTTCAAATAGGATTTTATGATGCCTTTCGTGGCCCACGATTTTGTAGACTTTGATCTTTCTTTGTCACGTATCGTTGGACCGACAAAGAAATTGAGTAGGCACTTCTTATGCTTGGAGAAAATTTATGGGTCGAGTATATAAGGAGGAACTCTTTGGAGGGTTCTCAAAAGGAAGGGGCCATGTGTTGCCTACAAGCCTACGACAAAAGAATATGTATTATCGGGTGGTCACTTCACCTTGAGCAGGTAGAGAGGAAACGGGAGGATTGTCGAAAAATTTGTGAATTTCTTTATTAATTTATTTTCTTTTCTGTTCTTTTTTACTATTCTTCTCAAGGGCCGGCAGGGGTCACCGGGGCCTTGGTGAGGGCTGCAATGCCCTCGCCTAGCCAGATTTGTGTGAGGTGAGGGCTGTCTCGCCAGATTTGTGTCCAGTGAGGGCGTCACGGCCTTTGCCTATGGCTGGCAACCCCTGTCGGCCCTTCGGGGAAGAAGGATAATAAAATGAAAAGAAAAGAAAAGAATTAAAAATATTTTTAACAAATTTAAAAATTTTGAAAAAAAAATTGCAAAAATTGTCCACGTTAGTGCCGGCGTCCATGTCATTGATTTTTGGCCAAATTGGCAAATTTGTCAAAAAGTTCTGGACTAAAATGGCCAACTTGAAAAGTTTAGTATTGAATTTGCCTCTATACTATAGGTTTAGAATTTTTTGGACAATTTTCCCCACAAAAAGACTTGCTCATAACCATAGGGTTAATCCAAGGTTCTTCTAAGTCCTCGTCTATATTAATAATGGACTTGATGACATGTTCAAGATGATGCTATGCGAATGAAGGTAAATTCTATAGGCTGCAGGTTAAACATTAACATGTGCGCAGAGTGGAGGCGATACGAGAATGTTTCGCTAGGCTCGCGAGCACATGAGAAAAGACGTGATTAGAAATTAATCTATCCGAGAAACGAGTGTTACTTTGATCAAGGATAGTGGTATTTAGAGATTATGGAGGATCTGATAAAGAATCGAGTGAAATAGCGTAACATGATTCATACAGCCGATAGCGCTTAGCTGGCAACGTTTGTTGTATATTTTACCAGATTTAGAATCACAACTAGATGGATTAGTGACAAAGAATTCATGTGTAGTACTGCCAATTTTGGCACTAGCACTGAATCATTGATTATTCCCCAACCTCCCCAACAAGAGTCATATCGATCATATATGTGCTTTGACTGCACCATCGACGACACTGGCTTACTGGTTAATCTGTACGTCGTGCATGCGCAAATGTCGACCAATTTTCTTAATTAAAACAACTCAAATTGACATTAGTTAGGTTGACTGACGTCACATCGTAACAACATTCTTTACTTCTCCGTCACGGCGCAGACATGTATTACCATGCCTTTTTCTTCTTCATTGTTTTAGATTAAAAAGAGGTTAGTTATGCTATTCCAAAAAAACCCTTCTTGGCCCAAACCTATGAGAATCGCAACTCAGTCTAGGGTTTTGTTAGAAAATTAGAGCCGCTCTAGGCACATCTAACCTTCTATAACTATCTACAATTAATCACGTGTCGCTAAGGAATGGTGAATATGACCGCAATTATTACCTCGGTACCTCAATTATAAAATGCTTAAATGAGACTCGAGCATCTTAATCAAGTGTATGGTATATCTAGTTTTCCCCTCACCATAATACGTTTTACGCCTGACATTTCTCGAACTTCTGACAAGAGTATTAGGTGATCGTTCGATACAATTTATCGCGCGATGTCATTATTGCCCCTGAAGCTTAGAGATGTTAGATGAACATAGTCCAAGTACTAGACCGAATCAGTTCCGTCCAGAACGGGTGGGACCCACATAAGACCGGCCACTGTCGACGACACGCGATTTCCAAGTTCAGTTCAGCACGTATGCTACACTAGCGTAAAAAAAAAAAAATCAGACTATAACACGATCTCGAGTCTAGTGTCCCGAAAAAAAAGTAAGGCGGGGAACAAAAGAGCATTCACTTCCCTTTCAGAAGTGATGCCCCAGTCCCATTGGACCATGCATTATTTTCTTTGCTTGCCATGATGATGACCATGGTTATCCCTAGTTGTCCCACCTTGTCTATCTATGAATTGCAATTATGCAATTTCCAGTCAATCTTGACAAGAATCCATCATATATGGAGATGCAATTCACTCCATCGGCGACAACTAATCGATTCAGTTCATTCTTCGGAATGATGATGGGAAAATCATTTGAATAGCGGTGGAGATATGAACCACCGCCACAATTAGTTATCTCGCATGTAAATTAATCTTTAAAAGATACTCCGCATCGCTTATAGACAGAGTTCGTAAGCTTTTTATATATGTGCAATCTTCCTGCCAAGTTCTGCCTTAGTATATTTCGTGAGTGCAGATCTATGTTCGTTAAATTTCACTATTCATGCGTCGCTTGTCTACTAGGGGTTACCGGTTCTCGAGCAGTCCGATTTCCACCTAAGATCCGGGAAATGGATCAGAGGGATCGATTCTAAGTTTTTTGAACCGGGAACGGGATTCCCGGGGTAGTCCAACGGAATCACGTAGCCTCACAATTTCTGAAAACTATGAACACTTCCATCCCTATAAGCAAAATCCTAAATTGCAAAATCACACAGCCTCACATTCCTATTAGCCTATAATTTGTATTTTGTACGAAAAATGACAAAAAACAGAGTATTGGATATTACCTTGAAGAGATGCACAAAAATAGAGCAAGAGAGGGAGGTGAGAGTCGAGACTCGAGATAAGACTACGAGAGGGAGGCGTCTAGCTCGAGTGAGAGGGACGCGACTTAGGCGAGAGAGGAGGCACCATTTGAGAGTTGAGCGAGAGGGATGTTACCTAGGCGAGAGAGGGTGGCACCGTTTGAGAGTCGAGTGAGAGATGCGTGAGAGGGAAAGAGCGATTAGGGTTTGTGATTGCGAAAGAGGCATGCGAGCCGAGAAGGAAAAAGCGAACATGAGAGGCTTGAGAGGGAAAGAGAGATCATGAGAGGGAATAGGGAAAGAGTGAGTGTGATTGTAAATATGTGATTAGGGTTTCTTTAAATATTTTTAGGAAATAAAAAAAAATTGGTCCGGATAGGCAATTCCACCCTACAACCGGGAATTGGACCAAAAATCACCAGTCCTAATTTTATGGAACCTAGAATTGACCGGCGCCCCTAGGAATCGCCCAGAACAAGCCGGTTCAATCCGGTCCGGACAATTCCTATTGCTCACCCCTATTGTCTACGGTTTTACATGCTCTTTATTCACATTCCTCTACCAACTAACTCAAGCTTTCCAGTTTGGACGACAGTAACTTCATTTTTCTTTGCCGAATTGAGTTGATTTAGCATATCAAACTAATCAATTCCACTAATCCCACCATTAGATCTACCCTCCAACCTCGACTCCTCAATTGCCAACACGTGCAACCATCTCACTTTAGGTCATCGCTCATCACCTGAAAAAAAACCATACTTAATTCGGCATGCGCGGTACCTACTGGCATAGTCATAGTCAATTATGAATAATCAAAACCTTGGTTCCACAATTGAAATTTTAAAATAATTCCAACATAATACAATACTAATCAAAAGTACGAAGGAGGGAATGATGGTCTTAGCTCCCCAGTCCAATAATTAGAACCTCCCCTTTATCAAAATCGGAATCTAAGTACGAATTTCTCTTGGGGATTAATTTAAAAATTTCCGGGTCGTTTTAAAATTCGTCCGACAAACATTCTCTTTGATTGCTACGTTTTTCTCCCTCTGAGAATGTGGAAAACGCCACCACAAACATCAAATCTTTTACCTAAACCGACCGACCATGTTTGATTTTGTGTTCGCATTGTCTGAGAATAATATCTTTATTAGAATAAGCTACAATTGAATAATTATAATCACAATATTCTCTCTGGCCATTGTATGCCTCGATTAATTACTCCCACGTGGGTCTTCATGGTCCTGATTGTACAACCGATTCATAATTTTTTTTTTTTGGAGATGACAATTTTGGGTACCCGAATCAACGAAGCTGCTCAAAAACCGGTCCATATGGACAAGGGTCGATTGCTATTTCTCTGGGAAGGAAACCGAACTGCTCGGACCCAACTCGACTAGATCCAAGACAATTTGCACCCGAAAAAGCTCGCGTTTCGGTGGCACAAATTGAAACCGATCGAAACGCCCGAAATGAAATCGAGTACAATTTCATCGAGAACCCCCAAATTGGAGTGACCTGAATCCGATATAAGCTCGATCCCAAGAAACCTAGCACACTATAACCTTGTATCATAAAAGTCGCATGGATTAGTTAAGTCATATTTTAGATGAAAAATGACTAGCACATATATTTTAATAGTCCACACAACAACTATGTTTTGACTATTGAGACCGACAATGATGAAGGAATCTTATTTATTTGTATATTTAAAGGGAAGTAGAACCCTTGATTGATTAGGAAATCTAAAGCGTGGAATAAAACTATTAATTGCGACGATATATTGATTTGATTTATTCTGATTATTTGGATGATATTGAATTAATGATTTTCCTGTAAACCCCCGTTAGAGCTCTCTCTTGTTTCATTATGAGACAAAGCAGGAATTTACAGAGAGCGTATCTTAAGCTGGGAATAATTAATTATAGGGAATAGATGTCGATTATTCTTCTGGCAGCGTTAGCCCTTTTTTATTAATTAAAAATATTATATAATTAATTCTCAATGTGCTAAACTTAATGTAATCACCAAATACTTAAGTAAGACTAGAGTATTTGAAAGGCCTATTTGATTCGCTGGGAAAAAAAATCTTATTTTTTATTTTCCACAAAAATGAAAATGTCCTTTTCTTCTCAATTTTTTGTTTTCTTGAATCGGGTTTAGTGAGTAAAGATAATAATTATCAACAAGAAGGAAATTTGGGAAATTTCAATATGGATAACAATTTCGAAAACTTATTTGGCTACATTGTTTTGAAAGTTAAGACGTGCGATTTTCAATTAATACTAGGCTAATTCCTTTTTAAATGAAATGGAAGCAATTTTTTCTTTAAAAATTTTCATTTATCAGCCATAAAATGTGGAAATAAAATATCTTATTTTCATATGAAAAGAGCTTTTAGTATGTTGTTTTTTTTAAAATTAGAAAACCCAGTCATTCTTTTTATTCCAAACTCAACACAAGAAAAGAACCGGAAGGAAAAATGGGGATAAAAACAAACCATATAGCCCCGGATGTTGTCACCTTTCACTTGACATAAACAGCATCTTCGCGTGCATGGCATGCCCGCACGCGTCATTTTAATTCGTAAATTGATATAATTTCTTTATATATCTATATATTATACGTTATATATTTGTGTGGCCTGTGACAGCCAATTTGACAAGACCCAAGATTCGGTAGAACCAGCACAAGTTGTCTTCCAAGCTCGTAATAATATGTGTACTTGAAATTACTACATTCTCTGCTGCGATCCCTAGCTCGTCAGCCAACCCTAGACAGTACACGATTGTCCCTTTCTCTCTTTATTTTTTGGTCAGACGTTGTCCTTTTCTCTTATGAAATATACAGAAAAGAATTGGAAAAATTATAAATCGATCGGCCAATAATATAATGAAACAAGCGACCGCCCTCCACGTGCATGAGATGATGAAACGTGTACCTCAACTTGGCAACGTGGAATCACATGCACATAGGCCCATAGAATTATTTTCTAAAGATCTCGTGCATCCATCGAATTCTCTATTTCTAGGTGTCTAGGCTCTGTAGGGATTGTGATGATGGGATGGGGGAGAGAACGAAAATTTGTGTATATATTGAGTATATAAGTCTTTGTGAATTAATGGCATGATATATAACTCAATTACAATGTTATGTTAGAAAGTCCGATTTAAAATATTTCAGTATGTAAATCCCGTAAACAAATTACGCATGATGGCTTAATGTGTGATTTGATGAGCAAAATGCACCATCTCAAGTTGATAAAGTTTCCTTTTGATGATTAATTATAAAGACGCAATTTAGGAAATGCGATTACATAATTCATGCTAATGAATATGAAGAAATTGTTCAATCAGCTATCGGCCGTGCGGGGGTTTCCTGGGTTATCAAAAAAAAAAAAATTTGTTCAATCGGTCACAAACTTATTGTACTGATGTCAATTTAGTGTTAAACTTTTTAATTTTTCTCATTTAGCCCTAAACGCTTGCACAAAATTCCAATATAGTTATTCCAGCGAAAATTGATCAGGAGTACATTGGAATTATGTATAAAATTTAAGACTAAATTGGCATTTGTAAAGTAAATTTCGGGCTGACTGGGTAATTTTTTCACATAACACCAATCACTTTTTAAAGCCAAGAAAGCAAGTTATTCATGCCATGACTAAGGAACTCATGATTTGTCTCTTTCACGGATCTGACGCGGATAAGATTGATTCATGTTGGAAATTGCATGTTGGATCTCATGTTATAAGGTGTAAAGAATCTTAGCCGCCTTATTAACTTATATTTAGATTTTGTCTCTCACCATGTTAATGTATTACAAGTGTTATTATAAAACCCTATCAAAATAGCCAAAGGAACATTCATGCACAACTCCGAGGAGTGAGAGAAATATCATGAATTCTTGCTCGAAAAAAAGGGCAAAATGATTGCAAATAATGCCCGGAACATCAAGGGGATTTGTCTCATTCACATTGACATTTTGAATATGACGCGGTTACTTAAGAATATCGTTGGAGCTTCTGACATTTTACTATGAATTTCCTGAGGTCCCATACGAGGCTAATGTCATTTGCTTCACTCGACTCACTAACTAAAAGTATACACATCGTTGGACACTTGATTTAGTGAAGTTTATTAATTTATTACCATATTGAGCATTTCTCCTTATTTGAACACCAACATCTAGAATACACAACATATGACTTTCTTATCAAGCCCTCTATTCTCACTAGTATATATCGGATGTTTATTCTTCTGAGTAAATTTGGATTGCTTTGGCCAGAAGGGAAAGACAACATGGAATGATCCAGGAAATGGTTTGTGCAACTTCCACTCAAAGCTTAATGTTTACTATAAAGAAAAAATAAATAAATACACGTGCAATGGCAATTGGCATTGTGGCATGGAGGGGAATTACATTCGCTTTCCACAAAAATCCATGAGGAGGAAAAGCACTATCAACGGCTACCACACGTCCAAGTGTCGGGAACCCACCTTGACCTTCGGGGCTAAGTAAAATCTCTCTCTCTGTCTCTCTTCGTCTCTCTATAAATTTATAATGTGTGGAGAGGGAAGTGACAATGATAATGCAAAAAATTTGCTTTGGAGTATAGTTTTATATAGTGCTCTAAACCCACAAGTCCCACGCACGTATCAGCCAAAGCTCTCTTGGACCATACGACAAGCCCCCTCCATCTTCTTTCTCATGTTCCTTTTACAGATAGATTCATTCATACACAGGTACATATAGAGAGAGATAGTGAGAGAGAGAGAGAGAGAGAGAGAGAGAGAGAGAGAGTTCAAGATATGCGAACTTCTGACCACCTTCCTGGGCATTTCTTTGGCAGCATCTCACACGCCAAATCCATCGTCACCGTCGCCATCGTCATCCATTGATTCTTCTGCACAGAGCACCCTTTGGCTCATAAAATACAGTCTGATCTTCATCACCTTCCTCAGATTGATCTCTCTCCTTGCACTAAGATCCAAAGGCTAGCTCGAAACAGATTTCGTTGACTCCTTTTCCTCGCTTTCCCTTTCACCTTTAGGTGTTTGGTATTCGATCAAACTGCTAATTTTGAAGCCCAGCTAGCTTTGGAGGGTGGATTTGATAGAGAGAACTAGAGATGGGTTTGAGTACAAAGCAAGTTTCAAACGATGGGTTTGATTGGAACCAGTCTTTATTGCAGGATCACAACCAAACCCTAGAGATTCCCAAATCTCTTCCAATGAAGAGGCCTCTGCAACACCAGAACCAGCTTCATCAGCCATCAGAGCCATTGAAGTGTCCCAGGTGTGACTCCACAAACACCAAGTTCTGTTACTTCAACAACTACAACAAGTCACAGCCCAGGCACTTTTGCAAGACCTGCAAGAGGCACTGGACCAAAGGCGGCACCCTCCGCAACGTCCCAGTGGGTGGCGGTCGAAAGAATAAGCGCCCGAAACCCTCTCGGCCCTCCTCCGCAGCGGCGAATTCCAGTTCTGCCACCTCACGCAGCAACCTGACCACCAACGCTGCCGCCGCCGCCTCCTCCGATGCCCCCGTTCAAGCTCGTGAAAAGCAAAAATTTCAAGGTCTTCAAAGTGAAGTTTGTGATCAGAAAGACTTGAATGAAATGATCTATCAGGCATTGATTTTTCAACCACCTCCACTCGATAACTTATGCAGCAACAGTAACGTCTTTTTGGGCTCATCACTCTCTACACCTGAAAGTGCAAGTGCGAATCTTCACTTCCCTTTGCTTCAAAGCTCAAGCCCTTTGGTGAGAGACAATTGCTCTTTGACACCGATCTCGTCCTTCGGTTTCTCATCGACTGCGGATGCTCATACAAGAGAATACAAGCCAGCTCTTGAGGATTGCTCAACAATCAACACCACTAGTGTCATGCCCACCTCAACATGTACTCAGCCATGGAATTTTGGCAATATTGGCATGGAGGTGATGAACAACACCAGTCATAACTGGGTTTGGGATGAGATGGATAAGTTGGTCTCTACCAATCTGAGTTTTCCTAATTGGGATGATGTTGAGACCAAACCACTTTGACGGCAGCTTAGCTTTTCACTATACATACCCTTGGTTTTTCTTTTCTTGTTTCTTTTGGGATATATCTATGATATGATTGATGTTTTTGAATCTCTAGAATTAAACTGTCTGTGACTTAATTCTTATAACTTGTAACAAATTTAGGCAGAGAGATAAGACTAGACTGTTTGAAGCCGTCTATTTTAGTGCCTGCATCTCCAGGTCTCTCTCTCTCTCTCTCTCTCTCTCTCTCTCTCTCTCTCTCCATTCATGTAAGCAAAGCTGTGTATGCACGTGAGTGCATGCATGTGCAGCGCAAGAATTAATAATGTATAATTTGAGTTGAGATGGGGTTTGGTTTTTCAGATGATTTTTCTTTCCTGGGGAATGTCTGTGATATTGTGGATGGTGACAGGATGGTGATTTAGATGAGTAGGGTCTTCCTCCAGCTGGAGTGGACTGACAAAATGAGATAGGAAGATTCTTTATGGATATGTGTATTCCAAGTATATATTTTGTCTTGAATAATTGAACCTTGCGAGAATGGTTTTGTTTATTTACTCATAATCTACTTAGCCACTTGAAGAGAGAATAATTCTTTCTGCTCCTGTCCAGACAGCTCTCTAGCTGATTGTAAAGTAGTTAGCAACTGCAAATATATAGTTACCTTGTTCTTGTTGTGCTGCAAAGATATAAGAACCCAAATATGTCCACTCAGTCGGTCTATTCTCGATTTCGAATCTGAGTTTGATATGTTAAAGTTATTGTATAATTTTTGTCAGGAAATCGTTCCAAACTTAATTAATATCTCATGTCATTCTTGTCTTCATCTCATTTCTTGTCGTTCGTCTAATTTCCATGGCAGAAGAGACGTTAAAGATGTGCATGGCTCTTCTTAATCTAAATGTACTGCTAGCAATTTGTTTTTGTAATTACATTTGTGATTGTATTATATCAACTCGTGTAAACTTTAAACATTTGACATAACTATAGTTAAACCTGCTTATAACTGAATTTGTTTCAGAAGAATGCGTCTATTTTGTGTTGGGATTGCATGATGCATGTGGTATTATTGCCGGCCGGCTCTTTAGCAAACTGTGAGGTATAACAATTTCTAGCATATGGACCTTGGGTATAACTTAATCTATGAAGAATGAAGAGTGCTTTTGTGGATATACAATCAAAATAAGAACAATTAGAGTCGTCCTATTAACAGGATTAACTGAGTGATTAAGCATTTAATTTGAATGCTACGTGTCAAGTGTTCAAATCACGGTGTTGCCATCTCAAAGCAGCAACACTTGTTGCAACTATCGTGTTATGAGTACGAAAATAATCTACCTATTGATGTGATAAATTCTTGTTAAGTACTTTAAGATGTCCCCATTTTAAATACTCATTTAGAATTTGATACTTGGGATTATGAATTGTTTTACAAATTAGTCCCCAAAATTACTCTTGCATATAAATGGCGGGTCACAAATTTGAGGCTTGGCAACAAGATCGATATTTAGATGCAACCATCAAGTTCTTTCCTTTTTTTAAGTGTAGTGCTGTGAAGCTGTGATCAAATGACGGTACTAGGCTAATTTCATACGTACATGACTAAGATAGAAGCGATAGAAGATACGTAAGAAATTACTCCCTTTGAACTGACCAAAGAGATCGGATCGAGAAAGAATCAAATTTGAGACCTTACGCTTATTGAAATAGAAAATCACAATCACCTTACTAACAACACTATGATGTCGAGTTTATATATACCAACAGGAGTCAACGACATAGGTGCTTGCATACATGCATGAATCACTCGTCGAGACTAAAACACGCTCAACTATCAAGAGATCATCTAATCCACATTTCTACATAGGCCATGTACATAACTTGGATGCAAAGCACAAAGCTCTCATTATGGGGTGACTCGTGATTGAAACGTTTGACTAGAGAAATAGAAGGAATCTGCTCCCGATATGGACCGATTGAGGATTTCCAAGCTGTGGATAGTACCACCTCCAAGATCCTGCAAACACATGGATATACATATTGTGAATATGCATGGTTTTTGTGTATCGTACATGTGAACCTCGCCGGTTGGATTTGTATTAAGTGCAGGAGTTTACATTCTGGGCACCACATTGATCTAAGGAAAATTGCACTGAACCAGAAAAATTCATAGCAAATGAACTTTGAATTGACACATAATGATCCTAAAGCTAGCCAACTGCCTTCTGGTAATCCATTGTGTGGACCTGTCACTTGCACAATTTCCTTTTATAGATGATACAGCTCATTTCAATACATGATAGACCAGTAAATGCCCTCGTTTAAAAGGGCAACCATTAGGTGGAGTGCACCAAAAGGGTCATTTGTAAAACTCTGCAATAATGTTCGTGTTAACCTAGTCAAAAGCAAGCAATCGAAAACCATTTTTGATCCAAAAAGAAAAATATTACTACATGAACTGTAAAATTAAAGGTTAGAAACGCTACTTTTACTTCAGGAGCGGAATTGAACAATCCCGAATGAGCAAACATCTACCAGTAACCCCACAAATGTATGCAATCAAGACAACGACCAACATGAAACCAACATCTAATTGTAACTTCCTATCATGCATACAGTTATCAATAACAATTCCCAGCTATGTTTGATGCAAGAGTTCAAAAACTACACCAAGACATTTCCTTCCACTTACCAAAATCGGCTACAGATTCCCCATCCTCACGCCAGTATCTCTGGCATAAGGTGCAACAGCTTCATTCGCTCTGGAATAGCTAACATAATAAAGCTCAGAAACGATGCCTGTGAAGATGATAAATGCAGCCCCAGCCCCAAAGACTCCTTTCCGCAAGGTCTCACATGATGGGTGGTTACTGAGAATTTGTGCAGTGTATTTGGTGTGGTAAGCATTTCTCACAGAACCAGCCAGCAAGCAAGCCTCAGCAATAATAAAGAATACCCTACAAGATAAAAGCCGAGAAAATAATCTTGGGGTCACTGCCGAAGGTCTCAAGGGGTTGACAAATATGACCAGAACTACAAAATTGTGGAGATAAGCATCATAGCATAGTGAATCAATGCTTTAGCAATAAACCCGCGTCACATCTCAAGATAGGGGAATGTGGAGTTCTGGAAGAGCACGTACCAGCCAGTAATGAAGAGTACTATAGCCCAAGTCCTAGCACCACTTGGCCTCAGAGCCTTACCGCAACATAAGCATCTGCTCACCGCCACTATCAGAAGCTGACTAGCCAAAAGGAACAATAGGGATCCAATGCCTAACCCGGTTGCAATGTCCGAATCATAACGACAATAGTTTTTTCCAGCATCTTCCTCAATCTTGGCCTGCAGAAATGACATTTCCAGATGAGATCGACCAGAGTATGCAGTCCACACTACTTATATTTGTCATGACTAGTTACACACACATTATGTATGTCTTATACTGCACATCTTGATATGAATTATAAGCCCAAGAATAACTTCATGAGTACTGTCGGACTGGTCTGCGACAACTGTTAAAATCCTGGTGGACATGCTCCAGAGTCTTAGCTTGACTAGGTACTGACTCCAGCTGAATGTTCATATTGCACAAAGCAACGACAGAACCATCAAAAACTGGAAGCCAGAGATGAAAGACACTTAATAAGATTGGTGAATTGCATTTTTCCCTAAACTTGTTATCCTAGGTATGGCTGAATGTCACTAATTCCTAACAAACAGGACAAGAGAATGAGAAAACAACAGGCATCACATGAACAGAAGAGATCCTATGCAGCATAAGATGATGACTCTAAGGATCCACAAACCCTGTACAGGTTCAAACTCTATGCGGACCTATGATCTAGGTAGATTGGTGCCTCAAGAAGGTAGAGGCAAATACTCAATTTAAGACACTTAAAGGTGCAAAAAGTGTCAGGTGGGAAGAATCATAGAGCCATCTTAACTACATATACTGTTATAATAAGAGAAAGGATTGGGCAGAACAACCCTGTGCATCCTTGAGACCGCACACATGTATTTATACTATGTTCGAGTACGAAAGAATAGGAATTACAGGATATTACACAATTGTCGTACATTGACATACATATTGAGACTCCAACAACAGTGCCAATCCCAAAATTGCCTATCGTCTCCAAAGAAGGAAATACGAAAGGAAAAGGAAAGCACTTCACAGTTTCTTTCAAGCCTTCATAATCATGTCATGGGACTTGCAATCATCTGTATAATTATCGAAGACCCTGTTAGTGCATACTCACCAGAGCGCCTTTTCTCCCTGGTGGGTAAGTTAAGCTTCATTTTATCAAGAACTTCGGGATGACTAGCCTCAATACAAGCCAAACAAGCTAATGCCAATGCACTCACATCCACTACGCGAAAACCACACAACTAAAGCTGCCCAGTAAGCAGAACAGAGAGGAGGAAATGCAGAAAGGGCAGTTAGTGAGGCCACTTAAGTAGTTATGCATACAGTCACAGTCATTTTTGAGCTGCCAACCCATGATCCAAGAAAATTATTTTTCTAGCTGATAGAATTATGATTTGGAACTTAAAAATTCAGCTCGTGAAGCCATTCCTCTAAAGCTACTACTTTCCCAAGTGAATCCTACAAATCCGTCCTTGCTCTATGGCAATCAAATATAAGCACAAGAACATCAGAGAGTGGATCTGGGAACTACCTGCACCCTGACTGACAATATACAAACAAAACAAAGTACAGGGCATGTATACTAATATAGAAAAGAGCAAGAGAAGCTGATAATTTTTGTTTCAAAATAAAAGGGAAAGCCCCATACACTACGAACTGGATCATGTCCTCCAATAAGCTCACTACAACAAGAGATAAGGCTTCAAGTTCATTTGTTAAAGAGCTAAGTTCAGCGATACTTCGACAAAATTCAATGAGATCACTACAAAACGACCTAAGGCTTCAAGTTCATGCATTAAAGAATTAAATTCAGCGATACTTCCACAAAGTTCACGCCAGATCCAGGAGAGAATAGATGGTAAATGTAAACAAAAGTCAACTAGATTTGTATCCAAAACAACATGGAAAACACACCGAGTACTCTAGCTCATGGATCAACATACAAGCTACTGTGGACATATCAAACCAGTACAAACTCTCAGCAAGGAGATAAAGCTCAACCAACTACAACAAGAGCAAAACTACACTCTATCGACATAATTCTCAAACAATTAAGCAAGTGCTCCAGCTCGAAACCACCGGAAATTTCTCCTGAAACATCCTGAGCCCGTCTCAGACACAGGACACTCGAAGGTTTCAGCAGAAGGGCGCGAGTTCTAAACCGAGTGAAAGCACTCGCACAGCATCAAACTTCACAGAACGACACATGTCTAACAAATTCACAGTCACCAACTCGAGCTAGCTACACAACTCACGGAAGATTCCCACGGGAACCATCCAGGCTATCACCGAAGCCTCAGACCCAGAAGCTCAAAAAGTTCCAGCAGGACACGAACGAGCACCCCACAAAAGGGAAAGCAGAGTAAAGCCAGAGAGATGCACAGAAATAGCTAAAAAGAAAACCATAATTCTCCAGCTGAGCAACATGGACAGCGACCAACTCACGGTGTTCCGCCGCTGCTCCGCCGCGACGGCGAGCGCAAAGGCCACCAAGTCGAACACGAACACCAACACCAGAACCAGCGTCGACGCCATCTCTCTCTCTCTCTCTGAGGGGTAAGCAACAGCAAAAAGTGTGTACTTTAAGCGAGTGAGAAACAGAGAGACGATAAAGCTTGCGTGACAACTTGAAAAAGATTTTGACCAAAAAAAAAACTTGAAAAAGAACGGTCTTATCTTAATTAATTATGTGTGATTATGTTAAGCATTTCGTGAGCCACAAAAAATAATATTTTCAAATGATAGAAAATATCAAGATACTTATATTTAAGGGCAGAATCCACCAAAAAAACACTATATTATGTCTACCGCGACACGTTTATTCTAAATCTTTTCTCGTGATATCAAAATTTTCAAACTTATACCAGTGTGTCACTCCGTGAAAGTTCTTTCAACGGGAACCGTTAAAAATCTCCCTACATGGATGTCCACGTATTCACAAAAATGACATTTTTATTAAAAAATTATCTACGAAATATTAACATATGGTAAATGTATCATTTAGGTACAAGTATTGGGTTTTCTCTATCATAAGAAAAAGTTCAGGTAAATGTGTCATAGTAGATATAATTTTGAGTTTTTAATGACAAAAAAATAAAGCTCGGGATAAATATATTACAGTAGGTATAACTTGTGATTTTTTGCAACTTTTTTCTATATTTAATTAAGATCAAGCAGAGTTTGACCCCACATAAAAAAAATTAAGACAAATGGGAGCACTTGTTGATTGCATCGTTCGCCCACAGAAAGAGAGAGGGACCATGTAATATAGTTCAAAAATTGTAAAATTAAAATTAATACAAGGTTAGCGTGATAATCTAAACCAACCATGTCAAGGTTTAGGGCATTTGATTGAGAAAATACATTTTCTTTTTCGCACATTATGTCATCCGAGTCGAACGTCAATATTTGGGGTGAAGTTTGCCACGTGGATTGCACTTAGTTGTGGAGGATGAGTAGATCCATTTTTAGAAAATGTTTTAAAAATCCAAAACGGTTCCCCTTAATTTAAGATGAAAGCTTCAACTTAATTTGAAGGAGACTTAAGCGAGCAAAATAAAAAAGCAAACTACATTATTCTTGGCCTCGAAATTGGCACCTCCATCGGTAATGTGGAGGGGTGTCAATGGGTTAGATCGGGTCGGGTTCTACTAGTGTCTGACCTGACCCGAATCATATGTGTTCATGCTCTCTTTAACTCGAATCGCATAGGACCCGTATTGAAATCCGGGTTAGGTCAGTTCGGGTTGGGTTGGTTTTTCGGGTTTCTAGTTATTTTTTCTCGTGGAACAAACCTTTTTTAATGCTTCTTGACGACATCATGAGTATTTAAACCTATCTTTCCGGATAGACACAGGCAAACACTCTTCAGATTGTGATGTTGAATCCTCGGAGTAAAATTGCAATTTCACACTACTATGTAATTTGTCAAGAGTCCTCCATGTAACTAGACCATTCTTCTTCATTTCACCGAGAATTTGAGAAGCCTCTCTTTTCAATCCTAATTTACAGGCTTTATCAATGAAAATGTTGTAGCAAAAAATATTCGAAGAAACCCCAGAGTCTACCGGTTAATAAAGAAAATGACAAGCCCCGTCCCAATCACCTCATATACAAATTCCTTTGTGTAGGGCTGCATAGACGTAGTTGTCACGCATTTTGGATGGCCAGATAACATCGTCCCATAACCTCTTAGCCTGGTCTTCTTGATTACAATTACATAGACCGGAAGGAGTGTTCTCTTGGAAGAGCCTAGGCGGACTGTGGCGAGCTCATCGGATTGGAGCTTCCTCAGGGAGTGATGACCAAGATGGAGGCGGAATCAACCCGGCAACAAAGGGGGAGACCGAGATGGCCTCGATTGAGGGGGCGGTGAGGGTAGGAGACGATGGGCATGTGGAAGGAGAAGAATCGTTCTGTGAGAGAGTATATCGCGAATTAATACTTAGGATTTTAACTCAGTTTTGGTAAAACAACGTGCTTCGGTTTGGTTCGTGTTATGACCTGAACCGAACTGAAACAAGTCACAATACCCATTTTATAATTGTATACCCGAACATAGTAAGACTCGAACTGAAAATATCCTAAAATTTCGGATCGATTCAGGTTGGTTCGTATTTTGGTTTAGATATAGTGTTTGGTCTTGACACCCCTATTGTGGACCTCTCCGTCTTCGTTGGAGGCGCCGAGATAGTAATTTTCAAAAAAATATTGCATACATCTCATGATTCCACCGTGAAAAAATGTCAACCCTGAGATCATAATATATTAATATGTGTCCGAGAAGACCCACTGTGTCAGGAAGGCTCCATGGTCTCCCACTCTTACGGCACATCTGCAGCTGCGTAGAAAATTGTTGAAAAAAAAGGCAAGCGCCCTCTCTCTCCACTATCTCTCTCTCTTTCGCGCTCCTCACCCAATTTCCAAGATCTGCAATTCTCTTTGCACTCCGTATCCCTCATGCCTCGCCGACGTCGACAACATCGACACTGCCTTCGACGAGCAACGCCCGAGCCTCCGCCTCCTCCCTGGCCTCCGACGCCAAGGCCAACGATGCCTCCAACGAGCGAGGTCCGTCGCCTCCCACGAGCGAGGTCCATCTCCTCGCACTGACGCGCACGCCCTGGCCTTTAATGCCGACACCACTACCCTAGGCGTCGACGCCGACGACGAAGCCTGTCGCCGACCCACAAGAGTTAAATTTCCAAACTGATTGAGGTTTGATGAGTTCACGCCTTCTGAATGTTCGCTGAATCATGAGCAGGCCATGCATTTTCTTTCTAAGCGCATTATGCCTCTGAACCAAACCCACAGGGTTTTTCCATTGGAAGAGGTAATGACCCTTCATCATCTTTCGTGCATTTCTCTCATTACAACTTCGTTTTTTGCCGCTTCAAAGCATGTTCTTCATGTAATTACTTTTGCTGTTTGAATGTTCTTGACTTCCTAGTCCCGCCATCATTTGCTTTTGCTTTGAATATGTGCTTCGTGTGATTGCTTGTGCTGTTTGAATATTCTTGACTTCCTAGTCCTGCCACTATTTGTTTTTGCTTTGGAAGGATATGCAGTTTTAGCTACATGCAGGTGGCGCGTCCTTCGTACTTCGATGGTTCCATCAAATTCTTGCTGTTTTTTTCTCTTTTGGGGGTTGTCCGGAAAGAGTTTGGTGATTAAGACTCGAATACTCTTATTTAGCCAAGCTTTAGCATTGAAGAAATATCGAAAGCACTTTTGAATCTCTATGGCTGGATTGTGTTCTGTTTATAATGCGTAAAGACTGAAAGAACTCGTGAGGGTAGAGGGGTCGACATTTTCAAATTCAGCTTACGCCCAAACTAAAGATGTGAACATTATCCAGATAGTTGGTAGTCGATTTAACAGGAACATAGTATAACCAATGTCCTAAAAATTTGTATTGACAAAATCTGTTTAATTTAGTAACTAACAAGAGTCGGTTTTACTGGTTGCCGAATAAATTTCAAGGCATCCCTTTAATTGAGCATGTTACCAAAATGTCAACCAGATGTGGTAGTTTAAATTGCAAAATCAACAGAGCGCTGAAATGTGATGTACAGAGTCATGGGTTTTGTTTGAGTAGTTTTTACTCCGAACATGCGCATTTGTCGGCCAACTTATTGTTTTAAAATTTTGCTCTGGGGACAATATTTTAACTATTGGCATTAGGTAAAGCAATCTTCTAAGCCTATATATAGGCACGGGCAGATATCCTGGTATTTGAGTAAATTGAGTGAGATGAGATGATACCTCACTTCCTTACAACTTAACTTTATGGTTGGCTAATCCTTTAACGAGACATCAGAGCATTTGCTTTTGAGGTTTTGGTGTTGGTATATTGTCTTTCAAGGGCCTCTCATACTAGCTTTCATGTGTTTACATTTAATTGGCCTTCTCTTATTTGGTAAAAGTTTTCCTTTTTGTAGGTTTTAATGTGGATGATATTGCTTCTCTTATTTCTTGGGTGCTCTTTTTCCCTTCTAACTTCTGTCATTCAGCTGTTTCACTTGTTTTTGGGGTACTTGGGGTTTTGGTTGTTTGGGTGGTGTTTTGGTGTGGGGGGAATTAAGCATCATTAAGGCTGTGTTTGTTTGGCGGAAAATGTTTTCCAGAAAACATTTTCCGAATTTTCCGGTGTTCGGGGGTGAAAAACATTTTCCTCCAGAAAACATTTTCCCCTCATGAGGGAAAACATGACTAAATTGGCAAAAAATGATTTCCGCTTTTTGAGAAGCTGAAATCATTTTCCGCCAAACTCCTCCTTCCCCCCTCCGGTTGTCACCGCTGCCCCCTCGGATGTCGATCACCGTTGCTGGTAGCTGGTTGCCAGTCGCCCCCACCGGCGGTCGGTGGTCGGCGGTGGCGGCAGCAGCTAGTCGCCGGCCGCCGCCAGTCACTGCCGGTCGTCGGTTGCCATCGATGGCCAGCCGCCGCCGCCACTGGCGAAAAATATTTTGCGAAACCTTTTCATATTGGTCGCCGAACACCGGAAAATTATATTCTGGGAAAACATTTTCCAAAAATACAATGTTTTTCGCCAAACGAACGGAGCCTTAAAAAGTTCTTGATTTTGACACTGCTGAACTGCCCCTCACCTGAATGCCTGATTAGCACATCTCTGTTTAACATTCACTTCTAGCCTATTGCTTTCATGTTGGCTATGAGTTTAATGCAAGCACTAGGACTCTGGAGATGTCTAGTCGCTATGATAAAGAACATTTCATGGCAAATCTATCCTTGTTGTTGCAGTGGTCTCCATACTCAAATGAAGCAGATCTTGTCAGGCAAGCAAGTTACTTCTCATTATTTTCCCCCGTATCCGTTATTGTTATTTATTTTTTCTTGACAAATCCTCATTCATCTATTGTAAGTACAAGTCTTGCATCTTTTATTTTACTTTTTCTCTCTTATTATTTTGCTTTATCATTTCATAGTTATCAAAGTCTTGTTTGTCACACTTGCTGGCTTGAATATTCTAGTAAATCCATCCAGTAAGTTTTGTGATGGGGGCTGGAATACATGGACATAATGAGAAAGCAACGAATTTTGTTGGCTTTTGTGGAAGATCAAGATTATGATTATGCTTGCTGTGCTTATGGATTAGCAACTTTCATTTTCTTCTTTTGGTGCAATCCCTATTATTTTACTATTGAGCATCTGCAGTTTTGTTCGAATGATATTTTGATGGTCAAGTAGTTCTGGTCTGGTGGATTAGTTTTCTGATTTGAACACTTCGTCATGGCTATAGTGACAAGTGCAATTCTGGAAAGTTAGCTGCTACTTGTCAAACAGTCTGCTGAGCTGGCTATCTTGGGATTTAAGAGAGAAAGTTGCTAGCTAGAGACATATTTTTATATGATAATTCATGTGTAGCTCTTAAGAGAGATTGTACAGTTGCTGGAATCGTGTTGTGTTCAAGTCTCAAATAAATCATTCCGTTCTTCTTATGGCAGTTCGATGACATTGGATCCCATGGTAGAAAAATTCTTATTTGTAATTTGTGGTTGAATGATGGTGGGAAAATGGAGTTAGACTTTGATGCTGATCCCCAGGTTACAAGCTTCCTATCCATTGTTCTTCCTCATGCTATTTATTTCATCTTATTCTCCATAAATTGACTAATTTCGAACATCTAATGGGGGGACGTCCGTATTAGTGGAGATATTAGGAAAGTCGAATCACTTCTTGCCTGGAAATCAGTAAGCGAGCAGCACATCGCTAATCAACTCCATATTCTCTTCAGGTAAGTTGTATTGTTCTAGTTGAAGAAAAACAAAGTTTTAATTCATCTGTTTTGACAGTTTTGTGGCTCCTGTCTTCGTTCAGCCGTGTAGCTAAATTAGATTCCCATTTGAGGTCTCTTGTTGGGGAGGGAACTCATCTTGTCTTGACATATATGGTATTGGAGTATTATGGCTAGACTTATCTCTTGGGGTGCATTGCTTTTTTAATTGAAAGAAATTGTAGTCGTACTTTATTTTCATTGGTATTTTCATCTTAACAATCGGATGAAAAATAAAATTGTTATCTTGCAGGTATATGATGTCTTCATCCAATTTGAATGAGAGTACTTGGAACGAATTGACCTTTCAAAATAAAAGTTGTAAGTGTGGTAAGTGTGTTGCCGTGAGAATATTGGAATTTTCAAGAAACAAACACAAGCTCTACTGCAATTGTGAGGATAGAACGTGTGATTTGTTTTCTTGGTGTTTGCCTACAAGTGATGTGCCTTATTCTATCACAAAGGCTCCACCTGCAATACGTGAAGATGACATGAGAAATGTTAAGTGTTTACTTGAGCATTTGAAGGATAAATTCAAGAACACTGATGTGAATGGATTGAGGCATAATGTGTACCATTTAAATGTCCGGCTACTTTTTGTTTGTCTATTATTTGTTGTTTTATTTGGACTACTTGTCCAGAGAAAGTAGATGGTTCAAACATTGTGTTGTGCTGGCTCTAAAGGACACAATCGCATTATATTTTTTGTGAACTTTCTTCCTCTCTACAAGGTAATTGGATGCGCAAGCACCCTCTGCAGGATCGCTGGATATGTAACTGTCCAGGACGTGAGTTGCCATCGTGGTGTTAAGGACCGATAAATAATTAGGACAGCTAATAATTTTATTAACTTTTTCCAAAACCTCTTTGAGCGCAAAGTTACTCACTAGATAAGAAAATTGCTCAAGAACATGAATGAACCACCCTTTTCCCAATCAACAGTGGACATGTTGTCCAAATAAACCTTTGTCAAAGATTATAGACCCTAGTTTCGATTGTTACCCAAAAAACTGTCATGACCTGCGGTTGTTTCAAAGCTGTAGAAAAGCTCAGTCTAAACTAGAAATAAGACGTTGAAAGCAAAGAGTGAGTGATGAACTTAGATTGGCAAATTTGGAATGGACTGAAATTTGGTCGACTGTGGAAACGGACCGCTTATCGATACTCACGCTTTGCCGTGATCGACATCATGTTTTTTTGCATTTCAGAGTCGTTTAGATGGATTTTCAGGTTTTTGGATTTTAGACAGTTTTCATTAATTTAATGTTATTTTAATGGTCTTTTCGTGATTTTCGCTTTTCGTATTGTAATTAGGTTTAACACCATATAAAAAGGTGTCTAAGGTTTCGTTTTAAGCAGAATTTGGATTTTTAATTTTTTTATAACCACACCTGAGAGGATGAATTGTTCCTCTATCAAATATTCATGTTTAGTCAATTTTCTAACGCGATTCGACATCAGCGAGAGAGAAAGAGGAAAACAGAAGCATGAAACGCAATGCACCCGAAATCAGAAAATTACAAGAAGTGATGGAAGAGAGAGCACGGTGAATGGTCAAAAAGCACATCAAGTCCCTAGAAAGTTGAGAAATTAACGAGCCCATAATCTTCAGATATATTTTATTTTGCTCATTCACTTTTGACATCCTGCAAGTTCCATTGATTGAATAACTGGAGAATTATAAAGTATTCCAAGAACTAATATGTTACAACCAAACTAATTGATAAAAAAAGAATGAACAAAAAAGATAATGCATTTCGTGAGAGTTCATAAGGAGCGAGGGCAGGTTGTGGTGGCATTTTCTGCAAAGATAATGGCATGTTCACAGGATTAGCTTGAATCAACTGGCTGAGTAAATAAAAGATTAAGAAAAGTCAGCTGTGTAATTTATCTATATTAGGAGAGAAAATATTAGGTTCAAGTACAAAGGTACGCAAGTCCTCTTTACCCTTGACGATCTTGGTGATGGCTGCCCCATCATTCCTTCAGAGTTTACAATGTTGAGAGAACCACCAAAAGTGGGCTGTAGCTATGCATTTCTCTGCTGCAAAAGTTATAATTGCTACGTCTGAAGCTGTTGTTGCTCCCTACCCTTTGATTGTTGTACATGAATTTCACAAACTTAACAGTCATATACTCAAAATTTCTGCATGTTCAGGGAATACCGTCTTATGGATGAGCAGAAAATGGTGCGGGAACTATGAACCAAAGAAAAACCTCAATGTAAGCTGCAGCAGCATCAAAATGCTTCATATTTGTCCTTGCAACGAAAATGTCCTAGAAGACAGACCACCACTCGACGAGAAGTAATCCTCCTGGTGCATCAATAGCTACACATTTAAAAAGCTAAGTAATTAGCACAAAATAGACCATGATTTTGAGAGATCATATATCACCATCTTCACGTACTAAAATACACAAGTTCGACTTCAAAGAAAAAAGAATTGCCTACCGGGGTCGATGGCAACTTCTCCTTCCATCATAAAAGCTTTAGCAGAAGCATGCAATTTTCTCTTCAACATATATTCGTGTATGTATACATCAAGCTTGAAGGAAGAAAAGTGCAAGACCGAAACAGAGTGCTCATTAACAAAGTGCTCCCTTATAGAAGAAAATTTAATGAACAAAGAAGATTACTTTGCCAAATATAAAACTCTCAGCCTCTCTCTCTCCCTCTCCCTCTCCCTCTCCCTCTCCCCCTCTCTCTTTCTCTCTCCCGTCTCTCTCTATCTCTGTCTTTCTCTCTCTAATTGTCCAGAAAACTCATGATTGAGTCAGCCCTGAGCAGGTATCCAATGCCCACTACGATTAGCAACTAAAAACAAAGAGTGACTTGTGATTGAATTGCATTTGACGGTGAGTGCTGCAATAATGAGAGCTTAATGTTACTCATCTCAACTCTTTGCAACATCGTCCAGTCCTTTGGTTTCATGGCCACCACTTTTCAGTTCGACAGAGTTAAATAACATTGTAAGCAAATGACTACATTGGAACTCCAGCAGATGAAAACAACAGATATTTGCAATCAACTTCAGAAAGTTGAGTATTTCAAAATTTACAAACCGTTGGGTTTATTATTTATTATAATGTTAACAAGTTGGGGCCATTTTTGTAATTATGCTAGGCTTAAGGTTAAGCCTATGTATATACCTTTTTTGTATCTTCTTTTAACCTAAACAATATTGAAGAGAGAGAAAGAGAACTTTGCCACATGGTATCAAAGCTCAGGCTCTCGTCTCTCTTTCTCTTGAGCTATCCTCCCCTCCAATTCCATTGATCGCACCACCGCCCACTTCTGGTCGGCCTACATCGACGAGAAGTGGTTCCCGTCCATGAGCGGCATCGCAAGAGTGCAAGGGGAGGAGGCGAAGAAGGTTGCAATCGACCAAGTCGTGGAAGGCCTATCTATGCTGGAGGACGTGTTTGGCAAGATCAACAAGGGCAAGCCCTTCTTTGGCGGGGACACCATCGGCTTCCTCGACATCGCTCTCGGGTCGTCTTGCTGGACTGCCAGTGTCCCGGTCTCTCTGTTCCTATCACGTCATCGAAACGTCCACGGGCGATGACTCCGATGATGATTCGTATCTGGGTTCGCGAAATCAGCCGGCCCCTGATCATCGGTCTCCCAAAAGAAAGGATTTCTTCTTCTTCTTCTTCTTCTTCTTCTTCTTCTTTGTAAGATATTGTGCCTCTGTCTTTTTTGTGCGATGGTTCTTGATTGGGTTTTGATTTGAGAACAAGAAAAAGCCCCGTCTTTAGGCTTTAGTTTTTGGGTCTTCCTGTAGTGGCGTCGGAGGAAGATTTTGCGAAGCGTATGTAAAGAGGTCATTGCTGAAGAATTAGTCTTGTCAGCGGCTTTGGTCTTGATCTGGCTCGTTCGTGTGAGCTCTCTGCATTAAAGGGCTGAGGCTGAAACTAGTGAAAGGGTTCCTATTGCTGCTGCTGGAGGTAGAGATGGTCGTGACTGGAGGGGGTGGAGACGTTGCTGTGGGTCGCCATGCTAGGGATTGCTCCCTCTCCCTCTTGTTGTGTTGACCCAAAGTCTTCTTTCATGTTACAGTCTTCCCATTCACGTATGTGTGCAAACGTAAATCAAAGCAACTTGGCAAGTTCTTGTTCTTTTTTGGTAGTTCAAGGGAAACCTTATATGTCTTGCTGTTCCATGTTCAATATAAAATCTGCATTGAGGTTGTTCTCTCTGTCGAAGTGGCTGCCCCTCATTCATTATTGTTGAAAATAATAGTGCTATGGTGGCTCATGGTGGTAAAGGAGGTCGTGGTGTTTAGGGCCGAGGTGCCCCTCGTGGTGGTGGTAGTAGTGGTTTTAGAAGAGCTAGTGGGGATCGTTTTTGTACTCATTGTCAGCTTACAGGACATACTGTTAATTATTGCTATGACCTCCATCATGAGCCATGGGGTCTACATGTTTCAGCTCCTTCGTCTAAACTTTCGTCTAGACAAGAAATGGTACATTTAACTCGTGCAGAATATGATGAGCTGATTAGGGCACGACAGCTTGGTGTTCCTTCAGATCCAGTTGCTACCTCGGCAGAGCGCAATGATCATACTTGTCTCTTGTCTACTACAGCAACCCTTCGTCCTTCGGTTATTGATTCGGGTGCCACTTATCATATGACTGGTGATCAGCATCTTCTTACCTCAACTTCGTCCACTTCAGTCACTTTGGCAGATAATTCTCAGTCCAAAGTGACAGGTTCATATTGTGTATCATTGAGTTCTTCTGTGTCCTTACCATTTGTTTACCTTGTTCCGAACTTTCCTCATAATCTACTATTTGTCAGTTCTCTTACACGTGAACTCGATTATGATATTATCTTTTCTTCTTCTTCGTGTATTTTTCAGGATTGGAAGACTGGACGCCAAATAGGTGGTGGGCATGAGGCTGGTGGATTGTACTTTTTGGACCCCGAGATTTTTGCTGTTGCCACTACTGTTCAAAAGAAGGCTGTAGATGACTCCTATCGATTACATTGTCGCCTTGGTCACCCCTTAGCAGACGTACTCCGACATTTTCCTTTTATGTCTAGTTCTAGTCTTCAGTTTGATTGCGAAACATGTCAGATGGGGAAACATCATCGTGTGTCTTTTCCCTCTCGTGTTTTGAGTTGTGCGTCTCAGCCATTCGAGTTAGTCCACTCCAATGTTTGGGGTCCTAGTCAGGAGTCCTCTTTTGGTTTCCGCTATTTTGTAACATTTATTGATGATTGTACTCATACGACTTGGTTATACTTAATCAAAGATCATACCGAAGTATTTTCTTCTTTTCACCATTTTTATAATGAAGTTCGTACTCAATATGGCTATCCTGTTAAGTGCTTGCGCACTATCAATGCTTGTGAATATTTTTCTTCTTCTACCTTTATTCCATTTCTTGCGTCGCATGGTATTTTACATCAGAGTTTTTGTGCACACACTCCGCATCAAAATGGGATTGTTGAACGAAAGAATCGTCATTTGTTGGATGTTGCTCATTGTCTACTTCTCCATACCCACATGCCTAAGTCATTTTGGAGCTATGCTCTTCTTACAGCATGTCATCTTATTAATCGTCTTCCGTCCTCTGTGTTGAAGGGAGCTATCCCGTATGCTCTTCTTCATCTCGATCGCCCTTTGTGGACTGTTCGTCCTCGTATTTTTGGGTGGTGTGTCTATTTCGTTCATTCTGTCTCCTGGGTTGGATAAATTGTCGCCTCATGCCGAAAAATGTATATTTGTCGGTTACTCTCATACTCAAAAAGGATATGTCTATTATAGTCCTACTCGCCATCGGGAGTATGTTTCTGTTGATGTAACTTTTTTCGAGGATCAGGCATATTTTGGTAATATTTCTCCTCAGGCGCCATTAACGATAGATCTTCTACCACCTTCCAGACCTTATCAATCGTTGCCGCGTACTCCGATTGCTTCTTAGTCGGAACCACCGCCTGTTCCTTCTACTGATGCTCCGCCTGATTCAGGATTACCTAGACCAACTCCACTTCAAGTCTATAGACATGGTCCTCACCCTATTTGGGGTCGTGCATCTCCACCGGTAAACGTCCCACGACCACACCAGCTTCTAATCCCCTTCCACCAACTCCTGCCGATTCTCCTATTGCTCACCATACCCGATCTCGGTATCATCTTTCTCATTATGTGTCTTATCATAATTTAACCCCTCAGATGTCTCTCTTTGTGTCATCTCTTGCATCTGTATCTGTGCCCAGTAGTGTGCAGGAGGCTTTGGCCCATCCAGGTTGGGCTAGTGCTATGGAGGAAGAGTTGGCTGCATTGCATCACAATAAGACATGGAAGTTGGTCTCTTTGCCTCCTGACAAACAATATTCTCTGAAAAGAATATTCCTACTAAAGCCAGACCTTCTCAAATGAGTCATGAAGTTCTAAATTTCTGCCAAAAAGAAATACAAGAACTTCTTGAGAAAAAGCTTATTAGGAAAAGCCAATCACCTTGGAGCTGCTCTGCTTTCTATGTCAACAAGAATGCTGAACTAGAAATAGGAGTCCCAAGATTGGTAATAAATTACAAACCCTTGAATACAGCTTTAAAATGGATAAGATATCCAATTCCAAACAAAAAAGATTTATTAAATAGACTTTATGATGCTAAAATCTTTTCAAAATTTGATATGAAATCAGGTTTCTGGCAAATACAGATAAGCGAAAAGGATCGGTACAATACAGCTTTTACTGTTCCTTTTGGCCAATACGAATGGAATGTCATGCCTTTTGGTTTAAAAAATGCTCATTCTGAATTTCAAAGGATCATGAATGATATTTTCAATCATTGTTCTGATTATATTATTGTTTACATTGATGATGTTTTAATATTTTCTACCTCCATAGAAAAACATTTCAAACATATCAACCATTTCATAAACGTTGTAAAGAAAAATGGCTTAGTAGTCTCGCCTACCAAAATATCTCTTTTTAAAACCAAAATACGGTTCCTAGGACATTACATTCACCAAGGAGCCATCATTCCAATAGAAAGGTCAATAATATTTTTTGAAAAATTTCCTGATGAAATCAAAGACAAAATCAATTGCAAAGATTTCTAGGAAGTTTAAATTACATTATTGATTTCTTTCCTCGCATCAATATAATCTGTAAACCACTCCATCATATGCTCAAAAAGGATCCTCCGCCATGGACTTAGGTTCATACAGATATAATAAAACAAATCAAGCGAACTGTCAAGGAAATTCCTTGTTTACATCTCGCTGATTCCCATGCTTTCAAAATTGTTGAAACTGATGCTTCTGATATTGGTTATGGAGGAATTCTCAAACAATCCAATGATAATAAAGAACAAATTGTTCAGTTTGTCTCCAAACATTGGAATGATTGTCAGAAAAATTACTCCACTATCAAAAAAGAAATACTTACTATTGTACTTTCTATTTCCAAGTTTCAAGGAGATCTTTTCAATCAAAAATTTCTATTAAGGATTGATTGTAAATCCGCAAAAGATGTTTTGCAAAAAGATGTTCAAAATATTGCCTCTAAACAAATTTTTGCTAGATGGCAAGCCATTTTATCTGTTTTTGATTTTGATATAGAATTCATTAATGGTTCTTCAAATTCTCTCCCAGACTTTCTCACGCGAGAATTTTTACAGGGAAAATGCCTCCAAAGCCTCCCAACAAACCAACTAGGAGAGACAAAGGCAAAGAAATCACTGAGCGATCCTCAGAAAAAAGATCCCCTGGCCTCACCAACATAAGAACATGGTTGCAGGCAACCACCCAATCACCACCAAATATTACTACAATTTCTAGCCAGGCCAAGAAAGAGCCCATTTCTCCTACAATAGCCCTTTCTAAATCTCCTCAGTTTGATATTACCCAACTTTCTAAAGAAGAAGCTTTGCAACTTCTTCAGCAGGCTTTTAATAGCCAGACACAACCTTCTCTGGCCATTACAAATCCAAATCCTTCTCCTTTAGCCACACAAAAGGCAAAAGGAAAGACAATTTCTAGCGAGGTGGTAATTCAATTAACCCTAAATACCCCTCCAAAATCAAAGTTTTCTCATAAAACCATATTCCAAAATGTTTGTGGCGCTGAAAATGATTTTTATAATGCAGACCCATATGTTTTTGCTAAAAACATGTTTTCCGAAAATTTTCTTTATACTCCCCATGATATTTATAAAACCAGGGAGTTTTATGAAAGGATTTTAGAAGAAACAAACTCTATGACCTTCAAACATTTTGCTGATAAAGGTCACATAAATTACTCAAAAGCCATAATTCACAGGGTCATTCACCCTTCCCAATGGAAACCTAATCCCCGAGGCTTGAAGAAATTGAATATCAAGACAAATGAAGCCCTTCCATACAGGATCTCTTTTTCATATTTTGACTACTAACAAGCCTGGTGGAATACTTTCTGGATCAAGAACGCCAACAACACACATACTTGGCTATTCTATTTTGAGAATTTCGATATCCATTCCATTCCTTATTGGTTCATACGTTGGTGGGATCATTTGGGACTAACCGACGAAGTTATTCATCCTAAGATTCAACCCAGTTATGAATTTTTTCTAGAAAAATTTGCTCCTCTACCATCTGAGAAAAATTTCCCGAAGCTAATGCTCTTTTTCTATTACTTTGGATTATCTTGGGTAACTGGATGGTACTTTGAATATAGAAAATGTTCAGAAACCAACATCCCTATTCTTATAAAACGATTTAAAGTCAAATGGTGGGACGGTTTCAAATTTTTCCATAAGGCCACCAGACAAGCCGTGGCAAAATGGCTGATTTCTAGGGGTAATAAACCCATCACCAATGAAAACACTACCCCCTTCCTGCATGATAAAGGATTTGTGCATTCTAGACTAGCTTCAACTAGTTCCCATCAGCAACTGGCAGAAATGTTGAAGCAAGCCCTTTCTAATCTGGAAGAAGCAAACTCTTCGCAGTCTCACCATAGCGGAAATTCAAATGAAGATGACTGTTATGGCGTCCCTGGAGTGAGTACTATCCCTCGTAATTGGGCTAGTGTAAAAGATGATGATGAAGAAGATCCTAAACCTGCAGAAGATCTCTCCAGATTCTGAAAACTCCATAATTTTCTGAAAAGGAGTCCATCGGCGCCTAAAAGAATCTGACAACGCCGAAAGAAATCCATCAAATTCTCTTCTGAAGCAAACTTTTTCTACTGTTCACTATTTGCTACAGTAACAATCCGTGAACAACTTTTGAATTTATGTCTGATCACTATTCACTGTAACACTGTACACTTATCACTATTTGCTATAGTACCACCCGCGAACAGTAACCAAACCTTTGCTTATAAAAGGAGACCTTCATTCATTCAGAAGGGCATCCTTTTTACACGGAACATCTCTGGCATAGTTGAAAACCTTTGGCATCCTTTCCCTCACATCTTTCTCTCATCCGAACCTTCACTTTTCTAAATAAGAGATCTCATATCTCAGAAACTTTCTATAACCTTCCATAACCAGTAAGTTTCTATTCCTTTCGAAGATCTTATTCCATCCTTTAAGATCTTTCGAACCCTTTTATAGTTCCATAGTGTGGAAAATCTTGTCGTTCTAGACTTTTATAGTCTAAGTAACGAGAGAATTTCTACCAAAGAAATTTTCTTTATCTTGCATTTGTATTTTAATATTCACATTGTGTAATCTTTCCATACTGTTGTAATCTTTCAATATTGTTCATATACCAGAATCATTTCTATATTCTCTTGTATTTACATTTACATACCCCACAAACGGCTGGTCGAACCACCTGTGGAAAGTCTGTACTTTGATTTTCTGCACTTATAATACCACCTACATGGTTGGTTTAGAATTTCTAATTATCTTTTTTGTCATCCTTTATCTTGCATATAGTATTTTTATTATCATCAATGCGCGCCATTTTATTTAATTTGATCTATTTAATCTTATTCTGTGTTGAATACATATACTTCATCTTACTATTTATTTTAGCCTTCCGTAGGGCCTTTTCTACTCCAACCGACATCTATAATATTTCTGTTTGTTTAAATTGTTTTCATAGAGATTTTAATTGGAGACTTCGAGGGATAAGACAGATATTCAATATACTTAGACATTTTCTTCTACATTTATATCTCTTCTATTTATAGACCTCAGATCCTAGGACACTTATGGTATATATATATTCTCTAAAGCATTGTAAAACGATAATGTACAAAATATAGAGAATATAGAAACTTTCTCCAGAAAACTATATGCGTTTCTTCATGGTATCAGAGTAACTCGACCTTAGGACCTAATCTCACCCTGGTTGAACGCACTGATTTAACTCTACCACAATCAACCGGTGAGGGCTTTTCGACAACAGTAATCCTTGAAGATCTTACAATGGCGATGAAGGAACTTCTAACCCAGCATCATGCGCCGCCTTCCCAAGTTGAGGCACCGGCCCCACCTATTGCTATTAAGTTAGATGGCAGCAACTATGGCCTTTGGTCCCAAGTTGTTGAGATGTATATCTCAAGCAAAAACAAGTTGGGATATATTAATGGGGATCTTCCCCAACCTTATTCAACTAATCTTGGCTTTCGGAAGTGGCAAACCAAGGATTCCACAGTGAAAGGATGGATAATCAACTTCATGGACCCGGCGTTGATTGGCAATTTTATCCGATTCCCAACCGCAAAAGTAGATTGGGATTTGGTGGCTACCACATTTTTTTGCGGCAACGATGTCTCCCAGGTGTTTGATTTGAAGCGCCGAGTTACTCAACTAAAGCAGGCAGGAGGCCCTATCAAAAAATACTGCAATGATCTTCAAGGACTCTGGTAAGAGATTGATTTTCGCCGTCCTAACCCCATGGTGTGTCCCACTGATATCGAGCACTACAATACAGCTATCCAAAAAGATCGTGTCTACACATTCTTTGATGGTCTTGATGATTGACTTGACAAGGTCAGGGCAGATGTCTTACATATGCAACCATTTCCTACGATTGAGCAAGCTTATGCAAGGGTCCGGTGGGAGGATGTACGTCAAGCTGTGATGTTGACTAACATGAACACTCCCATTATTGCTGCAATGGTGTCACGCGGGGGGAGGATTGGCTCACGGTTTCTTGAGGGCAATCCAAAACCACAGACTCTACAGATGGCCTCCACGAGTGCTGTGACAAGAGAGGGCAAGTCCAACGTAAGTTTGAAGCACAAGCCGCAACCAGCAAAGGGATGCACCCATTGTGGAAATCCTAAACATACCAAGGAGACCCGTTTCAAGTTACATGGGTACCCCGATTGATGGGAAGATTTTCAAGTTACATGGGTACCCCCATTATGGTAAAGGACAAGCGTCGTTGGCAACTGGGGACTCACCACTCTCCTTGGTTCCATAGGTAAACTCCACCAATACTTCCATTTTAGCTTCTGAAGGTAAATACAGTTGTGCTTTTGTCAATACTCATCAAGGTAAGGGCAGTGGGTGGATTGTTGATTTTGGCTCTACCTATCACATGATACCTGATCCTGGTGACCTCACATGCCATACCACTCCCCGTCGACAAAGTATCTATAATGCAAATGGCCATAGCTATCCAATGACTGGGGCTGGAAGTATTGTTCTCACGCCTTCCCTATCCTTATCTCACACTTTGCTCATGCCCTCTTTATCTAATCGGTTACTATCTATTGGGAAAATTACCGATGAATTAAATTGCAGTGTTCTTATGCATCTCAATTTTTGTTTATTTCAGAATATCCTCACAAAGGAGATTATTGGACGTAGTACTAAGAGGGAGAGGCTGTACTACGTAGATGATTTTAACACTAGCAGAGTGAATCACACCCACGGTCAATCTACTGGTAAAGAGAAAGACATCTAGCTATGGCACTACCAATTAGGGCACTTGTCTTTTGGATATTTGAAGCACTTAGTTCCTGGGTTGTTCAGTAGTTTATTAGATTATGTAATCTAATGTGAAACATGCATCCTGGCAAAGAGTCATTGTGTTTCCTTTCCATTGAATTTCCATAAAAGCGCAACCCCTTTTTCATTAGTTCACTCTGATGTGTGGGGTGCTTCACCCATTACCACCCTTTCGAGAATTCGCTGGTTTATGACTTTTGTAGATGATTGTACACACATAGTTGTATATGATAAAGTACAAGGATGAGGTCTCTAAAACATTTCGTATGTTCCACCACATGATTGAAACATAACTTGGGGCGCAACCCCGCATCCTTCGTACTGATAATGGGGGCTAATATGTTAATCACTATCTCACAACTTACTTTCAAGAATATGGCCTTATCCATGAGGCGTCGTGCACTCAAACCCCCTAGAAGAACGGCGTCGTAGAAAGGAAGAACCACCATATTCTTGAGACAACTCAAGCTCTTTTGGTGGGGGGGGTCATGTTCCTTATCGTTTTTGGGATGTTGCCGTTATTACTGCAGTCCACTTAATGAATTGGACGCCCTCCTGGGTACTAAAATTTTAGACCTGCTACAAGTTTTTTCGGAACATGTTTCTCTTCCCTCGATCTTGACACTTCCTCCTAAAGTGTTTGGGTGTGTAGCTTATATTCATCTTCACATGAACCAACAAACCAAGCTTGATCCTTGTGCTATGCGGTGTGTTTTTATTGGCTATGGAACCCATCAGAAGGGCTATTGCCACAATGACCCAGTCACTAAGAAGACACATGTCACTGTGGATGTGACATTTGTTAAGTCCAAATTCTTCTACCCTGACACTAATTATCCATTTTAGGGGAAGCTACATCAAGAAAGGGAAAATTGATAAGAGGGTGATGTTTTGGCAGGGGCTGGGACTAAGTCTGACTCACGGTAGGCCCCAGTAATGGTGCTATCGACAGTGGATCAGGCCGTGACAAGGCCACGGTAGGAGTTGCGCAGGAGGATAGTCACATCCTGACAGAAGGTGGGGGTGCACACGAACAGCCTCAAGAATAGCCCTCTCTTCGAATTGTCGCCTCTTCAGTACCTGACCATTCTCCTAAGGATACTCCTGAGGTAAGATCTCCTACCACGCCTGACTCTTGTGATGATTCCAATGTGGTTGTTGGATATAAATTACTTGATAGGCATAATCGTGGTAAGCCCCCTAGTCGATACTCACCAGACGTGAAGGAATAGAAATTAAAGTACCCTATTACAAATTATGTTTGAACAAGGAGATTGTTAGAACCATTGAAGATGTTCGTATCAAATGTTTATGCAACCCGAGTTCCTGGTGGGGTGCAAAAGGCTTTGAGGGATCCCAAGTGGGTTCAGGCAATGAAAGAGGAGATGGAAGCATTACAGAAAAACAAGACTTAGAGACTTGTAAAGTTTCCAAATGGGAAGAGAGCAGTAGGGTGTAAGTAGGTTTTACTATCAAATACAAAGCAGATGGCTCTATTGAGAGATACAAGGTGCGACTAGTAGCAAAGGGATATACACAAACTTATGGTGTAGACTACAGAGAAACATTTTCCCCCATGGCAAAGCTTAATATTGTGAGAGTTTTGTTGTCTCTTGCAATGAATCTAGACTGGCCGTTGCATCAATTTGACGTAAAGAATACATTTCTTTATGGGGATTTAGAGGAAGAAATCTACATTGAAGTTCCACCTTGGTATTGTTGTGCCACTCAACCCAATGTAGTATGCAAGCTAGGACATTCATTGTATGGGTTAAAACAATCACTCCGTGCTTGGTTTGGTCGTTTTAGCTCAGCAATGAGACGATATGGGTATTCTCAAAGCAACTCGGATCATACATTGTTCCTAAAGCGACTTCAAGGAAAGGTAACGACCTTAATCATATATGTGGATGATATGATTCTCACAGGAGATGACCATGAAAAGATTTTGAAACTCCAAGAGAAGCTAGTAGAAGAGTTTGGGACAAAGAATCTAGGAGGTTTGAAGTATTTCTTGGGCATTGAAGTGGCTAGATCGAAAGGAGGGATTTTTTTGTCTCAAAGAAAATATGTGCTAGACTTGTTAGCCGAAGTTGGAATGCTGGAGTGTAAGCCCACTGACACCCCTATAGTTCATAATCATAGACTTGAGGAGTATCCAGATTAGGTGCTGACCAATAAGGATAGATATCAAAGGTTAATAGAGAGATTGATCTATTTGTCACATACTCACCCTGATATTGCATATGCCGTAAGCATCGTGAGTCAGTTTATGCATGCCCCAAGTGAAGATCATATGAATACGGTGAGTTGAATTCTGTGCTACTTGAAGTCGGCTCTAGGACAAGGTTTGTTCTTTGCCAAGAACGGTCATCCTGAGGTGGAGGGATTTACAGATGCGGACTAGGCAGGTAACATCTCGGATAGGAGGTCTAAATCGGGGTATTTCACATTTATCGGAGGAAACTTGGTTACATGGAGGAGTAAGAAGCAAAAGGTAGTAGCATTGTCTAGTGCTGAGGCGGAGTTTCGAGGGGTGGCTAAAGAGTTGTGTGAGCTACTATGGCTTAATTGGTTGATGACAGAACTTGGTTTCCTACCAGAGTTTGAGATGAGATTGTTCTGTGATAATAAAACAGCAATTGATATTTCCTACAATCCAGTTCAACATGATCGGACCAAGCACATTGAGGTTGGCAGACATTTTGTTAAGCAAAATTTAGAGGCTAAGGTGGTTCAATTTCCTTTTGTCAAGTTTGAAGATTAGTTGGCGAACATACTTACTAAGGATGTGTCAAAGCTCACTTGTCAAGTTGGGTATTAAAGATATTTTTTCACCCACTTGAGGGGAAGTGTTGGCATGAGCTATCAATTAGAGATAATATAGGAATCCAAGTTAACCTACTTTCTATTTTATCTCCTAATTAAGAGGACTGTTAGGATTGACTCTCTGCATTGTATATATATACTCTAAAGCATTATAAAACAATAATGTACAAAATAAAGAAAATATAGAAACTTTCACCAGAAAGCTATATGCGTTTCTTTAGATACCACGTATCATACCAACAAATATAACATAATATGTGCACCCTTTGTTGGGGTTGATCACCATTGATACACGTGGTGGGACTCATTGGTACACGTGTCACATGTCACACTCTGAATGGAGTGTTTTTCTCCGACTTACTACCTTAGCCAATACTCTCTCTCTCTCTCTCTCTCTCTCTCTCTCTCTCTCTCTCTCTCTCTCTCTCTCTCTCTCTCTCTCTCTCTCTCTCTCTCTCTCTCTCTCTCTCTGCCCCCCCCGGCCATTGTATGTTGTGAACTCATCACTGTTGGCTAGAATCAGTTAATGTGATTTTTTTAAAATTAGTCAAAGTTATAGAGAGATAGAAAGAGAGTGCATGTGAGGTTTTTTTGGGGCTTTGCGTTAGTTTTCATAAAATATATGGTTAGATTAGTCAATTTGGGGCTCACGAGCGTAGGATCTCGTTCAAAAAGAATGAATGAAGAGATATCATGTTTTTCAACTCAATGAAATGAACAACACACATATACTTCCCCTTGGATGACAAGGAAAGTTTTGATACATGTCTAAAAGGCCATTAACAATGCCCAGACACAGAGCATCACAAGAAAGCATTGTTTGTGATCACAATGTTTAAGTGCTGGTGCAAAATATAGAATATTAACCCCTAATGACGCCACATAGACGGGCAAATTCATCAAAGACAAAATTTCATCGTGGTCCGACATAGTAGGCAAATATTTACATCTCAACTTAAAGAGTCGTCAATAATCAGCGTGTACTCACTGTCGCAACTCCCTAGGAATCTGCAGAACGTGTGGCGTGAGTGTTGAACTGCAGCCAGCTGAATCACCACCACTTCCCGTACTCAACAGGAGGCGATCCGAGTGGCCTTCTCAAAGCAGCCGAAGTCTACTTCATTACAAGAAACTGTGAGATTCCATTTCAAGATCGAGATTATACCAAACAAGAATGTATTGGTAAATTACCTGAAGATAATGATTGATGTAGACAAGAATAATAGGCTGAGGCTCCGTGCCCCTGGGGATCCTCGAGATGTGACCCTTGATCACCATACCCGGAACTCGACGAGTTCGTGGAGAAAGGCAAGGACCATTTGCAATGGCATATCACCAATGGAAGCTCTTTCCAGAGTAGAATTGCATCACCAGACAAAAAACATCAGTTCATGTGTACACCAGACGAAGGTAAATAATCTAAAGCACGAGTCTTGAATTGTTAGAGAAAACCTTAGCCTGATTTTGCGCATTCCCAGTTCTCGTAGATACTTGTGGACATTGTGGAGGAAACTGTCCGAGATCAACAAAGAGTATAGTACTCTTCATAACCTGCGTGGTCGAGGAATGTTGGACTTTATTCTTTTGAGATACAGATGCTCGCAACGAATTATTCGTCAAATTGTCATGAAAAAAACTAAAATGAGTACATAAGAAACTTTTTAAGGATAAGTTAGATCTATACATATGCGACCACGAGTCAAAACCACTGGAACAAGACACTCGAAAAGTTAACACAGCTTCTCAAAATTTTCCGCCGAATTACCAGAATCTTAAGCAGCAAGATGTTCAGAGATCCCCAAGGCTGCATCCCGCTCCATGTGCACGTGACCTTTCGTCCAAAAACCCAAGAAGAAGCTTGGTAACGAGAAGCTCAAAAAGTGGCTTCATTGACAGCACGCGAAAGCCGTTTGAGGTTCCGAATAAATTGAGGTTCCTCCATAAAACAGGAATAATTGACGAGACAGAGGTAGAAATGAAAGCATGTGCTTGAAACTCCAATTGATGTTTAACCGACCTGCAGGAGGGCGTTCTCAACATGCTTGTGCGATGCTTCTAAATCTCCCGTTGAGCTAAGAGAGGATGTCGTCTTGGAAATCTACTAGAGATCGGATGGATGTAATGCCAGTAACAATGAAGACTAGCAGTAATACCTCAAGTGGAAAATCGAAATGGGACATAAAAAGGAACAATCTTTTGCATCATCACCTCTTCTGCAAAAGACATAACAAGCCCATCTGCAACCTTGGCAACGTCGCTCGTCACGTTTGCCTTCCGGGTCGTGCCCAGCATGCTCAAAACGCCGGACCCGAGTTTCGCAGGCAGTCAAAAAGCACAGATGATCATGCCCCTCAACTCACAAAAACAAGAATTTGATCTACATCAAATTTTAACCTCTGATGCTTGCGCATCATTCAAATCAATCATCAACCCCATCCGCACGGTCCTCACAAAACACAATTCAGATGCACCCCTGCTTATCAAAGCCTTCACAGAGGGAACGAGCTCATGATGAAAACGCCACGAGAATAACCAAGCTCCACTTCAATCTAGGGGCAATGACTTCTGGCATCGAGAATCGACCCCTCAGATACCTGAATCTAAACCGTTTGATCACATGAATCTCAAGATAATTACAAACCTTATCTCGATTTTTGTTTCACTTATAAAACTTAATGAATGATAAATAATTCTCATTGTTCACGAAAAATGTTTGGACCGGTAACAAAAGCATTTTTCATAAATTAGATATTTCAAACGATACAAACAATCGTTTTTAGAAAAATATTTTCCAAATTATTCGTTTTCGATGAAATAAACGAACCCTTAATTTATGTCTTTTTCTTTAGCCAAATAGTGATGTATCGTTCCAAGAATTATTTATACGTCCAAAACATGATAGTTCTATTAATATTCATAAAAACATATGTAATATTTTTGTAATTTTTCTCACAAGATAGCTCGAATCAGTGATAAACATTTGGTCATTAGATATTATTTGTTCTTATTAAAACAATATGTAAGCAATTCCTCTATTATGATACAATATATGTAAAATCATGATAATATCATCTTAAGATTCTCTTATAGTAAAACGACCGTCCGTGTCGTGAACCGTATAATTCCGTCTTGTATAATTAAAAAGGAGGCTCTGAAATCGTCCAGAAATAACCTCTAGGAGAAGTTCGGGTCGTGGAGAGAGAGTCGGAAAGAACTGTTAGATCCCCGTACTCACGTCTAAAGGAGGTTGAAGCCTTGAACTGGTCGAGTACTTCATCGACAATGCTGTTCCGTACGAGAAATTACTAGTGAATCCTTGCAACGAGGCCAGCTAATATACGGCCCTACTGGTGTAAAGAGATTGGTGGGTGGGGCCGGTAAGTACCAAATCCGGGATTTAATCCCCGTCAACACCACACATACACACATACAAAATAAAGAGGAATGAGATTGAAAAAACATATCCATGCGACGAGACCATTCAGAAAGAACGAGGAAAAGGCGAAGAAAGCGAGAGGGCAGGTCCGAGCTACAGTTCGATGGGAAGTTACCTTCAACAATTCACCTGTTGATCCTTTGGCAGTACCGGAGCAGATGGCTCGACCATCCCCTGAGGTCTGAGTATTTTCGATTCCGGCCGGGATGGTTCATTCTTTCGAGTAAACATGTCGAGCAGACAATCGACTCTAGGGTGGTGCAGGGATCCTCGCAAATTCATCCGAAGCAAACTTTGTTTCTAAGCATATATTTCTCCATTGTGTTTTAAAAGAAAGAAATACAGGGTGCAACCATGAAACCTCTCAGTATATACATGGATTAAATTGGGGAAATACAAAGGTACAGCGGAGTAGGAAAAATTACTAAGCATATACAAAGAACCTGTCGGACAACAGAACACAGCAAGCATGCTCGAAGTGCTATTGCAAAATTTCGGCGTAAATGGGAAGCACCAAACGCCTAAAGTAGGCTCCGAGCCGAATTCACCAGACAAACTCAATTCTGCCGTATCTCGATAGGCAGTTCGATTGGAAAAAATTGCAGGCCTTGTGACCGTATTGCAAACATCTGCAATCTCGCCCAACAAGGTGAATAAATCGATTTACAGCTCGGAATTACCGCTCCCCTACAGCGGCTCGAGAGTCCCACTCTTGAGTCTTTCCATTCGGGCTTGAAGGCCGGACAGGGCCTTCTCATCCATCGGACGAACTCCAGCCTGTCCAGAATCGTCCATGCTCGAGTTTTCTGTTGTGTTCGGGGTATGTCCGTATGGCACATTTCCGTTCGTGTAGAATGTTGGCTTATTTCCAGAATCGAGGTTACCAGAAGCTGCTGCTAATTGGATGCTCCTCATTCTCTCTCTAATTGCATCCAATGTACCACTGCTAACTGTACTTACCAGTTCAGCACACAGCAGTAAAAGTGTTAATAGACAAAATACGTTAACGGGAAGAAGAGAAGACACTAACTAGCACAATTTACCTCCAGTGAGCAATCTTTCGTTTCTATGTTCTGCCAAGGGGGCATCGGAATGAGGGCCTCTCGAACTCATGGCAGTGACAGCCCTGTCATCCTCGCCATACGATGGCGGTAAACTAAAACTTGTGGGTTCAGGTTTCACATTAATAGATTTTACGTCAGCTGTGGAATTTGTATGAACCGGAGACAATGGTGCAAATTTGGGGGAAGAAAGGTTTAGGACAGCTGGGGGTGGGGTAGACATTAGCAAACTCGAAGGAGTCCTTCCAGCGGCAGCACTCTTCTCCATCTGAGGAACAGGAAGCAGTGTCAAGGCAAATACAAAAAAATTATCAAGTATGGCTAAAAGAACCACAGACCTGGGCTAAACCATCTCGAATATAAGTTCGAAAGGCTTCACTAGCATTTTGAAGCTGAGCGAATATGTCAACCTGGATTATATAAGAGTACCACTATCAGAAGAGTGAAATGAAACTGAAAACGAACCAACCTAGCGTATGAAAAGTTTCATGAGAAAGGTCAATAAGGTCACTCATTTACCTGAGGATAAAGTTGAGTGATGCGATATAATTCGTACAAGCCAATGGTGCACGTTTGCTTATCACCAATTTTCTTAAAAATAGCAGCAAGTTCTTGCTGCAAATGCACCAAATTATCGGAATTAAGGAGAAGTTGCAAAACAAGGAAGAGACTCTAGGAGAAAATCCCAGACAAAATTAAGAAAAAACATGCTGTGGCATCAGAGAGAACAAACTACAAAATTTGACAACAAACAAACCCATCTGCAGACTAACCTTCAATTGGGCGTCTGCAGAATGCGTAGTGGGAGTTGGATTGTTGGCAGTAGAATCACCCCAATGTGTTTGGCCCACAGGGCCAGATGGGGTTAGCATTCTAGCGGCTGCCAAAGTCTGTTTCACACGAACCAGAATTATTAGATAAAGCTGTTTCAACTTGACTAAAATGTGCACTTGATTCGTTCAGAAATACCTGAAGATTAAGATCGATATAGGCAAGAATAATTGGCTGGGGCTCCATATCTATAGGAACCATGGAAAGGTGACCCTTAATTGCAGTACCACGAAGCTTTACAAGCTCATGTAGGACAGTTTTAACCATACGCAATGGTTTATCGTCAGCCCCAGCTCTTCCCCGAGTAAATCACATCAGCAAGTGGAGGGGAGAAAATGTCAGTTCATGAAGACTGAACGTACCTATATAGTAGTAATTCATCCAAAAATATTCACATGAATGTCTAAATAAAGTTGGTAAAAACCTTCGCCTGATTTCTTCCATTCCCAACTCTTGTAAATAGACATGGATACTCTGAAGGATGCGGTCAAGATCAACATCATATATAGTACTCTGAAGGACCTGTGAAAGAGAAAAAGTGTCCTTGAGATTTCAAGCACTCAGTAGCCAAGTCAATTGCTAAAGTATTCAAAAATTAAACCACGCATTCATCTATTAATTCGAGTTTTTAAAACATTTGGATCCCACAAAATTTCAAATAGTATCGGAGCAAGAGATCCCAAATTTCTAGGCCCCTATTTGTCTCCCATATTATAAATATCCACGCCTTAGTTTAAGCCAAAATCAAACCTACATGTGAGGGGGAGTGTTAAAGTATTTAAATATCAAACCACGCCTTAATCTAATAGCTTAAACTTTTAGAACAGTTGGCATTGATCCCACAAAATACCCTACTTCCACCCTTAAAGATTGAAAGGACAAAATAATGCAACAGTTAACATATTTAGGTGCAATAAATGTCATAGATAGACAGAATTAAATTTTGAGGGATACTAAAGATCACCTTCGTAAGTTTAATTAAACATTTGACAACCAACTCAGAGAATTTCTGGTTCCTAGTGGCAACTGTCTCGTTAACAGCTGGTGAAGGCCATCTTGAAGGATCCAATGGACGTAAAAGGTTAATAAGGACAACAAACGACGAAGTTCGATCTGCATTATCCTGGATATGCAACAACCAGTAAAAACCACTGAACAAAAAACCACCAAGTATATTATGAATTTGAATTTCATAAAAAAAAATACCAGAATTTTAAGCATCAAGACATTCAGAGCTTTCAAAAGTTGGCTTCCATCATCCATACGTGGAACTCTTTCATCCAAAAGTCTAAGTAGAAGCTCCGTAATAAGGCGGTCAAGAGTGCCCTCCTTGACAGCATGTGCAAGTTGTTTATTTTGAAATGTCTGCAGCAATGAATTTTGTCAGACAATTCTACAATAGGCTCTTTTACATACAGCCCAGGTAAGACGTAAATGACTATGTAGAGGGAAGAAGGTTTTTTTTCAAGCTAAATGACATTGAAGCTGCTAAAAGTTAACTCACCTGCATAAGGGTGTTCAAAACATACTTGCATGACCTTGACGAAGCTCCCGTTGAGCTAAAGTCAAATGTCTTGGCAACCTAATAACAAGCAAAGAAATCAAGAAACATTTTGAGCCCAAAAAGACAAAAAAAATGTCAAGCAAGTTCCAGTAACAACTACAGCTAGGAACAGCGAAGAACAAGCAAAGACCTTAATAGAAACAAAATAAAGACGAGCACAGTGCACACCCACAAATTGACACAGACAAGGATGAAGATGGAAGAAGGGTGAGGTATTAAGCTCCTTAATTCACTGATGTAATCACCTTATCTGCCAAGGATAAAACAAGTCTATCCACGACCTTCACAAGATCGTCCATACCACTGCCTTCTGGTTCATTAGTGGCTTGCTCCAGTTTGTGGCACACAACTTTCATCCCCTCAATAGACTGTTAAATAGATTAAAGCGCAAAAAGAAAACTCTATTTCAGTAAACAGAATGTGCTCCCAAAGCAATACAAAAGTGAGCAGGTACAAGATAGTAAAGGTTGGATATGGACACAATTTAAACTTGTGATTGCACAACTTAAATATGGATTGCTATGCACAAGGGTAAGCAAGAACTTTAAAAAATGCAAAGAACTCGTTCTTGTTTATGAAGATAATCCAATACATAGTAACAAAATGACGAACATAACCTGTTCAGGAGAACCAAATGAAATTATATTTAGTGCTTCGTTCCAGTCTGTGGAGCTACCAGCATGTGGCATCAAGTGTCTATCCATATTAACCTCCACATGACCATAATTCTCCCTGAAATAAAATGGACCCAGAATAGCGATGATCGAGGGTGAAAAAGAAAATTACAGTTCAAAGTCAACACATGAATAAAATTGAAGGAAAGCAACGATACCTCGCAAATATAGGACCAGAAATAGAACGTGACAATTCTCCACTTTGCTCTGCCACGTCAGACCTGAAATTAAGAGATTACAGAGGGCTGATGATTCAATTGGTAGAAGCAGGACCTCATACTTTAGAGCTGAAGATAGTTTCAATAACATCAACTGTTTGTCTTGACACTGCATCTAAAGTTTAAAACACTTGCCAAACCATCAAGCCTACCCTCCTTCTTATCTTTCCGAAAAGTTGAAGTATAGATACTTCAACTTTTCTTTAAATGAACATAATTAAAAATCAAATACAAAAAAAAAAAATTTAGAAATTCGAAACAGAAAGGTTTTCGAGAGCATGAAAAGCTAAGGTACGGGGAACGAAATCAGAAACGCCTATAACCCATGTCTACATTGTAGAATGATAGGGATAGGTTTCCTTAGATAAGAAAACATAAAGAATTTTGTAAGTGCAGAATAGACAGCTTACGTAGAGCATAGATAGCTTCAGTACAGGGAACAAAACTGAGAATTGGGGGGTTGTCCAAATTGTGGCATGGAATAGGTAGGCTTCATTAGATAATACAGTTGACATGAGACATAATCATTTGATTGTACTTAGAACTTGCACTATTATGGTTTATGCATTATCAAAAGACAACATCACATAAAATTTAGAAGGTTTATTCTAAAGCCTACGCCTGGAAGAACCAGCATTTTTTATATGTTCCTAAGTTGAGTGGAAGTAAAATTATTACTCACTGTGCGAAACACTGAGAACACTGATTTAAATTTTTAATTTGTTAAGGTACCATAAAATTGCAAGAGTGTTCCAAATTATTGCTTGAGAAATAGTGTATTATGGCATAGTTACTTTTTTACTTTCTTCAGTACTGTTCCTGAAGTGCTTTATCATTGTGATGCTGCTTGTTTTCCACATGGCCTGTAATAATTTGATTTCACTTATGATATGCCTAGAACAACCTAAAATTCGAATCTCCGTTCTTGCTTCCATTCTATTCAATTCGCGAGTAAGAATTCTCCAGTATTTTTTGTTGTGCTCGCTTCTTCTTGAGCACATAAAACCACAATAGTGAATATCATGATCCATCAGCTATCAACAGTTAAAACTGAAGTAGAAAACAATTATGCATTGACATTTACTATTTTCAACCATAATGAACTGACAGGATATACTTGTGCAGAAAACAGGTAAATCTATGAGATATTTCTCTTTAATTTGTGCATAAGCATCCAGTTCCATAATTTGTATGTGTATGGAAATGTGTAATTTGGGTGTACACTAGCATGTGCTTTTCGGAGGATGCATGATGCAGAGCCAATTTTCTTCCTTTAATATGATGAATACCAATGTAAGAACTTATTAGCCAACATAACCAGACTAATCACAAAAAGAAATAGTTCAGCAAGAAGAGACTGATGATAAGCTGACAGAAGATGAACCTTCAATAGAGCAAAGATTTCAAGCATCAAAACAAGGCAAATGCTATAATGCCATAAAGAGCAAGGACATCAGAAACACACCCATTTTCCCTGACCGATCGCCTAGAAGCTGCTCTAGCTTCACCAGGCCTACCCTCCTTCCTTTGGGCCATTTCTCGGGCCTAGTATTTTGAACTACTTATCAGTTTATCAAATGTAAACTAAAGAAGGTACAATTATATGTGTGAAATAGAGATGACCTTCCACTTAAATCTGTCATCTAACATGCTTTTCTGAGCATCAGTTAGCTTCCCAACAAATCTCCAAATGTCCTCACCTGAAAAAGCGCATGAATAAGATTACAGCTCCATATATAAACAATCAACCATCAAGTTCAGCCAGTTAGAGTGCAAGAGAGACAGAGACAGAGACAGAGACAAACACAGAGAGAAAGAGACCCAAACAGAGACAGAGAGCATAAATGTCGGTCACATGTAGCTACAGCTATGTCATTGCATACCGAGAATCTTATAACCCGTAGCAAGAGTATTCAGAGCAGCTTTCCTAGTTTCACCATCACGTTCTGCTGTTAAGCTTGCAACAATTTGCAGGGACTTTAGCTGTCCAGTAATCTGTTGAAAACAAAATGTTAATTTACATTGTTATAAAATAAGGATAATGAAAAACAAGAACATACCTCAGCTGCATGATGATCAATCAAAAATCCCACAAGGTCGGCACATTCTATCCGAGTTCGATTGTTTTTTGACCTTAACCCCTCCAGAATATAAGGAAACGATTTTGTTGCAGAGTATATATGAACAATTTGCTTTGTCAGTTCCCGCATTTTTTCTCGCACTTGCGCAATATTATGCCCAGACTGCAGCAAAAAAACAGCATAGATTATAAGTCTTACAACGGTTTCACATTCTTAAATGAAGTTGCACTTGCATCCAAAATTGACAATGCCACAGCTTGTTTTAAACACCTTCTCTACCAAGCATGGAAGAAAAATTGCTGCTTCTGATTCAGTCAACAAGTAATCTTGATCCCTTAATATGTTGAAAAGCTCAGGGAGAAATTCCAGCACCTACTCATCACGTTACAATGTTTAGAGATAGAGCGATACTGCAAAATCACCAATTCTAAAAACAAACTACGTAAGTCCATTTCACCAAGAAAGTCACCTTCAACAAGCATGTTGTATTTGACTCGCAGAACCGTAGCACTGACCACTTCAGCAGTATATCTAAAACTTCGATTATTTCCTTTATAACAGATGGGAGCGCCTGAAGGGAAAGTAGTAAACATTATCATAATGCGAAGTCAAGACGCTCACACTTATTACAACAAGTTAAAAATATCCATTTAAATACCTTCTGCAGCATCTCAAGCCCATCCACTTGCTTTCTGAAATCAGAGCTTAAAAGTCGCCGGTGCAAATCCTCTCTAAAATATTTCATCATATCATTCTGCAACAAAGGTGTAGAACCAAAAAAGACGAATTACAAAGAGAAGGATGGTGCCTCCAACTGTCCAGCCAACACCCAACAACAGTTACCTCAAGATCTTGAATCTGCTCTATCCGCAGCTCTTCAAACTTGAACCTACGAACAACCATTCTCTCTCGGTCCTCCTATAAAAAAGTCAGTTTTTGAAATGCAGATAGTAGTCAGTTTTTGAAATGCAGATAGTAGTGACCCAGCTAAAGTTGTCTTTTTCATATAACCTATTTTAGAAGCATTAGTTCATACCTTAATTGAGTCCTTGACATTTATCAAAGCCTGTGACTGCATAGCAATGTCTTGCACAGAAATCATCGAGTCTGCTCTTGAGCCCTTTGATATAGCAACCCTCTTTGCAAATGGGAAAATAACAATCAAAATCCCCATCATTCCACATATAAATTCATCAATCCATGTAAATTAAAAAGAACCAACACAACAGTGGTGTAATAAACAAAAAGTTCTCACCCCATCCCTAACATTATTCTTAAGTCATTAATGAGAGCTTATCATACCGAAGATACAGTCCGACTTCCAGGCTTTGATGCACCATGAGAAGCTGCTCTTCCAACTTTAGAGCTGCTTTTGGAAGGTAACCCCACAGGTATGGCTTTGGTCGATTCAAAAGATTCTGCCAGCAATATTTCAGGTTCAAAACAGAACATATGAGAGAGAGAGAGAGAGTGAGTGAGAGAGAGAGCACCTTGGAATGTTCCATGAGGCTTCAATCGTTCAAGAGCAATAGCCAAAGCTGGGCCTTGAATATCTTTCAAGTGTTTCATAACCTGAACACAGCAGTAGTCGTGATCACCACATACCAAAGAAGCCAGAGAATTACCTTTGCAATTTCTTGCACGTATACATACCAATTCATGTCCACTGACTCTCAAAATTTCACCAAAGCAGCCCTCTGCAGCTTTACGAACATCTGCCGACTTATCCTGAAAAGTTACAGCAGCACTCTTTATCAATCTGAAGAAAAAGTTTGGGTCCAAAAGAAGAGATATTATCAACGCAGGTCATTTTGACATTACAGCCATAGCAGTAGCAGCTGGTTTCAGTAGATTCACGGCATCAGGGAAATCACTCAATCGAGAAAGTTGCTTTCCCAACCAATCAAAAAGATCCTTGCGCCCTTCAGCCCCAAGCTTAGGATCAATTAGAGCAGCTGCAATGTACGGAACCTGTAGCAGAGGCCTCATCATGGTTCAATGGAGCCATAAACAAAGCATAACCATATCCTACAGACCCACACAGAAGCATGAACACAAGCACAGGTGCATGCATTCCTGAGCGCAACTCAGAGAGAGAGAGATAGAGAGAGAGAGAGAGAGAGAGAGAGAGAGAGAGAGAGAGAGAGAGACCATCTTATCAAGATTAACAGCGGCAAGCCATGAATCCATTGCAGCCAAAGTACATTCTCTCATATGCTTTTTATTGTCACCCAGGCATTTCAAAATATCAGAAAGAATACCCTGCAAAAAGAGAAAAGAACACATCTGAGTATAATCAGCTTTTAACAGCACATAGAGAAAAAGTAGATAATGCCAACAGGAAAATAAGAACCTTGCTTGACTTCTCAACAGCTGGACCCATTGCAGACGCAACACCACCGATGGTTGTCAAAGTTGCCATGACTAAATTCTTATTGCTGTCATACAGGCGTCCTTTGAGGGCACCAAGCAATTCAACTGCATGTCAAAGCAATTGTGAACGAATGAGATCATCTTGATATGCAAAAAATAAGAAAATCAACTTTTATCAAACTTGTCAAAACAAGAGTTGGAATCAGTGTATTTAGAATCAACCAACTAAAACACAACCAACACATACCAGTTCCATTTGGTTGAATGCGCTTGTTAGCCTCCTCCAACATTTTGTTGACAGCTTCAATGGATTCAAGACGAACCTGAACATCAAAAGTTGTATGCATTGATATGATCATTATTTTGCTTATCACTGATTATCATGAAGAGTATGAAAAAACCAGATATTAGAGATAGGATGAACAGCTTCATCACTCGGATGCCAGACCTTCCAATCTGAACTTTCCAAATTCTTCAGCAAGGAAGGAGTGATCTTCCCACTTATATCTTCACGTGGCAGGCCATCTATCCCACCCAAAGACACAGTCGACATGGATTCAGAGGCCTTAACAGTTTTTCTTGTAACAGCGGCACTGCCCTGCAGGATTTTCACAAGTAGATACTTCCAGCAAGCACTCAGAAAGCACTATAAAATAAAGTATAGACATCAATATGATAATACCTCAAATGGATTCTTCTCAAACTCTGCATCAAGTGCACTGAGCAGGGCCGGCTTAACATCCGCAACAAATGCTTTAATATCTAGAGAGTAATCAAGACTACATCCATGTAATTCACAAAGTGGGGCTATCCAAAAAATTTACGACAAGTCTTCTGAGAAATTACCTGGACCAACAAATCTATGTAAAGCACCTATAAGCTTAATAGTAGAATTTCTAGTTGCTGCAGCACTAGATTGCAGCCCGGTATCTTTACAGAAGTCAATCAAATCCTGTATCGGTTGATATTTCCCAGATGTCATAACTTGCATTATAACAACAAAGATAATACAAAAAAAAGCAATAACAGCAAAACATATCGTAAAGAACAGTTTGAAATAACCTTCAGTTTCAAATGTGATACGCCAAAGTCATCAACTGCACTGAACATCCATGAAATTCCTTCACTGAGGACCTTAGGATTTTTGTGCTCTTTCATAATTTTGTACAACTACAAGAACAACGTACATATCTTCAGTCAACACAAGACACGTAATCGTTTGGGAAAAAACACTTACATCGTTATGTCTTTTTAGGTAATTCTCAATAACACGAGTTATCCCAAATATTCCTCTTAAAAGAAAGAACTCACTCTTTCAAAAACAAATCCAGGACCAACAGCTTCAGAAAAAGTAGTTAGGCACTTCATGGCATGAGCACGGGTTTTAATATCTGCTACACGTTCACTAGTACCTGATATTTAATGAAGTTAAAATAAGTAGATATATCAAGGGAATAAAAGAAAGCATCTCCAAATTGGATACTCACCAAGGAGGCAAAGGACAACACATTTTTTTGGAAATTTAGTAGAAGTGGAAGCAATATATGTAAGGACATCGAGAACCTGTTGTTGTACCTGCAATACCCCAATCAAACCCTTATCAACCAAGTCAATCAAATCTGACAAGTAAACAAGTAGAAGAGAACTTCCAAAACCTGAACATTTTTCTCATTCCATCCAGGCACAGCACAGAGCAATCGAACCAAAATTTCTACTGACTGGTTCAAGTCCTGTAGTTGTTCCACCTGTTGTTTCAATAAGCCAATTGCTGCAAGGACATGCGAAGCTAAACATTAAACAAGGGCAGCATTTTTTGAAAAAGAATTAAAAGCCGCACGTCATGAGTTGATTCTATTTGAACAATGTGATCTGCCATTTTTCTACCTCCCAAAGAAACAGTTTCAGACTATGAAATAATACACGTACATGTTTAACCAATAGGCAACAATAATGCCAAAATATGAAGTACTATGCTTTCAAAGTAGAATGGAATGAACATTTGAACTATCATCCACTGTGAAGATGCGCAGTCTAATTCTTCCACCAAAACAGGCATTCACTAAGGAATCATAAACCGAAAGGAGACATAAAAAATCAGACCCATTACAACATCCCATTTACCAGCTATAGATGCATCACACGATGTTGACTTCAACTAAAATATCTGACCAGAGTCTTATAAACCTCAGCATATCTAAGACATTTCAAAATCAAACAAAGGAAAACTGACTGCTTCTGGATCTGCGTCTTTCAACAGATTAAGACAGACAAATTTTTTACTGGTTACACTAACTACTGATAGGTAAAGAAAGAAAAAAAGACAAAGTTTAGGGCCTCTATGGTATGAGAAAACTGGTCCAGTTCTCCGTTTTCAATTGTCTCAAAATAAAACCAGTGCTAAAAACACGTTTGTTCATCGACTAAAAACGGTTTCTGAATAAAATAAGGACAACTGTTTTCACTTTTTAATTACAAACCGAAAACATAAAAAAAGAGTAGTTTTCAAATTTTTCATCATAAAGGAGAAAGCAGTTGCCCTATAAAATGAAAACACACTTCTCAGCATTAATTATGTTAAAAAAATTTTGTTCACGTTGAAAATTTTATTTTCATGAACCAAACACGATTTCAGGAAAACAGAATACTGAATACAGGAAAAAAATTTCATTTTAATTAGAAATAAAAACGTTTTCACAAACCAAATGGACCCGTAGCAAAACACAGAAAGTTACTGTTTAAAAAATATGGTTGCAATAGACAAAAAAGTTTAAACGATAATGTGACACAAATACCAATGACAGGAAAGAGCTCAGTGAAAGCTTGGTTGACCTATTGCTCATTTGACAAATTGTCTTAAGGGAAAATAGATTCCAAACCTTCAAGGCGTTCCTTCCACACAGCACTCTTCAATTGGGAAATAGTATCTGCCTGTATAACAGATCCTATTCGGCTTTCAATCTCTTCAAGACTCATCTCCGCAGGCTGTTAATATAACACATCCTTGTTCAATAATTTCTAGACAAAGAAGCAATTCATTTTCAAAGGAGAATCTTATCACCTCCACATCTTCAGGTTCAACAGTTTTCAAAGGTTTAGCCTGTGCAGTTCCCTCTCCCTTCTTGCTGCCACCAGATTTGACAGTGCCTCCCTTTTTGCCAGGATTCTGACAAAACCAGAATATCATTTAAATAAAATATACGAGTAGCAAAGCAGCCAAATTTAATAAACCAAATAGTCATGCTAACCGCAGCAGGAAGCAGCCTCTTTCCACTAAGCATGCTAGCAGCTGACCTTCTAACAAATGAACTGTCTGCAACCTGTGTAGAGAATTATTAATCCCGGCATAAGGAAAAGAAAACGAATAAACCCGTTTTACAGGACCCAAAAAGTTAAATAACTCCCAAATCACATGGAATGAAACAAGACGAGCATGACTGAAATAGTAAAGAGAACATAACAAGTTTCACGATGGAGCATTCATTACCACTTCACCAAGTATACCATAATCACTCCCACCAATTGAAAACAATTTAATAGATGGCACCGAAAATGCACCACCTGCTGTCTTTTACCAATTGAAAGCATCCAGCTTACCCTTTCAGATATTAATAAGGAAGTAGTTCATGGTCTGGTCAGGTGTGAACTACGAAAGTGTAGGTCAACAAAAAACCATAAAAGAGGACATTACGGCTACGCTAATTTGAGTTACTTTCGCTTTGAACTAGCCACAACCCCCCCCCCCACCTCTCTTTTTCCGTTTCCCCGTGGAGCCCCTCGAGGCCAAAAATAGAGTACTAACAGGTGTCAAGGCCACACCACGGGCAAGGTCAAAAGCCTTAGGAGTTGGTAAAAAAAGTTTAGCTATGGCTGCTGTTCAAATCTACCGGTCCCTTTGTTGACAATCTTGCTGAGAGCCAAAGCTCTGGTATACCAACTGCATATCCAGTGGCAGACAAATGGCACCAAGGAGGTCCAAAATTCAAAATACAAGTATATCTAAATTTCAAATGAACTTCTGAATAACAATGGCAGGATCTGAGCTAACCTCCACTGAGGAAGAGGTCCCACCGGAAGCTTGGACAGTAGCTGAGACATAATTTAACTTTAGAATATACTCACTTGAAAGATTTATTTTTAATAATCTGCAGAAGAGAGAATATTTCGCATACCTGCACCAGTGCCAGTTGGACCTCCAGAACTCCCAATCATTTCAGAGAGTTTCTTTTTTCTGACATCATCAAGTTTTTCCAGCGACCTCTCCAAAGGCCTCATGCCAACTGACTGGAAAGGAAATGATATCCATCAGCCCCAGATGTGAACAATCAAAAGTTTAGAGCCCCTTTTATTAATTACTTACTTGGCTTAATCAGAGTATTTAAATCTATAGATAGTTTGGCATTCTATAACACGAGCACCATATAGACCTACTCCTACTTCACATAATCAGATATGTACAAACTGTGAAGAGGAAAGTTTCACCACCGAATTACATGTTTCGAACAATTTGCTACGGCAAGATCATTTAAAAGCCTCAGATAATAATTCAAACTAGTCACAAACATTTTGAAACCAAAAGAACATCCAGAAGCCACAATGAATGCTGGATTTAAGATTACTTGGACAATATAGATTACCTTAGCTATGGCTGCCAAAGCTGAAAAGGAGGCATCTCTGACTTCTGGCGTCCCATCATTGAGGCACTAAAAGATAACAAGTAATTTTAAATTTCGAACAATTGCATGCCAAGGAACAACGATAACATTTTCTAAGAAAAGACCATTGTCTGAAAACTTTTCTAATCTTCTCATGAGATAAACGGAGCATGAGTAGTAAATGAGTAAACAACAGCTCCTTGAAGGACTGGAGAAAATTTTAAAAAGTATTTTAAGGTTGAGGTACTCCAATATTTGAATGTCTTGAGCTAACAAACCATGCTTCCAACTCGAATTCACTGACCTCCATACAAATCGGCACATAATCCTTGTGCAACTTGAGAACAACTGCCTTGCTACTTGTTTCGATACAACATGTCACCCAGCTCAAAGTTAATGATCGCACAAGAGGAACTTTATTTTTTACTGCAACTTTAACATCTGCAATGGAACAATATGTTATAAACCCAGCAGCTACCAAGAACGCCACATCTTAAGAGCAGTACCCAAAAGAAAGAAATCGAGAATATTACATTTTATTTACACTAAGGAGGTTATTGCACTTCAAACCCGACAAAAAACCTTGATATCACAACTTTCGCTAATGGACATAAATGGTGCTTATGTAGGACGTAAAGTGCAACACCCCTCATAGACCAGGGGTAAAATACAATATATGCTTATTTGTCTGCCACAGATGATCAAGTACAAAAAAAAAATGACTGATGTGAGCAAACTATTATGCTGATTGCATTAAACGGAAGGGGAGAACACAATCCAGCTCTCAGTTGTCCTCAATTATCTGGGATTGAAGATAAATAATCAAAGTTGAACCTGCCTTCAACAACATCCACTAGATTTAAGCACCCAGCCTTATGCATTGCCTGAAGAGTTTGAGTAAGTGCCTCAGTCATGGTAGGTTTTTTCTCCTTGAGTTTTTCCTGTTCAACAAGCAAATTGGTACCAAGCAATAAGCATGGTCTAAATATGACCTTTTACAGAACAAAGAATCAAACCCAGAAACTTTTTTGATAGATAAAGATAAAACCTAGAAACTTTTCTTGTTCTTATATAAAAAAAATTCCCTTAACAAAGGCTGTCGTTGTTACCAGTAACACCGGAAGCAAGGAGCGGGAACTTCCTGAAAAATGGGATCTCAGTCCCCTTGCCAAGTTTCCTATAGCTTGGATGGCTTCCACTGCAACAGCTATGTTCACATCCGTAATAAGCTGAAAATTAGAAATAGCAAGAGTTTAACAATTTCACACAACTAAAGAAAATATGAAGATCAAGCACAATGAGTATAGATATTGAGTCAATCACATCCGGATTTTGATCTTACAATGCAATTTAATTCCAGGACCAAAAAATATGAATATGCTGATTCAGGCAGGGTATGCTATGTTCCATTTCTCAACTATGGGAATGATCCATAATAAATTATGCGCTAGAGGAGCCCGCGAATACATATCACAAGTCAAACGATCGATTCACTATTAAATCTATCGACTTGATACCACCACTCACCCATCCTACCGACTTAGAATTTATTGCTTTTGCCTAATAGAGGATGCAGTTAGCATTATTCACTGTTCAATAGAGCTTTTTAACCACTCAATAAGTATAAGCGAATTTTACAATCTACGATTGATTAGACCATTCTTCTTGGTGAATCTGTACGTCCTCAAATTCCATGGTGGAACATCCGGTATGGTTAAAAACTTTGCCACACTCTAAAAGGCTGGGTGCACATTCTTTTTGGTGGCGAAACAGCTTTGCCTTTTTGCTCCACTTCTTCCAAATCTGCATCCAGCTTAATACAACCATTGATCCAATCGACCTAATAAGATGAAGTCAATGACTTTCTTTGATGGCGTGTTTTTATCTGAGATCGTGAAGCCAGAAGTGAAGAGACTGAAGACACGTTGAACTCATTCTTTTCCCTTGCTCACCAGCACATGAAAGATCAAACGATTGGGATGATTGACTGCTCAATTATGTGTTCACTCTTTGCAAATGAAAGTTGCTACAAGACCTAGAATTCCAAAGAGAGTAACAGTTCATTGAGACTTTATTAGAAGGACCAGATGCCTGGAGCCTTCAATAGCAAAGAAGCTTGTGGAATCAGTGTCTTAGAATCTTGATTTCAAATCCTTAATCATGCCGTTGATTACTTTTCTCCAAGGCATGACCATATCACTTCTTGCTAACCAAAAACATATCACTAAGAAGTGCTAAATCTTCTACAAAGCCAAACCAAATTCTGCATCATAGCAGGTCCTATCATTTGCCAAGCTCAAATCATGAGGAATACTGATCTATCATTATTATTATTGACTCAGGATACAGAGGATTTGCAGTAGATTAATAAGAGAGAAAGGAGGGCTGCTTAAAACAGAAAGTATTCCCCTCTGTTCATGCAAAAAGCTGTGCATCCAACCTTTTCGGCCATGGAATAAGGCCTGCTATCTGTTAAATGACAAGTCAAATGGTTGAGCACAATTTTCATTAAAAGGACATTTGCGTTTACAGCTTTGTTAGCTAGTTTCAGTCTCTCTCTAAATCCCGAATGTCAGAGCTCTTGTAAGCATCAAAATTGATTGCGCTTATCCATAATTTCTAAATAAAACTCCTAAATGTCATGTCAGGGCTTTGAAGTGTTAAAAGGGTTTTCTTTTCTTATTATGCTAAAAGAGTTGACATGAGTTGTAAGAGCAAAGAAGAAAAGAAGATAACTGTGGTCTGTGTAGGTTGTTCAAGGAAAGGACTCCCATCATTTGGAACAATTCCCAATGACAAAAGAATTTGGGGTTTATTCTCATTATTACATACATAAAAAATGCAAGGCGAAGCATGGCTGTACTGCTATTTATACGAACAAGTGCAAAAAAATGATAAATCCTTCTCAAATTTTTTCATTCACAAAGGTTATGCGACAAGGCCAGCATCAACTTACAGAATTCTGACACTGTGGTTGGCTTGCAGATTAGCCTAAAGCAGATATAGAAGAGCTATTCAATGGGTGTAGAATAAAGTGAAAATTGTAACAAAGTAGATATTCCATGGTTTGGTTCACAAGATGAAATAGCTATTCAGGGAAAATCGCTTATTTGGTTCATTAGAGAAACTGAAGTTATTCCTAGTCCCATGAAACTGGTGGGGGGCCAGGAACCAGATAGTGGAATAGTTGTTCTATCAAGAATAGACTGGGAATCCGAACCAAACGAGCATAAACTGGGAACAGAGTATCCATTCCAGTAAACAAATGAAGTGCAACTATAATGGCATATTGACACCCAATGATAGGAAGAGAAGTGTCATCAAACTCCGTCAATGGGAACACTAGTACCAGATCTTTTCAGGATAAGAGTTGCAAAATTCCAAATAAACTCTTATGCTAATAATTGAATAGCATATTCAACAGGCTTAAACATTTCAGCAGACCCAAGGGTACAAAGTAAATTGCCCCTTTAACAAAGCTCAATTCACAAGAATATTTCTTGCAAAAGAAGCAAAATGTCGCAGCTTTTCTAATCGAGCACTGCATATGTCCCAAAATCAGATATCCAACTTGTGATTGATAAAGTTTCAAATGACTCCTTGCATATTCAATGTCAGATAATTGCACTGAAGCAAAAAATAATCAGATACCTTCTTCAGTGTACGGCTTATCTCTGTGAAGTCACCAGGAGCAATTTTTTTGGTTGAGGCCAGCTTGGTTAGCTCTGCAACCGCCTCTTTCCTCTCTGACCATTTGGTAGCTTTCTGAGGTGTCAATAGAAAAACTTATGTAACAAACAAACATCTGACATTCTGAAGCGAGCATACACATGATGACAAAGAAAAGCTGAGGCATTTCCCCGAAAAATGCATTCTAGAGGACTACTAACCACTCCCTCCCAGAAACCTGACTTCTCCAAAGGAGGCAGAATGTCAACCGGATCAACAAGCTCGTATTCATCTATTTCCTGAGGGGCTGATCCAACAATACCAGAAGAAAGTAGTAAGTAGAAATTCATAGCATCAACAGGTCATCTCACTGCAACTTAAGCAATTCTTTCATACAAGAAAAATAAGAAAATGTCTCTAAAAAAAAAAACATCCTAATCACCAAAAAATTCAATCGTGAAATGGCAAGACACGTACCATCAGCCACAGCTTCTTCAGAAGGACCAGGACCCACAACATCAGATGCAGTTTCCTGTTCTGGCTCTCTGTCTTGTTCAGATCTGACAAGGCAAGGCAAAGGCCGAAAGTTTTTATTGTCGCTCTAGCTACACTACATTTAAGTGAGGAGATTTAGCTACCCTAGCAGAGACAGGCATCAGATCTTAGACGCCAGAAAGCAATTCAAGCAAAAACAAGGCAAAATACCCGACTGTGCCACATTGTCAATCGACAAAAACAAGAAACAACAGTTACTCTGCTCTCTCTTAATCAGGATAAACATTGTCAGCTCTAACTTAATTTATGTAACATTCGTACAGAAAGAACCTACATGTAACTCATTATCCCCAGATACACATCCATCAAAAGCTTACAGTCATCATTTTATCAGTTGTTTTTTTTATAGGGTAAACCATACATCAACTGTGTTGATTATATTGAGACATAGTTATCAAGAAAAAATCATGCAGAGCAGATATTCATAAATACGCAAACTTGAAATAAAAAAAAAAACGTTGAGTAAACATGATATACCTTATTTTGCGTGACGGTTTTGCTGTCCCTGTGACATTTACCAGCTCAGCCTCCAATTCTTTTTTCTATAGTTAATAAGAGAAAAAGTTAACATTGTTTGCAAGAATGAAAGATAAATTTGAAGAAAGGTGTAACATAGAGTTATTTTACCATTGTGTCTCGCATTTTCTCAAACAATATGGATTTAACAGGGTCTTTCCCAATCCACCGACAAAGCTCAAGGGTTAATCCTTTGGATGATGCCCGAACATTTTGATCTTGGTGGTCAAAGAGTTCAGGAAGCATCTTTAAAATCCTTTTTGGAGGTACAATTTTTGCCCCAAATTCACTGATAAAAAATATCAGGTCTGGTAAGGGAAACAAGAGAAAAGGAAAATCACATAAAAGCCTTCACCAAAGTATTTCATCACTATACCTTAATGCCTGAAACATAACATCAATTGCAGGGACAACAGCCTTGGCAACTTTGTTCTTGATTGCTTTCTCCATGGCGTCCTGTCATTAGACAAGAACTTGTAAATGCCTGAGGGCTGGCTAAAAAGGCAATGGGATGATGATCTCATCTAGGAGCACCAAACAAATAAAGCAGTGACAGCCATAAATAGTGTACTAATAAGACAATAAACACTGACACCCTATACTAAAAAAAATATAAGGGACCAAAGAGAGAAGATTTAAAGATTTAAATGTAACTACCAACACAAGCTCTCATGTTAACCGGACAAACCAAGGTCTAATGAGGGACAGCCAGTATAGAATTGAACCTAGCTTAAACCATCCCAAGAATATAACTTCGCCCTTGGATCATACTAACAATGACATTTTACAGCAAGAAACTTGGTATCAGCTAGAATCAAACAGAATTTCAAAATAAACTTCAAGGAGACATAATCACAATGTACTTAACTCACATGCTTGCAATAAAAAAAAAAAAAGGAAGGGAAACGGCTCATTCCCTTCGCACAATCAGCTAAAAAATAGTAGAAAGGGTCATACGGCCCTCTTAACCTTCAAATCATCGAAGTGACTGCTGCCATCAGCACACTGATTATTCTCATACAATACTTAGTGGAACCACAGTCATTAAAGAGAATAAAAAGCTATTAAAGGATGTGCCACATGTGTATACATGCCAAGTAGACAGTACCAGAAAAACTTCCACTGCCTCCAATTCCACCCATAGCATAAATACTGCCTGAGCCTTTTCCACTGTTTTCGGCCTTCCAGTCAAGCATTTCGCAACAATTGCTTCACATACTTCCTTCGCATACCTAGAGGCATGGGTCAAATAATCAAAATCAACAAACAAGAGAAAAATAACAAATCCATACAATTAAGTTAAACCTGAAAGTTGCACAATGGCATACCTTCCAGCATCAGCATCTGCAGCTCTTAAAAATGCAATTAAAGCATCTAGCGCTTTCTCTTGGACAGGTGCATTAGAATCTGCAACTGTCTTCTTGAAAAGTGGCCCTAAAACAAAAGAAAAGATAAAGAGTAAACATTTGCATACCCCAAATTCTATACAAACCAGCTTTAAATATATTATTCTATTACATTTCCTCTTATTAAGCTCTTGGAGTCTGTTTTCTCATCTATGTACTTGGCAGTTGTTTGTAATGCCTTACAAGGACACCACCAGATACATTCATGCTAAGTAGGCTTTAGGGAAATAAGCTGCAAAACTAGTATAAGAGCTAGCGAGCTGTGTAAATACACACACAAACACGCAGTCCAATGAATTCCTTCAACTTTCCCACACTCAGCATTCATTAATTTACAGGAACTTTTTTCTCCAGCCAATGTATATCCTGTCAAACTCAAGCACAACGGCCCAATGTACATATACCTCTTTAATGTGGTTTGAGGGCATCATGTCGACCAAATAGTAGAAGACCCTAATTTTCTTGCATCAATTCATGAGTTTTAAATTCATAATTTTTATACTTGATAACAATACAGTCAGGTTCATAACTGATTAGTTGACCACAGTACTCAATGCTCAGATTTGATATCACAGATTAGAGGTGTTGGTGCTTCCATGCAATTTTTGGTTCTCTTAACATTAAGGCCTCTATATTGCATAGAAAAATACCAAAATGCTCCCATTTAATAGTCTTCTAGTCATAAGTTGTGATTTTTGCCCTATGGGTCGAAATCAATTGGATTGGGCTTTCATATGCATGTTCGTGTTTCTGTATAGGTATAATTTTCTTTTCTTTGGACAGCTCTCTGAAAATTAATGCTACATAACCCCTCTCTAGACCCCCGCAGTGTGGGAAGCCTCGTGCACCCAACACCCTTTAGGTATAAAACATCTTCATTGTTATTGGTCATAGACAGTTTTCCCAATTATTTCGGAGAAATGCTAGCGATTTGGCTCAAGGACTTATTTTGTTTACAAACTGATGTCAATTTAACTGCCTTAGACATTTGAACTTGAGACTATTGAGCCATCTTTTAAGAGTTCAAGAAATGCAACTCTACTGAGCTCAAGTTGAGCTTCACCATCAAGCTATTGAATCAAGTAATGTTTAGCTCAAGCGGTTGACTAACTAGCTCTGTCATCCATCGCATAAATCAGCCTTCTCCATATTCATCTTAGCGTTTCAACACCTCAATCCTTATTTCATGGATAGAATCTTAGCAAACACAAGAATTAACCCTGCCCTAGTCCCATAAAATTTGCTTGGCAGTGCCACCATATACTACACTCCTACCCATGCTGCTGATAAGGAAGTATTTAGTTCGACTTCAATCCCGTTCTACTTTGAAATCCAAGGTAGAGAAACTGCAAATACAAGTTAAAAGCACAACCACACATCACGGTTCATTGGAAGCACACCTCCATCATAGCATCACCAAAAAATATTGAATTTAATTTGTAAGCTAAAGTTAGCCCTACTGCAAAACTTACATTCCGATGCGATGGAATTATGAAAAGCAAAAGAAAGTTGATTAAATCGTAATCTTCTAAAACATAAGAAATTTCCATAGAGCATCGACGCCACAGAAAATGTCATGGATTCTCGAATGAAGAAAAGACTCTGCTGGAACACAGATGCTTGAGTGTCTGTAAAATTTACGGAAGCATCACTTAAACAAAGAGGCTCTCTAAACATTGGCGGATAGTAAGTATTCAAACTTCCACAAATCCAATTAATTATGCCATAAGAAGAGAAGGCCTCAAGTAATTCCCTCGAGGTGAGAGCAGCATTGCCAACCATTAGCCACATGCATTCGAAACCGACATCGAACAAACCAACGACGAGCATCCCACGCCCCCATTCACGAATTCAAACCGAAACCGAACCACAAAATCGAACATTTCGCATACACTCAGCTCGCCCGCCACGCAAACCCGCATTTTCACCCGCGCAAGCCCCACCGCCGCTCCGACCGGAAACAGTCCCCGGAGGGAGGGAGGGAGGGAGGGAGGGCACCGAATCGACCGCGGATCACCGCCGGCAAGACCAGATCTAAGACCCGACGACGGCAACCCCAGCCCCGGACGCGCGCGCGCGCGGGAAGCGAGAGGGAGGGAGCGAGAGCCCCGGGGGGAACTCACCGAATTCGCGGAGGCGGGGGTCCTTGGGATCGGCGACGGAGTCGCAGAGGGAGGCCAAATCGAGGTTGGCCTCGTTCCGCACCTTCCAGTTCTTGTGGAGCAGCCGATCTTCCCACGGCAGCTTCTTCGCCTCCCGCAGCAGCTTCTCCTCCTCCGACATTGCGGCTCAAAGCCCCAGCCCCCCCGCCCCCACCGGCGCCGCACCGATTCGCAGCCCTAGCCCGACCCCGCCCCCGCCCGGTCAGCCGTCCCGGACCTCGAAGAATCGATCGATTCGTAGAGAGAGAGGGAGGGAGGAGCTCTCCCTGCGATTTTCCCGGTGGCGGTTCACGGCGGAGAGCCGGCGAAGAGAGAGAGAGGAGGAGGAAGAGAGAGAAATGACAAAGCTATGGCTTATCTTTCAAAAAATGGGGGAGGGAGGGGAAGGGACGGGGGCAAGAGGGAGAGAAATGCCGCTGGTTTCAGCATTTTTATGTGCTCTCGTTCCCACGCGCTGCTCGGGGGCGAGGGTTGCGCACTCGCCAACCGGTGGGGTGGGGGTGGGAGGAAAAGACGACATCGACCTCGCAGGTCCTCAGGGATCCCGGAGCGTGTTCGCCTTTCCTCGTTCGGAGCAGCGCATTGAATCGAAAGTATAGAACTGGCGAGACCGCTTATGCTATTATAGCCGGGTCGATGAGACCGGACCTTTGATTGCTCGGGACGGATCGGAAAGGGTCGGATGCGGGGCCCCGCTCCGTCGTTGGAAGCTCAATTGTGAAGTTACCGGCCGAAAGAAGAGCGGAGCCGAGACCGTGATTCGCATTTCGCAGAGGTAACTTTGGGTACTTCAATTGGATATTTTGCTATGTTACTTGACATGAAGCAGCTTTGGTTGTTGTGGTTGCGTCGCGTGTAATGTGTTCGGGTTTACTTTTGAGGAGATATTGCATCACAACTCCTACACCTTATGAACGGAACACTATCAGATCATAAATCTTTCAATTGGTTCGATTACATTCTAAATCTATTGATTCAATTAAGGCATAAACTTTTACCGAAAAAAATGCAATTAAATGCCAGCTTCTAATGATAGGGGCAATTTAGGAATGTCATGGAGGCGACTTCTGAATGTTACAAGGACAGATTTAGAAAAGATTGATTGCGATTTTTGGAAAGAGTTTACTACTTGATTGAACCAATTTAAAAGTTTAATACTTGATTGCATTCTTTACATAAAATTTTAAGACTTTCGGTGCACCTAGACATTTGATTGTACAACTGTGCCACATGCGTATGTTCATGTTTCCCATCGGTTAATACGATACAAGTTCAATTAAGCATATAAATTATTTTGAATTAAGTTTTTCTTTTCATCTTGGAAATAAAATGGTATAAATATATTAAGAGTCATAAAACTTATCGCAAAAATGCAATTTAGTTCTAAAACTTTCAAAAAGTGTAATTAAGTTCTAAAACCTGTTAGAAAAGTGTAATCGAGTTGTAAAACTTTCAAAAAGTACAATCAACGGGAGGACTTGATTGGATCGATTTAACAAATTTTGTCGATTATACTTTTTGAAAGTTTTAAGACTTGATTGCATCTTTTTAAAAGTTTTAGGACTAAATTATACTTGCTCGACAAGTTTCAGAATTTAATTGAACTATTCTAATAAATTTTTAGTACTTCTAGTACACTTATTCCTAAAATAAAAATACTATCAAAGCTTCCCCTTTCTCTAACTCCCATGAAATCACCCAACACTATAGAAGCATCTAAGACCTTTTTAAAAGCAAAAGTAGTTACCTCAACATTAATGAACCAAATATATATCGAATCCCAATGAAATTCGCCAATGCATTTCATTTTCTAAAGTCCAACAGCCTATTACCACAATTCAATGCGAGCTCTAGATAGAATCTTCAATTAGATCCAAACGACATGACAAATCCCACAACTTGTCTCCAGTTACATCAGTCACCAAACAACAGTAGACACTATAAAGACTAAGGACAGCATCCCTACCTCTTTCACTAAAACAAAAGCTGATCAAAGCACATATAGCATCTATTCTAGATAGCCTCTCACCATCGAAAGGTACGTCAATTACCCACAAACAAAAAAACAGAAAAGAGCTGCGCACGCCTCTCATTTTGAAGCTACAAACTTAGTACACGAGGTTCAAATCGACACTTAGGATATTTTTCTTCTATGAAAAATAAATGATTTGAAAAATATTTTCATCATCCGTAATGGTTGTCGTTATCAATAATGAAAATATTTTTTATCGATTAACTATTTCAAGTGAAACGAACTATCATTTTTAAGAAAACTATTTTTTAAATTACTCATTTTTCGTGAAATAAACGAAACCTTCACCTAATAACAATTCCATTTCTTTGACGATATTTCCAAAAGATGGTACGAACAAGCATTTCCAGCAAGATTTTATCAAGGGTTTCTACAAAATTCTCATTACCAAGCAAAGACGCGTAACCTCTTTTGCCAAACTCTGAGGAGGAAATTGGCATTCGAAGCTTTGAGAAATCTCCTCTGTCCTTTGTGCTTTAAGCACGCATTTTAACGACAACCAAACCACTATTGTACTTGATGGTGTTTATTAAGTGCGCTTAGATGGAAGGTGTAGCAATAGCATCAACATTCCTATATGTTAGCCACATGAATCTGGAAAGCGATTATTTGAGAATCGGGAAAATCATCCAATCAATCTTAAACATACTGTACGGGTCCCAATTTAATCCTAAACTTTCAAATTTTGTCAATTTTTTTATGTCAATTTAGTCTTAATGCAAAATTTCAATAAAGTGATCTGGTCAATCTTTGTCGAAAGCTTATATGGTGATTCAGTTATCGCCAGGAGCGAAAATTTGGCAGAAAGACTATATTGAAAGTTTTCGCTAAGGTTTAGAATTGAATTTGGCATATGTCTAATAAGTTTAAGATTAATTGGACAAATAACAAAAGTTTGTCCCGTTGACTTTGATCTACAAGTAAGAAGACCCAGAATTAGGGAAACATTAAAAAAGTTTCCTACAGCCGGTTAAGAAATAATCCACTTGATTAGGAAGATGACCGTTTGGTGATTGAAGTACTCGCGGCAAGAAAATCATGTAGCGATTCTATTGGGATTTGGGAAATCCTTCAAAGACTTGCGCCCATCAGTCCTGGCCGTTCTAGAGTTAGGAAATATTCAAAGCATCGGCTACAAGATCATCTCCTAACTCCTAAGCAATTTTCAAATAAGCAATCTATATAAGATCGATCATTTCGATTCAAGGAAATTCCAGGATTCACTAATGAACATTTACAAGCTTCAAGAATCATTTCGTGGTCACGGAACCAATCCTTTGTTAGAACTTACGATCAAATCGAGAGTCACCTTGAAATTGTTTCTTCAGAATAGAGGGGAAAGATGTCTAGCTTCACTGGGTCTATACTAAGTATAGTAGGATATGCTGCTACCGTAATGAAAGCTTTTGTTACTCGTGATCTACTTGATTTAGTAGATGAGTTAAGCTTTCGAAGATTATAAGGGTGCTACGACGTTGAAAGAGATGACTTGGGGTGGACGGCCGAACCTCCATACACAATCGACTCGCATTCTCTTAAATATTACTCCTTTACACATAATCGTCTCACGTAGCACTATCATTCCTTATTTTCATTTTAGATTCGGATACCATATGGACTATTGACATAGATTACTTTTAAATCTTCTAACCGCACCTTTTTAACTCTTTATCTTGACTAGCAAACTTTCTACGCACTATTTATATGAATTCTTTTTATTCTAGTTACACCAACAAGTTCGAATCACATCGATTGAAATTTGTGTGGTGAGCAGGTTGAAGATGCAACTATTGGGTGTCAATCTTGGATGTTGACTTTGACCCAAAAAAAAATCTTAGATGTTGACTATTAAGTGACTTCAAAGGAAAGTTACTTCAGTTACTCCTAATAAAGCCACCGATATTAATTATAAATGGCTTGTACACAACTATATGCATAATAAAATAGCCAATTTTAAGTCTCATATGGAATGGAAATGCGAAATTTTTTATTTAAAATCTCATATATTTTATGATACAAGGATTAATGTTGTTGTGAAAAGAAAGTACAAGGACTAAGTTTGAACATTCCAAAATATAACTTTTATTTAGAGGATTGTACATAGAGGACCCATGAGTCACCAGTCGATATTAACTCAATAATTTTCTGAAAACGTCAAGTGGAAATTTGTTTAAGGAATTAAATTATTTCCAAAGAATAGTACAAGAACCAAAATCATAGCCAAACAAAGTATAAGGATCACAATTAAATTCCCCCAAAACTACATCTATAAAAAAAATGTAATTTCCCCTAAATCTAATATATTGTATCATATTGAAAGTGACTTTTGAAAATTTAGTGCTTTAAAATTTAATAAAGGAAGTTTTTTTCTATTTTTCTTAACAAAATTTTAAGAACTTTTCCAAGAAAAAGTTAAAGTTTGATGGACTCTTGAACGATTTGTAGTAAAAATGACCAGAGAGAATCGAAAGATATTTTAGGAAAATTAGGTGAGAAAAAGTTTGAAACCCTAACATAGTATCGAATATTACATCTACGAAGCAAATGATCCCATTATATTTAATTATCTTATAAAATCTAGTAAAATAAAATAAAATCTAGAGTTGATGTTGGTTCGAGTACAGTGAAATTATATATGAAGCAAATGATCCCATGATATTTAATTATCTTATAAATGAATTTTTAAGTGATACTTTTTTTTTAAATTTCATGATTATTGTCATTGCTAGAACTCTCAAAGTACCATTTTCATATAAATTGGATGAGCAAAGAGTAGATGAGCAGTTCCAATAAACATATATTCTCTTAAAAAAGTATCATGTGTAAAACTCATAGGAAGCACGAACAAATGTACCAGTACAACATGTAGTAGGGGTGTGCATGGTCCGGGTGGGCGGTTCCCATCCCGGAACCATGGACCGCCCGCTACAGGACCGGTTCCAAAAATTGGAACCGAGAACCGCCCGTCGGTTATATGGACCCGCCCGAGAACCGGACCGCCGGTCCGGTCCGGTTCTTGGGCGGATCTATGGAACCGGTCTCAAGTTGAACTACTAGTTAAACTACCATATGCTAGTAGCACTGCACGTGCACATCGGTGACAAACCACCCTTTTTCTACTTTGCACCAAGTATTGGAACACGAGGATCAAGAAGAAGCTGAAGCAACTTGGACTAGACCCCACCACTCAGTAGCCAATTATAGAGGAAGATCACAGCAACAATGGTGATGAAGAGGACCAAACCAATTCATCTAAAGAAGAAGAAGGAGTGCTCTCAAAGGTCAAGCCCATAAACACCCAAGAACAGCAAGAGCAACTCGAATTGAAATTGGAGGAAGCGACTGACTTTTTGTTGAACAACTATGAATTGTTGCTGTGTGGCAATCTTGATGAGGGAGTTCAAGGGCCAAATCAAGAATCGGACAGGTCAATCTCACAGAGCAACCCAAGACACATGAAAAATCAACAGAGAAAGGGATTTAGCGAGTAGATTAAAAATTAGGGATTCAGACTTACAACAATTAGCCAATTGAGGCAACTGAGAGGGCGCGGCCGTGTGGGAGTCCACAGTCAAGGCCGTGAGTTGAGGTCGAGATGGAGCGCCGTGAACAGAGCGTCGGAGACGGAGCGTCGTGAACAAAGCGTCCGAGATAGAGCGTTGTGAACGGAGCGTCGGAGACGGAGATGATGCGAACAAGATGGTGAGAGCTTGAGACGAGAGAGTATTGATCGAGAAGAGTGAGAGAGTGAGGCCGTGAGTTGAGGCCGAGATGGAGCGTCGGAGACTCGGACTCGGAGTGGAGACAATGAGAGTGAGAGAGTGTTTCTTTGTTGATGAAGATTCCAGAACCAGAAGTGTGACTGTGAGTGTGCGAGAGTGAGGGGACTCAGGGGAGGTATTGAGCATTTAGTGATTTAGGGTTTCTATTTTTTTGTAATAAAAATTTAAATAAATAAATAATATATTATAATATTATCGGTCCGGTCCGATCCGGGTGGGCGGGTGGGTCCACACCTGGAACCGGGAACCGGACCGGTACCCATCGGTTCCAATAAATTGGAACCGTGAACCGGACCGATTCCCTTAGGAACCACCGGTTCCGGGCCGGTCCGGTCCGGTTCCGGGCGGTTCGGGCGGTTCCCGGTTTTTTTGCACACCCCTAACATGTAGGTCAAGTGGCGGTGCGTGACGCAATAAATAATTTAAACAGGGCTAGTTAGGTAGATAAAGACATATGTTTGTGGATGGGGATGGAGAGGTAGACCTTATCAATCGTTAGATTGAGTGAGATGAAGAATTTACCAAGGGCATTAACGAGATAGTCATAACGAAATCTTTTGCAAGGTAACCATTAAATGTTTATGTTATCGAGTGGTTTTATATTGTCAAAATCTTTCAATAATGCTCGCTACCCTAGGCTTGGTAAGACACTAACAAAATATATTATTTAATTTTTAATTATTATCAAACGACTTTTCATTCTCATCTTCAACGTTTAAATACTTCAGCAAATAGTATTTAGCGCTTATTTTTTAGTTTTGTCATACGACCCCTGGGTAAAAGAAAATAATTTTAAAGATTTAAGCTAAGTCGAGTTCGAACACAAAGACTAGGCTCGATCAGTCCCTAGTAGAGCACATCAAGCATAGTTAATTCGATCGTTCAATCGTGTCATCACGAAATTTTTATAAACAAGTCAGATCGGGCTTTCTCATTAAATGCTATCGTCCAAATTCACCCAAAAAGTCTTCCGGCCGTGGACCCTTCGTAGGCCGCCGCCCATGATTAAGTATACTCTCCCATGCCATATTGAAAAAGCGAAAACATTCCACGTACAGGTTTCGTGACTAAAATAAAGTGAAATATGAATTATATCGTTCCTAGGAAAATTCATCTTAAACACATTATGCATATGCCTACTTAGTTCTAAGCTTTTCAATTTGATCAATTTAGTCCTAAACCTTTTAACAATTTGTCGATGCTATCCTTTCGATCAATTTTTGCCTGAAATCGCTGACCTAGATACCGGCTGTCCTGCGTGACACGGCCAATGTTGACACAAATCAATTTTTTCATTTTTTTAAATTTCCTTTTTTCTAAAAAAGAAAAAAAGGAAAAAGGAAAAGTGGAAGAAAATAAGAAGAAGAAGAAGAAAATATCAAAATTGCAAATCCGTCAACGTTAGCGCCGGCCGTGCCACATAGGATAGCCGATATCCACATCAGCGATTTCCAACCAAGATTGACCGGAAAGATTATATTGGCAAATCGCCAAAAGATTTAAGACCAAATTGACATCCATACAATATAGTTGTAACTTAGTCTCTTAGTTATCCCATGGTTCCCATCGAATCGATCTCACATAGGCTTGCTTATTCATGTCATTGTCGCGCGATGCATCCGATGCTCAAAATAAATTTTTTTTTCCCCCTCGTCACATACGGGAGGCAACGAATCCAGCGCGTGACAACCAAGTAAGGGGCGGAGGCGCGTGGGTGGGGGCTGGCGTTCGGGAGGGGAATTATGGTTGAGCAAAGCGTAAAATTTCGCGGCGGGCGGGCCGGCCGCCCCCACGAAACGGAACCCCGAGAGCGTGGGAGGAGGAGCGGAAGCGAGAGACCCGACGCTCGTTACCAAAACCAAAAAAAAAAGAAAAAAGAGAAAAAAAAGTGGACGGAATAAAAGGGCGAAACAAATCCGGTGCTCCCGCGCCCACGGAGGCCTTCCTTGAAACTGGAACTTCCAGCGGTCGGATCCGGGGAATCGACGGCCAGGATCGTGGGGACTCTCGCGGCGGTCGCGACCCGGGCGTCCCTCTGTAACCTTGCTTTGCCGGCAGGCTTTGTCTTTTTTTTTTTTTAACTTTCCTTTTTTTCCACTTTTTATTTATTTTTTATTATTATTTTTGGGTGTAAATAGGGACCTTACTTATTTTATTGCCCTGCTGCGGGAAAATTGAAGGACGTCACGCTGAACCACGAGAAGACCACCCCGGACCGCCGTACAAGTTCAACGACGCTCGCCGCCTCGTGCAGCGAGCGCCACGTGTCGTTCGATCTATGTTTTTTTTTTTTGGGTCTCCTCATCGCAATGGTAATGCCGTGGTAACCGTAGCTAGCATGGATCACGTTGCGTATCTCTCGATTTTCGAAAGATACGTATTTGCGTCCTCAGAATTTAACGGTATCATCCGTCTGTTCACGGCGTCGCCGTAAATACTCTTCAGATGTACGGCCGCTTTTTCTCGCAACCCATTACTGCGCGCCGCTCGCCCGAGCTCACCGTCTCGAGCTCTCGGGCTTGCGGCCACGACCGCTCGAGCTCTGAGCTCGCGACCTTGACGCTCCCGTGAGCTCTCTCCAACTACCTAAGTACCGGACACGTCGCTCCGGTGGCCAAATGGAAAGTTGAAGGTGGCCTCGCGCAAGTGAAGATAAGTGAAAATTGCAAGAGCGAAGGCATTAATTTGATTCTTTTGTTAGAAGCCCGATAAGTTGATTGGAGGAGGTTGTTAAGAGGGAGCCCAAGCCCAAGTTTAAACTCGTCAACTTATCCAATCGGATCTATATTCACTCAAAAGCTTATTTTAATGAGTTATGAAACAGTTAATATATATTAATTATTAGGGGCGTGTAAAGGAATCAGGAACTGCCCAGACCAACTAGCCATTCTCGTGGGAAAGAGTTCGGTTCCCACTTTCAATTTATTAGAACCGGTTAGTACTAATCCGATTCCTGATTCTAGATATAGAACCACTTACCCGCCCACCCACCAGATTGATTATATATATAATTTGTAAGAAAAATTTCCAAATAAAATAAATTTTTTAAAGAAAAATGATAACCTTAAAATCATTAATTTGAAGCTCAATACCCATCAACTGAGTGCGCGTCTTGTATCACTCTCATCTTGTCTAAATCGTCTCTCTACCGCTCATTCATAATTTCGACTCTCAAGCTCAATGCCCATCAACTCGTAGCCTTGACTCTTAACTCCCATCAACTCATAGCCGTGTCTCTGACCATTCATCGCCCCCCTCTCACGCCTTCGGTAGAGGTGGTAAATGGGTCAAGTAGCTTTAGTTTAAAAATAGACTTAAATTGATCATTAATGAGTTGTCCTATTAACTTAATGGGTATTAAATGAGTCACAAATGAGTTACCTAACAAGCTTAAGTGAATAATAAACATGATATTTTCATTTTTAAAATTTTTAATTTAATTTTTTTATATTAATTTTCTTTTCTTTTTCTTTTTCTTTCTTTTTTGTTCTTCTTCCTTCGCCGGCGTCTGGTCGTTGCCCATAGGTGAGGGACAAGCACACCGATCTAGTAAGCCTCAGGCGTTGCCCGATCGGTAAGCTTGTCCCTCGCCTGTGGCCGGCCATTAGCGAGGAAGAAGAAAAAAGAAAAACAGAAGAGGAGAAAGGAAAGGAAAAAAGAAAAGGAAAAAGGAAAAAAAGGAAAAAAAGAAAAAGAAAAAGGAAAATAATTAAAATATGATTTTTAAACAATAAAAAAAACATTTTCATTTTCTTGAAATATTTTCTAGAAATGCTATATTTTTTGCGAAACAAACATTGCCTCAATTTAAAAAATATACATATAAATTATTTACTAGATTTGTATTGCATTAACATGTTTTAGCAATACAATTTTTTAAAAATAATTATTAAAAATAAGCTTTCCTAAATTTGATTAAATGGGTCGGGTCGGATATGGGTTGGGTATGGACTGAGTATGGGTCGAGAAACTTGTTTTGCGATAAATAGATCATAAAAGAGTTAAATGGGTCAAGTTGAGTTAGACCATTTATGACCCGATCCAAACTCGACTTGATCCACCTATTTAACAGATCTAGCTCTTGGTCACCTCCATGAGACTGATTCCCAAGTGGGTTCATGGAACCAACGAATGATTCTTAATTCCAATTTTTCGAAATCGATCCTTAGTGTGGTTCCCGTGGAATTGCCCATTCGGACCATGCTCACCTCTATTAATTACTCCACACTATATTAATTTTCTGACGTGAGACTTCTCCAACACAACTTATACGTGCTTCCTAACAATCTTTCTCACGCATGAATTTAGTATTAAGTATGCTCCTCCTTAATCCAAGTGTCCTTCTGTATCGAGATATCTTAGCTTGAATCTCCATTAATGCCCAACTTGTCTTTGGTCTTTTTCTTCAAACCAAACCATAAAGTTTGCCATCAGGCCCGTGTTGCTACGGCATAACGTCAACTGCCTGAAAATCGTGTTGGTCAGCATATTACTTCATTGAAATGTTCACAAAACATCGAAATAGATTGGGGGTTCACTAATTTACTATTAGATCCGATACTACTTATTGGGAGCACGAAATAAAAGCTGAAGTAGCTCTCTCTAGGGGTTTGATTATTAAAAATTCAAACCAAGAGTCCCCAACTGATAGTCTCACTCAGTCCTTTCAACTTCTGCGCGAGCTTCAACTGCGTTCAAGCTCGGAATCGTTCGATCATGGCTTTTTCTTCTTCCTTCCTCTGCCATGACAACATCGTCTACCCATCATGCAATTTCTCACAAAACAACAAAATCCGTCCCTTCCACGAGATATGGCCCCATCTTCATCTTGTCTCCGAAGGAACACTAGATCTCTGTGCTCGCGGCATCGTCCGTGTCGATGTAGGAGGACATTCGATTTATTTTTTCTCTATCTATTTCTGTAAACGTCGATTATATACAGCACGCACATCCATTTCAAAAAGGGCATTACACAGGAGGCCTTTTACATCATTGACTTCGAAAACGTATGTAATTGTAATCCTCAAATCAACCGTGGATAAAATTATACGTAGAAAACTTCCACTGCGGTGTGTTACTGTATTTCCATCCATGTATGGACGGTAGGATAAGTTGTATTTTCTGATACGTGATGATCCCACAGAGCCGAAAGCAATTAAATTGGTCGGAACCAAGCGGTGGAAGACAAACGTGGGCTTAATCCGGATCCGCAGGACTCGGATGGGTCGGGCTTGGATAACCGGCCCATGATTTTTCTCTCCAGGTTCTGCTCTTCACGGCCTATGTTCCACGCGACACGCCCTGGACAAAGTGCCGTTGCTCTCAGCGATGCCAAGTGTTCCAACGACATGATCGCCGCGGTAGGCGCATCCTCCGGCCAGGTCGATCACCTGGCAGTTCGCTGGGCTCGAGCGAGGCGTCGTCTTCCTCCGCCATGTCGCCATCCTTGACTGCCCGATGGTGCATCGGTCACTTTTTGGACCTAAAAATGCATAAGATTCTACGTGTAAACTTCTTTGCTCAAGGCCACCTGCATAAGCCGAAGATCCGCCACACTTACTTGATCTATTGGGCTTGCATGGTGTTTATAGATCTCTAGATAATTGGGCCTCTGCTTATACCCCTGGATTATCAAAGAGACAATAATCCAGTAAAATTTATCCGAAAGATGCGTGCTTGCGAGCAAGAATTTGTATTTTCGCATCGTTTCAACTGATAAAATGTGTGCAGTGAAATCATAATAAGTGAATAGTAAGCTCCAATTTCATGTAGCTCCTGAAATTGTAACATGCATATCCTAGCTACTCAGCAATTTTCTTATTGGCGTGAGCATATAGTGTTAGATCAGTTATTTGTGATTGCGAGAATTATGTCATATTGTAAGCATAATCCAAATACAAGACATGAAAGCCATATGGAATGTAAGTTATGAAGGGTCAACATTAATCAAGTAAACGTAAAACAGAGTAAAAACATATACTAAAATTGGATAGGAGAAAAACACAACAGCTAAAGAGGAAGAAGTCTTGCCCCAACGAAGAGAACGATCACACCGTCGTCGGCGATCAAGGTGGTTGGCCGGATTGGTTAAGCCTTACTCTTACATGGTGTGGAGTCTCTTTGATTATAAGTTCGAATCTCTCTATTGCTCATTGATCTAAAAAAAGAAAATCTTAATTTGGCTGTGGCAGAAGAAGGCGATCCCGGGCTGCCAAATGAGCCTGCTCAAACTGAACATTCGGACCATAATGCATAATTTCTATGATGACATCCAGAGATGATCGTCGACGTTAGTCGCTCCTTTCGATCCATTCAATTTTTTTAAAAAGGGAACGCTTGTCCGTTGTCCGCCTTAGTTGAAGCATTCCAATCTTTATAACTTTGATAGAATAAAATGTCATTTTTTAGACTTTGAATATTTTTCTTATCCTAACAACCTCATTGAATATCAATACTTTAATGTTACTGACGTTTTGATTTGTTGACCACTCCTGTTCATTTCTCTAGTCGTATGACTGCAATTACTGCAATGAGAAATATACTTTATAAGATTTTACGTTGAACTACTAAAGTTAATGCGTAATCACGACTTAAGATGGTATTTGGCTATAGTTAGGTAGTGCTAAATTTTAAGTGGAAGACATCACTAAAGTCACAAATTTCAAAATCATTTTTGCCTTTTTTTGCTCTGTTATACTCTAGGAAGCACGGACACTCTTTGGGGGCTTCTGTGTCGGTGTTGGACACATGTCGGATGTGTCGGACATCAACACTCGTCCGACACTCTTTTTTTATTATTTATTTATTTATAGATTTGAATCAAATTAATTTGATTGACACAATTATAAAAATGATAATTTATCATGTATATATAAAATATCCATTTAATATACAATGTATCAAAATTATTTATTTTTTGAGAAATAATGTGTCAGCGTGTTGTATTGTGTCGTGTTGTGTCGATTTTACTTAGGTTATACTTATTGGTTTTCTTGGCCCAAAAAAAAAAATCACAGCCTTTTTGTTATGGTTCAGGAAATGTCCAACTAATTAAGGTGGATTTCATTCCATTTTATCTTTTTTCCAGAAAAAAAAAGTTATAAAGGTTTACCATTAGCTTTTTATTTATATTGAATAAGTAAAGTGCTTGTACGATCTTCTGGAATAAAAGAAATGTTTTACATAAAAAGATTTCACATGAAAAGATTTTACATGAAGGAAAAGTGTTTATGCTTTTGATAGACAATCGATTTCTTGAAATTGGACAAGAGAGCTAACTTTTGGTTGAATGTCATCTGGTAAACAAATTAGATCAAAGCGAACGCATTTCTTAATTTTGGTTTTCTGGAGTTTTGGGCTTGGGCCGCCCATAACTCTTTGACCCAAGCCCAACCCATTTGCATTTCAATGTTTCAAAAATAATCTTGATCTAGTGACCGCTATTTTAACATGTTTCTTTCGGTTAAGAATGATGTGGGCTACGAAACATGTTAGGAAAGCAGCCAGGTTGAGATGGAGAGATCTGAGTAACAAAAGGAAGACCATTTTGTGTTTACATTGGTACATGTATTCATCGGATAGTCAGTCATGTCTACCTTAAGTGGTTATGACCTGATTGTGAATATCCGATAAAGTCAAATACGCTTTTAAATGCATTAAAGGTGCTTAGATTGGTGTAATGAATTGAGTTTATGATATGACGGGATTGTTTAGGATGACGGATATGTAATCTTCACTAGTGCTTGGTGAGCGTGATGTAGGTGTACTCATTGGTCGCGTGATCAATATGCTCGTTTGAATTGATCCTTTAAGAAACTACTTGCATGCAATAGATATTATATATACGTGGGATACATGAGTATGGAGATGCATGAGAGGGAAAAAGAACAGTGATCTCCAATCAAGTTTTGTTTGGATCAAGGGCATATTTGATTGTGGACATACGAGTGCTAGTCCAAACGCACGATCACACTTCCTACTGAAGCAACTACATAAGCCGTACGTGGAGCAATCTCGCTTCTTAAGACTTGAGGTACGATTGCGCGAAACCCTTCGGGTTCCACATCCATGTTTTTTTTGGCTCTCGGAATGAGATAACCAACAGCACAATGGGGGCTCTACAATACATAGAGAAATCCATTGAAGGCTGATAATTTTTGGGATAAAAATATATAAGAAGGTCTAGGTCATTCACACTAAATTTGAAGTGATTGTATACCATCAAGTGGTTTATATATTTTAACTCATCCACATGGAAAGTACGACAAAGAAAGGTGAACCATCGAGAATCGTTCCTCAAGAGACCGGGAAACGCTTCGGGATCTCTATGATCGAATCGAGAATGTGTCGGCTGCCTCCTGTATAACGTAGTTCAATGATTCCATTCTAACCCTCCCTAAAAGAGATGGGCTTCGATTAAATTAATAACGAAACTTAGATTAAATTGGAAAAAAATGTTTAAGTCAAGATTCATAACTATCTCATCCTTGCAAGTCCAAGGTTTTTGCTCCTTGAAATAATGTTGGATCTGCGCTAATAAATAGGCACGTTGAATGGGTAACAGAAGGACAGCACTCCACCGGTTGAAAGTCCTAAGCCGGACTAGACAAATGCTAGTCACGGTTTACTTGTCAAGCTATTTAAAGTTATTTTTCTTCTTTTCCTTGTGCAAAATCTTCTTCCTATGGAGATGTTAGGTATTCATAGACTTTTTGTTCAAATGAGATTGCTTCATCGCCCACCCCTCGAAGAACCCACAGATTGATTTTCAAATGCCATCATGGGTTTCGATTCCCACCACTCGTCTTAATTTAATAGGTTATCGATATGGGGGATGGTGGGATAGAAGATTAGGTTAAAATCAACAAGGAGAAAGAACATATCGCATGTGTATGCAACATTATCCCGCAATTGAAGTAATGTAATAAAAGTAGTCAACGTGAATTTTTAGACAGGAGAGAGAGGGAGAGATGGTTGGAGAACGTGCGCAACTTGAGTTATTTTATATGGATCGCAAGTACGACTATTCACATGGTAGCCTCTCTACACCATATGGAGGTGATGTTCCGTGAATCTGACCATTTTCTTTTCAATCTTCGAGATCAAGAGACGTTACGATTAGAATATAATTCATCGCCATCCCTCGGCCCGTTCCCGACGTTCGAGACAGGTTGAGTTGGATTGCCCTCTTGGGTCTCTTTAGGTAGATATAGATCATCTTGGCCACGTAACATACAAGTCATGGTGATTTTATTTGACTGGAATGGCTTCGTTTTGTTTGGGCATAAAGCGAAGGCATGAGGCAAGATCGATGTGGAGGATGATTTGATTCCCAGGGGGGGTCGATTTTCGAGATCCATCTCTTTGCGGTCGCCACCTGCAATAGGGTTTGCTCAGATCCATGCAAGTTTCGATCCGATTACATAGACTTTCTTGGATAAACCCAGAAAAGGAAAGAAAGAAGATCATGCACTAGATTTTTTTGATCATCTTGGCCACTTAACATACAAGTCATGGTGATTTTTTTTGACAGGAATGGCTTTGTTTTGTTTGTGCATAAAGCGAAGGCATGAGGCAAGATCGATGTGGAGGATGAATTGATTCTAAGGGGGTTGATTTGCGAGATGTATGTCTTGGCGATCGCCACGTGCAATGGGGTTTGCTTGGAGATCGTGCAATAGGGTTTGCTTAAATTCATGCAAGTGTGGGAGTTTCGATGCGATTCGAGATGCTTTTACAAATCGAACATTGACCCTCGAAAAAATCCGAGTTGCGAGCTCTCTCTGTTCATCGCCGACACATTTTCGTGTTTGTACATGCATTATACGTCCTTATCTTTTGCATCTAATGTGAATATGGCTATGCTTCGATCGGATGCGAATTTGGGATTTAGGGTAGAGCGGAAGCGCCATACATAGTCGGGAACATGTTTTTGCTATCATCAGCAGTAAAGAGATCAAGGAATCAAATGCATCATTGCTTAAGTATTATCCCCCGTATTAAACTAGTCAAATTGATTTAAATTTTTAAAAATGCCTTGGAAAATGAATATGAACAGGTGAGTGTGAAAATAAAGAGAAGTGATGAATGCAGCCTTGTGCTTTCTTTAATTCAGCTAATGGCTACCCATAATTTGTCGTGTCTCGAGCTGGGACTTGGAATTATCTAAGAGATTAGTTGGCACTTTGACATTGCTATAATCATATTCAAAGTTATAACAGTTACGTGTATCATATTCTATCCGAAATGTCTCCCTTTTACGTTTGAATATTTAAAAGGATTTAAATGAGCGCTTAATATAATTCATGTACAAACTATAATACGTGAAACCCATAAGATTGGATATTTATTCATGTCACTAAAAGGGCTTGCTATAGAAGGAACACAAATTACGTATATTGATTGATTATTGCTGATTAGGTCGTTCGAGGGGGAAGAACCTATATTTCCTCTCACTTCTTTTTCTTATGATCTAGACGTATGAGTACTGACCCAACCAGGTGTCCATGACCCAGAATGCTTCGCATGTGATTGGCGGGATTCGACCGCGCAACTTCCGGTTACCGTTTTTTTTATCTCGTGACATTCTTGTATGGAAATGTTAGGTCTTAATCAGCTAACCATAAGTTAGTGACCTACTCTTTTGGTATTTTTTTTTCCGTTCCAATTGGATTTCTGCATTCGTAACACAAAATCCAAGTTCTAAACTATATGACTAATCCTCCAAATATGGTAGAATATGCCGTTTCAATTTCCGTTGCTTAATTTTGCTTTTTGGTGGTTGCAATGATTAATTATAATTAATGTGTAGAACTGGCTTTCGCATCAGGACCACATGATGAAAGAGAAGCCGCGCGTACCAATGATCTGACTATTCTTTTCATTATCATCAATTTCGATCCGATTCCATAGACTTTCTTGGACAAACCCAGGAGAAAAAGGATTTTCAAACTAGGGTTTTCTATCACGGAATTGGAGGAAGCTGTACCTAGAGTTTCCTTCAATTTCCCACGTGGAGTCGATCGTTTCTAAATGTTACCCGTCAACTTTAGAATACGTAGTGACATGAACGAGAAAAAGTCTAACCACTCTGTGTTGACAACTCTATATAATAGTGCCATTCATCTTTTGCTTAAGCACCCTAAACTTTGGCCAATGGCTTCTCTTCCTGCACCAGCCGCAGCTGCCGCCGCCGCCGGCACCACCACGACCTCCTCCTTCTCTTCCTCCGCTGCCATCTCCACGTACGGTCCATTCTTCCACAAACGGGCGCCGATCTCCCTCTACACAAAACCCAGAAAACCCTCGACGTGGCGATCGACCGTTTCGTGCAAGGCCCCGGGCAATGACAACTCCGAACAAACTCCTATGTCGGCCAAGCTTGACAGGAGGAATGTGCTCATTGGCCTCGGCGGCTTCTACGGGGCAGTCGGGCTCGGATCTGACCCTTTCGCGCTCGCGGCCCCAATATCCGCCCCAGACCTTACCAAGTGTGGGAAGGCTGACTTGCCGGCTGGTGTGAAGGCCACCAACTGTTGCCCGCCGTCCTCCACCAAGATCCTAGACTTCAAGCTTCCACCCTCAAACTCGCCCTTGCGAGTGAGGCCAGCTGCTCATTTGGCCGATAAGGACTACATCGCCAAATACGCCAAGGCCATTGAGCTCATGAAGGCCTTACCTGCCGACGACCCGCGTAGCTTCATGCAACAAGCCAATGTGCATTGCGCCTATTGCGATGGGGCCTATCACCAAGTCGGGTTTCCAAACCTGGAAATCCAAGTCCACAACTCTTGGCTATTCTTCCCATTCCACCGTTACTACCTCTACTTCTATGAGAAGATCTTGGGGAGCTTGATTGGAGACCCGGCCTTCGCATTGCCCTATTGGAACTGGGATGCGCCTGCCGGCATGCAGATGCCTGCCATGTTTGCCGACCCGAAATCGCCGCTCTATGATGCAAACCGAAACCCAAAGCATGCACCGCCCACGCTCGTGGATCTCGACTACAACGGCAAGGACCCAACCACATCGAATGAGGACCAGTTGTCCAGCAACCTAACCATCATGTACAGGTAATAAAGGTTTGCAAGAATGAGAAACTGTAGGTTGGGTGAACGTAGGTGTAGATCTAAATTAATACAATTTAATTGGCCATGTGAAGTCTAAAGTCAATGCTTCAGTTTGCGATGGGTAAATTCTCTTTTTGTCACTTTTGATTTTTTTCTTTGTTTTATAATAATCTCTCCCATAATTTTTCTACGTAAGCACTGAGAATAGATGAATCCTATATATTTTTAGACTAGTGAGAATGCTATTCAGGACTTTATCATAGGTATTGTAACGAGAGTCAGACTAACACAGAGCAAAAATGGAGTTTTACAAGGGTCCACAAAAAGAAAAAATGTTTGATGCATTGAGATGGCAACAGCTTAATTCAATTGCCTTACTAATAATAATAAGATGACATAAATTGTGGACATGGGTAGTTATATAGTTTCAAAAATTGACCAACTATTGAAATCAATGATGATATATGTGGATTGTGTGTGAAAAAGTAGACAGACTATATCCTAATAATTAACTTAGAAAACCTTTTTGCTTCTTAATTTATGACATGATGAATTTGTTCTAAGCAGGCAAGTGGTGTCAGGCGGGAAGACGGCAAAACTCTTCCTCGGCAGTGCCTACCGGGCGGGCGATGAGGCAGATCCGGGGGCCGGGTCGCTCGAGAACATCCCGCACGGCCCGGTCCACGTGTGGTGTGGTGACACCAGGCAGCCCAACCTGGAGGACATGGGCAATCTCTACTCTGCCGGCCGAGACCCGATCTTCTTCGCCCACCACTCCAACGTGGACCGCATGTGGACCGTGTGGAAAACCCTAGGAGGCGCGAAGAGGACCGACTTCACGGACCCGGACTGGCTCAATGCCGCCTTCCTGTTCTACGATGAGAACGCGCAGGCTGTGCGTGTGAAGGTCAAAGATTGCCTAGATAACACTAATTTAGGTTATACGTACCAAGATGTTGACATTCCATGGCTAAAATCTAAGCCAACCCCACGCAAAATAGCCAAAAAGGTGGCCAAGGCCTTTGGGAAAGTAGCTCATGCCGCGGATATGCCACGGCCTATTGTTCAATTTCCTCTTAAACTAGACAAAGTTGTGAGCACTCTGGTCAAGAGGCCAAAGCAAAAGAGGAGCAAGAAAGAGAAGGAGGAGGAAGAGGAGGTGTTGGTGATCGAAGGGATCGAGTTCGAGAGGGATGCGTTCGTGAAGTTCGACGTCTACATCAACGACGAGCACGACTCCCTGAGCAGGCCCGACAAGACTGAGTTCGCGGGCAGCTTCGTGAACGTGCCGCACAAGCACAAGCACGGCAAGAAGATGAAGACCAGGCTGAGGCTGGCGATTACGGACTTGTTGGAGGACCTGATGTGCGAGGACGACGAGGAGGTCCTGGTGACTCTGGCCCCCAAGTACGGCGGCGGCGACATCACCATTGGCAACATCAAGATCGAATTTGTCGACTGAAGTTGACGGCGGCAGCGGCGTTCTCTTGTGATGTTTCTTCCGTTTCAAGTTTGAAGATTAGTGGTCAAATCTTTTTGGTTTAACTTACGTAAGCGTTTCGTGTTTTTTTTCCTTACGACTTTTCTCGATTTTCTTAGTTTCTACATCATGCGTGTTTGAATAAAGTGCTGGCCCCGTTGCATGTGGTAGGCTCTTGGAAACCCTAAATGGCTACGATTAATCTAATTTAAAGGTCAAGTTGCTATATTATGTAATCCGTGGAGATCTGTGCGCTTATTCTAACCAGTGGTGTCTATAAAATGTAAAAAGCATATTCCCTTTTGAAACTAATCGTGTTTGCCCATCTAACTGTCAAATTACTCAAACTAATCACCTACCCATCTCATAAAAAAAACTCAAGAATGAGGAGAGATGAGGATCCAATGTAAACTACTGCTTGTCCTTTAGTTTCCACGACTGGGATTATTCTAAGAGCTCGAATGATGAGACCTAGACAATCTTATCACGTGCAAATTCAACGGTTACGTTCAAATGACTCTAGTATATATATAGATATGAATCACGATATATGATGTCGGATAGGGAAAAATGCCATAAAAACCCCTAACCTGCGGTCACCGTGATAGATTTATCCAAACTTTTTTTTTGTGACGTCAAAATTCTCAGATTATATTTACTGCGACACATTTGCCTTAAACTTTATATTGTGATATAAAAAACTCTAAATTTTTAACCATGTGACATATTTATCCTCCATTTAAGTCCTGTCAATCCAACCAAGGCGCCATGTTGACACAATTTGCTTTCCATCATTCATGTAGACAGATTTTTAATGGTTCTCATTAACATTACTATGACAGAGAGTAAATATGTCATGTATTTACAAATTTAGAATTTTAGATGAGACTAAAAAAAAAAGTTTAGGATAAATATGTTACGATGAGTTTGGGGATGTTGGTGGCTTTTGTTCTCCTATAGGATACACAAACCAAAGAAGTCCACTGAGAAATGGGACTTAACAGAAGAACAGTCAGGATTTCAAGATTACCATAGCCCTTGTCCTAAAAAGTTAAGATCAACAGCTTAACCCGCAAATCATGCATACAAACAAACGTACATAACACGTAAAAGTGTACATATATTCTTACATGCATGTGCATGCATGTATAACAGTTGTTTGACTCGAGATGCCTCGGAAAGCAAGCGTCGTGCACAACAACTCACTGCCACCGGAGAACACATCTGATTCCTGGTGCGTGCATGTGAAGAAAAAGCCTGGAGAAATGTGAGCAAATCTAACAGTATCAAATTACCTGTAGAGTATTTCTGCGCCGCCTGTCGTATGCATCTCGCCTTCTCCGTTGCAGCTCTCATGAGTCTGGAGAATTCAGAAGAAAAGCACGAATGATCCGCCGGTCATCTTTCTGTCTGTGGTGTTTGGACCTTCGCATACTGAAAGGGTTGATGGAGAAATCTCAGTTAAGTACTAACAGTACTAGAAAGATGAAGTACAAAGGAAACTACCATACCCTTTGTGTAGTACAAACATTCTCCTGCAGTACAAAGCTGCTTCAGGATGCATGATTTCTTCAATTAATAATAATGACTATGGTTTTAGTCATCATCTGGAAATAAACTCGAATAGGATTTGACTGCATCAGATTAGAATGTTATCAAGAAGATTTGAACCGGTGAAGAAAATCCGATCCGAGTAAAAATTCCAAATTCGAATAGGACGGGCTGATGTCTGAACAAACAATAAACCATTGAAATATTTTTATCACTGTCAGAATTGGATTCCTAGTTTGGGTCGACAGGTCACATAAAAAAAAATAAGAAAAGAATTCTACTCGGTCATCATGTATTGAAGCGAACAAAAGGGCTGGGAAATACTTGAACTATTGGGTGATTGTAACTTTGTAATTTTTCGGATTCATAGCGGATTTCTTGGTAGTTGGCCCTCCCTAAGAAGTAGGTATTGATACTTAAGCCGAACTACGTAAATCTTTAGTATCATTATCGTTCATCATTGATTACTTGAGTGATTTCTTCTTCTTGTGTTAAATTTGAATTCCATGATCCGTTAGTTTCCGTGTTATTTCACTGCAGCTGTCCCTATTTTTATATCGATCGTTTGCTTCAAAAAGTTCTGCACATAATAGTTCTAGAACTAGTTATGAATATCTCTTATGAAATATATAGTGTACCTAGTATAGGGTTAAATATAAATTGAAAAAAATTAGAATAAATGCTCTTTAAGATCACCTTAACTGTTAACTTAATTAATTTAAATTAACTTTCATTATTAATTATTTCGATATAACTCTATAAATAAAATAGATGTAACTGTAAATATCTTCTTAAATCCCACCTAGATTTATTACTTAAGGAAAAATGACACAAATAATCCATGAACTTTGGCTCAATGTACAATTTGGTTCATGAACTTTTAATTTATTCAATATAGTACCTAAACTTTAATCCAATGTGCAATATGATCCTTGAATTTTTAATTTGTTCAATATCATATATCCATAAACTTTTGATACATGTTCAATTCAGTCTCTAAACTATATGAAAATGTTCAATGTAGTCCTTTCCATTAATTCAAGTTTAAGGATTACATTGAACATTTTCATATAATTGAGGGACTGAATTGAACATGTACCAAAAGTTCAGGGATGATATTGAACAAATTAAAAGTTCAGGGACCACATTGAACATTCGCCTAAAGTTTAGGGACTACATTGAACAAATTAAAAATTCAGGGATCAAATTATACATTGGGCTAAACTTCAAGGACTGTTTGTGTCATTATCCCGTTAATTATTGGGCTTGTAAGAATTCTCAAAGCCATTGACAACGCTGGTCAACGATTTGTTAAGACATGACACGGACTGGTGGGTGGGTCTCTGTTGCAAAACTAAAAGTCTGTCAAGATGCATAAACTCTCATGCTACCATTCTACGTTGATAGTTAGATGGAGAAGTTTTTGGATTAATCATCTGATTAAAGTTAAATATAAACGTAAGCAGATGAGCGCTTAGCTCATAAAATAACAACCCCATTAATTACTAGTTTTATTTACTCTTAATATCTTAGTACATATGCGTACCAAATTCTTTGTCTTTATTCACCCTAACATATTCGTAAAATTCGAGAGATGCAGATTATATATTGTTGAACATATGTATCGAGTTTGACCTCATAAGGAAAACCCGACCCAAATACATTTTCTTGTTTTAGTAGGTTTCGTGATTTGAGCGGTTTTGTAGTTTGAATAGATTTTTCCTATTTTGGATCCAAATATCATATATATAAGAGGTGAGTATCGGTTTTTGCCTATTAGTGAGCAAGAGAGATTTTGGTCAAAACAATTAATTGTGCGATATGCTCCTGAAGAAATTGCAAGCATTTTTAAGACAATATATCGTTTGATAAGATTTGTGCATTCCTTTGTGAACTTATTTCACTGGGAATTGTAAGGATAAATACCGTGTGAGTTATTTAGTATCCTTTAGGGCTGGGAAATACTGAGAGTATTTGAGTTACTCGAGTGTAGTTATAATCTCCGTTGTATTGCTCAATCTATAGTGAAATCATATACTGCTCCTCGCAGAGTAGGTCCAACCCAATCATGTAAATTCGGCATTTGATTTATTTCTTGTTCTGTTTATTATTGTACTCGATTGCTTGTTTTTCGCAACAATTGATACCAGAGCCAGATTTAGTTGACTTGAAGTGAATTGATGACGATAAAAGAATGAAAAATAAGAATGGACAGATTTGATGAGAAGGATTTTGATTTTTGAAAGATGCAAATTTAGAATTACTTGTATCCGATGAATATGCACTTATCGTGTTGAGGGAGAAGCCAAGTTGATAAAGCAAGCTGATTGTGGCTTGTGAGATAGATAAGCGATGATTGTTATTTGGCTAACTTTATCTCGTAATGCCGTGTTTTACCAAATTGTTGTGGATAATATGCACTGCCGAAGGCCTAATATCAAAACAACTTAAGAATGTGAGGAAAAAAAGGGACCTATCCAAGCTGTCATGATTAGACAAATTTATTATTGATTCGATTATTGAGGTCTTCAACAAGAGTTTGTTTCCACCCACTGAGTAATTAGGGATTTGAAGCCAATTGGGGTTCAACATCAACATTAGAGGAACCAATTAATTTGGTTCCAATTCATGAACATCGGTGAGTTTTGAGATTGCATAGTGCCCACTTGCCCCTCGGACATTGCCAGCCACAATCAATGTCACGCTTACATGATGCGTCGACTCTTGTCACCATCCATGGCTCACCTGAAAAAAGAAAAAAGAAACAAATTATTTTTTTATTGTTACTATTCTTTTGGGAGACATTTATTTTGAAATAGCATGTGCCATGCTCACGATAGAAAAAAATTAAAAGAATCAAGCATATGGTTGTATTCCTTGCATTTCCTTAGCCTTGCTTTAGCTTGGTAAAGAAAAAAGTGTAAAATTTTCTTCGAGATCAATTGTATAAATGCATAAGAAAAAATCATAGGTTAGGGTTTTATGATTGAGAGAGAGAGAGAGAGAGAGAGAGAGAGAGAGAGAGAGAGAGAGAGAGAGAGAGAGAGAGAGAGAGAGAGAGAGAGAGAGAGAGAGACTTATTACAAGTTAAGAGTCACCAAGAGGAAGACCAACATCAACTTGGAGGCTTGCTTCATGTTTCCTTTGGGTTTTGGTTTTGATAGAGTGCTGAATGGTTGATGGTTTGGTTATGCTAAATAGAGAGTGCTTTGGCAAAGAACTCTATGTGCACCTGTCCATATTTGTAGGCTTGAAATATCTCTGTGCTGTTAATTGCATTTCATTATTAATGGTGCGTCCAGATTTCTCCATTACAACTTTGGCAATTTCATCATTAAGATACGTTCATGAGTTACTTCCATTACTTTACGCAGATTCTAGTGATTATTTCTCTTAAATGCTGCTCTTTATTGACGATATATGCATGACGGATTTCTCTTTTGCACAGAAAGATCCACATCTGCATATCATCCACAACAATTTGGTAAAACAATGACACAAGAATTTTCATTGCGAGCCATCCATCCATTATGCAAATAATAACTTGTTCTTTCACTTAACGTTTAGATGTCGACTATATCATGAGTGTGCTTTGTTGATAAGGAAAATACTGGAGTAGCTTAAATCATAAAAATTGATTATCTAGTATCTATTTATTTTCCCAGAGAAATAACACAAATTGTGCCAAAAAATATGTAAATAAATTGGACTCTACCGTAACAGGTATCGATCTCTAACAGGCCAGCAAAACTAAGACTGTTCACAACCCATTCGTTTCAATGTTGCTTGCTCAAAACAAACTGGTGGCCATGAACATCATCATCCGGCTTCCCAAGATTGTCGTCCCTCACGACTCTCCTTAAGCGCTCAGCTCATTGAAACGTCTGGTTTTTTCACTGGCATTTGTTTTAGCATGTTCCTGATATGTATACATCACCAGATGCTGCGTTCAACTTGTAATTGCGGATATAGACCCTTCTGATTCAAGTTGCAATTCCGTCTAGTCCTAGTTACTTAAAGAGCAGAGTGATTTCGCTTCACAGTGTCATGAGTTTTCGTGCGTTGGGTTTGCAATATTTTGTCCAGATGAAGTTGGTCCATCTTTTTCTCCTTAGGATGCCTGTTTGAAGACATGATCGCAACTTTACAGAGGCATAGCCACACTAAAAGCTGCATTTTGACTGTTCTACTTTTGGAATACCTAGAGAACAACTTTGTAAAATGGAAAAATTTCTTTTGAGGTTTTGTTGATTAGGTTTTAACTTAATGTCTGCCTCATTCGTTGGTGATGCGCAAAATTCGATCCAAAAGTAGACCCATCATTCGTAATTCGCTTGTTGTCCTGTACGTGCCCACTCTTTTCTTTCATAGGCGCGTTTGCATTCCATTCCCAAGTTTTTAATCTTAACGTAGATGAGGCTTTGTTCGTCTCTGTTTTTACATCTTATGTGACATATTCCAATTTGGGTTGTCTCTACCACAACAGATCACCATACAGCAATTCTACTTCAAAATCTAGAACAAGCTTGAGTAAGAAGCAACTAGTTACTAAATGCCACATCAAACGCTCGAACATAATAATACTTGTTTATATATTCTATCCAACATGAAGCAAAGCTTGTATCTCCGCCAGAGAGTCTTGGAATGGCTTCTCTTAGACTGGTGTCCTCGAGAAATCTAGTAAGACATTAGTTGAATTTCTCAAAAGAGGGATTGAAAGCATATAAGCCACAAAAAAAGACTCTCCAATAAGATATACCGAATAGCCTCAAACTTGTCATTTAATGGGTTCAATGCAGTGCCCATCTTCGTTATATAAATATAGACTGCAGAAACGGATTTAGTGGTGCTGCGGATCAGACTCGATCTCATGAGCCAGCTCTCTAGTGAGCTTGTCGGCACGGTCATCATGGCCACCAGCAAATGTGTACACCCGGAATGCGAACTGAAAAGCCCTCCAGAGCATTTTTGTGCATCCTTGTGCTCGTTTATCCGCTTTTGTTCCAGCATTTAAGCACTCATTTGCCTTGGCGTCCCTCTTCTCCTGGATCAAGAGACTTGTTAGATGAAACTCAAGATCTGGATCGTCCATTTGCATTTATAGACTCTGTTAAACTAATAGAACTCGTGGTTCAATAATTCTTTTGATGTGATACCTTAAGTGCCAGTTCCATGCAGCTGGAAGACACATCCACCATTGCTTCCTTGATCCTTACTAGTGTATCGAAGTCGAACTGGATGTCATAGGTTGAGAACTTCTTGGCTTCTTCCTCTTTTGTTCGCTCGAGTTTGTCGAGTTCTCCTTTGATCTGTTTGCAGTTCAATTTGGCAAAAACAGTGAGCAATGAAGCGCAAGCAAAGATTCATGGCAAAGCGTCTTGATATCTTAATGGCAAACAATAGATATCCAGTTTACCTTGTTGAAGTAGCATTCGACCTTGTTGAGGAGCTGCCCCAAGGGAGGCATGATTTTATAGTTGTGCAACTCGACGATAATAGAGTTTAACTTCAAGTACAGTGCCGCGGCTGTTCGTAATGCTTCCAACTTCTTTGTGGGGAATCCTTCGAACCTTGCCAAGACCTGTGCTTCCAAGAATCGAGCATTGGGATCTTGAGCTTATAGTGAGGCGTAGATTGACTGTCAGAAAATAACATGGAATAATCTATTAATTGTAGACCTGTGTTTCATCAGTCAACTTTTCGAGGTGAGACTCGACATGATTGTGGAACTTGAGCAGCTCAGCCATGTCTTTGGTTTTGAAAGAAGTGATGGTACTCTTCAACTCCTTTAAAATTGTTGCATAGTTTTGGACGTCTTCCTCTATTTGTTGGAAGTATGCCGATCTGACATATAGAATTTTGGCAAATTACATAGAAGATTAAGTTACCTTTTCCAGCATAATCTTTTCTTGTAAATACTGTTAGGATTTTTGATACTTTCAGGGCTTACCTCTTTGTCATTTCCGCTAGTGCATCGGCCATTCCTTGTTTTCCACCACACGAGGCGCCGACCTTACTTTTCCTCCCATCGGCGCATCTACCTTTTAGGCTTGACCCTTCAACCTTTCCCTTGAGCAGCCGATATAAATTGCCGATTTGGGTCGATCTTTTCAGCTTTGTGCTGGATTTCTTGGGGCGCAAGGATCTAGTCGCGCCAAGTGGAGGAGGGGGCGGTGGAGCAGCTCCTCCTTTTCCAAATGGCGGGGGAGGTAATGGTGGAGGTGTGGATCCTTTTGAAGGTGTCTGAAGTGGAGGTGGTGGTGGAGGAGGCACCGCGATGTTCCCTTGCATCTTTGGTGCTGGCGGCGGCGGTGGGGGAGGCGGCAGGTACTGAACTGTAACATTTGGTGAGTTGACTGATGAAGAAGGTAGAGGCGGTGGAGGCGGTGGGGGTGCTGGTGCTCCAATGTTTGGCTGGACTTCCATTGGTGAGATCCTGCAAGGCAGCGGCGGCGGTGGTGGCGGAGGCGGCAACATTGGCGATGGCAATCCACTGTACAGCACCTTAAGTGGCTGTACTGTTTCTCGCACAGCCTCCTCTATTGGTGAGATCCTGCAAGGCAGCGACGGTGGTGGTGGCGGAGGTGGCAACATAGGCGATGGCAATCCACTGGACAACACCTTAAGTGGCTGTACTGTTTCTTGCACAGCCTCCTCTATTGGTGAGATCCTGTGAGGCAGTGGCGGCGGTGGCGGAGGTGGCAACATAGGCGATGGCAATCCAACGGACAACACCTTATGTGGCTGTACTGTTTCTTGCAAAACCTCCTCTTTTGCAAGTTTTTGTTTCACATCGTCAGTGTTGCTAGCTTCCTCTTTTTTCTCACAAGTTGCAGTTGGAGAACCACCGGTTTGTGCTGTAACGTTAGGAAACATGTATAGCGAAAGGCGCTTCACGTCGATCGGGTTCAATTTCCCCACAGCCCTAACGCGGAGAGGAAAGAGCAGTGGTGGCGTGTAGGAGACCTCTGCGAATTTTGTGACCTTGAGCTGTTCTGGAAGGACCGAAGTCGGACTGACTGGCGAGCCATAGGGGCTTTGGTTGTCGGGACTCCCCGTGAAGTTCTTCTCGAACTGGCTGTGATCTTCCTCCTCAATGTCTTCATCCATCAGGTCGAATTTCTCTCTCACTAGTTTTATCAGGCCTTCTAGTATTGCCAGTACTATTCCCACTGCATTGGCAGAATAAGATCACTGGGTTTCGCATTTCAGGAGAAACTCAACTTTTACTTTAAGCTAACTATATTTTGAACATACCGATTTTCTCCAAATTGTTGCGCTCCATATTAGCAATCTCTTCAATGGTGGTCTTATCGATCCACGCATTGTTCATCTTCCATGAATCTCCAATAGATTTTAAAGCAGTGCAAAAGTAAATCAATCCCTGCTTCGAATATGTTTGGTTAATTGAGCACAGCCTTTATCAAAGTTTGGAATCTGCATTCACGTAACCATACTCGGCTCTGCAAAGCGAAATAGCGTTACCTGATTGATTGCTGCTGTCTTCATTTCCGCGACTTGCATCTTTGGTATGATTTCAGGGTAAAGCTTTTGGAGATCTTCCATTGTCTCTATTACCAGCTGCGAGAGAAGAGAAATCAGGGTATTAAATTTATAATAATATTGATATCAGAAATGTCTATTTAGGTAGGATTTTTGAGGGATAAGCAACATTCTGTTTAATTACCTCGTCGACCGAGATAGAACTGCGACAAGGCGGTAAGTCAATGAGATCACGAAAGATGGAGATCTTTCTCTGGAGCTCCATTGCCAGAAGGTCGTCTCTGCATCCGCGTGAGCTAGCGAATTTCGAGCCTTCGTCCTTTCGATGCATTGACATCTCGGATTCTTTCATTACCTGCAGCACCAAATTCACAAATCGTTAAGATCGTCATGTTATGAATTAACTTCCGGTACCTATTTTCTAAGATCTAATCTGGATAGATACTCAGAATGCTTTGGCCATATTTACAAATAACATGACAACTCATTTCACGTAATGGCGAATTGACGGTAAATGATGCCGTCCTACAAAAATGAGGACAAGATTAAAGATCACGAAATATTCGACCAAAGATGAACGGCGAATTACCGAGCACATTTTCCCAAAAAAAATGTTAAAAGACTGGGAAGATGAAATATTTAAAAAAATTTCGGTGAATATATGATGCCGAGAAAAGAAGCGAATTCATCATGATATATCAGAATTGCACATGCTCATTTAAAACAAATAAACAGCGCGGTACCCTCATTTCTAGACCATTAAAATCAAGCAAACAGGTAATATCTGTGCCAAACAGATAATATCATCATCAAACTGCATGTGAAAAATGAAACCGAATGGCGGAAAGATCAAGAACATATATAATCCTAACGCAACGTCCTCCGATACCTCGTAGCCACAGGTCTTGCATGAGCCACAACCACTCAAGAATGGCGAGACACCACAGCAGCTTCGGGTCGCCATGGCGGTCATCGAGGGCGTGCGTGTCGGATCTCGTCAAAACCGATGAAGCGGGTCGCGATGGATCGAGGCCAGAGCTTGACGAGTCCTCGCCAGCTCCTCCGTTCGAGAAGAAACCCAGGTTTTTTTATACGGAGAGAACAGGCGAAGCGCTCTTCAGGCAAGGAAACATTCAAATCTGAAAGCGTCTTGCACAGAATAAAATAACAAAAGAAAAACTGTCGTTATTGTTGCTATCACTACGTGCAGAGCATATCAAAAGGGGCTTAGAATAGGCTTTCTTGATGCGATAATCAGCCTTCTTGTCCGGAACTTTCTCATGGGAGAGAGTCAAGATTTGGGAAGAAAGGCGAGTGGCTCTTTTAAGGACGGGACAACGAAGGCGTTCGTCGTTAGATGTTCGTTACGAAAAGGTTTCTTGTCTTGGTGTTCGTGTGCTTTTTTTTTTTTTTGAGGCTTATCTCTCCAACGGCTAACTAATCCACCCCAAAATTTAAGGGAGCCGATGTTGGATATACTTTTAGCGACAGCGAAGACAGAAACAAATTAGCCTAAGTCCAAAGATGATTCGAGAAGCTGAGCTGTGGGAGGAAGTTGTGATTATTTGCAGGGAAATTACCATCGCCCTTTGTCGCTAATAATATCCTTTTCAACATCCTGTGTGTGTAATGTAATCGGTTCTTTTCCCCCCAGTGCCTGCACACCCTGCTCCCCCGATTTCCCCGGTATCTCTGTCTTTACCGGGGAGAGGGAATGCCCTCTGAAAGTTTTATATCCGGGGTATTTTTGAGGTCCGGTTGAGGCCTAGTTTTAATCCTTGGTTGATTCTTGTCCCTGGAAAATGTGTGAATTCTTTCTGCTTGAGTCGCATCGCATGCTACTTTGCAATAGCCGTCCTCGGATGGTCGATTGGATCGGGAAGGTGTGTAAATCTAAGCGGAGTGGCTTACTCGTTCTCTTATTACGTAATGAAAAACCTTTCAAGGAAAACGAGATATTAGTCTGTGTATTGGGATTTCTCTCATTGATTTGAGTGCTCGGATGTAGTACTCACGGTTAAAGGATGCCTTACACTAAATACAGATTTTCACATCTAAAATTAGGAAAAATTATAAAAGTAAGGGGGCAATCTTGAGCTAATTTTCACGGTAGAGCTTCATTTTCCTATTGTCCATTCTTTTTTGCGCTGGAACTTCCCTTAAAAGTCTACTATTTCTAAGAAACACATCACATTCATCAAAAATTCCTTGAAATGTTGACGTAGGTTCACATATGATTTTTTTCCGCAACTTTTTGAAACTCGAAAATAATTTAAATTTTGATGAAATGTACCTTTTGATTTTGTTTAAATGTAAACAAACAGGAGGTTACAGATTCTCAAGGTCTTATATGCGTGAACAATGTCACTTGCATCACCAATTTTGAAGACATTTTGGATTACCCCAGATGCATGTGAGCTCGGTGCATCTCTGTGCTTCTCAATGTCTTATATGCGTGAGCTAGAGTTTTTTTTTAATTTTTTAATTTTTTGTCAAAGCGGGAACAAAAGTTGAGAACATATCACTTTCGTCACCAAATTTTGAAGAAATTTTAGGTTACAACGGGCGCATGCGAATCCAGTAATTCCTAACTTAGATCATGGGAATCTCGTGTGAGACCCACCGACAGCAATAATAGACGCATCAGCTCATATGTGTTCCAATCACCTAAGTACTTTTTCCATTAATTGCCAGGCTTGCTTGGCATACATAAGCTGGGAAAGTGGGTGTCACGCCCCGCACTTCTCGGTGCGCCACATCCCTCGCAGAGGTCGATTTGTGTGCGACGTCCCAGGACGCGTCGCCGACCCAACACCCAACACAGAGATAAACAGCACATGCGGAAGCAATTAAAACCACCCGTACATATATCAATACATGACCAAGGGCATTCCCCAAAATCAACACTTGTACTAGTACTGAGAATCATAAACAATATTCATTTACAGCCCCAAATACCAAAAATCAAAAACAATTCAAGGCCACTACGACTAGCTGGGGCTCTTCTCCCAAAAATGCATCAGGACACCTGTCATCCTCAAGGCCGGGGATCTGAAAATGTCGGTTTTACAACAACCGTGAGAATAAATCTCAGCGAGTAGTTCCCTAAACCTAAACTAGGCTAACATGCACCTCCTGATGAGTACTAAGCAGCACAACATACACACAAGCTGACTCAGGCCCTCGGGCCTAAATCTAATTTCCCTAGACCCTGCAGGTTAGGAGTCAAATCAACCAAAGCAGCCACGCGGCAGAATATAATCACAGCACATACACGTGCATTTCTATGTCACAACGCATGTTATGCATATGCTAGTGCTCGCATTCATGTTCATGCCTCATCAATGCAATATCGCACACTTGCACACAGCCATTTCTCAATTTCTCCTCCGACCCGCGTTAAACGCATCAGGTCCACCCTTCGAGATCGATCTCTAGCCCGCAGGCTTATGCCACACAGCCCGCGTAAAACGCATCAGGCCGGACATCTTCCGGTAAACTAGGCTCATGACACACAGCCCGCGTAAAACGCATCAGGCCGGACATTTCCCAGTAAACCAGGCTCATGACACACAGCCCGCGTAAAACGCATCAGGCCGGACATCTTCCGGTAAACCAGACTCATGACACACAGCCCGCGTAAAACGCATCAGGCCGGACATTTTCCGGTAAACCAGGCATCGTCCCGCGTAACAAGCCTCAGGACGGGTTCACTACCCCGCGTAACACGCATCAGGGTTTATTGTGATCACACATTCTCAAACCTCAATTTTATCTGAACCCCGCGTTAGACGCATTAAGGCAATTTAGGTGATCACAATGCACATGTCACTCGGGCACGCTTATAAATGCAAATGCCGTGCCAATGCTTGAGATGTGCTACCATGGCCATAAAGCTCACACTTAGGCATCCACATGCGCGAATTACGAGATAACACACTCAATTTGTGCCGCGCATATTCAAATTCATAAATCCACATGCCCAAGTCAAACAATCAATTTCAGTCAGCCATAGCATCAAATCAGCACACCATCCATGCACAAATTCACATAATCAGGTCAACAAGCATTCGCACATTCGAGGCCCACCAAACTAATCCATTTCTAGTCCGGCTAGACACGCGACAGGACACCATCAAATTAACCACACTCGAGGCTCAATTAGCCAGTCAAATACACCAATCGACCAATCACAGTAATTGCACAATTAAACTTCCAAAATAATCGTGCCTCGCCCAAATCAAATCCAATCCAATCCATTCGCGGCCAGTCACTAAACCACGAATTTTAGGCCGATAATTATTCTCAAATACTCCATTATAATCCTCAAATATCATTCCAATTGGCCCCCACAAAAATCAATTACGGCGCGCATTATAATCCTCAAATTAAACCCGAACAATCCCAATTTCGGGCCGATTTAATCCAACTGTCCAGCCCATTAATCGCGCCTCTCGGGCCACTAATCCTCCATTAATTTACCAAACTAATCCACCGAATTAGCCACAATCAAACCCCTAATCAATTTCACAAATTAACCCCTAAATAACCCTAATTAACCCCTAAACCGGTCTAGAAATGTAAATTATCCTAATTAGGGTTTAGGGTTGTACTCACCGGGTGTCCTACGCTTAAAACGGGCCGAACGGGCCGATTCGGGTTCGGGTGAACAGTAACCGGCGTGAACAGTGTCGCCGGAACAGTGTTTGGCCGGAAATGAACAGTGACTCCGGCGATGAACAGTGACCGGTCGGAACGGACAGGTGCGGTGATGGCTGGGCAAGGCCGAGCGAGGCGGTGACGGCAGCTGGACGGCTCCGGCGACGGCGGCGCCTCTCCGGCGAGCGGCACCGGCGCTCCGGCGAGGCCCTCCTCGGCCAAAACAGAGGGAGAGAGAGGGGAACCGGAGGAGAGAGAGAGAGTGAGGGAAGGGAGAGGGGCAGGCTGGGAGGGCGGCGGCAGGACGGACCGGCGATGAGGCTGGCCGGCGGGGCTACTGATGCGGCGACGCGCGGCCGAGGCGGCTGGGCGTGGCGGTCCGGCGCGGCGGTCAGGCGAGCAGAGGAGCAGCAGCAGCAGCAGGCGAGGCGGAGGTTGGCGACCGGCGCGGCGGAGGCGGGCGAGGCGACGGCGCCTGGCGGGCGGTCCGGCGAGCCGTGGCTGGAGCGGCGGCGGCCGGGCGAGTGAGCAGGAAGAAGTAGAAGCGGAAGCAGATCAGAAGCAGGGCGTCGTCCGGGGAAGCTAGCGAAGGAGGGGGGAAAGGGTGAGGGTAGCCGGGACGGCGGCTGGTCGGGCGGCGACCGGCGCGGCGGGGCGACGGGGCGAGGCGGCTCGCGGCGGAGCTGGACGGACGGTTGGCGAGCAGGCGGGGCGAAAGTGAAGCTCCCGGCCAACCAGAACAAAGAAGAAGAAGAAGGGGAAGGAGAGAGGAGAGAGAAGAGAAGAGAGAGAGAGAGAGGTTCGGTCAGATCAGCAGAGGGCAGGTGGGGGGATGGGACGCACGCGGGAGGGGAGGGAATCCGAGGGAGAGAGAGAGAGAGAAATTATTTTGAAAATTTATACGAATTTAAATATTTAACGTGACCCGGTGTTCCAAATGAAAAATCGAAAGTGGTCTACCAGCCCAAAGTAGACCTCGCACCTAAAAAGGGACAAAGGCCAAATTAATTAGACCAAAATTTAACGAGATGGTCTACTAGTCCAAATTAGCACCGAGTCCAAAAACCCAAACTTTTTCATTATTCCTGACAATCTCGATACCGGCAACCTTAATACTGACACCGTCCAATTTATTGCGTCCTGAAACACCCGAAAATCGACTGCCAAGTTCAGGGTCCAAATAACGACGAAAATTCGATCGAGTGCGATTTTAGCGAAATCTCTAATTTAAAATAATAACCGGGAGTGATCAGTTCCCGGGCGAGATTTTACCATAAGCGCACTGACAAATTCTGCGTTTTATAAACCCCAAAACAGACCGAAAATTCGGAATGTTACAATTCTTCCCCCCTTACAAAAATTTCGTCCTCGAAATTTACAATCCCAACCCGACTACTCAAACAAATGGGGGTATTGGTGTCGCATCACTTCCTCGCTTTCCCATGTGGCACCTTCCGTCCCGTGATGTTCCCAAATGACCTTGACCAACGGAATCGTTTTGCTTCTCAGCACTTGCTCCTTTCTGTCCTCGATTCGCACCGGCTTTTCCACGTATGATACTCTGTCGTCCACGTCTATCACCTCATGATTCAGCACGTGGGTCGGATCCGATTCGTACTTCCTCAACATCGACACTTGGAGGACGTTATGAACTTGTGACAAATTCGGCGGCGAGGCTAGATGATAGGCCAACGTTCCAATCCTTTCCAATATCTCAAACGGGCCTATGTACCTCGGACTCAGTTTTCCTTTCTTGCCAAACCGAGACAGTCCTCTCATTGGCGAGATCTTGAGAAACACATGATCGCCAACTTGAAACTCCAACGGCCTACGCCTTTGGTCCGCGTAGCTTTTCTGACGACTCTGAGCTGTCCTCAACCTTTCCCGAATAATCTTCACCGTTTCCACCGACTATTGAACCAACTCTGGACCCGTTATACTCCTTTTTCCTACCTCATCCCAGCACAACGGCGTTCTGCAAGCCCTGCCATATAATGCTTCAAATGGCGCCATTCTGATACTCTACTGGAAACTATTGTTGTAGGCAAATTCTACCAAATGCAACTGTTCTTCCCACTTGCCCTGAAAATCCAGCACACACGCTCTCAGCATATCTTCCAAAGTCTGAATAGTCCTTTCAGACTGGCCATTTGTCTACGGATGATAGGCTGTACTGAATTGTAACTTAGTTCCCATCGCAGATTGCAGACTTTTCCAGAAATTTGCAGTAACCCTGGGATCACGGTCCGAAGTGATCAATATCGGTACTCTATGAAGACGACTATTTGACGCACATATAATTCTGCCAGCCTTTCTAGCTCGAAGTCCTTTCGCACTGCCAGGAAGTGCGCTAACTTGGTCAGTCTGTCCACTATCATCCAAATAGAGTTGTGTCCCCTCTGGCTTCTTGGCAGTCCCGTTACAAAATCCATTGTGATGTGTCTCCATTTCCATTCTGGGATTTCTAACGGCTATAACATCCCACCAGGCTTACAATGTTGTGCCTTCCCTTGTTGGCACGTCATGCACCAGCCACATACTTGGCCACATTTACCTTTATTCTATTCCATCGGTATTGTTACCGCAAGTCCTGACACACCTTAGTGCTACTTGGGCGGACACTATACTTACTGAGAAATTCTCTATTCAAATCTTTCCTCCTCGAGTTTCGCCTCTTCGGGTAAACACAATCATTCCTAGAACCTCAAGATTTTTATCCCCAAATACCGGGAAATCCGACTTCCATTGATCGGTATCCATATCAATGAGTCTCGTGATCCATAGATTGCCATTCCTTATTCTGGGCCTAGATTTCCCAACTAATCCTCAAGGTGGCCTACCGATTCAACATTCGATTCACCTTAAATCTAACTTCCCAGTTCCTGAGCCGGTCCGACAAAGCTCACTCTCTAACCATCATATGCACCATCCCTGACTCACAACTTAACATATCTCTTACTCGTCGAGCCCTTCCATAGCGACACCAGTCATCACAATCAATTCTTCGTCACGCACCAGATAAATCATTTCGTACGCCCTCAACTGGAGCGACGCATATGCCACAACTTCACTACGTTACGTCAACGTACACTCCCAAGTTTTCTTAATACAGCATCATCATAGACCTCGAGTCCTCCCGGTCCAAGTTGAGTATTCAACACCGGGGCAATTATCAGCCTATGCTTCAGCTCTTGAGAACTCCGCTTCTCCTAATTATTCCATTCAGACTAGTATCCTTCTCGATGAGTCGTGCCCATAACATGGTCATTGACGAAAGATTCCTCCACAAAACATCGATGATTGTTAGCCGCATCTACGGCACTTCAAACCTCAGTTATTGGCATCTATCTATGCCACTTAGCTATCACCTCGACCTCAGTTGAATTCACTGAAATTCCATTCCCCTAGATTATAAGTCCAAGGAACGTTATTCTACTGAGCCAAAATTCACACCTTCCATACTTGACGTGGAGTGCATATTCTCTCAAGATTCGCAACTCATCAGTCAGAATTGCTTCTTGCTTCTAGACTCCTTGAGTCTCTCAATACATCGTCCACAAAAACCTTTACGAGCTAATCACATAATTCTTGAAACACTCGGTTCATAAGGTCCATAGAAGCAGCGAGACATCCCTTAGACCAATGAGCGTTACTATGAACGCATAGTGCCCATACCTCGTCTGTTAAGCAGTCGTAATCACATCCTCTTTTTCATATCCTTAACGGAAAATTTCCAGTTCGTAACACAACCTTAGGGACATCCTCTTTCTGAATTCTTTGCCGGTGACATCCGTTCATAATTCAACCTTAGAGGACACTAAAGTTCCTTGCAATTTATCGAACAAACTATCGATCCTCGGTAACGGGTACTCATTCCTTTTTGTCACCTGGTTCTGCTGTCAATAAATCATATACAACCTCGATGTATTGCCCTTTCTCATCGTACCCAATACAGGAACTCCCCATGGGGCACACTAGGGCGGATAAAATTTATCCACAAGTCCTTACATCTGGACCTTTAATTCCTTTAATTCCCAACAAGGACAATCGATACTATTTCCCCGAAATTAGTTTCACTCCGGGGCCAATTCTTTCACGATTCCACTTCATGTTCTAGTGACAACCCGGTAGTTTCTAAGGAAAGACCTCGGAAGATTTCACACCTCGTCAATTCTTCCGACTTTAGTTCTATCACGATCGGGCCAACCACGCTCATTAAACGTCCTTCACAACACTCATCTGACATCTAATTACCTCTAGTCAGGGCATTTAAGGAATTGAGATTCCTCCTCGACTTTTCCGAAATCCAAACCTAGGACGTCCATTCGGACTAAACTGGATTACCCTATTGTCATAATCCATTACGGCTTTCTGCCTTACAAGTCACTCCGCATCAATTTCCACGTTAAAATCGTACATGGTCGATACTGCCAAGTCGACACATCCTTTCTATACCATTAATTGCTGTCTCACAGTTAATACTCCTCAATGACACCATCACCTTATCATTAGAGGAATCGTCACCTCAAACGTGACTCAAGTACAACAGACTCAATCCCATTCAGTTTAACCAGTTGTTCCGACTCCCACTTTCGATGCAAGCCTCAAAACGGTTCGTTTAACGGTTTGACTTTCTGATATTCTTTCTAACCGGTGGGACAAATTGCTTGTGTCCCCGCCATCTGCCTCTTTCCGAAGTGGCAATTATCTATATCCTGAGCGTACCACAATCCAGAGTGGCTGCTCTTTCCCACTGATCTCGCTCCATCACCTGAGCTCATTCATACACTTCCCCATCATCCCTGATGTTCGATGAAATCATGGTGCTTCGGAGATCGGACTCCCGTCTGTCTCGGAATCTCCGAACCTTGTCCTATGGATTCTTAACCAACCTGACAGATTTCGTTTCAAATCATTCCACAGTTATCTGCCCTCAGTGAAGTAGTATACATTCCGCTAATTTCCTTCCTTAGTCACTCTCCCGGGAAAAACACTTCCATAAAATTCTCAATAAACATGGCCCCAGTCCGGACTGTACTCATCGGGAATATCCTATCCCTGGTGGTCTTCCACCCATTCTTTTCGTCCTTCTGCAGTTAATACACTGCCAATGTTACTTTCTCAGCCTCGGTGTACCTCGATATGTCAAAGGCTTTCTTAACTTTCATTGCCAATCTCGGTGCAGCCTCGGGGTCACCATTACTATTGAATTGAAGAAAGTTCAACTCGAGAAATCATTCTACCAATTAATGCACTCGCCTAATGGCCACTATCTGAATTTGGCCTAGCCGGCATTATTCCCATTCATAGCAGTAATCACTGCAACCTCAGCAGCCTAGGCAATGACGGCGGCCCCTTTTTCCCGAGCTGGCTTGCCCATACATTTCTCATTCTTATAAGGTCCGAGTCACAACCTCTAATCTCAGGCCTCAAGCCTCATGGCTTATCACACTTGATTGCTCTTGGGTTTCATTACCCCTTATACTGTCATTCATACTGCCTCACTATTCAACTACCTATTATAACCTCCTGAGGGATCAGGGACTTAAACCAATCTAACCGGTCTAAGGTCCTAGGCAGGTATCACAACACAGTCAAGCAATCAGCGTGCGATTAAGCATAAACAGCACAGGACCCCAGCCACAGAACACGTGTACTAACCTCGAGTCCCGACGCACCTGCACTTCACGGGTCAAATAACGCAGCCAATCAATCACGACACAGACAGTCAGGAGGTACACTTAGCACACGAGGTCACCCTACTGGCTACTCAAGGTCATCGCTCCTTATCACTCCAAGTTTCGACCTAATTGGACCGAGCTGACCTTGCTTTGATACCAAATCAAACGGGGATGTCACGCCCCGCACTTCTCGGTGCGCCACATCCCTCGCAGAGGTCGATTTGTGTGCGACGTCCCAGGACGCGTCGCCGACCCAACACCCAACACAGAGATAAACAGCACATGCGGAAGCAATTAAAACCACCCGTACATATATCAATACATGACCAAGGGCATTCCCCAAAATCAACACTTGTACTAATACTGAGAATCATAAACAATATTCATTTACAGCCCCAAATACCAAAAATCAAAAACAATTCAAGGCCACTACGACTAGCTGGGGCTCTTCTCCCAAAAATGCATCAGGACACCTGTCATCCTCAAGGCCGGGGATCTGAAAATGTCGGTTTTACAACAACCGTGAGAATAAATCTCAGCGAGTAGTTCCCTAAACCTAAACTAGGCTAACATGCACCTCCTGACGAGTACTAAGCAGCACAACATACACACAAGCTGACTCAGGCCCTCGGGCCTAAATCTAATTTCCCTAGACCCTGCAGGTTAGGCGTCAAATCAACCAAAGCAGCCACGCGGCAGAATATAATCACAGCACATACACGTGCATTTCTATGTCACAACGCATGTTATGCATATGCTAGTGCTCGCATTCATGTTCATGCCTCATCAATGCAATATCGCACACTTGCACACAGCCATTTCTCAATTTCTCCTCCGACCCGCGTTAAACGCATCAGGTCCACCCTTCGAGATCGATCTCTAGCCCGCAGGCTTATGCCACACAGCCCGCGTAAAACGCATCAGGCCGGACATCTTCCGGTAAACTAGGCTCATGACACACAGCCCGCGTAAAACGCATCAGGCCGGACATTTCCCAGTAAACCAGGCTCATGACACACAGCCCGCGTAAAACGCATCAGGCCGGACATCTTCCGGTAAACCAGACTCATGACACACAGCCCGCGTAAAACGCATCAGGCCGGACATTTTCCGGTAAACCAGGCATCGTCCCGCGTAACAAGCCTCAGGACGGGTTCACTACCCCGCGTAACACGCATCAGGGTTTATTGTGATCACACATTCTCAAACCTCAATTTTATCTGAACCCCGCGTTAGACGCATCAGGGCAATTTAGGTGATCACAATGCACATGTCACTCGGGCACGCTTATAAATGCAAATGCCGTGCCAATGCTTGAGATGTGCTACCATGGCCATAAAGCTCACACTTAGGCATCCACATGCGCGAATTACGAGATAACACACTCAATTTGTGCCGCGCATATTCAAATTCATAAATCCACATGCCCAAGTCAAACAATCAATTTCAGTCAGCCATAGCATCAAATCAGCACACCATCCATGCACAAATTCACATAATCAGGTCAACAAGCATTCGCACATTCGAGGCCCACCAAACTAATCCATTTCTAGTCCGGCTAGACACGCGACAGGACACCATCAAATTAACCACACTCGAGGCTCAATTAGCCAGTCAAATACACCAATCGACCAATCACAGTAATTGCACAATTAAACTTCCAAAATAATCGTGCCTCGCCCAAATCAAATCCAATCCAATCCATTCGCGGCCAGTCACTAAACCACGAATTTTAGGCCGATAATTATTCTCAAATACTCCATTATAATCCTCAAATATCATTCCAATTGGCCCCCACAAAAATCAATTACGGCGCGCATTATAATCCTCAAATTAAACCCGAACAATCCCAATTTCGGGCCGATTTAATCCAACTGTCCAGCCCATTAATCGCGCCTCTCGGGCCACTAATCCTCCATTAATTTACCAAACTAATCCACCGAATTAGCCACAATCAAACCCCTAATCAATTTCACAAATTAACCCCTAAATAACCCTAATTAACCCCTAAACCGGTCTAGAAATGTAAATTATCCTAATTAGGGTTTAGGGTTGTACTCACCGGGTGTCCTACGCTTAAAACGGGCCGAACGGGCCGATTCGGGTTCGGGTGAACAGTAACCGGCGTGAACAGTGTCGCCGGAACAGTGTTTGGCCGGAAATGAACAGTGACTCCGGCGATGAACAGTGACCGGTCGGAACGGACAGGTGCGGTGATGGCTAGGCAAGGCCGAGCGAGGCGGTGACGGCAGCTGGACGGCTCCGGCGACGGCGGCGCCTTTCCGGCGAGCGGCACCGGCGCTCCGGCGAGGCCCTCCTCGGCCAAAACAGAGGGAGAGAGAGGGGAACCGGAGGAGAGAGAGAGAGTGAGGGAAGGGAGAGGGGCAGGCTGGGAGGGCGGCGGCAGGACGGACCGGCGATGAGGCTGGCCGGCGGGGCTACTGATGCGGCGACGCGCGGCCAAGGCGGCTGGGCGTGGCGGTCCGGCGCGGCGGTCAGGCGAGCAGAGGAGCAGCAGCAGCAGCAGCAGCAGGCGAGGCGGAGGTTGGCGACCGGCGCGGCGGAGGCGGGCGAGGCGACGGCGCCTGGCGGGCGGTCCGGCGAGCCGTGGCTGGAGCGGCGGCGGCCGGGCGAGTGAGCAGGAAGAAGTAGAAGCGGAAGCAGATCAGAAGCAGGGCGTCGTCCGGGGAAGCTAGCGAAGGAGGGGGGAAAGGGTGAGGGTAGCCGGGACGGCGGCTGGTCGGGCGGCGACCGGCGCGGCGGGGCGACGGGGCGAGGCGGCTCGCGGCGGAGCTGGACGGACGGTTGGCGAGCAGGCGGGGCGAAAGTGAAGCTCCCGGCCAACCAGAACAAAGAAGAAGAAGAAGGGGAAGGAGAGAGGAGAGAGAAGAGAAGAGAGAGAGAGAGAGGTTCGGTCAGATCAGCAGAGGGCAGGTGGGGGGATGGGACGCACGCGGGAGGGGAGGGAATCCGAGGGAGAGAGAGAGAGAGAAATTATTTTGAAAATTTATACGAATTTAAATATTTAACGTGACCCGGTGTTCCAAATGAAAAACCGAAAGTGGTCTACCAGCCCAAAGTAGACCTCGCACCTAAAAAGGGACAAAGGCCAAATTAATTAGACCAAAATTTAACGAGATGGTCTACTAGTCCAAATTAGCACCGAGTCCAAAAACCCAAACTTTTTCATTATTCCTGACAATCTCGATACCGGCAACCTTAATACTGACACCGTCCAATTTATTGCATCCTGAAACACCCGAAAATCGACTGCCAAGTTCAGGGTCCAAATAACGACGAAAATTCGATCGAGTGCGATTTTAGCGAAATCTCTAATTTAAAATAATAACCGGGAGTGATCAGTTCCCGGGCGAGATTTTACCATAAGCGCACTGACAAATTCTGCGTTTTATAAACCCCAAAACAGACCGAAAATTCGGAATGTTACAGTGGGAATAAGAAAAAAAACAAAAAAGGCCAAAGTTTTCTCGACAAACAATTGAAAATGCTCAGGTCGGAAGATCTATTCCAGTTGGCTAAGTCAAAGGTGTATCTGGGATTTAGATACGCAATCCCCAATTGCGCTGCATTATTAACCATAAATATAACCTCATCGCCCGAACACACTCGTTCGCACATAGCCTATGAGGTTTGCGAAATTTCATGGACTCGAGATTTATTTACTCAAACTGTACACCCTCGTTATAGGAAAAAACAAAAAAATTCGTGGTCAGTGGATGCATTTATTTTTATTTTCAAGTGTCAAAAATAAATGATTTTTGACCAGAGGAAAGTGAGCAATGCCAAACGCAAAGCGGACAGCTTCCCTTCTTCCCCAGTGCCTCCCCACCATGACCTTTCGAAATTAGCGATGGCCAACATTTTCCGGAGTTAGAAGGCCTACCTTACTTCCAGATTCCGAGGGTCGCCATTTACATTTCAAACTTGATTCTCTAAAACGGTTCGGTGCTCTGTCCTTGGAAAAGACAAGAGAGGCAGATTGATTAACTGTTCATGTTGTTGCTCAAAGTGCGAGGATTGAGACAATGGTCTCATAATTGATAGCGCATGTCGTGACCATAATCTGAAAAGCAGTGAAAAGTCGAGTGGATGGTTCGAAATATGACATTGTTTGTACTTGGCGACACGACGAGTTAATCGTGCCATATTGGTTGACCTGAACATGACCCCTCTGTCAACGGGTTGGCACTTGGCGACATGATCTAAATGACATGATTAGATAGCGAATAGATGAGTGGACACCAAATCGCTTCGCCAACATGAACCGCACGCAAAAATATCCCCAATTTTTCGTAAAATGCATTTACAAATTGCAATATCCATCTACAAATTGTCATCAGATCAAATAAAACCGTGTTCATAGTCAATGGAATACGCTAATCATATCTAAGAGGTTCATGTATAGGTTGTGTAAGCACTAACCTGTTAATTTAAATGACTTTTGTACTGATCAATTTTGTGTCAAGCGGGATGACATGATCATTAGTCGCATCATTAGTCGCGTCTTGCGGGTTGACAAGAAATCGAACTGAACATGATTAGCTTCAACCCAACCATGTTAAGTTAGTGTTGTGTTCAAATCATGTTATCGCGTTATATCAGAACACACCACGTTACATTTATGGGTATGAGTAGTGGGCCTGATTTTGGTAATGTTTCAGCGACTAAAGTTGAAGCCTTTTCATGATGGGCTTTCATTGGCCCGTCGCGCAAAAAGTCCCCAATATCGAAGGAACAATGAACAAGATGATACTGGGATAGACTTTGCAGGAAAGAGGCAAAAAGACAGCTAATAAGGACAAGAATGATGCTTGAGACATCAAGACTCATATAATGCAAAGATTTAAATGATGTGGTAGATTATGCTGAGATGGACTCGCCGACTAATTTCCAAATACGGTCTGTCAAATCTTTCAATTTATCCATTTAATGTATGAAAAAAATGATGATTCATGTAATTTGATGACGTGGATTATTATATCCCGATTTGAGTTGAGTATCTTTTGTAGATCATTCACGCATAACGTAATGTTATCTTTTTGCCCACTGTTCAAACGTACCGAATTGAAAGCCAAATTATCAAATTTTGTTAACTTAAATTAACGAATGGGTAATATTTAATATTTCATGTAGTCCAGAGACTAAATTAAATTTTTACCAAAAGTTCAAATATCATATTGAATAAATTAAAAGTTCAGGAATGATACTATACATTGAGATAAAGTTCAGGGATGGCATTAAGCAAATTAAAAGTTTAGGGACAAAACTGCACAGTAAGCCAAAGTTTAGGGACCAGTTATGTCATTTTCCCAAGGTTAAAAAATATCTTTTTAGCGTTTGTTTAATTGTAAACAAATAGGTTCTTAAGAGTTTTTAATCTTTGAGTAAATATAAAGATCATAATAAGCTCAAACTTGAGCTCTCTTTTAAGAATCTCCCTCCCAATAAAGGTATCGAGTTCCCTCTAGGGATCTCTTCCATATGGTGTTTGTATTCGACCACTTTTGAGATTGGGGCTAGATACATGAATTCCCAAATTGGTAGCTTCAGTGGAATGTTAGCTGAGAAGTGCCGATTGTGTTACGTGCCCTAAAATGAATCTGAAACTGTCGAATTTGGCGAGACTGGTCATGGAACCCGTCGATTCGAACAGTTTAGATTCATTTAAGCACGCATCACCAAAGAGACGACCTCTTGGTTGTAACATGTGAAGCTCTCTATCCAGAATCAAATCCAACATGTTCAGACCTTTTACCATTCAATTCTCTTGAATTTAAAGTGGGGGACACTGTGGGAACAGGGGACTTCAATTCATTGATTTGGACTAGAATACATTGATTTTCTCTTGTTAATTTCTTCTGAAAGAATACCGCTCTGAAGATGAGTTGGCGACGGTATCGCAAGACCAAACTCAAGGAAGCGAGGAATTGATCAACAAGGACGACCCCGTCAAAGCTTGTTAAAATGATTATTTGATCTCCAATCAAGAAAAATTGACTCTTCCATCACCTGATATCTCTAGAAAGCGCAGGCTATAGTTAGCTTTTCATCTTAAGTTTAACTTTGGATTGCTCTCCGATTCAGCCACGCCTTCTTACTCTTTGGACACTCGAGTCATCTTATTCTACATTTGATGCTTTTAATCGAGTCATTAGAGACAATCAAAAACCCTACTAATTTCTATTTGAATGCCTTTTCAGCTTTCTACTAGTTCATTCCGCGGATGGGCGGCGAAGTTTGGTTAAAGCTATTGCGAAAGTGTAATTACGGTCCTAGGCAGTTTGGTGCGATCTGCTATAGGAGAAATATATTTCGAAATGCTTGCTTCCTTTGCTTTCGGTTATCCCGCGTTATTCGAGACGCCCTCACTTTTTCGCTTTATTTATGAGTTTAGTTTATTAGTCTGGCAAAATGAAGAAAAAAGTGTCGGGATCATGCTTATGAATTTGGGACGAACCAAGTGTAAAGTTGGATTGTGCCCTCCGCATGCGCGAAATGTATGCGAGGCCCGGAATGTTTCCTTTTACTGAATTTCTTATTTTTGCCTGATAATTCTAACTTTCGCTCAACCTATTTTCTCCCTTCCTCTCTCAGGCTTCACGTATCCGCTGTACCCGCTATACCCAAGTAAATCGGAAGGTCTGTTGAATCGTGGAGATATCCGCGCTCCACCTTCTGCACTCTCTGAAAAGCGAAAATTATCCTCGACAATAATAATACTTTATAAGCTATCGTAAATAAAGAGGAAGGAATTTTCAATTGTCCAAGCACTTGAACTTCAATTTCAGCCCTAAAGGAAATTCACGAATGAGCTTGCGGTAGCGAAGGAACAGGAACAACAATCGCTACCGAAACCCTAACCTAGTCCAAGTCTCATAGGGAAGCTGTGTAGCTTCAAGGAAGGCATTGCAGGTTTCCTAGCAAAAGACCGAGAAATTGAGAACCTGGAAATTGAAAGAAAGGGAAGTGTTGGCAGCTGTGTGACGTCTAGGGTGACGACAATTGATAAAACGACAAGCCAGAATGTTCCTGTCCGTAGATCTACGAAACTATAATCTACATATATATTGTGCAAGCATTTTTTTTCCCTCACACTCTTTGTGGTATTTAAGGCGCAGTAGACGGACTGCACGCTACGTGTTAACCATTACTTAAATCCTCAGAGTTGTTGTAATTGGATGGAGCGTGGGGAGATTTCCGGCTCAACAACAACTAGATGTTATTTATGTTGAAATTTAAGTGTTCGTATGTGCAAAATAAAGTTGTTCGACAAACCTGAAATGAGTAATCGCAGTTTGATGAATGATCCGAGCTCAACGAATTCACATTGCGTCTTTAAGACAATTTGTCCCCTCTATCGGTACCCAAGGTTGTTGAACAATTGTCTCCTAGGATAGAACGGATCGCCTTTCCAATAAAGCGGTACTTCTTCAAAAGAAACCTTCGAATGCAAGTTCGCGGAATAATCGAACGAATGACAATGATGAAAAACGATGATTATGTGAAAAAAAAAATGGCTCGCGAGGCTAGAGAATGCCAAGAATGCGAAAATATATGTTCGAAAAAATGAATAGTCACGAAGAGCCCGTTCAGTTATAGATGGGATTGAACAATCACCAATGACGGTTATCAGTCATGAATTGACATGTCTGTCCGAAGAAAAAATTAACTTCCAAGAACCGAACATGTTTGTTCGGGAAAATAAAACCGATGACCCGATGGAATGGACCTAGGGGGACGGACGACGGCAGTGGCGCGTGCGGGGGGACCAATCTAGCTTGGCGTAGGTCCTCTCTCTTCCACAAAAGTAGGGTATCCTTTGAGGCCCAAATCCATTTGAGAGGCTTATCTAAATAAACCATCTCCTATCACAACTTCTATTCAATGTGGGATTATTTTCGTCCACACTTCTCATTCACAATTTATGGATTTTGGATACTAAAATCCCAACAATTTGTTTGAATTCCCACTAACTATCTGTAAACTACCGTGAGTCTGGATCAACTGTACAGATCAAAAGTCTTGATTTGACATGTGACTTTACGGAGTGTTCCATGGGTCTCCATGCCCGTGCCTTAAATTTAAAAGAAATATAAAGTCAACAATTATATTTCGACTTAAGAAATCCTCTCATGATTTTATTTAATTTACCAAACTTATACGACTTGATGATGTGACGTGTCCATCTCTTTATTAGCTTAAGTAAACTGTAATGCTGATTCGAAAGTCATCCATCAATACGCATAAATAGGTTGATTCAATAAATTCTCACATCAGGTATGAGAGTAGTTGGTCAATGCACCCACAATATTCCTCCAATCATATTTATGCCAATTCAAAGGTGGCATCGGAGTGGTTTTTTCTTTTTCAGTTTAACGGTTAGGTGATATTTGAATCAGCTTTCGAATACCCAGATTGATCTAATGGCTGAAGCGATCTTTAGATCACACTCTCCAATGTCAGCCTAGAGTTCTTTAATATTTATGTGATGGAATTTGATGGACGATTGAAATGTGTTGGAACCTTAAAATTTGGTAATGAGCGGTGCTAGGCTTCAATGAGGGGGATTCAATAATAAGAGGAAGTCATGGAAATCCCTCAAATCATGGAACAGGTTGGACAATGCCAGATCATGATGGTGTCGGCCCCAGGGAATTAGATGCGATGTTTTGAACGTGTACTCTTGGCTTTTAGCTTGGAGTCACTCATAGGCTTAGTTTGAGTTTCTATCTAAGTTGTAAATCGATTGCTGGATAATACAAAGGATTACACGTTTTTCTTATTTGCCAATCTCGAGTTTGGCCTTCATTGGAGAGTCTTCCATGCGGAGGGGGTGGCATGCATTTGGCGAATTTTTGGGAAACAAAATGATGGTAGGAAAAGCATTATATCAATCTTACTGAGGTTGAAAATGTGTTGGACTATTTTTGACCCGAGCTAACTCACCCGTCACCCGTTTGATGGGTCTAGCTCCTAGTCACCCATTGGCTTAGTTTGTATTACTTTCTAAGTTGTAAATTGTTTGATCATTGGAGAGTCTTCCCGAGGAGGGGGGTGGCACGCATTTGGCGAATTTTTGGGGAAACGAAATGATGACAGGAAAAGCATTATATTGACTTCGGCGAATCATGATCACGACAACAAAATAATACACGAAGCAACAGCAATCAATATATTCCATGTATTATTTTGAAAATATGTTTCGAATTTGACCTCGAAAAGGGAGCTTTCATTATTCAAGTAGATTTCTTAATTTGAGTGGATTTCCAAATTGGAAGTGATTCTTAGTTTGATTATATTTCCTCAAAGAAATTTCCTATTGTGGATCAAACTCTTATCTATATATAAGAAGTATCTTCTTTGTGAAGAGCATCTAAGAGGCTCCTTCTTTGTGAATCAAATCCTGAAGAAATCCAAGAGTGTTTGCAGTAACATGCTAAAATTTTGTGTAATTCCTTTGTAAAATTAAGAGGTTGTTTCCCAAAAAATTGTGGCGGCTAAACACTATGAGTTATTGGGTGTCATTAGGAGCTAAGAAACATCAATAGTATTTGAGTGATTCAAGTGTAGTTGTAATTTCCGACTTTGATTTATGGTGAAATTTCGTATTGCTCTTCTCGTAGACATAAGTCACATCGATCGAATCGCGTAAATTTGATATCCGATTTATTTTCTTTTTCTGAATATTTATTATTCGATCGCTCGTTTTTGCAACAGAAAATTTTGGAACTTTTCCGCGAGACAAAGGGGCCAGGAGGTCGCAAGAAATTGATGTTTGATTGAGCCTGCCAAATAAGAGTGCAAATTCAAACGACCGGGCGGATTATTAGCCAAGACAACAACGTATTTGAAAACTACGATAGCGATGGGTGTAGTAGCAACCCATGTAATAAAAATAATCTCTTATGGGGCCAAAGATACGGACGTGTTTGAAGGTCCGGACAACACTTCCTACTGAAATACGCGTTAATCAACCAATTCCGTACTCCTTTTTTCCTCTGCCTTTTCAAGACAAATGCTAAGTAGTTTCTCTACGCGAGACGGTCGCTTGGTCGGTCGGTCGGTCCGATGATGAACTTTTGAATAATTCCTCTTTTGAATACCATACCATGTCCTGTCTAATTACAACTTCATAACATTCCTCACTCTCTCCAAAACTCTCTATATATATGAACACAGCGCAGCCTACAGCAGAATAAAATCGTATATTTCTTTAAAAAATACCTTTTGTTAATACTTACTTTAGGTTCTTGAAAAAGCCATGCAGCGATTATCAACAGCCATAGCCAAGAACGTAATTCATCATGGCCACGTTCTCGGACCCAACAGCCAGATCATCCAAACCCTAAGGCCACCGTGCGACGTGTTCATAAACCACCGCGGTGCTGAGACCAAACGGAGCATCGCTGGCTTGTTGCACAACTTCCTGAGTTTGCTCGACCTTCGTCCTTTCTTGGACAGCAGGAGCATGATGCCCGGTGATAAGCTGTTCGATGAGATTGATGCGGCCATTTATGGTTGCAAAGTTGGGGTGGCGGTGTTCTCGCCACGTTACTGTGAGTCGCGGTTCTGTCTTCACGAGCTTGCTTTGTTGATGGAGACGAAGAAGAGGGTGATACCCATCTTTTGCGATGTGAAACCGTCGCAGCTTCAGGTCATGGACGATTTGAAGCATTCGGTCAATCATTTGGAAAGATATAGGCATGCTCTTGAGGAAGCCAAGAACACTGATGGTCTCAGTTTCTATTCATCAAATGGGTATGCTTTGAATCTCTTTTGTTCTAATTTTTCACTACAAGCCATAGCACGTCTTGTTACGAATGATCACGAGAAATCATATTACCATGAAACATAGTGGATACATGCAAAATAAGAAAAGAAAAGAGCATATTCGCGGTCTAAATGTCAACCTAAAAGATTAAACTATTGAGTAGAAGACGAATGAAAGCTTCACCGAAGCACCATTACTAAAATTCCTATGAACACAATTAAATGCCTCATATATTTTTCTGTTAGTGCAAGTGAGTATACATAGCTTTGAGTTTGATTTTTGTGGGTCCTGGCATTGTTTCTACATGTTGGAATAGGGACTGGTCGAAGCTAGTAAGAGACGCATCCGATGCAGTGATCCACAGCTTGCTGGAGGCAGAAGATGAGAAGCCCTAATTTAGATCCAAAAAATAAAACTTTTGTGCACAAATCACTAAATAAAATGCATATAATGGTTTGTGCTTGGGGAGATCCAAAAAGAGATTGGAATGGCCCCATCTCTCTCCAAGCTTTAATTTGCTTTATTTCTTGAATCAAATTCATTGATTTTGTTGATTCTTTGTAATTCTTTGTAAAAAATAATATATAATGGTTTAATATTCTAAGCACATGGAATAAGGGACCCTCGGCATTTTAATTAGCGTCGGCTTAAGTTTAGTATAATTCTCTTGATCTCTTATGATAATAAGATTGTACCATCTTTAGTCTAAAGAATAAGCTCTCGTCTAGTGCACTATTTAGATGATTATTTCCTTCATTTTCTCTGACCATAATGCAAAATCAATGAAATGGAGATCATTTGAAACTTTTTCTGGCCCGTGCTAGAATAGCATGTTCGTATCCCTTTCCGCTTGCAAATCACATTTTGATCCACTCGACCAACCACCAACTCAATATGTTTCAGCATAGGTTTGTATGCAGCTGAACCAATTACTTTTAAAGTTTTGAGACAGAGCAACATTATATGAATGACATCAACATAAACAAAATGGGCATTAACAAATTACCGAAAATGGCAATTGGTTTTTCTAATATGTGCCAAAAGAAGAAGAGGAGGGACGTCGAATGTCAATGTTTAATAGTTGGGCGTGTTTGGCGTTTGGTTTGTAGCCACGTGGCATTTCTGATGAAAGTGACAAGGTGGGATAAAAGCTTGGGCTTCCTAAAAATCAAAGGCCAATGTCAACTGCTGAGTCATTTTATCAGATGCTATCAAGAAACTTTCCGATACTTTTCACTTGGCAGCTAAAGCTAGTTTTGTGTCGTGTCTTTGGGCGGCCCTCGGGCTCAACAAAAAAAATGATCTTTTAATGACAAAAAATAGTCCTCCTTGGAAAGTTCATAGATTTAAGACAATTAAATCGCAGGGTAATTTATACAAAAATCCTATTGAACTTTAGGGATAATACATGTTTCTTGAATTTTTAATTGGTAAGTACCCCCTTAGACTTTTATCTTATTATAATTGTCACTGTTAGCATGTGCAGTACATGTGACTTTTAAGGGGTATATGTATATACTACAAAATAGATCAACCCGAACACGACACAATTATTTAATTATACGGCCTACTTGACATGGATACAAATTGAAAGTTAACAACACGATTAATGTAACACAATTAAATAATGAGTTGGCTAGTGGTCACGGTTGCGTGATCCAATATGACACAAGTCAACCCATCAATATGAACCTGACAGGAAAATATCGTCAAATTTTTTGCAAAATATACTTACAAAATTGCGAGATTCATCTACCGAATATCATCAAATCAAATGAAAAACATGTTCATAGTTAACGAAATAAGCTAATTATATCTAAAAATGTCATATACAAGTCGTGTCAAGACTAACCAGTTAATTTAAACAGGTTATGTAGATCAATTTCATATCTGGTGAGTTGGATACGGACATGACAAGATTATTAATCGTGTCTCGCGGGTTGATACAAAATTGAACAGATCGCAATTAGTTTCAACCCAAATCCTCTAAATTCATGTTGTGTTTGAGTTATGTTATCGTGTCGTGTCGGAAATTGGCGCTCTTTTGTACATAGGTATGCCTAGCAGGCTTGATTTTTCATAATATTTCAGCGAACTAAGTGGAGGCCTCTCCAGGACGGCCTTTTTGTGCAAATAGTCCCCAGTATTGAAGGAACGATGAAAGAGATGATACTTGGATTTGAGTTTGCAGGGAAGATGCGAAAGACGTCTTAAAGGACAAGAGTAACGTTAGAGATGTTCAAACTAATACATTAACTAGATCTTTGTTGGATACATGAATGATGAATTAGCTCACCAGCTTAAATAACCAAAATACTGTCTGTCACATCATTCGATTTATCCATTTAATGCATGTGTTTCTCCATCTCACATCACTCGAACTCGAAGAACGATTCCAGAAATTCTTCTCTATCACTCGTTCACTCACCGCTTGGCATCATGTATTTTTAAAACCCAAGGATAAAAATGCGTTTGCGAAAAGTTGAAATTACCCCTTCTGTAACTTAGAGTGAAAAAACAAATTGAACGTTGGCATCACCCCGATTCTTTATAGTCATGACCCAACTCTAATCTCTATTCAGCCATTGAAGTCGCCACCCGCGGCCCCATTGGTTATCACCCGCCACCGCCATCATGTTTATCCGTATTTCAATTTTCTTTATGGGTCGCGACCAAAACAAACTTTTTTTTTTCTTTATGGGTGTAAGAAGTTCCCCAAGTTCTTGAAATCTTCCATAGTCAAAGTGTTAAGGTGCGCATGTAAGGGCATTAGTGGAATAGACCACCACATTGAGTAATACATGGGGGATGAAACGATATTTATAATGGGCTCGCAATTTTTTAGCTTAAGGGCACGTATGGATTGACTATTACTTTTTCTTGTTTAATATAAATCTTGCGGCTCACAGATTTTGATTTTTTTGAGATCCAAAATCCTTGGAAATTTGACAAACCGACTTTAATATTGAAGCGTAGAATCACATAAAATTTTTGCTATAATTTTGTAAATTTTGAACAATATTTTTAAATTTTGGTGAGAAAGTAGAAAGGTACCTTTTTGCTTTTGCTTAAGTGTAAACAAATAGGCTCATTAGTTTTTTTCTTTTTTAACTTTTGAGTATATATAACAACCTATTAAATATGTTAATGAGGTTAAACTTGAGTTCTTTCTCACTAATCTACGTCCCAATGAAGATATCAAGTTTTCGCTTGGGAATCTCTTCGATAGGACACTTATATTTGACAACTTTTGTGATTGGGGCAAAATACCCAAATTGTTGGCTTCAGTGAGCCTGGATTGTCAAACATGGCGAAACTCGTTATGGAATCGGTTTATTTTGATGGTTTATATTGATTTTAGTAAATATAACCGGAGAAAGGACTCCTTGGTCATAACATACCATTCAATTTTCTTTTTGAGAAAATATTAGGTGGGCCGGCTACTCTTCAAAAGAATTTCTCCTCAATTCTTTTGGTTTTAAAGCCCTGGATACAGTGGGAACAGAGGACTTGAATTCATTGATTTATTTTCATCAAAAGGTTTAGGACTAAATTGGCCAAATTAAAAGATTTATGGATCATTCATGACTAATTTGGCAATGTTCCCCAAAATTTTGCTCAAGGATATGAAGAATCGATCAAGAAGGAAGGCTCTGTAAAATGCTTATTGAAATGATTATTTGATTTCTAATAAAGAAATATCGACTCTTCCATATCCATATGTTAAAAACATCACCGCAAAGTGTAGGCTATGGTTACCTTTTCAGGGTTTTAACTCCCAATATCTACTAGTAGGTGATATGGTAAAAGGATATCGAGGCTTTATGGCCTTATGGCAAAAGGACACAAGAAATGCCATAATTTGTGTACGGAGATCACTTCGGTGCTATAACTTTTTTTCGGATTACTTTGGTGTCAAGTTGGAGGAAAATAGGTCACTTTAGGGACTCTGGTCAAAATTCCGACCAAAAAGCTGACCTAGCATTTATATTAAAAAAATGGTCTGACTTGTACACGTAGAAATTATGTGGCTTTTTTTCGAATTTTTAAATTTTTTAAAAAATAATAATAATTAAAAAAAAAAGTTGTAGCAGCGGTGAGGGAGCCCTCGCCGCTGCTGCCGCCAACCCACCACCGCCGGGAAGGGCCGATGGTGGTGGGCGCAGTGGTTGGCAAGGGTTGCCGGCCCCTGGCTGGGGCCCGGTGACCCTCGCCTCGCCCAGCGAGGGCCGGATCCGGCAAGGCGAGACCTTGCCGTCGCGACCTAGGTGATGGCAAGGTCTTGCCTCGCCGAATACTACCCTCGTTGGCCCTTCCCGGCGGTGGTGGGTTGGTAGCAGTAGCGGCGACGGCTCCCTCGCCGCTGTTGCAACTTTTTTTTTTAATATAATATATATTTTAAAAAAGTACACGTCAGCAAGCTAAACGGCGTCGTTTTTTGTTTTTAATGCTGACTAGACCTCTCCGGCGAGCCATGTCAGCGCCACATCGGATTTTCGGTGAGCCACGTCAGCATTAGCACTAAAATGATTGCTTTTCAAAAAAGTTAGCGCCAAAAAAAAAAAAGTGATCCGAAAAAACCCACCTATCGGTGGTCGCATTAGTTTGCGCTCAGTTCCTTTCACAAGAGGTTCTGGGTTCAAACTCGTCCATTGGTGATTTAAGTGGGGGGTCGTAGCGGTGGGATGTTGCGCTAGCCCCCCTCGAGGACTAGTCGGGCATTACCGCTGATTTGAGCTCTAATTTGCCGGCCGCGCGGATACCTCGGTTATCCAAAAAAAAAAGTGATCCGAAAAAAAGTTATGACACCAAAGTGATCTCCGTACACAAGTTGTGACACTTCTAGTATCCTTTTGCCCTTATTTACCATTTCATTCATAGTTTAACCTTGGATTGCTTTCCAATTCTACCACGTCTACTTCTTCTTTGGATATTTCAGTCGTCTTATTGTACATTTAATGCTTTTAATTGAGTCATAAAGGACAATCAAAACCATATTAAGTTCTATTTAAATGTCGTTTCATCTTTCTATTAGTTCATTTACGGATTGACGACAGAGGTAGGTTAAAGCTATTTCAAAAATATTTCGAAAAGCTAGTTTCTCTTATTTTTACTTATCTCCCGTTGATTAAGAAGTTCTCACCTTTTCACTATATTTTTGAGTTCCATTTATTAGCTTGGTAACAACAAGAAAAAATGTTGAGCTTTGCCCGAGATATATACGAGACTCGGTTCAAGGTTTCTTTTGACCAAAATTTTATTTTTTACCTGACATATCTATTTTTCGGTCAGCCTATTTTCTCTCTTTCTATCACAGGCTTCACATATTTGCTGTTCTCGCGAAGCCCCGAATAAATCAAAAGGTCTGTTGAATCTTGAAGGATATCCACGTTCTACCTTCTGCACTCTTTGAAGGGCGGTTGAGGATGGTGCCTTACAAGCTATTGTATATAAAATGAAAGGAACTATCAGTTGTCCAAGCCCGTGAACTTCAGTTTTCAGCCTCAGAAGAATATTCATGTTCGAGCTTGAAGTAGCGTAGGAACAGGAACAACAACAACCACCAAACCCTAACCTAGTCCAAGTTTCATCTGACGTAGAGAATTCTTTGAAGCTGTGCAGCTTCAAGGAAAGTATTCACGCTTTCCTAGCAAAGTACCGAGAAATTGAGAATTTGGCAATTGAAAGAGAGTGAGATTTTAGTGGGACTACTGCCAACTATTCTGAAAACTTAAGTCATTTGATGAATGCATTGTTTAATATTTAATTATTCTCATAGAGATGAAATTATTGGGAGTTATATAATGCCTTGGGTGATGAAATTTGATAAAACGATAAGCTAGAATGTTCTTGTCCGTAGATCTTAAAAAATATAATTTGCTTATATATTTTATAACACCCATTTTTTTTTCTTGCACTCTTTGTGGTATTTAAGGCACGGTAAGCGGATTGTACACCACGTGTTAACCGCTACTTAACTCCTCAGAGTTGTTGTAATTGGATGGAGCGTTTGGGAGATTTCCAGCTCAACAACAACTAGACGTTATTTGTTTGAATTCCTACTAATTGTCTGGAAACCGCTATGAGTCTGGACCAATTGTATAGACCAAAAGTCTTGATTTAACAGGTTCATGGACTTTGTAGAGTGTTCCATGGGTCTCCATGCCCATGCCCTAGATTTAAAAAAATAAAATTAAAGTCAACGATTATTTTTCGACTTAAGAAATCTCTCAAAATCTATTTAATCTACCAAACTTGTACAACTTGATGATGTGACTTGTGCATCTCTTTATTAGCTCAAGCGAACAGAAATGTTGATTTGAAAGGCATATATCAATATGCATAAATTGGTTGATCCAAAAAGTTGTCACCTCAGGTGAGAGAGTAGTTATTCAAAACACCCGGAACATTCCTTTCGGTCATATATAGAAAGACATAATTAAATGTTGGGGACATATGTTGGAACCAAAATTTGGCACGACTGGCATGAGAAGGCATCAGCAGATCGAACCTAAGAGATTGGTAACGAGCAATGCCAGTCTCTGATGAAGGGGATTAAAATATAAGACGAAGTTATGGAAATCCTTAAGATCTCAAAGGAGGTTGGACAATGCCAGATCATGGTAATATTAGCCTTAGGGACTCGCATACGAAATAACAACTCTGGAAATCTCAGAAATGATCAACTAAGGATGCCTGCCTCGAACAAACTTGATTTAGTTGCAAAGTAACCTGTGTCAAACCTTGGGAAAATTACCAAAATAATCTTATACCTATAACAATTGCGCCAATTCAGTCCTAAACTTTTTTTTTAAACTAATTCAGTCCTAAACCTTTTGCATTTATGCTAATTCAGTCCATTCGGCCAATTTTGGCCGGCCGGCATTGATGTGGACACCAGCCGGCCGTTGAACGCTGATGTGGCAATTTTAAAAATATATTTTTTAGTTTTGTGAATTTTTTTATTAATTTTTTTTCCTTCATCTTCTTCAACCTCTAGCTGGCGAGGACGATGGTGAGGTCTCATCCTTGCTGGTCGCTTCGAGCGAGGCTAACTTTGCCAACGACGGCAAGGATGGCCTCGCCAGTTGTGTGTGAGGACGAGCCTTGCCAGATCTTGCGAGGTCTTGTCCTTGCCAAGCGCTTCGAGCTAGGCCGGCCTCGCCAGTTATTGGCGAGGTCGAGCCCTTGTCAGCGATTGTGAGGACGGCCTCGACCGACCTCGCTAGTTGTGGGTGAGGATGGCCTCGCCCGACCTACCCAGTTGCGGGTGAGGATGGCCGCTCGACCTTGCTGTCGTTGGCGACGTCGGCCTCGCCTAGCAACAGCGAGGTCGGCCTCGCTAGTGGTTGTTGAGGTTGACCCCACCGGCCCTAGCCTTTGGCCAGTTCCCAGTTCGGTGACTGCCTAGAGGTTGTAGAAGATGAATGAAAAAAAAGAAAAAAAATTAATAAAAAAATTCGAAAAAATAAAAAAAAATATTTTAAAAATTGCCACGTCAGCGTTCGCCGGCCAGTCAGCGTCCACGTCAGCGTCGTCCGGCCAAAATTGGCCAGATGGATTGAATTGGCACAAATGCAAAAGGTTTAAGACTGAATTGGTACAAAAAAATGTTTAGAATTGAATTAGCCCAATTACAATAGGTTTAAAACTGTTTTGGTGATTTTCCCGTCACACCTCCATAATACCCATTCCATAGCTGCGGAAACAGGCCAGTACCAATTCCGAAGATTAAGGCGCAAAACAACCAAACTAGCTCAACGAGCAATCAGAAATTTGGAAATCACCTGTGCCGGGATGAGCAAGGATTCGAAAGAGTATGAAAGCAAGCTTGGGATCGGAGAACGCACACAGACGTACAAATCACAAGATTTTACTTTTTTTTTTCAAGTTTTCATTAAGTTTCCTTATTTTGCCAAACTCTCGCTCTCGGGTTTGTTTTGAGCTTGGGCTGTGGTCTTTTAACTCTAAGTCATTCATAAGCTTAGTTTGTGTTCCTCTCTAAACTGTAAACTGTTTGGTTAATAGTACAAGAACTACTTGTTTTTCATGTTTGCCAATCTCGAGTTTGGTCGTCATTGTGGAGCCCCCTTTGAGGGCTGGCATCTCTATTCAACAAACTTCAACGGAAACAAGACGACAACAGAATAATACATAGAGCACCAATCAATATATTCCATGTGTTATCTTCGAAAAATCTTCAATTTCCTAGGAGACGAAGGCCCGGGAGATCGCAAGATATTGACGTTTGGTCGCGCCTCCTGAATTAAAGTACAAATGAATGACGATGCAGTTTGTCAGTCCAGACCACAGCGTGTTTGAAAACCATGAGAGCGATGGGTGTAGCAGCAGCAGATCTATTAAATTTCTTGAGGGCCAAGATACGGACGTGTTTGAAGGTTAAGACATCGCTTCCTAATCAAAATGCTGAGTAGTTTCTCTCCGGGCTATGGTCGTCGGGTCTGACGAAAAACCACCGGAAAAATTCTCCTCCTTTGAATATCAAACCATCTTCTTTCTCACTCTCTGCAACTCTATATATGTATATGAACACACCCTATGCGAGTATATTGCACCCTATAGCAGAACAAAATCGTTTGTAAAATAACTTTTGGTACTTCAGCTTCTTGAAAAAGCCATGCAGCGATTGTCAACAGCCGTAGCCAAGAACGTAATTCATCACAACCACATTCTTGGACACAACCGCCAAAGAATCCAAACCCTAAGACCGCCATTCGACGTGTTCATAAACCACCGCGGCGCCGAGACCAAACGGAACATCGCCTCCTTGTTGCACAACTTCCTGACTTTGCTCGACCTTCGTCCTTTCCTGGACATTAGGAGCATGAATCCTGGAGATAAGCTGTTCGATGAGATCAATGCGGCCATTTATGGTTGCAAAGTTGGGGTGGCGGTGTTCTCGCCACGTTACTGTGAGTCGCGGTTCTGTCTTCACGAGCTCACTTTGTTGATGGAGACGAAGAAGAGGGTGATACCCATATTTTGCGATGTGAAACCGTCTCAGCTTCAAGTCATGGACGATTTGAAGCATTCGGCCAATAATTTGGAAAGATATAGGCATGCTCTTGAGGAAGCCAAGAACACTGATGGTCTCAGTTTCTATTCATCAAAAGGGTATGCTTTAAATCTCTTTTGTTTTGATTTTCGGCTTCGAATTATATTAATGCATGCCACCTTTGAGAAAATCAAAGTATGGTAGGTGAATCAATCGAAAATTGAGCATACATGCTTGCGTTTTTGTAATTATTGTATGATACACGTGTCAGAAGATCCATGGATAATGTAAGGAAGCTACTTGTCCACATCGGCATTGCCCTTTCCGAATCATTTATGGTATACTTTTGGGATATAAGGATTTGATAACATGTAAAAATAGAATTATTTATGTCCTAAGTCTTGTTATAAATTACATTCGTTGCAATCTCCTGTTAGAATAGTTATTGTCATTCCTATATTAAAAACCGATATCGCATATACTCTCTCTATCCATAGCATTGCAAAACATTCGTCGATAGCATGATGTGTTGCGAATGATAATGAGATATCATACTATAATGAAAAATAGTTGATATATGCAAAAAAAAGAAAAGAAAAGAGGATATTGATAGTTCAAAAGTCAACCCAAAAGATTAAGCTATCAAATGGAAGACGAAATAAGTGTCTACCATCACTAGAAAAATACGAAATACTCAAAACACAGTGAAATGCCTCATGTTTTCTTAGTGCAAGTGAGTATATAGAGCTTAAGTCGTGTATTTGTGGGTCCTGATATTGGTTCTTCGTGTTGCAACAGGGACTGGTCAAAGCTAGTAAGAGACGCATCCGAGATAGTGATACGTAACTTGCTGGAGGCAGAAGAAGAGAGGTTGTCCACGAAGTAAGATTGGAGAGATTTATTGATTTAGTTGGTTCTTTGTAACATATAATATATAGTGGCTTCATATTCTAACCACATGGAATAAGGGACCCTCGGCATTGTAATTAGTCTCGGTTTAAGTTTAGTGTAATTCTCTTAATCTCTGATGATAGTAAAATTGTACCATCTTTAGTCTAAGTAATAAGCTCTCATTTAGTGCACTATTCAAATGATTATTTCCTTCATTTTCTCTAACCATAATGCAAAGAGAAATGATTAGGTGATAGTCTTTAATATACTGTGAGAATAACAGCATGTTTTGGATAAAAAAAAACAAATGATTATGAATTGTTGTGAAGTTCATTCTTTTAAGAATTTGTGGATCAAAATACGTTATTACTCTCATAGTAGCCCAAATGCAAAATCAATGAAATGGAGATCATTCAAAACTTTTTTGTGTCCATTTCTTGGACGTTATAGATATGATTTTTGTTTATCATCTCCTCTTGTGAAAGAGGGTTATATCACACGCACACAGGTGCGTACATGCATGAATGTTATACTCACAATCTCTTGTTCATAGAGCATGAACACGATGTTTTCTTAGTAAACCTAAACCGCTTGTTGTCGAGTGTCGCGACCTCCCCGGACCGGCCCCGCCGCCTAGATGATTTGGCTAATGGATTACTAAGTTAAACCTAGCTCAAGCTCTCCCAAGCCCATACTAATTCGTGACTTAAATTTAAGTTATTAACATGCAAATCGATTTTACCTAGGAGTCGCCACTAATCAGTTTTTGGTGAGTCGATTAGACACCCAAGTAAAGCACGGGAGAAATGCTTCACTTCTACGAACTAGAGATTCAATAGATATGGGGACTTGATTACACTAATTGACTAATTAGTGCATTTTCGGTACCGAACCTTGCTTAATCACCGCCTAACGTGTTCACACTAATTGGGAGTCTTAAAAATTCATTCCTAACCGAGCTAAGGAAAGCAACAATCAATACCTGAACCTAAAGTGCATAATCTGTCACATACGAGATTAAATTAAATGTGTAATTCAAAGCGTGTGAATCAGGCAATGTGCAGTCAAACATGACACTAATCACACAAAATGGGCAAGAAAAGCCAATTCCGGAGCCCAAAAATATTTTTTGATTTTCGAAGTTCTTTTTAATAATTTTTTTATTTAATATAATTAATTAATTTTTTTAAAAAAATATTTTTTTAATATTAAAATAATAAAATATAATATTAAAAGTAATATAAAATCGGATCTGAGCTGGATCTCCACATCTCACCCTGATCGGGACTGACCTGGGCGCGTTGGCCCGGTCCACAACCAGACCGAGTTCATTTATTGAGCTCGATCTGGCAAATTACAAAAAAAGAGAAAGGGCACAGCCCGAAAAGTTTTTTTAAAAAAAAGGAACAAAAGCCCAGCCCACTAGGAATAAAAGACTAAACAAGCCTTCAGCCTAAATCACCAATTCAGCCCATTCACGAAATGAACCAAACCTAAGAAAAAAAAATTAATAATAATCTAGTTCTAAACCAAAAAGAGCCCAAAGACATTAAAACATAATAAACCTAAAGCCGGCCCAAGCACAAAACCCTACCCGGTTGCGGCTCCCGCGCGCGACCCGGCTCCTGGCCGCCGACCCGACTCACGTACCGCGCACACCCACGGCCAGCCCTAGGGCTAGGGGCCGCATGCGCCGCGACTCGCCTCATGTCTGCACCTGAGCCTCCATGCCCGGGGCTTCGCTTCTACGCGGCTGTGCCCTTACCCAGTTACCACTCGGCCACCGCCGATCTCTGCCCCCCCACGTCGCTGACCAAGCTCCGGCCACCGCCAATGGTTCGCCTACACGCCACGTCCAAGCACTAAACGGAGCAAGGCGACCGCCGGAACAGACCAGTGACCACATCCAAGCAAACAGACGCAGATAGCAACGAGGGGAAAGCACACATTGCATAGACCAAGAGGTCGACAAACATCCGCGAACACGGCAAGAAAAATTTCACTCGGACATTTCATCGAATGAGTTGAACACGTTAGAAAAAGTGGGATTTCCTGGCTTAATTGAGGCTGAATACGGATCGGGATTCTCGACACGCTACGTACGGGAGCACGAGAGCGAAACACGGGGGACGACGCGGTCGGAACTCGCGTGTGCTGGCCGGCCGCGAGCTCCGGCCCCTCCTCCAAAAAACAAAAAACAGAGCAACTAAAGGGACAAAACAGGGGCCGCGGTTGGTGGCGCTCCCTACCCAGCTCGGCGGCGGCGAAAGGGGGCGAGCTCGATGGATTGGGCTACGTCCGGTTGCCTCGCATGCCTCCGAGTCGGGATCCTCGGGGAATCAACCTAAAACCGAAGAGAAATGATAATGAACCCAGACGAGATCTTTCGTGGCTTTGGCGCGGGGGAAGGGACGTGGCGGGCTCGAGGCGCACCTAGGAGTCGCCGGACGAGGCTTGGGCATGGCCGAGCCGCCGGAGCACTCCTAGCTCTCTCTAGGATCCTCCCTATCTCTCCATCTCTCCTCTCTGTTCGCCCTTTCTCCGGAACTCTCTCTCTCTCTCGCTTCTTCTCTTTTTGGCTCCCTGTTCTTCCCTCCCCTTTTTCTCCCTCTCGAGCTTACTCTCCCCTTTTCTCTTAACCCATTCTGGACGTGTGTTGACCGAGACGAAGAAGAAGAGCTTTTCCCTATTTTGTCTCTCTTCTGATCAGCTTTACCATTTTTCTTTTCTTCGTGAAAACACGCCGAGCTCTTTCTTCTCTGTCCTTTCTTCCTTGTTGCTTATTTTGTGAAAGCGTGGGTAGAGTGCCCAGGCCGAGAGGGAAGATATCACGTTTTTGTCTTTCTCTCCTTTCTTTTTTCCTTTTTTTTTTTTATAATTTTTATAATGATGATTTTCTTTTTCATAAAATAAACACGAAATAAAATAAAATGAAAGGAAAATATGTTTCACTATATTCTATCAATGCAAATGCGCCCAACATCTATATGCCATGTAATTTAATGAAAATATTTTTATTTAGGGGTTAAAAATCAATCCCTAATTTTCGTGCAATTAAACCTTAACCGGATAGGCAAAAATTAGGTGTCAACATCGAGAAGTTAGTGACTCCGTTTGGTTCCATTCATTCTGCATAAAACATTTTCTAGGAAAATATTTTTTTTTTCATTTTACGGCATTTGAATCTCTTAGGAAAATGAGCCAACGGAAAATATTTTTTTTACCAAAGTTTGAATTTAGGAAAATGATTTCCTCTTTAAAATATCAAAAATCATTTTCCAAATATATGACTAGGTATTGACACTTAAATAAGAAACTTTGTACTTGGGCACAGGGAACTTAATGCTCGTTCCTGAGCTCTTGGTAGTGGGGCCAATTCCGTAGTGCTTAGGCCCAAGTCCATCGAGGCCAAGCTCAGGACCCTGGCACCCTGGCTCAATCCATCTAGGTCACGCTCGGGTCTTTGGCCACCATGCCCCGGTCCATAAAGGCTACGCTCGAAAGTATAGAGGCCGGTCCTAGGTCCTTGGCACCTGTGCTTGGGTCCATCAAGACTAGGTCTTAGCCCCATGGCCTATGATCGGGTCCTTGCGCCCACACTTCGGTCATAGATGCCGGGCCTAAGGACTGAGGCCCAACCTCGATGGACTTGGGTATGGGCGCCAAGGTCGCAAGCTTAGCGTCGATGGATCCAGGTTGGGGTGAAGGGGACTGGGTCTTGGGCATTGAGTGTGGGGCCCAATCTCAATGGACTTGGGTGCAAGGGACCTGGTCTTGAGCGTTGGGGTACATGGCTCGGCCTCAATATACACAAGCCTGGACGCCTTTTACCCAAAAGTCTCCATGTAGTGATCAATAACTCTGTTAATTAGGTGTACAAGTTACTATAATTAGCTTGATGAGATTCAGCAAGATTTGTAAAAATTTTTATTTTTCATCCTTGTATCCTTGTAAGCTATATAAGGTAATAAGATGAATATAATACCAATCATAATTAATAGGGATATGCACAATCTAAGGAGATATATGCATAATTTTGAGAGATGTGGAGAATTAAGTTATCCTAATGTTGCTTTCGCTTAAGAACACTGTCAGAGCCAATTACTTCAGTCGAAACCTTCAGTTTTCCGCTCGATTTCTTTAATCATGCCAACTCCTAGTATGTACTCCTGTCGCAATAGTTTCTCTGACATTACCGGAGGTCACCTTATTTTTTCATGAAACGCTAAGAGATTTTTGCTGCGAGAGTGGCATCTAGAAGCTGGCAATAAAGCCAAAGACCAGTTTTTGCCTCATTGCTACTTTGTCACTATGTGTTTTTTTTTAATTACAAATCAGTCCCTTTGGGCTTGATTTCTCGCAATTTTGACCTTGTGAATTGTAATGAAAGTGGGGATGAGTCAAACCATTGCGATCAAACTAGACGGAACAAACAATAGTAATTAATTCTATCTGATGCAAAAAGACAGAAAAAAAGAAAGCAAAAATAAAGAAGAATTCATTACCAATTCTCAGGTTTTAGCATGGATGACTTGTCTTTGATCGAATCAAGGAAGTGATGTTAGTCTAATGTGCGAAAGACCCATGACACCACCTAATTGCAACACCCAATCAATATGATCATATTCGATAATTTAAAATCCACGCGAAGCATGGAATATATGCTTTTGTAGATCACATGTATTATCTTTTCTACGTTAGAGTTAGATGCGTGAACAATTCATGATGGAGCCATTTGATCGATAATAGATATGGGCCAGCTACCTCACACTGTTTCCATTTAAATGATTAGGCCTCGTGAATGAAAGCCTAGTTCGATCAAGTCCATGTTCCTGTATAGGGTTCGCAAGTAAAGCCATTGTTTGATAATGGATTTTGGGCCAGCTACATCACACTGTTTCCATCTGAATGATTAGTCTTTGTGAATGAAATTCTGGCTTGATCAAGTCCATGTTCCTTTAAAGGGTTCACAAGTAAAAGGATCTAGAGGCGGCAAGCAGTTATTTCACCCACTATTAAAATGTTTGGTTTAAGATGCCGACGAAACACTAGCTGCCCATCAAACGAGCTTGTCACCAAAGCCCAATTAGGCGTGAGTGGAAAGCCCAAGACCGGTGATATATCTAAATCAAGGCCCGTCCTCCGTAGACTAATCAAGGTTTCTTGAGATCGAGAATAGACTAGGGAATCGAGCCTTTGGAACACTTGACCAACAGTCTACTTTATATGTTGTTACAGAAGTTGTATCCGACATGACCAACTACTTTCAAGTTTCGAGACAGAGATATATCATGTGAGTGACCTTAGCATAAACAAAAGGGATATCAACAAGCTGCCAAAAATAGCACTTGAATTGTCGAAATTGTGCCCAAAAAAGAACTTTGTGCAGAAAAAAGAAACACAGAAGAGAGGGACGATGCTACCTCGAATGTCTAGGTTTGATGTTTGGGCATGTTTGGTTTGGGTAGCTACGTCGTGGCATGACTGATGAAAGGGACAAGGCGTGCTTAAGCTCCGACTATCTAAGAGTCAGAGACCAATGTCAACTGCTGAGTCGTTATAACATATTTAATCAAGAAACTTCTGATGTTTTGCAGCAAAAGCTACGGAGTCACTCTCACCGAATTTTACGTAAAAAGAAAAGAAACGTTTGACTAATGATGGTCCACTCTGGTCAAGATCGCAAGGTTCTTACTCCATAGATGGAAGCATGAACCAAATGATATGGAAAAATAGTGGTTAATTGCATAATTATTATATTCATAGCTGGTGATGTTTTATTTTTGGTCAAAAGAAAATTATATTCATTACTGGAAATGATGCATGAGAAGCACATAAACTTTCATGACAAAGAAAATCAAAATAGAGAAAAGCTCAGAATATTACAAAACAAAGCAAAATCCATAAAATAAGAAGGATTAATAGAGTACCAGTAGAATTAAGCACACATTTGTTCTATAAGAACGGATCTGTCAAGCAAGATAATCGATGGTTGATCACTTGATCTTGTGTTATCGTTGGTGATGAGCACAAGTCAGAAATTCCTACTCCAATAACTACGGCGTTGTTAGTTGGCGATGTATGCGTAGGTTCAACTTCCTCTACACTATCACTGTACGGAGACAACCACAACATGTTGAATAAATACATATCTAACTTTTAGAAGAGCAGATTTTTGTAGTTCAGCGAGACGCCAAACAATCTGCTGTCACCATTGAAATTGTAGGCAGATGACATGTATACGGATAGATCACGGGCATCGAATCCCTGAAAATATTATTGAACTCCTAGATCAAAATCAAGAGAGAATAGCTCCTAGATCTAAAACTAGATCAGAATAGTTTAAATTCTCAGATCTAGAACTAGACTGGGAGAGAAGAGCTCCTAGATCTAGATTGGGAGAGACGAAAAAAATAAGAAAAGAACAAGAAAACTCAAACAAAATCATAAGAGAGAGAGGGGATCTCTTCTTGAATATTCATCATTATTATTTTCATAGCTAGTAATGTTAAGTAGTTGCTTTTACCGGTAAGATGCCTTCTTTGACTCACCAAAGATCTCTTCTTGAATATTCGCAGCAATAAAAGACATGATGCTGCATTAAAAACTTGATAAATTAAAGGGCTACTAGAGAAGGCAACTCATCAATTTAATCAACGTTTTTTCCCCTTCGATTTCGAGAATATACTCCTATCGATTATTTCGTCTGCATTTTCCCTGTAAAACCATGGTCAAAGTATGAAGAGATGGACCAGACTGGTGATTCCGGTAGTCATTTTGGTCAGAGAGACTTTGAAACCATTGTTTAAGGGATTGCTTCAGAAGATTACCTGAGGAGTAAGCATGGGTATAGGTTCAACGAAACTAGGGTTTCGTTTCAAGTATCATAATATTACTTTGACTCCCCCAAAGCCGAGGCAGAGAAGCAACAGCCCACGTTGATCACGACAGGGCGAGGTGAAACTGAAGTTTTCCTTAAAATTAGCTGAAAGACACTAGTTTGCTCGGAACGCTTCATGATCCTCGACGCAAAAACATCTTTGATTATCGCTTTTCACGGTGACTCTGGTTTGATTCCTGTGTGTGCATGGCGTGAATCGTAGTCTAGACCAAAGTAGAACTGACCAAGGGAGAGTTATTCTTGGTCGTTTTTAGCTGAAAAGTGACTTGACCATTTCTTGGTCTTAAAAGTGTGTTGAGATCATGAAAACCCGAACGTGGTTTTGGCTTTGACCTGGCCTCAATTCAGCTCGTCCCAAATTTTAAGGCTTCCGACAGGGTGGGAAACCGACTCGTGGTATTTCCTGTCGATTTGACACGACAGAAAAGTGTTAGGTAAGGGGAAAAATCTTTCCGATTAGCCCTCTTGACGCAATGACCAGGTCCGGCTGGCGGGACGGCGCAACCCCACCTCCGCCGACTATGGTTCGGCCACTCATGGGTCGAGCTTGATAGTTGGAGACTCAAGTGTTGCCTTTAATGGCCCGAATTTGACCGTGGCCAACACGGGTCGATCGTCAACGATGACCTGAATGTATTGTGTGGTAATCAATTTGATGATGAGAGTGATGGAGAGAGAATTGATCTCTCTTTTTAATTATGAAATATCAATTAGATGCTTGTGTGATGCATGTTAGACCGTAATGGACTGAAACTAAATCTAAGATTCCCTGCTCTAAAGACTCAATTTTTCCAAAGAGTCGTGTGGAGCTTCAAGCATCATCATCTTCCCTTCCAAGCAAAACTATTTTTCTTTCGACGATCGGTAAAATAAATTAAGCAAGTGTAAGGTGTGGCCCAGACAACCAAGAAAAAAAAAGATCGTTAGATCTGGCCCAAAAATAAAAATAGCAAGTTCTATTTTAGTACACAAAATACTATTCTATGGTATAGCTCTGCTTGTCTTCAGCTGTCGGCTCGCCACATCAGCTCCTGTCTTTTCCTAGAACTGAGGAACAAATCATGAACTAAATCAATGTTTGAAAACCCATTACCTTTGCGGCTCATGACTGAGAAAAAGCTCTAGCTATTTCAGGGAGCACAACAGCCTTCGGCCCCAAGTATAGATTAAACCAAATTGACTATAGTTTAATTAAATTTCCATGCAACTCAGATAACCTGGTATATTCCGAGAATGGTGCATCATGCTTTGGAGTACCCCCGCCGCCCAAATTTCCATGCAACTCAGATAACCTGGTATAGCTATTTCGGAAAGTCAAAGGACGAGCTGTTCTTTTGAGTCCGGATTTCATACGACGTATTCGTCTGAGGTGGGACAATTATACAGGGGGCGAAACTGGTGAAGGCGTCAGGCAGTGACACTGCAATTTCCATGTAAATCTGCTGTGAGGCTCGACCATACATACATTTGAGCTGTTAAACATTCACTTAGCATGTGAAAGTCGGAATTCGTACTCCGTGATCGTTTTGGAAGTTGCGAAACAAAGCGAGCGTTCGGCGAGGATCTGCGCTGAACGGGACGGTTTCTCCTCCAGAGAGAAATGATCGCACGAGGGGAGTATATCGTATTGACGAGACATGCTTCCCATCGAAATTAGGTTCCACGGAATTCAGCTCTTTGAGCAAAAGAGGAGTAAATTCTAACGAAACATTAGGAGACATTGCCGACGAGAAAACATCGCGAGGCCAGCACCTGTTGAACAGCAATCAAGGTCAACGAACGTAGAACCAAAAAACAATCAAATCATCAAACCGTTTTCGCAGCAACATATGCAGACACGCCGCAAAGAAACCACATGAAATTGACCTTTACCCAAAGTACAAAGTCTGTTCAAATGACCACGTCATGCTTATCATGCATTTCGTAAAGTTTGCGAAGGACGTGTTTGAAGGTTTTAGAAAACTCCGATTCCATTTGAAAATTGTCGAAGCTGTGCTGCTTTTCTCTGCCTTTTCAAAACAAGTACCAAGTACTTTCGCTTGGCGGTCTAGTCGGCACGACCAAAACCTTGAAATCACGCTGTGTTCTGTGTATAAATACCCAATTGAATGAAGCGTAAGGGTCACATTACAATATACCTGAAAAAAAGGAGAGAAAATTTTAAACCCTTCGATTCGCTTCTCTGGCTAAAGCGATGCAACGTCCGGTGGCCACAGCCAAGAGCTTGATTCACCACCATGGCCGCGACCTCCGGCAAAAGATCCAGATCCAAGTCCTGAGGCCGATGTGTGACGTTTTCATAAACCACCGCGGGCTCGACACCAAACGGAATGTGTCGGGCTTGCTGTACCAATACTTCAGCGTGCTCAACCTCCGCCCCTTCCTGGACAGCAAAACCATGAGGCCCGGCGACTCGCTGTTCCAGAAGATCAATGAGGCGATCTGCGGGTGCAAGGTCGGGGTCGCCGTGTTCTCCCCCCGATACTGCGAGTCGCCGTACTGCCTCCACGAGCTTGCTGTGCTGATGGAGAACAAGAAGAGGGTGATCCCCATCTTCTGTGATGTGAGACCATCTCAGCTTCAAGTCCTGGACGACGGGATCTCTTCCGATATGGACTTGAAGAGATTCAGGGACGCTCTCGACGAAGCTAGGGACACGGTCGGCCTCACTTTCGACACATCAACAGGGTATGGCTCGTTAAATGCTTGTGCTACCTAATTTTACGTGCATTATATGAATGCAGATGAATATTTCTCATTCTTTTTCTTGGTCTTAATATTACGGGTCATTTTGATTTATTGCTGAAAACTGACGGTGTTTTCTCTTTTTGCATTTTGAAATATAGGGATTGGTCGAAGCTCTTGAACGATGCTACAGATGCGGTGATGAGGAATGTGCTCGAAGAAGAGGAGGAGCGCGCAAGCAAGAACCCTTGACACGTTGCACAAAATACCTGAACTTTTCTTCTCCTTCCTGAATGATGAAGAGAGAAAAAAGAAGAAGAAAAGACTGGGTCAAGAAAAAAAAAGTGTGCATAGAAAATCGCTCTTGGTTCCCGAATCGCGTGGGACGACATCGAGTGCGCGTCGCATTCATGGTTAAAATCGATTGCTTCCTTTATTGATTTGTTGATTTAATTGTAATTATTTTATAGAAATGTACAAAGGAGAGATCCAGCACATAGTGCTGTCTGACTATGTAAGAAATGAACAATGTCGTCAGATTCAATGTTTAACTTTGATGTTTCTTCTTTTTTTTTCTTGTTTCTTCTGTAATTAATGACATTTAGAGTTTCTAAAATATATGCAATAGTTCATATCACATATGTACAATCCTCTTAGGGAGGAAGCAATAAAGTTGATAACATATTAGAGCTGTCGATCTTTTTGTCTATACTTTTTGCGGACAATCTGATCGTTCTCTATTATTTTGTTTTTCTTTTCTCTTAGCTTAATTGGGAAACTTATTTACTTGCAAGAGCACATGCTCTATGAGAGAAACTGGTAAATCTTTACTAAATTTAGTTATAAATATCTAAACATCATACATAGACGTAAGAACGACATAGCGCAAGCCTAATTAGAAGACTTGTGGATAGAATGGCAATTTTTCTTTGTTTGTAGTTCGATCAGGGTTCAAATCTCACTGGCACTAGAGATATTTGGGTGCATCGGGTGGGTGCAGATGAACCCAAGCTGACATGCACCTTTAAAATCATATGTCCACACATCTAAACGGCATGATGCCTAGAAATAATACACATGTTAAACATTATTTACACACATCTTGATCTTTTCCTTTTGTTAATATCAGAAGCGTCGTTAAATGCGATGGCCCATTTCACATACATGATCGTTTTACTTCATGTCATGAGCGAGAAATTCCCATCTAATTGCTTCCATGAATGTCTAGGGAAATTTCCCTCACAGTTTACAATCACTTCTTAATACGCGGATTGCCGCATTAATGAAGTTTCTCATGATTGTCAAGGAAAATTCACCTGGGCATCACTAGGAACGATTTGCTCACTAGGGTTTTCGGTTCATTGCCCATCGAAAACAACGATCTCTCACCCCAAAACCCCACCTGCCTTCCCTCTCCCCCCCCCCCCCCCACAAAACAAAAATGCTCGTGAAGAAAATGTCAAGACTTTGGGAAAATCAATGGAAAATGCGGGCAGATCATCACTTCGTCAGCATGCATCTTCCAAGAAGACATTGGAATTTTAAAAGGAAATGTCTTCATTATTTACAGAACTTTTCGTGTGACCCGAAGGAAAATATTGTGACTCGGTTCGTGCGTTGTGACTCATCGGCCAGGTCTGTTGTAATATATATAAAGTATATTCGACGACATAACGTCGGTAAAAGTGGCTGCAAATTTGGGCCTGAGATTGTAAGCTGCGATACATTTTCGTTGTTACTTATAGAGGGGAAGGAGCCTTCGGTGTAGCTTCAACGTCCATTCTGTGACCAACAATATTTACCAAAAACGGAGCAACGATTTCGATTATTATAGTCCCCATCAATCACATCTTATGTCGGATCTAAAAATTCACGGGGAGCTAATCGGTTGGGGGATGATGAGCCATTTAAAATTGACATCTCGAGTTTTATTTTATATATTTATAACGAATTTATTTGCCCCGAGAATGGTTGGTGGACCAATCCTTCTAGAAGTCCAAACAATACAAATAAAAAGGATTAGAAACTATTGCCCGGAAAGCACCGCGCCTTGATTAGTTTGCGTGACAATTATCCGAAAAATCCTAAATCGATTTCATTTTTGCCAATTTGATCATAAATCTTTTTAATTGTGCTAATTGAGTCCTAAACATTTTCACGTTTTATTAATTGAGTCTATTGGTCAAATTTTGATTGGAAATCGCTGACGAGGACGCCAGCTGTCCTATATGGTGCGGTCAGCAATGACGTGGACAATTTTTTTTCAAAATTTTTATTAATATTTTCTTTTGTTCTTTTCTTTTTTCTTTCTTTTCTCCTCTTTTCCTTCTTTCCTTCTTTTTTTTTTTTTAATTGTGGCCGGCAAGGGCATCACCTGACTGCAGGGGAGGCCGGCCTTGCCCATATCAGGCTGCCTTACCTATGATCGGCGAGGTTGGTGCATCATATTTGAGGCCTCTCCACGCTTGCTCTACTCCATTTAATGTCTCCGTCTCCTGCACTAGTAGCTACGTTTCTTCACTCTCGTTGGCTCGGAACTAGAGTCGACACAACCATGGTGGCACCCATCAAGTTCGTCCAATGCCTCGGGAGGAAGAAGACGGCTATTGCCATGTCCTATTACAAGCGTGGCCACGGGCTAACCAAGGCCAACGACATCGTCATCGAGCTTGTCGGCCAGAGATCCCTTGGTTCAAGGCCTACGAGCCAATCCTCCTCCTTGAGCGACACCACTTCGCATGGGTTGACATGAGGATCAAGGTCAAGGGTGGCGGCCACACCTTGTAGATTTACACTAGCCTTGATGGCCATGGACGAGGTTGGCCTCCCCGGTGGTCGTGCAACCCTTGCCTGCGATTGGTGAGGGCCCGATGACACTCACCGGCCATAGTAAGAAAAAAGGAAAGTAGGAAAAAGAAAGAAAAGAAAAGAATAAAAAATAAAATAAAAAATTCAAAATATTATTAAAAATTATCTATGTTAGTGCCAAAAGTGCCATGTAGAATGGATGACTTTCATGTTAACGATTTTCGATAAAAATTGGCTCAATGGACTCAATTGGCAAATGTTTAAGATTTATTGATAGAATTAAAAGGTTTATAATTGAATTGGCAAAATACAATAGGTTTTGAACTTTTTGGACAATTTTCCCATTAATTTTCCTGAATTTCCAAATGAAACAGTGATACATCTTAAGAGTAGGCCACTAATCAACTATCGGCTTTGATATCATTAATTGGGAGTGCATAATAGAAACCCAATACCTTCACCTGAGAAGATCACTAAGAGAGAGAGTCGAAGTCTGAGCTCTGTAATATATGAAATTGAACCCATCTTCACTAAAAACTTAAGTTAGTGAGTTATGAGCAAATTAAGAAATATTAACTGCTCCACACTACATTAATTCTTTGATGTGGGACTATTTGATAGAATATTTATATATTATATCACGCATTCATCTAATAGCTTCCCGATAAAAAAAAACCTAACAGCTTAAGCTTTAAGAACAATTGGCTAAATCTTTTATGGTACTAAAGCAGAAAATCTCGAGTTCAAATCTTTACATACCCCATTTGCCTCTTTAATTTATTATGTCCATGCTTAGTATTAGTCAAAAAGACCAGACTAAGCTTGCGGGGGAGTGGTATAATATTTAAATATTAAATCACATTTTTATTTAATAGTTTAAGCATTTATAACAATTGATAGTGGATCCTGGGTTTAAATCTTTATTGGCCCCATTTTCCTCCCTAATTAAGTATGTCCACGTTTAATATTAGACAAAACGAGAAGACAAAATGTGAGGGGAGTGATAGAATATTGAAATATTAAACCACGCCTTCTTTTAAGAGCTTAAACTTCTATAATAGTTGGCAATGCTCTCATTAAGTCTTTCACTTTTTTTTAACATAACTCACACATGTATCTCAATAATCCAGTGTCACTGAGCCTAGACCTGCCCAAGATTGGGCGGCAACACCCTTGGTGGTTGAGATCTCAACTACCGATCCCTCGCCATGCAACATGTTGGTTTTCAACAAAAACATAACGAAGATTCTCATACAGTACGAAACTGAAACGCCTCATATGCGACTCTCAAAAACTTTTTTCTGTGGAAAGCCTAATTGCAATGAATCATAACAACACTTCCAAGTATAATGGAGAAGCCATAGCACCGACTACTTGAAACCCAAAATTGAAAAAGTATGTACAGCATTAAGCACTCTGATGTGGTCACAATCACTTCCCCTTTCCAAATAAAACGTATAACTTT